>CM049848.1:2389170-3119170 GCA_027422415.1 Schizothorax lantsangensis | reverse complement strand
TTTAATTCTATATGTGAAATTCTATATAATTATGCAATATATGCTACATTTATTTTATAAATGTTAAGTTCAATAGTAAGTAGATTTTACTCCACAGTAACAGGTAAACTGTACAGAGTAGTAGCAGTAAAATTTACTTAAAATGTGTTGGTGCAAATTGTTATGAAGATTATATCAAGTAAATCCTACAAGGTGAAACAAAGCTGAACCAGGTGTGACAAAATACCATAAATCTTACTGTAATAAAAATAAACATCTTAATTTATTCTGCAAGGTAGCAAACTGTGCTTTCCAAACTACCTCTTTTTTATGGATGATTTTATAATATCAAAGTGTAGTGTAACATAAAACTGGCTGAGTAGACACCTCCAGTATGAGGAGGTGTTGCAACTCTCTACACACATAGAGTTTGTGTTTACTGTGTTGCAAATCTCTACACACATAGAGGTCATTAGAGAGGCTTTCTTCTTTTCTTGGTGGATGTTTACCAAACTTGAACCTGATGTGAAATTTGCATAGAAAAATGTATTTGCCACCAGAAGTCCATAGAGCGAAATTCTTCTTTATGCTGGTTCCCACTGAAAAGATTGTAATTTCTTGTGAATTTTCACAGAGCAACGTCACACCTTAACTGACATTCAAACACAACAGACTGGCTGTAGCAGTGCCGAGGTCATGAGTTTGATTCCATTCCAAGACATACGTGACAGACTATATGACTTCAAGGCAATGTAAATCATTTTGGATAAAAGTGTCTGCCTAATGGATAAATATAAAGAGAGAGTCTCATTCATTCACTCCTGTGCTTATGTACTGAACCTCACTATGAAAGGTCACTCATTGTCACTCACTCACTTGCTGAGCTGATATAATCCACATTGCTTTATCCACACGTTCTCCATAATTTAGTAATTTGCACACTGACTCATGCTTTTCTTTCAGTGTGGGAAGCCCCACGCATCCATCACTCACACTCCTTTACTGCAACCCCTCACACTGCTTCCGTCCGCTTCTGGCACACACTTCAAGCTCTCCATAATTAAACACATTCCTGTCCATGAAACATTTTTTTCTCTTGCATTAGTGGCAAATTGGGTAAACTGTACTATTCAGAGGAATAGGAGTGGCGGCGCTTTGCGGGATGCCTTACGAGTCATTTTCCAATACGTTAACCGCTGATTAAAATCTTCAAAGTGCATCCCCATTCTTCTCTCCTAATCACGTTTTTTTCCTTGTTTTGGTTTTATTATACTCTCATGCAGGCAGCGTGTCATTACTGTCTGTTTCTTACTGAACATCCAAAGAATGCACAGTGACTCACTCGTCTTCATGTTCAACCACCGAGCTGGCAGGGGAGAACAGAGAGATAACCTAAAAAGGGAGACTTCCCTCTCAGAAAAAGATTGGACAATTAGCTATCATTGGCAACCACTTGCTCTGTAATGGTTTCGGGGGTGGAGAGGCTTTCCATTTTTTTTTTTACCACATCATCCAAACAGCTAATAACAGTCATTTCCATGTGTCCAAACCACCAGACGATGAAACCTGCAGAGGTACTGAAGGAGCTGTGGGCGGGATTTCTCCACTGTAATAAAATCCCAGAGCTGACTTCACTGCCTAGCCCTCTAGTCAAAATGCAAAAATGTCAATTAAGACTAAGCGTATCCCATCAGTCAAAAGGACACAGGAGGCATCTGCGCTCAGTTGTGGTTGACACCTGAGGATGAAGCGTATACCTGTGTCATAGTCTGTTTGTAACGCCTTCAAGCTAACTTATTCAGCTCCTTTGTGCTCTGTTTATCTGTGTAAAAGAATACCCTTATGTCATAACCCTGAGAGGTGCAGCTGGCCCTCATACATTGTTTCAAAAGGCATAGCTCATCTAGTTGGTACCTATTGCAAGGGAGAGGGAGGCCTGAAACATCTTTTTATGTTTTAAATGCTCTAAAATGCACAGTATACTTCAAACAAACCAAAAAACCCCGCCCCACATCACAAACTAAAGAGATTTAAAGGGACAGTTCACCCAAAAATTTTAATTCTGTCATCATTTACTCATCCTCATGCCATTCCAAACGTATATGACTTTATATCTTCTGTGGAACAAAAAATATGATATTTTGAAGAATGTTTTTATCCCAAAATAATTTTTTTAATTTTTTTAAAGTTTCTTCTTTCGTGTTCCACAGAAGAAAGAAAGCCATAAATTAACAATTTATGATAACAGCAGAATTTTTATTTTTGGGTGAACTGTCTCTTTAAGAGTAAAAGGTCACAAATTTGAAGGTCATTAATAATCACTACTGGTTCTGTTTCTGAAGCCTAAGATGGCATTTGTGGCACTTATGGTCTCTATTACTTTTTGATGTAAGGACAAACATTTAAGATCAGGCAGGTTATAACATTAAAGTACAGAGAGGTACCGGCACTCCCCCTAAGACATGTTCCAATTTGCCCTCTCCTCTCTCTCTTCCTCCTTTTCTCTCTCCATCTTCTTTTATTTTTCATCTCTCTCACTCCTGTTTTTTGTAGCTCAAGCTTATGAAGCTTAAGAGAGGGTTTGATGTGACACACATCGTCATGCAGCTCCACAGTGAATCAGGGTTCAGATGGGCGGCTCGAGTCGGGAGGGAAAGTTAAGAACATTCCATGCTAACTCACCTGTAGCTAATGATAGGACGAGCTAATGTTTGTGGCTGATTTACATGAGTCAAAGAGGCATGAATGCATATGTTCCACTTTAAACATAAATGATCCTCATTCACCTTCTCTACAGATGGATTTTACTCTGTTTGCTGTTGTTGATCTTTCACAGATCGACAGCTTCCAGGGAGAAATGGTGTGAAATAATGCAATTGATTTCATCCAGTGCACAGTTTTAGACAGACACAGAAAACAGGAGGAAAAATGCCAGGAATGATCCTCATACTCAGCACGGCAGGTCTGTGCACGGCATGCTGAACTTCTGTTTGTGAGCAGAACTGGCCTCGGGCTCTAGCCATTTTTCTTAACAAAGGACTGGAAGTATAACTGATTAGTGTATATCAAATCTACACTCGCCTCCACATCCAAGTGACTGACAAAATATTAATCTAAGCATACAGTTGCACAAGTCCTGAATGAATTTTTATTTGCATGCTCTGCTAATGCAATAATCTGATGTATTTTATTGTAGTTTTGAAAAAACTTGAAAGAAAGTAAATCTAATTTGATTTTGCTTTGTTCAATTGTATTCGTTGGTCTGGTTTCTTGTTTCGGAGGGTTTGATGTTTTAGTCATTTCAGTTTCATGTCATAATTTCTAAGTCAAACATACCTTTGGGAAACCACGTAGAGATGAATGGGCTATTCACTAGATCCCTATAATACCAACCTATCTTGTTTGATGTTGCATCAGGTGGCCACAAAAAGAGGAACATTCATTTGTATGCAAATATGGCATTTGACTGAAGGAACAAACATTTTCTCTCAAAGACAGCATTGCAGAGGAGTTTTGCATTTTGCTTCAGTGTTTGTTTGCCTTTTTAAGTAGTTTTGCCACTGCATGTGTGCATTTAAGATAAAAAAGTGATTTTAACTGAGGCTATATTGAGGTTATGTAATATACCAGTTCAGTTGATGGTTTTAAACGTCTGTTTATTATCACTGGATTTGTTCTTTCTTGATCTATCTCAACCTTTGCCCTCCTTACTATCAATAAAATGGCTCAAATGGTCTCATCAAATATAGGCCTACCATAAAGCTTGGCCTGTGGCTTTTTGGGTCAGTCACTGAAAAAAATGGACGAGGAGAGAGGACGGGGGAATGAGGTGGAGAAAAAAAAGAGAAACGTCTGTGGAGCTTAAGATTAAAGGGTAAGGTTGCGTCTACTTTTTATGTTATTAATGTTGGAATTGCTAATTATACTCTTTAGAAGTTTTGAAGGCTGGTTGATGATGCAGCAATTTAACTCATTTAGTGCAGATAACTTTGATCAAAGCTGTAGAGCCCAGGGTCACTGCGAGAGGGTCGGAGCTTAGAGGTAAATCAAGGGGCATAGACAAGAACACTTGATTTCCAGGATGACCGTGCATAAACATTTTCAAAGACTGTATTTAAATATGTCAGAATGTGGTGAGATGGTGGGAGGCCCCGTTATTCCAGCCGTCTGCATGCTAACCTCCAGATAGATGCATGAAAGTATGTGGCCGAGCTTGTGATAAAGGCCTGTTTTCTGATATTAGGCCCTTTTGGCACATTAGTAGGTATTTTAGGTATTTTCGGCATTTTAGAGCAATCAAGGGTGAAATTGTTCAAAAATCTTTGAAAGGCTCTCCTGAAAGGAACAAAGATAACCCTGCTTACCTTAAGCACTGGCATTACCTGTGTTTTTCTTTTCTTTAAGCTTCAAATATGTGAGGGTGGAAATCTAGAACGAGATCATCTGTATTTTTGTCTATTCTGAAAGAAACGACATCTTAAGCCAGAACAATAACAAGTATATTTAGTTTTAAATCAGTGATCTGCAGCTACCAAACCTGATGTAATTCTTCTCACTAAGGTCATTCACCTGCAAAAATGGAAGCAGATGATCTCAAAAACGAGTGTAGTAGTAAACTGGCAACCACATCTGCTGCATTATATAAAACAGGGCTGGGTAGGCTGTAAAACAAGGATTTCTCCAGACTCAGAGCGACCCAAAAAAATGTTATCTTCTCCAAAAACATGGACCGCTTTTGATCTGGTCCTTTCAGATGAACATGTTCCATGTCATACGCTCATTGATATCCTTCTGTGTGGGCATGATACATATTTGGTCAATGGAAATAAAGCCTTTTGTTATAGTTCTTTCAGAAAAGGAAGTAAACACTTGCAAAAATTGAACAAATGTGGTTTTGCCTCCGCTAAGTGATATGTTATTGGGCTGTTACCAGTCACCATTAAAACCCACAGCTACTGTTTTAACACGGCACCGGGCAATGTATTCAAAGTTCTGAGAAAGACACGAAATCCTTGGACCTGGAGGGGAAGAAACAGTTTGTGTCTCTGTCAGATCGCAGCTCTCCCGCTGTGCGCCTGAAGAACGTGATGTTCTTTAAGACATGCAACAAGTGACTTAAGGAGCCCATGAGAAACAGAGCTCATGCAGTATTCACTACGGCTCAATACAGAGGGCGCACTTAAATAAAGTCCAGATTTGCTGTAAGGACAGGTGGGGGAACCGAGGAACAGGAGTGGGTAGACTGTGAGCTAAAGGTTTTACGCATGGGGCTGGAAGCAGAGCGTCGCTCACTGACTCAGGTCCATTTATAGCACGAGCGACGGGGAAATATTTAACCCTGTTGATCAATATTTCAAAGAATGGCTTCCAGTGTCGTTCCCCATCTCCGCACTTGTGAGGCAGCTGTCACAGAGCCTAATCTGAGAGTAAAGTGGAGCAGTCGCTGGGGAAAGCACCACTTCACATCTTCTCTTTCTGAAAATGGAAGTGAATTCGCTGGCAGTGCTGCCTGAGGTCACCCCAAACATGTTGCAAATGGTGTTAAAAGCATGTACTTGCTGGCCCAGTCTCAATATTTCATAAAAACGGTGTGCAAATTATCCCTCTCGCTGCCTCAAAAACCCTGCCACGCTGATGCGGCCTATTAAAATAATCATAAGGATCAAACTGTGATGTTAGCACAGATCAAGTATTTGTAAAGAAGCTGACAGAATGAGGTATGAAGCCTCTGGGGAAGAAGTGCATGCGGCACAGATGTATGTATTAAATTATAGTGTGGAGTTTCCTTTCATAAGAATTTAACTCAATTAAAGCTGGAGTGACTAGCGTGGCCTAGAATGGCCCAAAAATGAGTGGTAAGTTATTGACTTGTAGTCAGAAGTAAAAGAGGCACCAAGAGAGGAAAAATCAAAAAGTAAATGTTATTAAGTTTTATCCACTTTTTTTAAAAATGCGGAAGTAAGCTTTTTTCTATAAATGTGTGAGACTTCAGGTTCATTAGCTGCTATACAAGAATAACAAAGTGCAGTAAGCGATAAAACTATTTGTGCTACAAACCAGCATGTTTATGATTATGATTAATGAATGAAAATAATATCATAATGAATTGCAATGGTTGCAATATCAAGCGGCATAACCGACTGTTTTTGTACAGATAAAATAACTGGAAGCAAATGACACCGCAAGGTACAAAATGCATGCCAGGACTTATAATACGTAAAAATAAGGTGGATTGGACAGACTCGTGGAGTGAGCAATGCATAAAACCTGGAGAGGAGCTGGAGTGGACTGATTACAGAGTGGAGGAGAGAGTTCATGGAGAAATAAGCAGGTATCTTAGAGCTGGAGAAGAATTGGATTACGTAGATGCCCAAGCAGAACTGGGTAATCATACAGAACAGGATACTTGGAAAAAAGCACTACTCAAGTCTTCAGGGTGCACTGAAGTGAGATATTACAATCTAATCTTGACGTATAAGTCAGGGCTTAAGATGATTAAGTCTGCTGGTGTGTGTGAGTTCTCTTCTGATCATGCCATGGAGTCTCGATCGGTGCTGACTGTGGCTTATCTTAGAGCTCATCCACCAAACCTGAACTCTTCTAATCACCTTCAACTGGATCAGGTGCTTGTATTTGCTATAGTCTGTGACCACCTATACTCTGCCAACTCTGGCTCTGCTTATGATTTCAGTGATCAGTATTGCTGCAAGTCCACGTATATTGTTAGTCTTACACGGATAGTAAGGTTTCCTGCACCAAAAACATGATTATATGTTTGAATCATATTTAAGTTTTGCATTGTCCACCCTTTATTAACCCTAAGTTAAAACATTTTTTTAATTTTTTTTTTATATGACCTTTAAGACATCTTACAACCCCCCCACCCCTCCATTCAATTAGATTGCTAGAATTTCAGGTACATATGAAATTTTGAAGTTGAAAGACTTTTTATATTTATTTCCTTTCTATGCGGTTACATTTTGCCAGTTTAAATAATATTTGAAACTTTTGCAAGAAGACATTTTGTTCCTAAAACAAGAAATGATATGACAGAAAGGGCCTCTTGAGATCTTCATGACTGTGTGTCAAGGACAAGGTCAGCATGTTTTTCTCAAAAATATTAGATTTTGCCTTTTTTATAGCATGGAAAAATGATTTGAGGATGTCAACTGGTACTGTATAACCAAAAGAAAATGTAATGACATTCATGATTCAGAAATGAATGTTAAAAATGGCTGTATATTCAAAGTCCAAGGGATTTTTTTTATTTATTTATTACAGTTTTTCTCGATTGCTTAAACACATTTCTTGAAATTATGCCTCTTTTTTGCAAAACTCTAAACACAAATCATAACTTCTAACTCAATTCCCCAAACTTCCTATGTTCAAAATGAAGCTCTCCGCTCAAAACAACTCAATCTTGCTGAAAAAACAAACTTTGCTCTTAGACATGACACACAAACCCTCAAAAACACACACACTACAACACAGTCTTACACACTGATGAGATCAATTTAAAACAATACTACAAAAACTGGTAATAAGTTATGTTGCTTGTGGAGCCCCCCCCCCCACAAAAAAAAAAACACATTTCACATGATGAACATTGGCCAAAGAACCTCATCAACATCACAGACTATATTGGTAGCGGGGGTAAAATCCTCTTGCATGCCTGATCCAACCCTGGCACACATCAACTGAAATATCCAGGCAGGTTTCTTCCATGGCCTGGAGGAGGTCAACACGGATGTAAGATTCTCGGTCATATGCTTTCCATCGCCCTGCCAAAAAAACCCTCCTCTATTGGGTTTAGAAAGGGAGAGTATACAGGTAGAAAGATGTTTGAAAACCTTGGGTTATTGGTAAACCAGTCACGAACCAGAGCAGAGCGATGGAAGCTGACGTTATCCCAAATAACAACATAGCAAGGCTGCACTGGCTGTGCTGGCTCCCTTTGGTCAAGCTGGAACACACGCTCTCTTAGACCATCAAGGAACCAAGGAGGAGCATAGTGTTATAAGGTCCAAGAATGGCATGGCGGTGGAGTACCCCTCGTTGGCTGATGGCCACGCACATACCCATACAGCAAAAAAATATATTTTCAATATATTTCAAAATATGCAAAAAATGGCATATTTATATTATATTTATATTTATGGCCATATAAATATATTTTTAAAAGCATTTTTTTTTTTTTTTGCCATATGGGCTTCACTCCTCCTCCTCCTCCTCTTCCTCTCCGTACTCCTCCTCCACCTCCTACTCTTCATCTTTTATAATTTCTTCCTCCACTCCCTTCTCCTCCTCCTCCTCTCTGGTGTCCTCGACCTCTTCCTTCACGTCTCTCTGGATACATTGTTTCAAACCTGAATGAGTTGACTTTGGCCCTTTTATCATCGAAGGCTCTGATTGGTGTGTGATACATTTCGACTCCTAATGTTTTCACTTGGGTAATTGTGTGCTAATTGAGCTCAAACTGTGCTGACTTGAGTGAACAATGTTGAATGCTAGTGCTTTCTAAATGACCACATGGTGTAAGCACTGAGAAATGTAGGGACTTGTGTGTAGAGTTTTGCAGTAATAGTTCACCAAATCTGACTCATGTGTCAAAGCAGGGGTATAGAGTTTATAGTTTAGGGAAATGGGTGTACTTTAAAAAAAAAATGGCATTATGGTTTTGAAATTTTAGTTCAAAAGCTTGGTTGTAGTGTTTTAGCAGTAGAGAAAAACTGTAACTTGATGGTTACACTGATTACTGTTTTACTTTTGTTGAAAATGCTATCGACATTTTTAATGCGTGAATCCAATATGCATAACATAAATACAACATGAGGTTTTTTCTTCCTCATTCTCATATTATTTGTCATTTGACCCGGCTATATGTATAAATGTGGGTGGCATGTGTTTATGCTTCTGACGTCATAACCGGGACCATTTCTAAACTCTGCATTTTCAGCTTTTGTTTTCCTAAAGGGTTTGTTGGATGGGTGGCTTTGTGTTGTGAATGTAAGAACATAGGTTACACTCTAATTTCAAAAGAGCAGGGAAAATCCTGTTTTCCATGAAATGTCCTGTCTACTTAATGAGCAAACACTGAATACATTTGAATAAATCCATGCAAGTAAATATATTTGATAAAATTACAAAATTTCAGCATTTTTACTTGCAGTTCAGTGGTGGAAAAAATGACAACTCATATCGACATTTAAGGGATCCATAGTTAGTTGTTCTTGCTGTTGCTTCATGTTTGCATCATGACCTTTCTGGTGTCTGACTGTGGAGAATTCCCTGTTTTTGTCTTCCTGCTGTCTCGCTGTGCGTCATGCTCTAATCCTTGTGAGGCCTATTGCAAATCAAAGGACCTTCTCTCTGACTGAGGCCATTTTTTTTGCCTTTGTTTGTGGTTTCACTCTTTTACAGATTTCCAAAATCTTTATGGGTGCCATTAGAGAGCTGAGGAATCTTTACTGGCATTAAGATGTATTTTGTGACCCTGAGATCAGTTGAAAAAACGAAAGAACAAACTGATGACAAATAGCAAATATAGTTGAGAACTGAATGAGTGTATAACAGACCAAAACTGGATAGTGGTGGGGTGGGTGTGCTATACAATAAGCAAAAATGTAAACAAGCTCAATCCTGCCTGTTCATTTTGAATGTTCACAAAATCACACGCATCACAGAACCACAGAATTTCAGGGGCAGCTGTTGCATGCCGAGTATGACATTCAAACAAAGGGTGTTACCAAACATTATTACAATGCACGATCACAAAAAACCTTTGATTGATAACACTGATAAAAGAGGAATGTGGCTGATTTCCTCTGCATTATGACGTCAGTATTTATTATAGACAAATCATCATGCAATCATCATGTTGACAGCAACATTAAAGGGACAATAACAAATAAGATTATCTGTGATAAAGACAAATGTTTTCAAAATCTAGATGAAAACATACCAAGTTTTTAGAAATGTTCCTTTTGTATTCATATGGTTTTAAATGTCATGTGGTGCAACTTTAGTGTGGACATTAATCATTCTTATTTATTTTTCAGTATTTAAACATATGTGTCCCTGGATCACAAAACCAGTCTTAAGTCGCTGGGGTATATTTGTAGCAATAGCCAAAAATACATTGTATGGGTCAAAATTATCAATTTTTCTTTTATGACAAAAATCATTAGGATATTAAGTAAAGATCATGTTCCATGAAGATATTTTGTAAATTTTCTACTGTAAATATATCAAAACTTAATTTTTGATTAGTAATATGCATTGCTAAGAACTTCATTTGAACAACTTTAAAGGTGATTTTCTCAATATTTAGATTTTTTTGCACCCTCAGATTCCAGATTTTCAAATAGTTGTATCTCAGTTAAATATTGTCCTATCATAACAAACCATACATCAATGGAAATATTATTTATTCAGCTTTCAGATGATGTACAAATCTCAATTTCGAAAAATTGACCCTTATGACTGGTTTAGTGGTCCAGGGTCACATATAGTTTTTAAACATATGCTACCATGCAAAAATTTGAAGTCTGTTTCGAGAGAAGTCTCTTATGCTAATCAACGCTGTATTTATTAAGAAACATATACAGTAAAAACAAAAAACAAAAATACAATATAACCAGTGATACTGTGAAATATTATTACAATTTAAAAGAACTGTTTTCTAAATGTAATTTATTCCTGTGATGGCAAAGCTGAATTTTCAGCATTCATTACTCATACAAGGGGAAGTCGTGGCCTAATGGTTAGAGAGTCGGACTTGTAATCCAAAGGTTGTGGGTTCGAATCTCAGGTCCGGCAGGGATTGTTGGTGGGGGAGTGAATAACCAGTGCTCTCTCCTCCTTCAATACCACGACTGAGGTGTCCTTGAGCAAGACACCGAACCCCCAACTGCTCCCCGGGCGCTGGAGCAATGAATGCCCACTGCTCCGGGTGTGTGTTCACAGTGTGTGTGTGTTCCCTACTCACTGCTGTGTGTGTGCGCACTTGGATGGGTTAAATGCAGAGGACCAATTTTGAGTATGGGTCACCATACTTGACAATACATCACAATATACAGTGTTCATTGTCAGAAATCATTCTAATATGCTGATTTGATGCCCAAGAAATCAAAAAAGTAAAAATAAAAATAAATGAATGAATGAATAAATACATATATAAATAAAATATTGAAAATAGTTGTACTACTTAATATTTTGTGGAAATTGTGAAACTTCTTCCAGGATTCTTTGATGAAAAGAAAGAAAAACAGCATTCATTTGAAATCATTTGTGTTTTTACTGTCACTTTTGATCAATTTAATGCGTCCTTGCTGAATAAAATGATTAAATTCTTAAAAATCTTACTGACCTCAACTTTTAAATGGTAGTAGAATTATTAGTTTAATTATTAGCTCATTATCATTATATTTGGATAATTACCATCTTGAACTAATCTTGTCTTGCCAATAAAAGGTCACATGGTCTGATATTTGAGGAGACTTCCATCTGACCTTGACACAGCCACGAGGGTCTTCGGGGGACCTCTTTATGAGATCATTTCCTGTTTCAAATTTTGAAGCAAATTTGTTATATATAGATATAGTAACAATAGATTATGCCAAACTACCTGTTTTCAAGAATTGATTTCCTTTTTTTTATTCAATATATCAAGACAGTTGTATCACCCTGACATTATATATGACATTTATTTTTTTAAGGATGGTATTTGCATCAACTCTTCTTTTACTGACATGCATATTTTAAACTCAGCAGCTGAAGCGCAGGTAAAGCACCACCCAGGGCCTGTTGGTGTGTTCTTCTGCGTGCACAGGATCTTTTCATGCTGAATTCCTCATGTATCTGCAAACCAATACCTGCTCAAACATTCATGTGTGGTCTCTGAGCATGTAGGGAGGTCAAAGTTCACTTGTGTTTGCAAACAGATAATTAAATGAGCCTTTGACTCTCAAGATCATAATTCCTTTAGCATGGTCAAACAACCATGGCCCAATGGTGTACAGGTCTCAATACACACGGCATGGTCTCTGCCTCTCGCATGTCATGCTTTTTATTCAGCTAACAAAATAATAATGACTTATCTCTGGCTGCAATAAAAACTGTGTCATTCTGAGCTTTGCGTGGTGTGTACAGTCTCTCTGTCTGTTCTGTCCTGTGCTTGTAGAGACTGGCCCATCACATCAGCTTGACGTGATCCACCCTTGGGGAAAAACGCAGAACATTTATTTCACATCAGGCATTGGCACTGAGGTGCATGTTTTCCATCGGCTGCTTTCCCCAGCTGGCCTCTTTTTCTTTTTTTCCCCTCAGTGTCTTCTCAAACTTCTCTACGTGTCCCTAAGTGTCAACTTCCTGCACAGAGTGCACTCATCAACCACATAGAAAACAACATGATTGATATGCAAATCAGCTCTTTCTTAGAAGTCACATGGGTATAAATGTGTCTGTAAAGAATCTGACTGTCAGTGCAAATATACAGTAAAATAAATCATGCTTTTTCTTCAACTGAAGCACAAAAATAAAACATCAATGTGTAGAATTCTGTTCTGCCTGAAGCAAATATAGGCATCAGCTCAACTGAATTTGACACATTCATGATCATTTCATGTGTGTGTGTTTGTATGTATACATACAGTATATATACAGTATATACAGTGTGTGTGTGTGTGTATACATACATACACATAGCATATATACTATATATACACAAATAATATATATATCCAAAATAATTTGTTGACTTTGTTGATGATACACACACACACACACACACACACACACACATACACACACACACGAATTTGTGTATTTCTGGTCTCTCATGGAGCTGGGCTTTATGATGTTCTTTATGAGTTATGACTTTGTTCTTTATGACAATTAATGATTAAAAGGGTTACCTGACTAATTTATGCTGCAACATGTTTATATAAAGGCAGAGATGATCAGTTGTGCTACTCTACTAAAGGCTGTCGACTGACTGAAGCCCTGAGGGCATCTCTCTGCAGGCTGCAACAACACTTGTCCTCACTGTTGATGCAGTTCACAAATGAAAAATAGTTTACTTTTGCCAGAGAACAGAAAAAATGATTTCTTTTTTCTTTTGCTCTCTCTCTCTCTCTTTCTCTCTCCTGCTTTCCATAAATTAAAAACCGTGCACAATAGGATGTATTGGTGTGTGGTTTTCTTCCTTCCTGCTGCACACGCAAAACAGGTGAAATGTGAAAGCTAGTATGCAGGAATGTCAATATCACTCTTCAACCATTTATAATTAAGTTCTTTATTGTTTTACAAATATTAAGTTATCCACAAAATAAAATAACTTATATATTCAAACTTAAAAAATTATACCATTTAAAATAAAAAAATGCATATCATCGCGCTCACCCCACACAGTATTTCATGTCAGTCATTTTCTCCAGAATAATTGGTCTAAATGTGCAAACAAACTAAATTAAACGTTAACCGGAACTCAACTCTGACAACTCAAAATTCAACTGAATCAGTATATTTTTACAAATGCATTTTTGATGTTTTGGCATATATTTTAACATGAGAAAAATCACACAAATAAATAAATACAACAACAAAGCAAAACAGAAGAACAGAACAAAATTAGCAGATTAAAAACAAACAAAAATAATGTTTTTTCTTCTTTCATTATAGGACAAAGTTTAAAATTACTATATGAAAACAATGGTTGGAGTTCCCTTTAAAATGTATTGAGTAATTATGGTTTATTTTCATCTGATATTAAGAAAAATGTTTCAGATGGACAAAAGTGTACAAAAGCTTATTGTATGAGTAATTATTATTGATCAAAGTAATGGTTTTTGCAGAAACTTAATGTTTTTTAAACTAAAAAAATCTGAGACTTGAAGTTTCTTTCACTGGCCGTGAACAGTTATTTTCATAAAATATCCAGTGATATTTTACTACTTTATGCAAGACATTATATAAGACTTCAAGCAATCTGAAAAGATGCTAAAACAACTTTGAATGTTGAATAGTCATGTCTGAACAGTCACCTGAAGAATGAGCTGGAAGAAACGGAGATGATTTATTTTCATATAAAGTTTGGTGAGTCGAGGGGACCTATAACTACCACATTATGGGTGTGGTGATCAGGACGTGATTATACATCTGTCTAAATATCTACTGCCTGACATTAAAAGCTCTGGTGAATATATTCCTGTTACAGTGAACAGAGGCACAGCCAACAGATTGCAGGGAAACAACTTACACACAAGCATCTGTAGAGGTTTAGTCCAGCTTCTTCCATATATTTAGTCTCCTCAGATCCTTTTAACGGTCTGTTTTTCATGAGATTTGTCCATAACAAATATCCATGTAACAGTGTTGTCCTTTCAGCTGGTCACCAGAACTGATCCACAGCTTGCAATCCATTCATTTGACTGTGTTTAAAAAGCCTTTGAAGACCAGTCTACACTTTTACCAGCATTAAAGTGGTTATATATACAATCACTGGAAATTTAAACAAGACATGCTGGCCTTTTTGAATTGATATTAACTGGTATATGATACCGTTTTTATACTCAGAGTTTATTTGGTAAACTCTTCTGATAAATGGCTCTGTGCAAAAGTATATGATAGTACTAAGTATATATATATATTAGTGCTGGGCAACGATTAATCGCAATTAATTACATCCAAAATAAAAGGTTTTGTTTATATAATATATGTGTGTGTACTTTGTATAATTATTATGTATATATAAAGACACACACATACAGTATATATTTTGAAAATATTTACATGTATTGACATGTTTATATTTATATTCATATAATTTATATTATAAATAAATATATTTAATATATAAACAACATATTTTTTAAAAATATATACATGCATGTGTGTGTATTTATATCTATTTATATATAATAAATATACACAGTACACACATATATTATGTAAACGAAAACTTTTATTTTGGATGTGATTAATCACGATTAATCGTTGCCCAGCACTAATATATGTATATATATATTTTTTTATTGTTTATATTATATTGTTATATTTATATATTTCTCTTCTTTAAGTACCGGAATCCCATGCGTCTGCTTGGTGCTATATTACAGGACTAGGAGCTATTGATTTCTCTGAAAACTGAAATAAAACGAACACCACGTAGTGTCGATGAGTGCTCTGTTGGCAATATACTCAACAATATATGCATATTCTTAATTTATTTAAATTAAAAATACTTTCTGAAATTATATGCAGTGCAAGTCCAAAATCAGTCTGAAATCTTGTGCTTGGACCCATGCAGTGTGCAAACACATGCACACTTTTCTAGCACTCAATTCATCTCAGTCTGCTTTTGTGCTTTCCATTCGAATCATGGAAACGGCAGTCCATTGCAAAAGGGAGGGATTTCTCAGTCTTTCCCTGTGTTTAATGTCTGTTTTTGTACATTTAATAGACGATTGCTCATTTCATTTGCAGACGCTGACCCACTCTGTTATCCTGCACTCTTCACACACAACATAACAGCACCAGTGGAACTTGCAATTGCAGCGTTCGCTGCGAGTCTGCTGTAAGATGTTGTGGCCCCGGCCACAGCACAGGCTCTCACAGTTGTCCATTCCCTGACTGGTCTTGTTACAGATCCGGCCCTGCGTCCCGGCAGAGTCCGACCCAGGGTCCCTCTCACAGAAATCCGGGGACTTCTCAAAGTAGACCAGATCGTTCGCGTTGGCTCTCCGTCGGTGCGTCGGGTGGGCGTGCTCCACCTGACCCGTGTTTCTGTTGTGGGCTTTGATTAACGTGGCGATATTAAAGCGATCCTTCAGCAGCGAGCCCACCGTTCTGAACTCTGGAGTCACCTGCCAGCAGGTCTTGAGCTGACAGCTTCCTGATGTGCCGTGACATTTGCATTTCCTCCTCATGTGGTCCACCACAACCTGCACACAAGCAAAACAGATGAGGAAGACGCTAATATCTGGAAACCGCAGCATCTGGACCATAGCTGCCAATCTAGGCCTGGCAATGCATTAGTGAAAAATCATCTGAGCCCTTATTAGACGAATCACTGATTTGTGATGAATGGGAAATGATACAGATATTAATAGATGAGTCAATGACATTTAAGAGTGTACACAGTAAGGAAAATTAGGTTTTAAGATTTTTTTTTACATTATTTTTTTTATTTTTATTTTTATTCTATTTTGCTTTTCATAATGGAACTGTTGATGGACAACATGTTTCATATATTACATATGTGAGAAATGATTCCTCAATCATTGATTCCTGCCCTCTTTAAACTACATATATGAGAACCTAATTAATAGGTAAAGAAAAACTGTTATTTTTATTTAAATATTATGAATAAATTCATAAAGCTTATTAAGCTTTTCATTAAGGTCATTAAAAGTCATTAAGAAGATTCCTTTCTATGTATTAGTTCCTGTTTTCTGTATCGTTTTGTTTTCTGCATGTTTCTACATGTTCGTTGGACCGCATGACTTTGATTTGGCTGACAACATTTTTTTTAAATACTTTATTTTTTACATTAGAAAATAAGGAATTATGCCAAAAAATATTTTAAAACTCTTTTTTATGATAAACTTTTATTTATAAAATCTGAACAGTTGTACCACCCTGACATTTTTGACTTTATGCACACCAAAAAAATAAACAAATTAAATTCATAAATTAAAAACATGCACATAATAGAAGACGCATATTCAAGTCATTGTACAGTATGCACAAAACACATTATTAATGAATAAATTAATATATCCAGATGAAGAAAAATATTTATTCAGTCTAGTATTACTCATGCACTTTTTTCCCTCTCTGTGGTTATAAGTTCCACCACATGACATGTCAGAGTTGGAGATGAGGATGCCCTACTCACAAGTTCAGACCTCCCATTCTCTCAACAATGCACTTATCTGTCATCCCCAGCTATAAACTTTTAGATCCAATTACCAAGAGGAAGAGGGGCCACCCTCACTACTGACAGATGCCCCAGCACCCACCCATATCAACAACACAAGCGCAAACATTAAGGCTTCCTAGCGCTCACCGCGGGACAAAACACAGTATGAACATCTTTAGAGATAAGTCGAGTTTTGTCTGTCAAAACTCAACGGATTAGGTTTCACTGTACAAAATGAAGCTGCGCTATTTCACGTCACTCATGGCTTGTGTTTTTCTTTCTTCAGTTTCCCCCCTCCTATGCCATGGCGTCACAATCCAGGACATATTTTTTTCAGTTTCTGAAATGACTCAAAACAACTTTTCGATCCTCCAGGGCCGCAGTCTGCTAAAACGCAATGTTCTGACAACTGTTGCCGTTCACCTCGAGTCGCAGGTCACTTTCAGCAGTAGTCAAAAGCAGACATCTCCCATCCCTGAAGATTGTGAATTCTTCATGCTATACGGTTTGCATGCCGGTGGTTTCTATTTCAAGCTCTTAGCCACCATAGGTGCGCATGCAAATAGAGTAGGTCTGTTTTATATGAATGGGCTCAAAGAGTCGAGGGACAGATATGAAACTGAACCTCATTGAGGCCAAAGATAACAACGATCAATCACAACAATACGCCCACAATGGCAAATCAGGCACTACAAAACTGTTTTGATAAAACACCAGAATTTCAGGTTGATCTCGCTCCGTGTGAGGTGAACACCTCAGTGGCAATCAAATGAACCCTCAGTAAGGCGTAAACAAAGATTAACCCTGTGTAGCACCAGCATTTTCATCATCTCAAGGTCATTGTTTGGAAAGACTGCAGCCTTTCCAAAGGAAGCCATATCAGTTCCCTGAGGGCCGATGCGATGCGGGTACATACAAATAAGGATATTCAAATAATTTCGCTTTGAGCGCAGAGAACCTGACAGGAATTTAAATGTCTCACCTCCAGCAGTTAGGAAGTGGACCTGCCTTCTCTTGTGCGGCCCATGCTGAGGAAGCTACAGGCTTGGGATGGAAGATCGCAGGGTCTGATTGCTCTTCTTCCTCCTCTGCCTGGACTCTGCACCTAAGGGCAAGAGCGGCGTGGGCGCGCGGCAGCGGAGGAAGTGAGGAAGAGACAGGAAGTGCTCTCTTGGAAGCTGCCGCCCTGCTTAAGTGACAACAGGATAATCTATCGGGTGTGTGGAGAGGTGGAGCGTCTGACTGAAACCTGGCAGACCGTCTAGCCTGAGGAGCTACAGATGAAGTGCAGGAAGTGCTGAACAGATTAAAATCCTTAAAGTAAAGCCTGTCAAGTCTCTGCACTGCCCTGCTGGCACAGAACGAAACTTGTGTAACAATAGGCTTTATCGACACATGTGTTTTATTCAACGTATCTTACGTTTCTATAGGGATACAGGGCTTTATATTTACATTTAGTCATTTAGCAGATGCTTTTATCCTAAGCTACTTACAAATGAGGACAATGGAAGCAATCAAAATCAACAAAAGAGCAATGATATGCAAGTGCTATAACAAGTCTCAGCTTAACACAGTACACGAAGCAAGGTTCTTTTTATTTTATTATATAATAAATAAAAAGAAAACAGATAGAATAGAAAAAGAATAGAGCAGGCTAGAGGCCTTTTTGCTTTTGTTAATTGCATAATAAATGAAAAGAAAACAAATAGATAGAATACAAAAAGATTAGAAAAGCTAGTGTTAGTATATATATATATATATACAGTATATACAGAAAACAAGCAGTAAATGAATAGAGTGCAAGTCTAAAAGGGAAAAGTTTTATTTTTTTAAGAATAGAATTAGAATATAAATATATATATATGCAGAGGAACATAAATATATATCGCAACCTGCATGCAATCGAGGGATGTTCTGGAACTCTGAAGAGGGTGCCAGCACAGAACAAACCTAAAGGCATATTTCAACCTTAAGCCCAAAACACTGCATGATTTTAGCAATCCTATAAGATCACTGCAAGTCACACTGTGCGACATGGATCTAATACACATGGCTACGACGTGTGTGTAGACTGTGCGATGATGACACCTTTGACTCGTACGCTACGACTCACGTTACTATAAAATAATAAAACGTCATCAGCATGTGCTAGTGGTAAACAAAAAGAGCATGATAAATCACACTTTAGCAGTTGTATTTTTTATGTGTGCTGAAAAAAAGTGGAAGCGGTGAAAGAGGAAGGGATAAGAGCTTGAGGTAAGCAGTTTTATGTTATAGAGCCATGTCACGTTGATTTCATGTCGCATTTTTATTGGTTGGTCAGTAAACGTGGATCGTAGCAGCAAACACACTGTGTTATGATCATGCTGTATCGTAGGCTATCTTTGGTCACAAGACCGTGATAACGGTCGTCTTTGAACCTCTCTCACTGTACGACACAGGACCCCCGATTAGGAGCTACGATCACAGAAATCGCCACAATTGTTTCACGATGCCAATCTTGCGTCTGGGACAGCCGAAAATCATGCAGTGTGTTTAGGGCTTTAAAGAGAGCAAATCTTTTGGTGTGACATGTATTTGGCAGATTCGCAGTGGAAGAAGTATTGCAGTTATTCATCAGCATTTAATGTGTACAGCAAAACGTGCTGCTCCAAAAGCTACAGCATCACAGCAGAAGCCACTATAAATGGATCTGCAAGCAAAACATATTAGGGCCTATAAATTTGCACATTTTCTTTTCCGACATGCAGTGGATGTGGATGTTTTGAAGGGTGTGCTGTAATTTCATTGGTGCAGAGCAAATTGAGAGCCACATCTGGACCACTTTAATTGAAGAAAAAGTGAGACAGGCTAGCCCATAAACTGGCACCAGACTGAGATCAAGTAAAACACATTGGTAGCACATTTGGACCACAGGCAGTATACAGCAAAACAGTTGCAAGTCCCCTCAAATCAGATGCTTTTTCCTTCACAATACATCAACAATGTAAAAACTAATATTTAGCAGCTCTTACTATAATATTCAATGATTTGGGACTCGTCAATCAAGCCATTACTTTCAAGAATACTATTAAACTGAAACAGCATTTGCAACACATGTAACTTTCTTAATGTGCTGCATTTCTGAGTGGGGTTTTATTTTGTTCATCCGGATTTCATTGGGGTGAAAAATGTTAGGATATGATATTATGGGTGAAAATAACTCTCTTTCTCTGTCATGCCACCTTTTAAGAAGTCATTTAACAAGTGGAGAAAGTTATTACATTTTAATGAAAGAAATATTACTACTTTAAAAAAAAAAGTCTCTCAGTAGTTTCCATTACAGAGTTTCCAAATGGTAACATTTCCCCAAATTTATATATAAAATCTAATGGGAATAATATTTCTTACAACATAATGTGTATCATAGAAAGACAAACTTCCCTCTTCTTGTACAATTAACCAGTGCATGTTATTCTAAAGAAAAAATACTTTCAAATAACTATATTTATAAAGTACATTTCCAAATCCAGTTAAATTGAGTGAATGATTGTCATTTATTCCTCTTAAAAACATGCTCAGTGTTAGTCAGCTGTGTGCACTCTTCTTCTTGGTCTTTTCTGTCAAATATAAGTGTGCACATTTTTCTGAACACATGAAACAAATCATTTAATAATGTGTTCAGAAAAATGAGCACCCACATTAATAAATGCACATCTAAAAAAAAAAGCACATTTAAATAAATAAGTGCAGTAATATACTTAATACTCTATCTATAGAAATTCCCAATGAGGAAATACATCAAGCTATTACAATGTGCCATATAGCAACAAGGCTGTTTTCCTGTCTGATAAAGAGTTTCCACATGGCAGTGTTCATATTCCTTCAATTTACTGTAAAACTATTCCAGATAAAGTTGATCTGAGAACAAAAGTGTCTATGTATGAAATTTAGATGCACAAAGAACAGCACGGCTTGAGGAGCAGTAAAGGCCATTGCACATTGAGTCTGAAATTTTCGCATGCATTTTTCCGTTTTTTTTTCGTATTCCTCATCCTTTCCTATCAAAATGCATGAAACAGATGCGAAAACGCAGAAAATCGAACCTGATCCAAATTTTTTTTTTTGATGGATGAAAGTTTCGGAAGCAGTGTGCAAACGTGATTGACACAACATGAGGTCGTATCTATTTTTTAACGTGCGAAAATTTCAGACTCAGTGTGCAATGACCTTAAAGCAAGCACCCATGTATGAGTGACAAAAGTAAAGCTTGCTTTCACGTGGCTTAAAAATTCTTTAATGTCTGCAATGCAAGATCTTGTCATTGTCGTTCAAAGAAAATTGAAAGGTCGATTTTATTTTATGATGTCTTTATCACAAACTTACAGTTACATTTATATCTAAAATCTTTGTGTGCCAGTCCAAAAAGCAGGAACATATTAGTGTCTGTCACCACAGACAGAGACAATCATGTGTGGAGCGCTTTCGTGTTCAGGGCTTTGCAGTCGCAGTAGGTATAAGCTGGAGAGTCCACTTAAGATCTAGGACAAAATGATGACAGGGTGCCTGACAACATGATCCTCCATCTAATGGCTCTTGATGAATTGCTGAATGAGTATTGCTCGGTTCCTTTGATGTTTCAGAGGAGGCGTTCCACCAAAACCTCAATGTCCCAACACACGTCTTCATTAAAGTCTCGGACAGATGCGTGACCAGACTGATGTATTTGGTCAATTAAACATGTTTACATTTAAATAATGTGTAGTGTATACAGTAAAGAAATGTAGAGGAAATGTCACTAATACTTTTAGGTCAAAACATTGTTCTTATAAACTGTGTTTCTGTACCGTCTCCTACCCTTTGCTTGCTTTGCTCTAAAAGTAGAAACACCGCCTGGCTTTCCAACCGGTCTTCATTGAGTGGAAGGAGCTCCAATGAAAACATGCAAAAAATAATTTACAACCCCACTAGACGTTGCCATGTAATCGGCAACTACTGCAAACATAAAAACATGCCCTGTTCTTTTTGTCCATATGATGTTGCCAGAGGCAGTGAATGGCAAATATTAAAACAATACAATTAAATCGATCCTCTTCATGCAGTTTCCTTTTTTTTTTTCCTCTGTGTTGCCCTGGCCAGTGACAGACTGTTTAAAAGTTGTATTTGGGGAAGGAAGGGCGAATGTCTTTCTACTTCCCGCTGTGTTTGATGTCTAAAATCTTTTGCTGGCTTTAAACATCTGTTTCCAAATAGCCAGCAGCCACTAATTAGAGCTTTTAACAAGACTGAACGTCGTGAGAACCAGAGGGTGGGCATGAGGCGACATGTACATCCCAGTAAAGTCACTACATTCCTCGACAAGCGACTACCTTTCCCGGGGAGGGAGGTGGGAGGTGAGGGAATATTGGGTTGCAAACCTTGCAAATAAAAAAGCTCTGTGATACATAGCGTGTTCTGTCCTACCCGGCCGGGACCCCTACATCACATCACCCATCTGCCAAAATTATGGAACCCAATTGCCAAAGACAATGGGCTAGGCAGAGAAAAACATAAATATATCATGAATTTAGAGAAAATGAGTTTAATTGAAGATGGAAGATGAAGGATTTTGCCATTTTTCCTTTCTCATCCCGCTAACACTGACTCGAGAAAACCTGCCAACAGTAGCAGCAATATTTCAGTAGCAGCAAAGTTTCTTGTCTATCTTTTTTCTGACAATCAGGTTTGGATGCCAAATAGGCTTCCTGGCAGAATAAATATTTCTGAACAATGGCGTCTCTCTCTGTACATCACACCCTCGCTGACAGCTTGATCAAACGCCACACCTCCTAATTGAGCTTCTCAGACAGAGATCCTGAACTTCCAGCATCCTTTATAGATCATCCAATATAAATAACAATTAATCAGTTTAGAAACTGATAAGAATGAAGATCCTTTGAAGTGTCATCTTAGAGTCCAAGAATGGGTGACTTTTGCCAGTAAAATCCACAATGATCATGATAATTATCATAATTAATCACGAAACTGTGACATAATTCATCAATAACAAAGATTTTAGAAATATACCAAATTTACACAGTCTCTAGAACGATGGGTCTAAGCTTAGAGCGCGAGACAGAATTAGGCATGAGAATTAGTAGAAGTACTTTAGATGGCAAACACGGCTACTATCTGTTACTTTATTTGGGACTGACCATGTTTTGTCTGAATAATCAAGGGAACCAGAAAACTGATGGAACGATACAGAGACAAATTATAGAAGAGGAAGCAGCAAACAATGAACAATCTGTGACTCTGTCTGTGTGAACCTGCCAGTGAAGCCCATCTGAGCTTATCATGGTCATTTACACTTCAGCTCTGTACCGTCCTGATAAAGAGTGACAACAGATGAATCCATGATGATATCTTACCTCCCACGTCTAGAGTGCACAGCTGATGAGCTGTCATTGTGTGAGGAGCAGCCACACCAAAAGCAGTTCAAATTGCTAATATTGAAGTTACAAGCTATAGTGAAACTCTTAAAATAGTGCTCAATCAGTCGAGCATAGCGATAGCAATGCCAAGGCCATTGCTTTGATTCCCAGGGAATGCAAGAACTGGTAAAAATGTATCTTTTGAGAGCGATTGAAGTTAAAAGTGCCTGCCAAATTTAAAATGTTACTACCTCAGGATTACAAGAAGTGCTGGTTTATAAGAGTGGAAATAGTACAAACACTTCTAACCCAACAGCAGGAACTTTATATAATGTAGTTGAAAATACGTTTCAGCAAATACTGTCTAATTCCTACAGTAAGTACTGACCGAAATGACTTTTAAGTGTTGTGAAGTTACGCCAACAGCAATGTCAAACCAAAACGACTGCCCTCAACCACTGAATAAGCCAATAGTGGGCCAGCAAGAGTAATGTGACAGGAATGGCATTACACCATGCACGCAAGATTTATTTCAACTAATTTTATTTACTTAACTTTCATGATCTTATGTACTTATGGACATAAACTTATGTCCCAAATAAAAAGTCAAAAACATTGCACATGCACACTCTCATATTTTAAGTTTAACTGTAGCTTGCTTTGCTGTTAGTGCTATTTTTCAAAATGGAGACACTCACATGAGTTGAATTTATAATATTTATATATATTTACAAAAGAATAAATCAGTAAAAAGTAAGTTATACATAATGGGATGTTCAGGGGATAAACATTTACAGTAAAATAACATTAAACAGCACAAGCTAGCTGTCTTGCCACATGAGTTTCTTTGAGAAAGTTTTATATCAGTGCAACAATGAAATAACTAACAGAGGCAGTGGAAAAAAATGCAAAACCAAAGATGCCCACGAGTACTTTTTCACCACCTCTGTTAGTTGTTGTAGTGAGATTTTCAAATGCTTAGTAATTACTCTCACTCCAGAATAATAAATTATACATAATAAATAAAAAAGGCCAATTCCAACTATTATTGCATGGTGTCTGCCTCTGTCTGCATAATGCAATCATCTTGCAACTCCTAATCAGGCTAGGATACTCTCTCCAGCTCTCTTACATCATTTAAGAAGTCTAACATTTATGAACAACTGCTTGAGTGATCATAAAAAATGATACACATAAGAACCATTTAAAAGTTTGGATACGTTTCTCATGATCTTAATGCAACTGTGATCTATGTTTATGTTTGAAACCGGTTTTGTAAATAATAAAAAAAAATAAAAAAAATAGCCTATATATGATGTTCTTTACAGAAGTAAACATGTTTTTGGGATTGGTGACTTGGACTGCAGAGTGAAGAAAAAGCAGCGAACAAGTGGCCAGATAACAAAAAATCCCTCAGATCTGTTGGAAAGAGAGCTCTGGATGCTCCTCATGAAGTTGGGAAAATATCCAGAGTGTTATCAAAGCAAACAGTAAAGAGTCTAAAATATACGGCAGTTTTGATTTGTTTTTGGTCGATAAACAAATTTGAAAAAATATGTGTTATTTCATATTTCTGATGACCTTGTGTTCTATACAACAAACTGCATGAGTATAATACATGACATTTTTTACTACAGTAAAGCCCATTTGTTTTCTTTGTGAAACACAAGTAACACAAGAAAGGCCATTAGGATCCATCAGTTTTTTTTACCTTATCCACGTCCTGTTATTCATCTCAGGGCATTAACTTAACTGCTCTACAGTGCCGCTAATCTGCCTCTTATTATCTAATTAGTACAACAACACAAAGAGACAACACCTCGATCCCTTACATCACACTTTGCCACCAGGAGAGACTCACTGATCAAAGGCAACACCAGGGAAGGCATATTTTGATCAAGCTTAAATGCCTTTTAAACATTCCCAAATCCAAAGATAACACATTTCAGAGAAGCACATGTTTGCTTTTGCTCGAGTGGAGTTATTGCACATTTAAGTGTTTTGCTGTTGGTAGGTGGTTCGGGGGGGGGGGGGGGGGGGGGGGGGGGGCATGGAGATCGGAAAAGATTCATGAGCGCACCTAATTGAGCATAGACGGGGCACCAGCTCGTACATTTACACGCAGGCAGGAGTCCAGGCAAAAAGTTCAACAAACCTCTCCCAATGCCAAGGCCTCGCTTTAGAAAAACCAAGGATCGCACGACTCAGGGAACGCACAAACAAAAGTGTTACGCTTGGCAAAACGGACAGAGATGAAGCTTTCAAGAGCACAGCTGCAACATGAGCGTCCCTTCATGTTTAACCGCCGCTCGGAGGAAATCTGTAGCTTCTAGGTACATCAAAAGGAGGAACTCAACCGCTATTGTCTCCTATAGTACATGTGACACGGTTATAGTATCTCAGTAGAAAAGAAGCGCTCATCTTTGAACACCGCGTTTTAACGCACCTTAAAAGGGAGCGTAAGATGATCCCTTTGCACTCTTTGGAAATGCAATCCAACACTGCTGATTCATTCAGGCTTAGTGTCACACACACACACACACACACACACACAGCCAACACAACGCCGTCTCTCACCTGCCTGCCAACTCTGTTGTTGTGAAGTCTCATCCTGGAGTGAATGTCTCTGTACGTCTCACGGGAGTCCAGGAAGTCCTTGGAGAAGCGTTCCCCAAACTCCACGTTGGGACTGCAGCCGCCCCATTCCCAGGAGTCCTGGGGGCCGAGAGTGTCGGCGGGAAATTGTTCCATCACGCCGTGCACCATGCCTTTCCCCCGGTTGATGGCCTCCAGCTGAAGACGGTTGAGTTTGATCCTGAACGCCTCCTCATCCCCTCGGCGTTTCTCATCACAGCCGCAGGCCTTCAGCTTGCCCATGGCGCAGGCGTTGGACACGGCATGCACCACTCCGGCTGCTGCGATGGCATATGCAAACGCACTTTCTCTGAAACCTGCCAAAGAGACAATACAAGGGATTATTCAGGCAAGCCTCGCTCAAACGTTGTCTATAAGCTCCCCTGGAATTGTTCTCTCTGTGCTTTGTTGAGAAGAAAGCTATCGCATTCAAGGAGAAACCGCACAAGCCCTGATGTTTGACAGCAGTACCAGTATATTCCTTCACACAACAAGCAACAGAAAGACCTCACAGGACAAAGTTAGTGAATGCTGTGCTGCACTTAAGCATCCAAAGTATGCACATGCAGGAACAATGGAGAAGGTGTGGAGGGCTCTGGTTAGCGTGGCTAAGCACAGACATGCTCATCTGTGCACAGGCTCTGCGCTGAGCTCAAAAACGTGGCTGCAATTAACCTGGCTACTGTTAGCGGCTGTTTGATCTGCACTAATCACATGCCGCTCATCTGGATTTCAGCTCTCATCCACTGCACTCTTTATTGGACCTGAAGTGCGACAGACTTTAAGGCTTTCTGACAAGATTCAAGAAATTCCTCAGCAAATATGTTCGAACACATGAGAGCCACATGTAGCAGTAGCAAGTTATGTTGTTGTTCTTGTATAAGAATATTTAATTACAGTGTTTTTTGTTTTTTTTCTCCAGGGTTTCCAGAATGAAGAAGGTGCCTGCATGTGCTAAAGGCTTGTTGAAAGCTAATGGTCTCAAACAATAATAAACGGAGGTCTCATAAAAGCAGACTCTCCTGAATCACTTTCAGGGACAGATGGGGAATTAAAGACGGCCATGCTCAGGAACATGAAAGAGCCCATAAAGGCTAAATAGTTTATAGTTCCTTCTGCTTGCTAAAATCAAAGGGCACTTCTTCAGCATGAAAAAGACCTACTTAAGTACACATATAAAATTCCTGTTTTATAAATATATATATATATATATATATATATATATATATATTACTGCTGTCAAATGATTAATCGCGATTAATCGCATCCAAAATAAAAGTTTTTGTTTACATAATATATGTGTGTGTACATTTATTATGTATATAGAAATACACACACAGGCATGAATATATTTGATAAAAATATGTTACGTTTATATATTAAATATATTCATATATAATATAAATTATATAAATATATACATGTAAATATTTTCAAAATATATGCTGTATGTGACGTGTGTGTATTTATATATACATAACAAATATATACATAATAAATAAATAAATATATATATATATATCAGTCTGGTAAATGTCTAAGATCTGAAAGAAAATATGGATATATGAAAGTATGAAATGAAAATATAAAAATTAAAGCCTATGAAATTACTATCTTGCCATTTAAATGACCACAAATCTGAAAGCATATGAATCTCTCTCTTCCTTTTTCTCTCTCTCAAAAGATAGATAGATAGATGTCATACAAAATTTGTATTTTTAATGATTAAATCACTAAAAGAAAAAAAAAGAAAATAAATATTAAGAAATATGAGAAATTGAAAGGTTATGAAATTCCTATTTTGTCCTTTAAATAATCAAAAAAGGAAAATCAGTATGGTTAATGTGAAATATAATATAATGTTGACAATGTATAATGACTTTTGCATCTTTCATAAAATATCTGCAGTTTAAATCATTTTTTTTTCTAGTTAAGTCATTAAAAGGAAAAAAATACTCAGTCTGGTTAATGTCAAAGATCTGAAAGAAACTTTACAAAAATATAAAAGCTTATTACTTCTGCATTACTGACTGTCTACATTCATATGCATTCGTGTGACCAGTAAAGTTGGTTTATTGTAAATGATCATTCAAGAGAAACAGAAATTTCCAAGTTTGAACAGGTTTTAAACTGGCCACGACCCCGTGTCTAGTACTTAAAAAGCATGTTTAATGCAGATTGGGGCTTGTCTTATTAGGCCTGTGAATGCAGCCTCGCCTCACCTCCGTGTCCTGTTATGTCCATCTCTGGCGATTACAAATGACTAATGAGCCTTTAAAACTTAAATCAGGTGTGAAGCAGTCAGTGTCTGGAATTCAGTGTGTTTTCCAAAAATGCTTGCTGATGGCAGAGCTGCCCTTGGGGCACGGAGCAAAGATCTGAGATAGCTGAATGATGTTCAATTGATCATTTCAAAACACACAGGAACTCACACCTATTAACCCACCCACCCACAGTGACATACACACTCACGCAGAGGAGACCTGCATGCTGAAATACACACACGACACCAGCCGGTGCTGCTGCTTTTTTTTTTTTTTCGTGCAATCCTCTCATGATTCTATGGGGGGCAAACGGCACTTAGGAGCAGCCAGAAGACACGGACATGGAAATGCTGTTTTAGATTTCCTTCCAAGCCAATGAAAGACCTGGAACAAATCAATCTAACAAATAATTTAAAGTGAGAGGCATGCCCGGCTGCGCTGATGGTGGAGGAAGTGGGAAAATGAATTAAAGATTGAAGGAAACTGTCACTTTGGGTTACAGAAACTAACTAAACAGGTTTATGCCTTTGCCACTGAGGGTTGGGAAAATGCTGAAAGCAAATTCACAGCACTTGCACTGGCACACAGTAAAATGCATTAGCTGGCCAGGGAAGCCCTCTTGCAGGATATTTACATCCACTCTTTAAGTGATATATGCCTATGGCTGATAAAGCTTTCCTACTATCAAACATTTATGTGTGTCTGCAATATACAAACTTCAAGGATTAATTTACCCAATGTGGATCCGTTTCTAGCTAGCCAAATAATTTAGATTTAGTTTAGTATGTTAATATGCATATCAAATTGATTTGAAAGTCAGTTTTTGTACTTCCACACATTGGTCCCGTGAAAAGCACCTAACCTAACTAAACCAGATTTTCCAAAAATACTCTCCAAGTGCTCACAAACTAAAGAAGTGACTATTTTGTTCATTTACCCCTGCTGAAGACAACACTCTCGTAGGGGATCTTGTTCCTGGTCTCCAGACTTGAGCAGTTCCAGCGGTGTCCTCTGAACTGATGCTGGCACTCATGGATGGCGATCTGGATGCCCTGTATGGCCGAGGCTGTCACATCTGGATGTCTCATACATACGTCCAGCTGTTTCTTTGTCAGGCCGGGCAGGGTCAAACACACCGTGTTGGCATTGAGAATGGGGTCAAAGGGGATCTTTAGTCCCAGGATCTCATTTGAGTCTGCCCTAGAAGAGAGAATGAAACCTTATCATGCATTCAAATACATCTGCACGAAAAAAGGTAATAAATAAAGAGGTCATAAATAATAAATACCCTATGCTCTTTTGCATTGTTTAAGTGCTTAGAATATACAATGATCCTTTATTAATGGATCATACAACACTGCTGAGGCACATTAATGTGAAAAAAGTACCACCGAGGAGCCTAATGATCATGACTATTACAAAATACACCATGTGCTGGTAATGGAAACCATATACACACAGAAAATATGGCATCAAATGGGGCTGATTTGAGACAGTTACAAATGAGTTTACTGGACAAATAGCAGATGCAAAGCTCCTTCCATAACAGTACTACATGTAAGAAAAGTTATATGAAACTATATATGAGCAAGCTACAAACCTTACTTTAGTGTATAAACTATCTACTAAACTGCAAACTACCAGTACAATACAATAACTTGAAAGGAAAATGAAAATAAATAAATAAATAAACTGCAAACAAACTATAAGTGGGTTCACTGATATTAAATGAAGCTCTGGTAAAGCCATTATTTATTAGCAAAATTATTAAAATCTACCAATAAAAACATCCATGAATAAAAACTGAATCAAATAGCCCACTTTATAACTTTATGCCACTTACAAATAGTTTAGTTGCATTACAACAGAGTCAAAACAAAACTTCCCTTTTTACACTTTTCTCAAAGATGTAAAAACATGTACAAAACTTTTTAAAAAACTATTTTGTTGTTTTTGAAAGTTTTAGGATGCACGTAAGTACATAATATCATGCCAGTTCATGTTTGTGAGCATTTGTGTTCAGTAAATATATATACACGTGCAGAAACGAATGCAATCGTTTAAATTTGACACGAAACGACTGAGCAAGTTCTTACCTTTGAACTAGAAGCGACGCCAAAGCCAAAGAGCAGAAGAGTCGAAATAAAAAGTAATCCATGCTGCTGCTGTTCTGCTAAACTCTGTCACAACTCTTCTGCTTGAGGAGAAGATCCGGCCAATACACGCACAGCTTTCCAGCGATCAGCTTCAGATCGTCCAAATCTGACGAAACATAAAATGATGATGTCGTGATACCTCATTCATGAAATCACTTCACAACTTTTCTGTGAGCTTTCAGAATGAATGAAAATGTGAGCCGACGCTGAGATATCATCTGACACAAGACACTCATGTACACAGCTATCTACTGTCTTCAGGACTTCTGATGTTTGCCTTATCTTGATGGCACTCAGACTTCACTTAACTCTGCCAGCCCACCTCTACGTCAGCGCACACACACACACACACACACACACACACACACACAGCAGTCTGCCGTACAGGACAAGTGCCTCATTAGACATATCCCGATTGAACCGATAAACAGGGAAGTTACGAGTCATTGGGATGCGAGGGATTGTTCGGGACAGATAGAGAATGATAGAATCTAATGAGGCACTTTCATGCTATGAAAATGGATAAACATGAATGTTGAAGGATTTGACTGAGACACACAACAGAGATAAACCTTTCAGATAAGCATACATCTGTATTTCAGTAGGCTACTTAAATGATCTTGAGGCAAAAAATTCAATTTACATAGCCTACATGGTTTTCTTTGGCAGTGGTTGATTAAAAAAAAAAAGTTTTGAACCCCTTATATTACAATAAATAAATGCAATTTAATATAATTATTTTATATAATTTAATATTACAATTTACTATTGTAAACAATGGCTAAACTAAGGATATTTAAAATAAAGATATTTTTCATAATTGTCCAATTGGAGCAAGTTGTCACGTGTTGTATATTCGCTTTACATTTTTGTATGTTACCTTTTAATTTCATTTTGCCATTATATGAATTGTTTTGTGTTCCATAAATGTTTAAATTTAGCTGAAAAGCCAAGCTGTTCAAACTTCCCCATATGCCACTATTGGGGCATGTTGTCACAAAAGGTCAACATGTGTTTAGTGAACTGTATCTTTTTTCCTTTCCATTGCATAATGAAAAAAAGTATTTTTCTAAATTTATATTGTCATATAGTAATTTCACAGAGAATAGTCTCTTAATGTTTGTCTAATTTCTTTAAACTTCTATTTTTAATTCCTATAAGACTTTTTTCTTGGTGTTTATGTTACCTGGAAACGTAATTATGGACACTGAATTTATAGTAAACCCATGACAAATGCAAAATACAACCACATCTTACATGCTGAGAAAAGAGCCAAAAGCCCATTAAAGCTGAAACCTTCCCGCAGCTTTTGTAATGTTTGAAATCCATATGCTCCTTTGTAATTCTTCATTTCAAGACTTAAATGAAGAGTGTGTGCACAGTGGTATCAATAAAGCCAACCACAAAAAGTGACTTCAATGTGGCAGGGAGGTTTTAGTCACAGTGAGCTCACAAGGAGGGAGTCGGTACGGTTTAAAACTTCAGTCTTGAACAAGGGTGAACGGCCCCCGCTGACTCCGAATGAATTGATAATGATCTCTGTCTTCAATTAGGCACCATCACAGTTTAGTTTTTATTGCTAGTTCATGACAAGTTAAAAACATTACAACGGACACATTCCCACTCGAATGGTTACCAGTAAGATGTCGCAACGTTCAGAAAAACAAAATCCTGCTTCCATCTGGTGTGGATCCTTGCCAAGAGATCAGCGGTCAAGAATTTAACACATGCTGATTTTAATTGTGTCCTAGTGTCAACTGGGGAACCCCTTTCTCTATGATCTATTTAATTGTAAAGCATTAAGATAATTTAGCAATGACATTTATCCACGGCTGAACAACACATCTTCTGATCATGAGTTAAATGCCTGAGAAAGACATCATTTAGTAAAAGGCAAAATCATTACAGTAATTTTACATCGATTAATCGCATAATGATTTCTGTCTTGTGATGTAATGACTCATATGAGCAAAAAACAGTTTTGTTCATTGATTGTAGTGATTACCAGAAGAGCCACAAGGCAAAAGATAATGCTGAATTGGAATTTCCCACGACAAAGAGGTGCTGAGAGTTGCGTGCTCTTTTCCTTGGCGAAATGGCATTGTAGATGGTAATAGCTCTTGTCCTTGTCCAAATGGTCCCACCAGGGACATCTGAATTATTTACAGTCTGTTAGGCTTCAGAAGTTCTCCAAGAAAGTCTTCACGGCTGATTCAGTATAGACTGAGAACACAGAGACATGAAAATGTCCCAAAAATGAAGAAAGAAACATAAAAATGTATCTTAGATATGTAGCTTATCCCCCCGTAAGAAAAAAAAAACAGTTCTGAATTTATTCGAGCTATATTTGCCTAATTATACTCATTTTAAGGAGGCTAAACATTTCCCAGTCTTGCTTTAATAAGCATTTCCTCCTTTCACGAGTGGGCAAAAGACGTGACGCTACAGGAGAAGAAACAGAGCATAGGGTAAAAAGATCAACGCCACAATTACTGGGTCTCCCTCCCGCAGGACGTCTCACTAAGAAGGGTTTTAAAAGAATTAGAAAGTTCAACCCCCTGCTGTGGAGCAAAGACACATCTGTGGAGAAATGAGTTCTTGCAGGGAAACCTTTCCTTTTTTCAGGGGAGAATAAAGATGAGTACTAAGCTTTGGTTTTCCCACAGGAATATTTGTCTCTTTTCTGTCGTTAAGCCATTAGAGCATGATGGGAACAGGACTTTTTGATTGGCCTAATGGTGTATGTATTGGCTCCTAAGACACAGAGAGTTAGGACGCTCAAAGAATAGAGGAAAATAAGCATTGAGCTCCCAAGAACCGTTGCCCTCTGATCTGCTTGATGATATGTGGAATGGTTGCAATCAATTAAATGTTCATTGTGTTGGAGCAAAACATTTGGGGGATTAGAGAAGTTTTGTTTTTGACTGTCTTAGCAACCCAAACAAAGAGTGTCTTGTGCTGTTTAAGAGATGTCTTAAATTGGCCGCAAACGATCTTTATAGGCCATGGAATGATGCGGTCTGTTTTGATCATAGTCACATCGTTTGTAACATTGTTCGCTGCGGTGTGGTATTAGCGGTGATTTATAATGTCTATTAGTTGTTGGACTTAATAACATGCAAACTCACTTTGAAAACAGCACAACAGGAAGTTTTCTCTTTGATGGAAACATGTCGTTAATTATTCATTTCAACAGCGGAACATGATTTCTTAAAAAATAAACATCTCCATTAGCAACTACAGATGTTGTGTCGATAAATACGTAGATCAAATTTTATACTTGCTGATGGATCAGATATTTATTTTAATGGATAAATACTTTTTTGAACATTTGCATTCTATGTTTAATCACACTGAACTCCATGCCACAATGTACAACTGCGCTAGCAATTAATGCCTGAACATGTCAAACCAGCAGCTAGGACATGATATCTGAAGCTCCCCCTACTGGCCCTTCTTCTCCTATTAAATCAGAGATGTTCTTCCGCTGGTTCTGATATTCAGAGATGGCTGCTGTCAGGTACTTGCCCAGCTGCTGAGTTGGCTAAGCCATGGGTTACTGCTCGCTATCACTAATTGAGCAGAATTACACCCGCTTGCTTGCTTTTCTTGGTACTGTGAAAATGTTTGGGTTACTGCAGATGATATGACTATAAAGGCATGTGAAGCAGGAGAATGTATTAGAGATAAGAAAGCACAGAAATATGCTCGGTTTGATGGCAGCGTGCCACAATTTAGTATAGCGTACAGAAAAACTGCCATTCTTGGAAGTACAGTAGAGACCACCAGTGAAAATGCTTCTAGTTTTTTCATTGAATATGTACAGCACATATGCAGTAACAAGAAACATTTCTTATTGTTAATATTCAAAACAGTTGTACTGAATAATATTTTTGTGGAAACTGTGATACATATTTTGTCTTTGATGAACAGAAAGTTCAAAAGAACAGGATTTTTTTAAATAGAAATCTTATGTTACAATATAAATGTCTTTGCTGTCACTTTTGATCAATTTAATGCAACCTTGCTGAATAATTCCTGTAATTAATATTAGCAAATTAAAACTTATTACAATGAAAAATTAATATTTAAACATTTAAAAAAGGTGAATTCAAAAACGAATAAGAAATAATTAGAAATGACTCTTTTTCATTTACATTTTATTTTCAACAGTCCTAAAACCTTTTGTTTATATCCAGAATTTAAATACATTTTAAATCCTATATTTTCAATGTGGTCTCTGACTTTTGAGCCCCACGGTATATACATACAACATACAGAAACAACTGTGTATGAAGTTTGTGTTGTGGGGTCGTCACAGGGGGTTTCCTCTTACGCTGAGGCACATATCCCTGATTATTCATCAGCTATTCATTCGTGAGCAAACGTTTACCCAGAGAAGAATGAAAGCTCATTCCAAAATGAATTCTGCATGCTGTTGGTTTCTGATCTGGAGAGAGAGAGGAGAGAAATGAGACAATGGCAGACAAAGAGTATAAAACTGAGGGAGACGTTTCACCTGTGAATTGCGGTCATTAAGATGATGGTGAAGATAACAGAAGCAAGAGTTATTCAGAGGTCATTCGCTACGAACAGCTGGACATGGTGAACGCTTCTGACCTTACAGGATGTCTACATCAAGATCCTACGAGTAAACCTCCCAAGATGCACTGCACTCACATACTAAATCTGTCTGAAAGATCTCGAAAGGTTCTGAATCAAACAACAGAAAAGTCCAGCAAATGAAGAGCCTAAAATTGATTTAAAAGAATAAAAATCTTTTCAGAAATCACTCAAAGCGCCCTGACATCACCTATAACTGTCTGAAAAAGAAAAGATGCTGAATAGCAGATGCAGGCATTCCCTCTACAAAAGAAAATTTGGTGCACTCTGGGACACCAAAATAATCTATGATGCCTTTTATCCCTCTGCGCATCAGTTCTTCCAGCTTTTCTCTTGGAATGTACAACAAAGACCACCGGTTTTCAGAAGAGTATCTTCCCACGACTGTCTGACCGGTGCTGCTGCTCTGCTAGCAACTAACACTGCATCCTCTCTGCACTTCATGTCCTCATTCACTGAATGTCCTGCATTGATATGAAAACACATTATTCTTTATAGATCATGTTTTCTACACTACAGCGCTCTGTGTGATCACTCTGTAAAAACTGTGCTTGGTTGTGTTTTGCAGGGGTAGTTTATGCATAACATGTCTACAGTATGGATTTTGGATACAGTATTTTTTTTTAACAAAATCACTATTTTACTGGCTAAAATATTTACTTTTGAAGAGTTCATTTGCAAAAACAGATAACTCCGTTTTTATCAATTTTCAAAAATCATGTGTTTTCATTGTGCATTCCAATTAATCTCAATCAAACTGCAGCTGTGTTATTGTGATTAGGTTAAAAAATACAGCTAACACAATAAAACATGATAACAATAAAAAACATGATTTTAAAAAAAAAAGTTTTTGCAAATAAACTCTTCTTTTTTAAAATTCTATGGTTTGATAATCATTTTTTTTAAAATAAAAGCATCAAAAAAATAATAATAACATAAAATATATAAATGTTAACTGTGCTACTTGTGGTAACATCTAAATTGTTTAATTCAAGTAAAAAATATTACAATATATAACATCACTGAATCATAGATAACACCAACAAAACTAAATTTAGTTGTTAGATCAAATAGACAGCTTTTTAAGGTAATAATTGCAAGTTACCACTTTACACTTTTCTCGATTAAATTGAGAATAACTAGTATTATGTACAAGCACAATAATATTACTGAATTATCAAAATATTGTTTAAAACAGTTTTAGATGGGCTATGGTATATCACAACACAGAACATATTGAAGTCCCTTGTGAAAATGAAGTGTGCTTAATTATACCGAATGTGCACTTAGTGTACTTTAAATCTTAAAAGTATTTAATATGATACTAATTAAATAAAAGGTCAATTAAGTGTACTTGAAGAGAGTAAACTTTCATGACTGTTTCTTAGGTGCACTTTTAAAAAGTGCACTTTGTAATAATGTCAAATTAAATTTTAAATCATTACGTTTTAATAATCTTGTCTTAATTATCTTGTAATTATATATGTATTTCAATAACAGAATAGTTTCAAAGACACTATTAGTAATTATGAAATTGCATAGAAAGATGTTATGAAGTGGGTCAAAAAAGAACTCTAAAGTTCAGCTAACTCCATGTAATATACATTTATCTATATAATACCTTTTCATTTAATTGTAAATAACATGAAATCAAGTGCCCGATAAAAATCACATTCAGCTCACACTTAGGTCTATTCTTTTATTTTGGTAGTAGGTCTACTCTTTTAACAGAATGCTAAAGTAGGCTTCTTCTCCACAAGAGGAATTGAATGCAGCTTCTTATACCGTTGTTCACCCTGTTCTTAGTTAATATACTCACAGATGTCTTTAATTTGGTTGTACTTATCTTGCTGCTACTGATGATCCAAATCTCGCTGTATTGTCTTTCATCAAAGGAACAAAATGAAGTGTTTCCTGTGAAGCATCCATGAAATGAGACAAATAGCTCCATCTTGTGTTAAGTGGATGGAAGTGTGTTACAGTGTGTGTGTGTGTGTGAGAGAGAGAGAGAGAGAGAGAGAGAGAGAGAGTGAGTGAGTGAGTGAGTGAGTGTGTGTGTGCGCGCGCGCACGCAGAGGTTGGCATTATCCTCTGAGACCGTATGCCTGCAAACCACAAATGCATAAACACTTCATTGCAGGTCCATTTTGGAAAGAGCAAGCCTGATCTAACTGAGGACAGGGACTCAATTTCCATCTGGTGAGTCCAGTACGGAGAGCATGCAAACAACATCGTTTATTGACACAGATTGCACGCTGGGTCTCTACGTTTTAGCCCGTCCAAAAAGAGACAAAAAATGGTAACTATGAGTAAGCTGCGTTCTGGAGATATTATCAGCACTTAAAATCCTGACATTGAAAGGTTAACATCCCAGTGAGAGCACTAAACTCCGTTTATCCACAAAGAGAAATGGTGCAGGTAATTGTGTTATTTACCGAGCAGAGTCCATGCCATCAGGGGAGGTGAGGAGAAATATCACTCTAAAAACCTCCAGGATTTAGCAGTGATTTAGTGCAATTAAAAACTGATCGGAATTTTACTGTGAAAATTATCCTAGTTTTTGCGGTAACAGAAATTATAACTGCATTATGTTACATTGTGGGATAATAACAGTAGTTTTAAATATGAATTAAACCAACATTTTCAGAGCCAATGCAATAGTGGAAACACAATTGGTTACATGCAGTAAAATAAATGCAAAAAAAAGTTTAGTGATTGACTTTAAGACTGTAACTTACTAAATTTACAGTATATGTGGCCATGTTATAGTAAAAAGATCATAACTATTATTATAAACAATTCCATCAGGGTGAACCACAAGAAATGTTGTCCTGGGTTAAAAAAAAGAAGAAGAAAAAAAACCTCAGAGAAGAAAAAACAACAACTACAAATTAAAGTTATTCTTGCCGTGCATTCTGGGAACATAAGCGTCAGTATAGTATTACGGAAATCACACTATTACTGTAATGAGTAAAGATGACTGTAATACACTAGACCTGAACTGTTAAGTCACAGTCATTGTAATAAAGCACAGCAGCTAGTAGCCGTGAACATACCATAAGTACAGGTTACATTTTGTACAGTGCACTCTTCCATCCCATCATGCACCTCACAGACTCACAGAACAGAGTCTGACAGGGTCTAAGTTGTAATTAGACTGATTACCTCCCGATAGAATCTCCTGCGAGGTTTCAGAGCCTTTATTCACTGCTCTGCTTTTATGAGTATGTCTTCCTAAAGCAAGCATCTCTATTTAGATAAAGACTGGTTGTCAGAACAAGGGGATGCATGGTGGTATTATGTTACAGTTTTATTCACTCAGGCTATCTGCCACACACATGCACCTGTGTACACATGCACATAAAACAATTCCCATCCGTGCATTCCATAACGAGAGAAGACACTTTTTCCTCTATACTGATATAAATCCTACAGCAAAATCTCCATTACTGCAAAAATGCATTATTCAACAGCTTAAATGATTACCACCTCTATGCTTGCAACTAGAGTTCACGGCCTCTCGTCTGAGCGTCTTTGCACCTCATTGTCTGGGTGATCAGAGGAAATGAGAGTGTCTCCCATCATGCCGTGTATCCACCCACAGTGGCAGGCTTTCATTAGTGCCCTGTGTGTTTTACTATCAGCAGGCAAAGACAGAACGATTGTCTCATCCTGCACATTCCACAGCAACTGTGTGTGTGTGTGTTAAAGTACATTGAAACACAGCAGCTATACCAACGCTTCTATAAATCTATTGGCTGTCTGTGGTATGACTGTATGATGGGCTGTCTATGGTTGTGTGTGTCTCTCTCTGTCTCTCATTCCCTCACCAATGCTCCTGGCACATTCCCGGTCTCCATCTTCCCCGCTATCTTCAACACTGTTGGCTACGCAGCCCAGATTCCTGGAAAATATGAACTTGTGCCGTCTTGCAGGACTCGTACTAATACAAAGGGAGTCTTTTCCAACTGCGTAAATAACTCAAAACAACACCTTTCTTCTGCTGAGTGGCAAAGCGATACACTTGAAGCTGAAATCTCTGAATTGCTGTAGCGAGAGAGAGAGAGAGTCTTGACCCTGTGTGAAGTCAGCCGGTTAGAACAACAATTGTATGATTTGTTTAACATCAATGAAAGGAAAGTGTGACATAAGCTTCATTATGATGTCTATATAAATATCTCAGGCTGAAATGGGATCATATCTCCCAGTCAAAACGTCATGTGAGAGTTACAACATTTAACCAAATTATCACTGAGGAAGAATGAGAGACAAAGACAGACTATATAGACACAAACCTTTGGAAATTATTATTTGTACATTTTATACAAAGTGTAGACTCACTTTGTCAATTAAGAGCCTGTATGTATTTATATATGAGGGAAACATATTGATAGATAGATTATATAGTACTTTGTTAGAAAGAACAAACTACTGATAAATACGACAAAATAACTAGGAAACAAGTTTTTGTGAATTTTATTCAGTGATGAGCAGCTATAAGAAGAATTCTCACTTCCAGTCTTCACTTTTTCAAATCTGAAATCTTCCTTTCAAATGCATTGTGATTAAATATTCTAAATATACAGTTCTGGTATGAATTATTGCAAGATCGCTTGTTGTTTTGAAGAGCAGTAAATCATTTTTCACATCTTTCCGCCATGTTTTTTCAGATATGAGGTTGCATAAGAGAGATGAACTACAAATGTAAGATAAATAGACAAAGTCTAAGACAAATAGAGCTGAATGCAGTCATTCAAACGACACATTTGATCTTAATTTACATTAAGTGGACATGCTGTCATTTTTCAGTCTCAAGTCCATTATGCTTATGCACCTAAAACTAATGCATGTGAAAATGATATTTCTCAATGGTCTGTGGCTCACAAGCACAAACTCTAGATGATACCTTGTGAAGGTATTTTCCAAAAATGCAATACATTCCAAACAAAGGACAGGGTTCTTGAGATTAACACTTGATGAAAGTCTCATGGCTGACCCTGTAGCTTGTGAAGCTCTGCATTCTTTATGTCTGTTTCTTGACATTTCTGTTTTCTGATTTCATTAACTGTACAGACTGCATAAATATTATATTTCAAACATAATGCATTTGGATGACACTGAATTGTTGAAATGATGTTTTGATGACCTGACTTGATTAACCCTCCAGTGAGAGATCCATTGAAAAAAAAAAACAATAAGGTGATAACACAATGACAATTTCTCATACGTTCCTGTGATTATTGTCATTAATGCTCAGTTGTAATCGGTGTTGAGAGCTGTTGAGCAGTGTTAGCGTACTGAAAGGTTTTCAGAGCATATATATGAGGTCAACAATATAAGAACTCTTAAAAACTGAAACAAACCACTGAAAATGCATTTCACTAAGGAGCAAACCGATGAAAAATAGTGATCAGTATCAGTAAAAGTGCATTAAAAGCCCCATAGATTAAATATCTCACAAAGATAAAGAGTTTTTACATGTTGCTTCTCTTGCATTTGCTTTTTACCTTTGAGTTTATGAGTAAAACGAGCTTTTACTCTTTCTGTTAAAAGTTCTCAAAGTGCTTTTGAAAGAGAATGACAGGGCATTAATCACAAGAAGTAGTCATGATGATATTAAATGCTTATAAATAACATCTTTGTTCCATATGCAGCCTGCTTTACAGAGCATATGCCAAATATCCTTTTCTTGATGTTCTGTCACTTCAGAGCAGAAACAGCCATTACACCATGATGAGGATGTGCTTTCATTCATCGAGTCTGCACTCATAATATACTGAATACGGGGCTGATCTAACAGAAAATATACACAAAAGCCCTCTGATGAGAAGATTTCTGAATGTCTCGACTTCACAGCTGAAGACTCCTCCTCAATCTTGAGTAGTCATTGAGACTAGTGGTCCTGGGTGAAGCACAAGTCAGACACTCCTCTAGGCTTTCCCAAAGCCTCAGGGTTTGAAATGCGTATGCATGAATCTGGAATGCTCTTCTCATTATCCCATTATCAAGGGTTCTCGGTTAGTGACACAAACTCAGATCCTTCCTGACCAAGCACTTTTTACACTGGACCACGCAGCACCAGTGGAAACGGCAGAGACAGTTTTCCTCCAGGACCACCGTCTCGTCCCGGTGGCCCCGCTCGCAACACAGAAGGTCACATCCGCTCACGTCCAGCGCCGTGCTGTTGCACATCCGCCCCCGCGTGCCCAAAGAACCCGTCTTCCGATTGGGCAGGCAGAAGTCCGGCGACTCGGCTGAGTAGATGAGATCTTGCTTGTCTGGAGGTTTGATGTTCTGCCCCACTGGAATGAGAGTCTTTCCGTCATTCCCACCCATCACTTTGGATGCCCCGTTGAAGCGCTCGAGCAAACGGTCGCCCACCTCACGGAAGTGAGGCATTTTCTTCCAGCAGGTCCTCAGAGTGCAAGAGCCAGACAGCCCGTGACATTTACATTCAGTTCTCATATAATTCTTCACCGCCTGCAGTTCAAGACACAAAGATAGTTCAGTGAGATAAAAGGAGAAGCTATTTAGAAGGAATTTACCCTGGTCTCTCCCCTCCCTCTTTAGCCTCCAGCCACTCGAAAGCCAATCCGAGAGCTTGAAACATACAGTTCTATACCTGTTGAAATTAACATCTGATAAATGCAGCGTTACCATTTTTCTAACTTTAATTCCAAACAAGTCACTGTGGGGCATTTGGGTCCTCTTTGACGTAGAAGAATTTCACCATCTGCCGAACATGTCTATATGCCCCCTTAATGCCTATTTACCTGTGACTGACCCCATGCTAACGGGACCCGAGGCTGTGAGGCAGTGACCCCTGGAAGATGAAGCACTAGTGAATAACTAATCTGAGGATTTGGCCAGTGGCCGACTGATGATGGCTTGAAGGAAACCATAAATCTGACTTCTTTAGAGTTCTGAATAATAATGAATTATAAAATAGTAAACTGAGGTAAGAGTGGTTGTACTTCAAAATGATCTATCACACACATGCACCACAGGTTTCTATTGTACAGTACACATCATTGCAGAAATAATGGAAATACAAAAATAATGATTGCTTAAAAAAAGGTTTGCCCGGTCTAAAAGGTCTTAAGGACACACTCCACTTACACTTAAATTTGTGTGTTAAATTGCACACTATACTAAAATATGAAAGAAAAATTCAAACACACTATAAATGTGGGGTCGGTAAGAATTTTTTATGTCTTTTTAAGACTCTTATGCTCACCAAGGCTGAATTTATTTATGTGAAATATTATTACAATTTAAAATAAGTTTTTTTTTTCATAGATTTTAAAATGTTATTATTTCTGTAATGCAATGCTAAATTTTTAGCATCAATACTCCAGTCTTCAGTGTCACATGATCCTTCAGAAATCATTCTAATATGCTGATTTGCTGCTCAAAAACATTTCTTATTATCAATCCTGAAATGTTGTGCTACTTCATATTTTTGTGAACACTGATACTTTTTTTTAGGATTATTTGATGAATAGAAAGTCTAAAAACAGAATTTATTTGAAATTTAAACCTTGTAAATGGCTTTAGTGTCACTTTTGATCAGTTTAATTAATTAATAAAAGTATTAATTTTCAAAAAAAAAAAAAATCTTACTGACCACAAACATTTCAGAGGCAGTGTACTGTAGATCTGTCATTACTGTTATGTTAAACAGTTTATTATATGTTAATAACAGTTTATTATATTATATGTAAATATCATTATGTGTTAACACATCCAGCTTATTTCAAAGTAGAAAAAAGTAAATATTAATTGAATATTATTTTGTAATTATTGGGGTCTGCAGTTTGTGTGATTGACACTTGTAGAGTATATGTGCAGGTGTTTATAATTTACTGAGATTTTTTATGAAATGCCTGATCCGCTAGGCACTTTAGTGTGTGAATGTGAGTGGTTTTGTGCTTTCTGATCACACAGAAAAGAACAAAACAGTTTCCATGTTAAATCAAATAAATGCATATACATTTTAAATTAATTGTACATGTTAATACTGTAATTTGAAAGCCCTAGTTTTAAAATAATGACACTCCTGTAACTATTAAATGGATCTAGACAGTCAATAAGGGAACAGAGAGAGTGGTGATGTTGGGAAACTAGTCTCAACTCAGTTCATAGTGTGTTTTCCAGCCTCTGCCAACTATATTTCCATAACATTTCTGAGCTTTTCCATGCTTGGGCTTTTGAAGTGCACCATCTGCTCATTTAAGCTTGACTATCTCTTAAGGGTTGTACAGGCAAAACAGCACACGACTGTGCTTGTATCATCTATGCATCGATGCAAAAAATCTATCCACATTGATATCGTACCAGGAACATAAAAAAACATCTACGCCAAACCTGCATGAGGGCGACAGGTACTGAGACTGCCTTTAACAAAAAATAAAGTAAATACAAGATACCTGGCTAGTCATCCCAATTCTTAATTTAGTTTATTGTTGATGTATAATAAGGGTTGTGTGAACTAAGAACTAAATACCAGGTTGCATTAACTGTTCTCGCACATGCATCCAGAATATCGTACTAAATACAGCACTCTGACAAAGTTTGATGTAACTTTTTTTTTTTTTTTTTTTGCAATATATGTTAAAATTCAATCATACCTGTTATGGCAAATCTGAATTTTCAGCAGTCATTACTCAAGTGTCATGATCCTTCAGAAATCATTCTAATATGGTGATCATGGAATCATTCTATATTTATTTTTATTATCAGTGTTGAGAATAGTGCAATAGTGCTGCTTAATATTTTACTGTGGAAACCATGATGATTCTGTGATAAACAGAAAATTAAAAATAGGAACATTTTAAATTTCTTTATTGTCACTTTTGGTTAACTTAATGTGTCCTTGCTGAATTAAAGTTATAAAAAAAACTTACTGACCCCAAACTTTTGAACGATTGTGTATATTAACACATTGTTCCTGTTTAATATTGTTATTTAATAGGTCGGATTACATTTATACCACCACTAAAAGACTGTAAAAAGCCTGTGTAAGCAATTTTTATTAATTTATTTTTAATTCATAGCTATATGTGTCAAGATAAAGATGAAATATCGTACCAGTCGACCGGCTTCATTATTATGAAGGTCTATCAGCGTGCGGATGTCACTCTTGCCCTTCCTCCGCCTGGCATCCATAAACTGCTTGGACTTCTCATAGCCGAACTCCACGTCGTCTCCGCAGCCACCCCACTCCCACTTGACCCCCTCGGTTGGGCCAACACTGGCTAAACGTGGAGGTGGCCCTCTGCTCCGTGTGGCCTCGCAGCCGCATTGCAGCAGCTCCCCCATGCTGCAGGCCTGAGTCACTGCATGCGTCACACCCGCTGCCGTGATGGCATACACAAACGCTGTCTCACGGATGTCTGTGAAGACACACACACACACAGAGAGAGACATCAAAGAGAGCTTCTGATTGTTGGCCAGGCTGGGTTACATCAAACTCTGATAATTATGGCACTTTAGATATCCTGAAGCTGCATGGGCTATTTCTGTGATAAGGTAGTCTCATCCACAACGACAGCACTACTGTGACACAATGAGCCATACGAGGTCATGGCATATCAGACCAGAATAAGCTGCATTGCAAATCAGAGCGTATGCTATTCAGTTCTTGTTCCATAATGTTTCAATATGCAAGAACCCAAAATTAAACAAACCCCTGAAAATCAGGGTTCCCATGAACCTAGAAATACTACTTATCAAATTTGTCCAAAGAGATGGAAACTCTGTAAAGTATTAATAAACAAAGGCATTAAACACCTTGTAGATTAAATATTTTCTAAAAATGGAAAAGGTAAAAATTTGGGGTCAGTGTAATTTTTTTTAATTAGAAAAGACCCATTAAATTGATCAAAAGTGACAGTAAAGACATGTATAATGTAACAAAAGATTTCTACACTGTATGGAAAAAAAAGAAAGAAGGAAAATGTACTGGTAATTTTCTGCCAGGCCATTATCTGTACATTTCTTTTAACTCTAAAACACAACACAATGCAATGAGTGATTCAAAATATGTGTAAAACAACTTTGAAAATTCCATATTTAACAGACAGTGTACTTCATTTAAATTATGTTCTTCAGAGCTTTCTATTTATCAAAGAATCCTGAAAAATCTATCAGAATTTCCACAAAATATATTAAGCAGCACAACTGTTTTCAGCAACAAGAAATGTTTCTTCAGCAGCAATTGATTTCTGAAGATCATGTGACGCTGAAGACTGCAGTAATGATGCTAAAAATTCAGCTTTGCCATCACACAAATAAATTACCAATTTTTAAATATATTCAAACTGAAAACAGTTATTTTAAATGGCAATAATATTTCAAAATATTGTTGTTCTTATTTGTTTTAAATATCTTTTAATTACATTCCAGAAAATGACCTGTTACTCTTCCTGTCAAAAGTTATTTTGAAAGAAAATGACCAGTTCACTAGAAATATTTATTAAATGCTAACATTTAATAATGTTAATTGAAAACAAATTCTCTGTAATAACAGAAAAGAGAGAAGAGAACAAGAAAAGAATGGAGAGGCTGGAAAGGACAGATGTGTTTAGTAACTCGTAGTAAGAGAGTTGAAAGAAATGACTTTTATCCTGTGTAAACGCTGGATGCAGTGAGCGTGCAGTCACTCTTCAGCCCTGCGCCAATTCTGCATCACATGATTCAGTGAATGGGATTCATTAAAGCCAGAGAAATGGATTCAGAGCTCAGAGTGCACACACACACACACACACACACACACAGAGAGAGAGATATTAATCCCAGCTGTCCATTCACACGCCCACTGTCGTCTTCATACTGTGAAGCAATGTGTGTGTGTGTGTGTGTGTGTGTGTGTGTGTGTGTGTGTGTTACTGTTTTGATACGTGACAGCACCCCACCTGAAAACACCTGTAGCTTTCTGGTGCTTAAAACACCAACCAAGTCTGCATAAACCGAACACTGTTCACTACATTACTATCCAAACATGCAGTGTCCTAAAGAGAAGCAGCCTCTCTGCGACATACATTGCAGATCCTCAGATTATGTGAATATATATATATATATATATATATATATATATATTGTCTCTAGGATTTCACAATGGCAGAATTTAATGCAAAATCAGGCAAACAATATTTGCTGCATGCTTGCATTTTTGTCTATGTAAAAAATGTTAATCTGAGAGGGGACAAAGCAATATTTGCTCTGATATGAGGCAAGCCCATTTGAACAATGGAGAGCGTAATATTTAATATTTAATATTTACAAATGATCTCTCCAAACCATTCATTCATCACGTACACTTGTCTATTGTTTTTTTCAATATTTTTGCATCCAAAAATCACAATAGAGACACAGCTGCGTAAGCGATCCAACGTCTTGTTTATATTTATGTGTTAAGTGCGGAATAAATTTAATGATATTATTAAACTACTAAATCTAACTAAATATAATTAATTATCATTATATAATGCTAAAATATATTAGTTCCCATTATGCTGTATTTCACTAGTAGATTTAAATAAGAATATTATTTTACTGGATATGCACCTTTTGTAATAACTGAATCCAATGACTGAAAATACTACTATAAACTGTAAATAAAAAACAGATATATAACCCTGTTGGCATGTTTTGCAGATCATTACTACACAGTGTGGTATCTGGTTTCAGATGTCATGCACCACCTGCATGTGTGTGGCAGGAATATTCCATTTTTATTTTTTTTGATGCATGCCGATATTTCAGAATAATTTAGATTACATAATGCCAACAAATGAACAGGCATCATAAATCCCAAAAGTGTCTACAATACAGTAAAGATATTTTGCCATGCGATAAAATCATCAGTCAAACAGTCAGAACGTATATACAGTATGTGATATTTAAAGTCAACATGAAATTCCCATCTATTTTCTAAATGCATGTTATAGTGGTGTGAACAATTCATCTGTGTATATATTCTATTTATCCATTATGTACATCACAATACAGAAGAAAGATCTGCTGCTACTTCTGTTGTATCACAACACACAGATCAAAGTGTTAGCACGGTCCCATTAGCTCCTGCTAGTAGATGTCCTGCACTATGGAGCTTCCTCCAGGTGTTATAGGCCAGCGGTTTTTAAACTCTGGGTCGTGAGCCACTCATGGGTCATGTAAGAAGTGATACCATGTCCACACAATGTCAGAAGTTCAATTAACCAGTTTGTTGATGGCATAACTGGTACAGATGTGATGCAGCACGTGTCACCGATTACAGCAGTGTTTCCTGCAGTGTATTTCAGCGTCTGACTCTGTACTGCTCATGTGCTGTAGGCCTAAGCAACAACAAACATGCTGGCGACTTGTATAGCTCAATTCACAAACAAATGATTCTTATCAGCCGGTTCTGTGATGAATGAGTCTGATGAATCCACATGATCAATCTTTCACTGCATGAACTCACACTGAAAAGAATCCATCAGAATGGCCACTGAATAATATGTGACTCACTTAATGAACTGCAAGTTCTGTGTCAATGTCTCATTACTCATAGCCATTAGTCTGCTAGTACGTTCATGTTTATCTTTAATATTATAAGTGACCCTGGCATATTAAGTGTCAGTTTTTCGAAATTGAGATTTATACATCATCTGAAAGCTGATATATTTACGGTAAGACATTTACAAAATATCTTCATGAAACATGATCTTTACTTAATATCCTAATGATTTTTGGCATAAAAGAAAAATCTATCATTTTGACCCATACAATGTATTTTTGGCTATTGCTACAAATATACCCCAGAGACTTATGACTGGTTTTGTGGTCCAGGGTCACATATTAGCATGACCATGATGGTCAAACTACACTGAAATGGATAAGTAGGCCTAACAAACAAGGAAAAAGTATTCTCGTAGCTTCATAACATTACGGTTGAACCACTGATGTCACATGGACTATTTTAACAGTGTCCTTACTACCTTTCTGGGCCTTGAACGTAGTACATTGCTGTCTATGCAGGGTCAGAAAGCTCTTGGATTTCATCAAAATGATCTTAATTTGTGTTATTAAGATGAACGGAGGTCTTACGGGTTTGGAACATGAGGGTTAGTAATTAATGACAGAATTTTCATTTTTGGGTGAACTATCCCTTTAAGACCCCCAAAGCACAGACGGATGTCATCATGCTGGCTTGTGGGTAAGATTTATTCTAAAATAACTAGTTAATTAAATATTTTAGAACAGAGAAAATCCAGACTGCTTATAATCATTATTAAAATTACCATTACTTAGGTAACCAGACCTAGAAGGTTACAATAAATAAATAAAAATCCTGGTATTTCCAGAGTTTCCAACCTTCTATTACCTCAGCATTTTTGAAAGTCAGACATATCATGATCAAATTATATTTTGTAAACAGTGTAACATCCAACATTTGAACTACTACAAAGACAAAATTCGCCCATCTGGATCTACAATCATATAATCCAATACATTCATAAGACGGAGGTTGTCATGACAGACAGAGGGTAAAAAGTCTCTTGATTTCACCTCCCTCTCTTATTTTTTCCTCCAAGACACAAATTCCAAACAAATTTTGTGCAGCTGTCTATGCCCAGGCCTGCCTAGAAAAGAGAGAGAGAACTTAATGCCAGAAGGGGCTTCTGTGAGAATTAGCAAATATTTTTTTAATACTCAATCTTTGAGTCAATGAAGCATGGGGCTGCAGGATGAAAAGAGATGAGAAGGCAGGGCCCCTGCAGCGGCTCCACCAGTGCTGACGGGCGGGAATCATTTTGATTGATTGATTTTGCCACCATGTGCTGCCTGCATGCAGCGAGGGTTGAGACAATCTCTAACGCTGCGCAGATCTTGTTGCATACCTGGGATCCACTTTTATCAACTGAAGGCAACCGCAGCAACACACACACACACACACACATCCTCATGGAGTAATTCTCAGGCTATCTGACCTCAATTTCTTGGTCTAAACCAGGATGTAGAGTATAAGCACAATAAGTAAATGATGCATTAATACCGACTGCAAACTATAACAGGGTCCTGAAGCGTAACCTATGCCACCTTCTTTAAGTGGACTTAGAAAATCAGATTCAGAGTTTGAAAATTTGCTTTCACACTAACAAACTGAAGTGAGCTCTGACGTCAACTGGACTGTCTCAACTCTCAAATATGTCCAAAACTCTTGTGTGCACAAGGGATGCATTACAACAGGACTGGCTGTCTCTTTAAATGATAACACATATTCATGCAGTCCTTCATGCGGAGTACACTGGCCTCTGACCTGTTCCAACAGTGGGGTTTGAAATAAAACGTTCTTGAACAGGACTGAAGAATGCCATGTGTGTTATGTGCTTTGGTTTGTAGCATGCATTAGGGGTTTGAAATGGGATTATATAGAAAAAAAAGGAGCGTTTATAGTCTTAATGCTTGCAAAAATGGTCTGCCTCGGGGCTTGGAGATGTACTGTTGAATTGTTTTCTGATATAAGCTTACCTTTTTATCTTTTCTCTTTCTCTTCCTCTCTCTCAAACCCCTGCTCTTCTTTTTTTCAAATGCACGCAAGCTTACGAGTTCAAATGTGAGTTCACGATCACAGCTATCAGAATACTGAAGATACCAAACACATCTGCTGAACAAATGGCCGATATGTGGAAACGAGGATGTTATTTCTGATAGTAAAACTCTGAGTCCCATTACAGAATACCAGGGGGATCATGCACCTACTATATGGCACTTCTGGCACACTTGGTGTCCTAGATAAGATGTGACCAAAAACAGAAACACTTTTTGACATATTATATTTCATATAAGTGTGAGACAAAGACATTTTAGCCTATTGTTATACACACTACAATTCAAAATAAAATAATATTTTTATTTAGCAAGGATTTCTTTAAAAAAAAATATATACTGTATATTTTTTTTTAAATTGAAGACTTTTAGATTTTTACAAAAAAAAAATATTTCAAATAAAAGCTGTTCTTTTGAACTTTCTATTCATCAGTTCATCCCATATTCTGAAAAAAGTATCACGATTTCCACAATAATTTTAAGGAGCACAACTGTTTTCAACATTGATAATACATTTTCTTGAGCACCAAATCTACATATTAAAATGATATTTGAAGATGCATGTGACACTGAAGACTGGAGTAATGGTTTCTGAAAATTCAGCTTTGCCATCATAGGATCAAATTATATTTTAATATATATATAAAATAGACAACAGCTATGTTGTAAGAATCTTAAATATTACTGATATTACTACATTACTTTTAAATTAATATATTACTATTTTTACGTTATCATATATGTGCAGCCTTGGTATGCGTCTTTCAAATACATAAAAAAATCTTGCAGCCCCAAAGTTTTGAAAGGTATAGTGTATATTGAATAAATTGAGTGCTAAAAGCTTAATTTTATATATATGTTTAATAAATGACAAAAAGTAAAAACACCTGCCTTTCTCTCACCATTTATGGTATAAATAAAAATATAATTTAATATAATTTGAATTTAAGTGTGAGTATAGGAACATGCTTGTTGTCATTCTGAGGCCTGAACCTGAGGTAAAACGTCAGTAACCTCTGTGCATCAGACAATGCGCAGAACCAAACACATTTATTGACACAGATAGAAACAAGAGGTCTTGACAGCAAAAATAATGAGGCACATTCCTGAGGTGACAGGGCGAATTACGCACACATGGCGTCCTTATCATTTCTTGGGTTTCTAATTGGAACCGCATATTGTCTCTGAGCGATTTTAACGACTTCATTACAACCTCAGAGACAACATGTAAGAGCAGCCGGCAGCATTTCCAGCAAATTCTGGCATTGGGAGGCCGCTCCCTTGGGCCAAGAAAACAAGCTCTGGTTTACAGTTTGAATAGGGGAAGAAAATAGCCCCCAGTTATTTAGCAATGGAAGAAATATGTGAGACACTTTGTACAACCCTATCACTCGGTGCAGGAAGTGAACCTGCCTTAGCAGAGATCTCAGCTCTGACACGTGGTCATTAGAGCCAAGTCTCACGGTAATTGTGGTAAATGCATGAAAACAGAAGAGCACTTAAGCCTCAGCTATAGACACAGAGGAATTTATGATTAATTTCCATTTTGTGAGGCAGCCTCCAGTGCTCAGTCTAAGATGGGCTGATGCAGACAGAGGAATCATGTTGCAATCCGTGTGTGAACACGTCCACACTGGAGGCCAAATCGTGAACTCTCAGCTCCAGACCTGGATATGACAAGCCTGCATCTCTCTACATCACTGTGATATGGGCATGTCTAAAGAAAAATCTCATGTGAAATTAGGCAAAAAATTGTACTGACCATCTTAATCTCATACCATGCTGGCTCAGGGCAGACTATGTTCAGCTAAAGTGGCGCCATCTACAGGTGACAACCAATTAGACTGTTTACAAACAATAAAGGTGAGCAACATGCATCATCAAATCCACTAATGACATATCCTTTAATGATTTGCTCATGTATACTCATCGGAAGCCAAAAAAGATAGACTGTTAGGTTAGGGTCGGTAGAATAAATTCACATGTACTTGCAAATATTCTTATAGTTACTAGTATGTGGCCAAAGTAAACTGTGGCCTAAACTACAAGATGCATTTACTGAGTCATGCCTATTATGTATCAAACCACCTCTTGATCGGATTGCAAAAAAAAAAAATGTTTCCAAAATGTTAGATAATGACAGACATCTTAGCATCAACGCCGCTGTAGTGAGGCAGAATAATTGCCTCAACTGAACGAGGTTAATCCAACGTGAGAAGCGAGGGGTTGAACCCTGCGGACGGCCTAATAATTGTAGAGGCTACGTTAGTTTATTACTCTTCAAAGGGCTGAAAAATGTGGCGGATCAATGATTATGCAATTTGGGGATCGTTTTTAGAGAGCAATTTAACACAGAAGAAAGGCACTGCGGTAAACTGGACACAACAGCTGTCCTTGTTCTCTCTTGAACTTGGATCAAACATGCTAAAAATGAGGGCACAGGTCTCTAGGTCTCAGGGCCAGAGTTCATGGCCTCAGAAAGACGTTGTTGACCCATAATCGAGACAAAGATTGATTAACTCCGTTAGGACACATGCTCACCTTGCTGGAGGATTTTGCCAAAGTACTTGTTCTGGCTGGTACAGTTCCAGCGTCGAAAGCGGAACTGGTATTGGCATTCGCGCACGCCCAGCTTGGCGCCCTTGGCCACTTCGTTGACGATCTCCGGCTGGGTCTGGCACAGTTCGGCCTGCTTGCCCGCCAGACGTTTGGTCTTCCTGCAGATGCTGTTCGGGTCCATGACCAAGGGACTCCCCACTGCCCTGAAACGAACAAAGCTTCATCAGATGACTCATCTGAACTACACAAGATAAAGTGCGGTTATCTTCTCAAACCACACGGCACACAAACCACTTTAAATGATGTAGAGCATTATAAATTTAATGTTCTGTTGCTTTACCGCAAGGTTCACATTAAGGTCTGAGCCGATCCTCATTCGTTTAGGGCTTTTCTTGGTTTTTAGCCGTACTCATTGTTCCTTGCAGATGACAAAGAAAATATACAGAAAAAAGACAACTACTAGAGTCAGGCACACTATAATGTCAGCGGTAATAGAATTACCCCTTTGAACATAAACAGATAACATTTAAAGCAAAAAAGCTGCATCTTAATTGCTGGGTTTTATCAAAAGTGACGACAGACGTGTGTTTACACTTGAATCAATTGTTTATTTCAACTGCTAATGGGAGAAGAGGCCTCAGGTCCAAAGCGCTGAGCGGGCTGCCAGAGCTTCCCGTGACAGTCACTATGACGTAATGTGAGAACGGCACAATCCTCCGGTTCTTTCTTTTTAATAACTCTCGCCGTATTGGAGTGGAGTTCAGCGTCTGTGATCCGTGCAGCTGAAGTCGGTTTTTATCATTACGTTGCCGTATGGGGGAGCAGAGCCCTGTGCGAATACCTCATTGCTTTTCATTCACCCCTGTCAAGGCTAATCTTTCAGACTAATAACATTCATCTGCCGTGCGAGTTTGTTTTAAAAAGTCAAACCGACACTCTTGCCAGTCGCCTTCCATGGCGGTCTGATAAGAAATATGAGAGGGGAGATAACAGGCTTTACAAGTGATGCATCCCATCTTGATAGGCCTAATATTTCATTTACATACGACCATTCAACAGTCTTTGGACACAGAGCAGCGCGAGTGTGTTTTGCTGTGATATATATGCTTACATTTACTAAAGGACACTTCGGAATCATTACACATTAAAAAATTACATTTTATATAGTACATTTATTTTACTTCATTTTAACTCATTACATTTTTTTTATGTTCCATTTTATTAAAATATATTTTTCTCCAAATGACAAATGAATTAATTAACTTTTTTTTTCTCTCACTAGCATCACATACAACACGAGACATTCCCTGATTCTCTAATTTCAAAAACTCATATTTGTTTTAGTGGTCTAATGTGAGGAATATTCCACATATGTCTGGCCACATGGAGTACAATAAACCTATAAACATGACAAGTTTGATGGTCAGTGTTCCACTGAGGTAAAATAAGTAGACAGTTTGTAGTCTTTCTTTTGAATCACACATGTCTCTCAAATCAGTGAAGGTCAGACTATTGTTTTTACAGTTTGACTTTAACCATGTATTATGTTGCAGTTCCTAATAAAATTACAGGCCAGTTGGCACATGCTCGCCAATGTCAAATTTTACTCTCATTCGGCGCCTGAAGAGTGTTCATTTTGGACCCTGCCTATAGCAAAAAAAATTGCAAGAGATGTTTTTTGCAATCACTGTGTATTATACTACTGTAAATCAGTATTTATTCATCACAAATACCTGGTAATTTTTGATATTGTTAACAAGCACTGTATTATATCTCAGAGTATTGTAAAGGCAGCAGAAAGTGAACAAAAACACCAAATAAATCTCTATTAATCTCCTTAAAAATAGAAACAAAAATGTTGATCTTGTTAGGAGGAATATGTGATGCATTGTTTTGATCACAGTGACCCATGTTTAAACCCTCCGTGACTCCAGATTTCCTTTTCATCTTTTGTTATTATTTACTGGCAACACATTTGATCACATTTTATTATGACAGTCAGACAATGTTTGATTTCAAGTTTGATTTCAATTTAAATTTGACAGTCTAGCGCCCCACCAGGAAAAGTCTGTGGCCAGTGTCAAGGTTTCCATATACAGACAGGCATGTAATAAAGCCTCTATTAGTATCTCTCACAGATCTTGATCTATGACGCACACACCCCTGCGTGATAATCAGTGTTGGGCAGTAACTAGTTACTGTAACTTAGTTACTGTAATAATATTACTTTTTGCAGTAACTAGTAGTGTAACTAATTACTAATAAGATTTCAGTAATAATATTACAGTTACCATCCATAAAACAGCTTAGTTACTTAGTTACCTTTGATGCCTCAACCTCGCTGATTTAAAATCCAACAATCAAATAATTTCTAGATTATTTTCATAATTTTCACGACTCACACATGCATGTGATGTCCCCAGTGCAGCAGGCAAGCTTGGAATATGGAAAAGCTTACATTCAGCAGATAGAAATATTGCATTATATTGATTTTGTCAAGAAAAAAGATGATCTGAACACTGTTGTGTAAGTTGTGGCTTTACTTTACTCTGGCATTACATCCCTCTGATCAGCATGTGTACATTATATTACTATAATTAAATATCTTTTTGGAAAATTAAACTGTTTCTTACAAACTTATGTGATTTGATAAAATACATAATGAAAAACAATCTTATATGGGAAACGGAGAAATTACAATGAGCTTCAAGCTACACATGACAATTAATGAGATTAATACAACACTTCTACTTGAATGTCACTATCAATCACTATTGAGTGTTTGTAATAACTTCTGTATTTCTTGTAAACACTTCCAATGTGGATTTTGGTCAAATGATGAGGCAGAAATATGTTGTTAGTAACATTCTACAATAATTTTATGTGGAAGATACACAGTTACAACTTCTGTGGGGCGTGAAGAAACAGTAATGTAACTAGAAATGTAACTAATTACTGTTGCCAGAAAGAAATAAGTAAAGTAACAATATTACTTTTGAACGGAGTAACTAGTAATGAGTAATATATTACATTCTTTGAGTAACTAGCCTCAACACTGGTGATAATAATGTGCAGATACAATGTTCTCCTCTGCAGCCTCTGATTATCTACAAACCTGTGAGCTTCTCAGCGCCAGGATCACTGCTCAAATAATGGAACCACATTTTACAGCAGGAGGTGTAGACTCGTAAAAGAGCAGACAGTGTTGGAGCGACTCTCTCTTTCCAAGTCCTGTTTCACTGTCAAAAGGGGCGAGGCGAAGCACTGGCTTTTAAAGGAAAGCTTGAATGTCACAAAAGCAGCCCTGGGTTGCGTATGTGGTCACATTATGGCTTGGGTGATACAGAGATGAAGCTATTCGTCTAGCTCTGATGAACCATCCCTTCCCTGGCTCTAATCGAAACCAGCCACGAACAAGACATAACAAAAGACAAAGGAACATGCCTGCAGAAAGAGTCAATCTGGACATGATGACTATTCGAAGATCACTTCTGCCATTTCTCATACAGTGATTCACATTAGGATCGGGGAATAAGAATGGCATCTAAGCAGAGGAAGACCACAAGCCCTAGCCCTAGACCGTTATCCTCACGGCTTTATTCGAAGCCACTCTTTCCTGCTTCTCCTTTATCTGGTGAGACTCCTGGATGTGATAAGCACGAGATGGGGCCTAATCATAACATGAAAAAAGATGTACCCAACTTGTGCAATCAGGAATATCCAAAAACAGCCACACCGTGATGTATGAGAGAGATAATACAGAGGGGGAAACGGAGGGGGGGACTGTGATTAAGAGAAGTTATCCAAATAATCAGTGCGAACATACACATGCACATTTATCTTTTCGTAGACCTGTCGTCCTCTGCGCCTGCTGAGACCTCAGGTTACATTATGAATCGCATGGTTACAGATAAGTCTCTTCTTTTTTCACTTTGTGAAAGAGCGAAATTCATCCCTACTTAATCCCCCAAGTATGCTGGATATGAAGTCAGTCACGACAGGGCTGGAACTGCACAGAGTGGCTTGGGTTCACTTCTGTGGCGCGTGGCACAGAGCCATGGCACAATCTCCTCTTGGAGCGCGCCACTAAATCATGCGAGTGGAACCACGGCGCTGTGCAACTCCATCACTACGACGCTGTCTGTCACACGCAGATGGGACAGAGCCGAAGTACAAGAGAACAGCAGACGCATGCTCGAGGTGAAACACTGTACGTGTGCCAAACGGGCCAAGCAGCTGTCATCTAATCGTTATCTGATCCATCTCTCAAGGCCGCTTGATTGGCTATCTCTCCGTTCTCCAAATGAGATTTGCTTCTCCCAGATTGAACATCGGAGAGCAGACTGTGCCCTCTGGGACACACTAATATACATTGGTTAGGTCCAATAGGAGACCTGTGAGTGGATAAACAATTATGAGTCTGTCGTCATATATTTACCTTTATGTCATTCTAAACATGTTTGACTTTCTTTTTTCTGTACAATGAAGATATTTTGAAAACGTTTTTTTTTTTTTTTTTTGTCCATACAATGAAAGCCAAGATGGGCCAGTGTTGTTTTTTTGGACCCCATTGACTTTCACTGAATGGAAAAAGAACAGTTCGTCTTTATTTTTTTCACAGAAGAAATAAAGTTATACATGCTCAAAACTACATGAGGGTAAGTAAATGATGACAAAATTGTAATTTTTGGATGAACTATCTCTTTTAACACAGTGGTCCTCAACCAGGGGAGCAGGGAAATTATTTGAACTAAAATTAAAATATTGCAATTTAATTCAAATTCTAAAATACACATACAATTGAGGTGTAAACTAAATAAATCTTTTTAATTAACTTAATATAAATTGTATTAAAAATCCCCTGTTTCATTGCAACATTGAATTAATATTGTTATTGCAACCTACTCTTTTGTTAAAGAAGAACAAAAACTAGTATTGATAATTAATTTAACATATCGACAATCCCAATTTCTGTTAATAAAAGGTTTGTAAACAAGTAGCTTTGTCATTATTACAGCAGAACATTCCAAAGAAAATATTATATGAGTGGCTTTTGAATGTTGAATTGGATAATGGACGCCTTCAAGTCAAAAAGGTTGAGAACCACTGCTGTAATAGAATAAGGTGAGTGTGCACAAAGATTGGGTCACACATGGAGCATTTATATTTAAATGTTGACTGAGAGTGTATTCACAGACACACACACACACACACACACACATAAAAGCGAGAGGGTATGGCGCGTGCTCAGGCACACCTGTCCGACAGACTCCTGGCGGGCCGCCAGCACATGACCCCGAAGACTCCAGAAGAGGTGAGGCTTCCCATCGCTTCCTCAAGCACTCAGCTCTCAGCCCCGCAGATCAGAGCACAATCAGAGTCCTGAGAGCCAGTTTATCTGCCTCCGTTTCATCTCCTCTCAGCATGTGAATGGCACGCTGTCTGTCAGAGACCCTCGGCACAGCCCAGCCCCAGACGAGAGGTTTGTGATGGCATGCATCGTGCCCCAAAGAAAGCATCATTGTTTCTGCAAACTTTTTTAGACCTCCAGGTGTATGAGAGAGAGAGAGTGTGTGTAAAAAGTGTGAGGGGAACTTTAGGTGCAGCTGACCTTTTATAATGTGAAAATTTGATTAGCTAAACAACACCCTTGTTAAAGGTAATGCGTCATTTTGGATTGTCTCTGTTTAGCAAACAATCTCCCTCTTGTCAAACTCGTGCATTTCAGAGTGTTAAGGGAAGGAGTAGTTTATGATGACACTCACAGCCCGGAGGTCCACCTAAAATTCCAACTCTGACCCCCAATGTGTCTACCTCTGAAACAGAGTACAGCTTAACCCTTAGTAAACCCATGATAATAGAAGCTATGATCAACAACTTGTATAGAAACAGTAAATATCTCTGTACAGATTTCAAATGCAGAATGAGCTCCTGATCCACCTGTATTTTTTTAGAAAGTCATTTTAAAGTTTAACTAAATACTTCTGCCATCTTTCAAATATTGTATATCATCTATGCAGTTAATTAGGCCTACTGTGAATAATTAATTTTATTCTTAATTTATTTATTTTTTTCATTTTGATTTTGTGAGACGTGCTCAATGGAAAGTGTAGCCTATATTAAAAATTAATAGCACATAGAGTGAGCAGTAAATAAGGCATATTTGAGATATTGAAATTCATTTTACGCCTGTAATTCCAATATGCACTCTAAACAGTAAATGTGAAACAGAAACGAAATGATTTACAGCCTGATGCCGCAAAATAACTTTCAAAAGTTCCACAAACATTTTTTCATTCTAGTTCTTTATAATACAATCTGTATTATGCTGCTTTACCACTCCAGCAACCAACATACCGATCTTCAGAAACTATATGTAACATGAATAACTTTCATAACCTCTAGAGAACCATAACCACTCTGGAATACAGCAAGAAGTTTCATGATAAGAAAAGGGGCTTTTGCCGAACCTGAGAACTATTTATTGTTAAGAGTGCCTAGGGATGTTTCTTCAGTGAATAATTGTGTGATAACCCGAAACGGTGTTGTCATATTTTCATATTCGATCATCTCTAAACTATCACGCTGAAGTTCCCCTTTAATCCAGCTTTAAATATGGAGCTTGCATGAATTTCTAAAGGCGACTGAGCGCGCGCCTGAGATATTACTTACCACCAGAGCCCGATAATGTTGACTGGACAAAGCAGGATAAAGAAGAGGGCAAGTTGCGTTCTGGACAGTGGAATCGTCATTGTCAGATGCCTTTCGAAGGACAAAAGTATGAGGTCTGATGCTGAAGAACTAGTCCAGAGATGAAAGAGGCTTGTCCTGGGAGAAAGTTTGAGAATTTCTGAGGAGATTCAGCACCCCTGAATAATACACTTCCAACAAGCACATCATCTGGTGAGGACGATCGCAAAATCCGCTTGGAAAGTGGTCAGCATCTTCATTCTTACTTCTTGGAGATCTTCATCCAGCAAAACCAGATCAAATGAGAGAAAAAGAAGAAAAAAAATCCAGGCACTTAGCGCACTTAGATCTTGAGCTTGATGGAATGCAGTCAAACCTCCTGAACTACTAAAATGGCATAACTTTTAAAAAAGAGTTTCCGTTCTGAATGCAGAATATTCAGTTGTTCTTATGAAGCGCAAAGCTGTAGATCTGAGAGTCATGTGCTGAACCTGTGTGCGCGCGCCCAGATCTCATCCTGATCCGAGCAGGTAGACGTCTAGAAGGTATTTCGCGCTGTTTTCCTGTCTTCAGCTGGGGACCTTGTTCTCGTGGTGTTAGAAACTCAGAGCTCATCACCCACTCGCTGACGTCGCCCGGGGCTTGAGTCAGGAACCTTGTCATGCAGGAAAAAACGATTCTGATCTACAGTTTCTGGAGGATCAGGTACACCACACATTATGAAAGTCCAGTGCTGTTAAGCTAGGTAGATAGATAGATAGATAGATTCTCATTTATAAATATAGCTATATATACACACACTACTGTAAAAATCTTAAGTGGAAAAAAAATCTTTGTTAAACTAAATGTCCTGCAAATATCTATTGAAGAACTATTATTTATTTATTATAAACAACAACAACAAAAAGAAAGAAATGTGGTATATATGCTTGATTTATGACATTATGACCATCTCTGAGAAAAAGTCACAAATGTTTGATTCAGTTATACCGTCCAGACAGGGTGAGCAATGGTGACACACTTTATTCCAGTATTATGTTACTCGTGCTCAGGTAGTATCTTTCCCAACTTACTCCAAGTGACTTAGCCTTGCTGTCTTGCTTCTTCAGAATCATTATCAAATATTTTAGGATTTATTTAGTTGTATAAAGACAATCCAAAAATTCTTAAATTCCATTCAGCTGGTGCTTTTGCATTCCAGCCCCCCATTGTTTAAATAATCATTTCAAATCATAAACGCACAGCCATATTTAGCCTGTAGTGCATTTAAAACAAAGCCATGAATCTTACACATTTGGCCTGTATAATAGCTGTCCTCTCATCTATCATCTGCAAAGATCTGCATTATCACCCTCATTAACTGTCCTCCCAATGTAATTTGTGGCTCTCAAGACAGTTCTTCATTGTGATGTTGTCTTCATTCGCCGTGCACGCTCTACCTCATCTATCCGATGGCCAGGGGGTCCCGAATTGAAATCCAAGACCTCCCTGGTCTTTTGAAGTCTCACTTCACTATTGGATTCAGATACAGTGATGTACTGCATCACATACAGGTACGATCAAAGATGGAAGCTCTGGATCTGTTTTCATATCTCGTTAGAGATAGCCGAGAGCAGAAAGGAGATGTGATAGGCTGTTTATCTGTTATCTCAGGGTCAGGTCTTTTTGATTTTCACTCTTTGTTTTTCTTCCAGCTTCAAAGCAGCAAATATGGAACAGATTTGTCTGAGCTGCAGGTGTGTTGCAGTTCAATTTATCATCACATAAAAGAGAGAAGATAACCTGCCTGTCTTGTGAGATAGTTGAATTGCACAGAAACAGCAATCAATTCTGGACTGAAGGCAAATAAATTTACTGAAAGTTAGTGCATATGGCATTTTGTTCAAAATTGTTCAATTTAGAAAAGATGATTTACTTTTTAAAAAAATATGAAATCAGTTTAATTAATAGCATCTAATTGCACTATAACAGGTTCTTGTTCTTGTTATTCCTGTAGTTATATGAGATGAAGAGCCTCCTTTATATTAAAGAAAGTTATGAAAAGTACTTTATCATATCCCATCTATATATATCTGCTGCATAATTGGAAACATGGCTTTGACAAAACAGACTGTGCTCTTTCTCCCTTTCTCTCGTCATACATATGTGTGTGTGTGTGTGTGTGTGTTTTGTTTGGGAGGAGCGATTCTTCATACTTGGCTTAAACTTTATGGACAATAAAGATCCCATTTCAAAGTGCAGCAGGGTGTTGAGCCTGGGGTCTTGGCTGAGCGTTCCTGGGAACAGCCCTCTGAAGACCAGGAGAATATCTTCAGCTGACACACGACGTGGAAAAATCCCCATGCAGAAGTTGTCCACCATATAGACCGTGTGGTCAAACCATCTCTCATTTATTCAGGGCTAAATTTACATCCGATCAGGTAAAACCGAGCCCTCACTTTTGCTACTAACACGAAGATCCATTATTCAGAAAAAAAAGCTGTTAATTATGATCTCCCCCCTTTTTCCTATTGTTTAACATTCTGATGTCAAACAGGGAGTGAGACAACTCCCTGTTACGTTAGCATCCAATGCGATTAGAAATCCCATTGCACACAATATTTTTAAGCATAGTTAAAAATTACGTCCAAATCAAAACCACATGACGCTTATGTGCCATAACCTTTATAAACAAGCCACAGTCATTTCTGGAATCCCCATGAGAAGTCAAGTTCATGAAATTCCTTCACCACTGGCAGTAGAGTTTGTGTTATAAAACGTCAATATTGCCACACGCTTCTGTGTGTCTGTGAACAGGCTGCTCAGTATGGAGAAAGGACAGTGTCAAGTCATGCGATGACCTAAACAACAGAAGATGGGAGGGGATTCAGCAGACATGCTGTTTCCTGGAACTCGCATCAGATGAGTAAGATTTTGTCTCTTTAGAACATGAGGGCAGATTAAAACATGTATAATCACAGCGCACCGTATAGTAATCTGTTTTGTGCATTATAATTTATTCCAATAAAAAAAGCAGTTGCTCACCACATGATTTGAGCCATCGTTGAATCAGTGCTTGCTCTGTAAGACTTTTTGCAGACTCAGTTCCTGCATAAAAGTGTTCCCGTTTTACAGATCATGAGCTCACCCTATCAGCAGCGAGAGTTTTCACTTGGAGTACAGTAATTAATTCCAGAAGAAGTTGCATCCTCCAAATGGGTCACTTTTAATGCTCTGTAATAGCAGCACTTGTGAACTTTGGCCCAACGGACGGTGTTAGTTTTAGGGAAGATGGCTTCAACTCTATCGGGTGCCATTAAGCATATGAGTACAGTGTGGACGCTCGTATTGGCCAGGTTCATTTAACACTATCTTGTGGAATGTCTCAAGTACGCTGATGATTCATTTAATACGCTTCACCACACAAATGTGCTGACATGGAACATTTCCGATTTTTGTGTAATTTTCTAAAAAGGGCTGAGAATTGAAATTACAGTCAAAATATAGACTCTAAAACGTCATTTGTAACTTTGGAATATTTATGGATTTTTATATATTTGGGTTAGGATTTATATTTATTTATATTATTTATATTTGCATTTTAAAAATATTCTTATTTGATTTTATTTTTTAGATAGATTGATAGACATATAGATAGAATACCATAAAGTAATGCAGCATGGAAAAGATGTAGTCGTTGCACGGTCAAAAAGCCACGTTTTCTGGTGAGATACACATTCTCAAGGAGATAATGGGCCACACACTGATTTCTGGTTTGATAAATGCTCTGCAAATTAGAATCAGCACCTTTTTTGTCACGCTGCATAAGTAGCTTTTCATCCAGTTCTCTTTCTGTATGTTTACTCAGCTTATAAACGGGGAAAGGAAAAGGAAAATCAGCAATGTTTAAAAAAGGGAAACTATTTGAAAACTATTTTAACAATTTTGAACTTCTCACTAGTGATAGATAGTATGATGATGAAACAGATGTTTCCCTGAAACATCCCATTTATTTTATAGGCACATGGTTTTATGAAGCAAAAACCGCACAGCTGGATATGATTTTCATTAAGCCTTGAATTTTAGGGGGAGATTTTGAACTCTAAATGTGTGAGCATATAGCGCCACCTTGTGTTAAGATTTTGTTGCTTTAGGACGATTTAGTTACAGTTTGTTAAAGTACACTTGCCTGCGGTTTCAGAGACTAGATGGGTGTGCTGAAAAATGTGAATTGTGTTCATTTTGTAGGCTATAGCTCAATTCAAGATGATTTCGACATGATACTATCAATAAGAATGGATTTGTTTTAATCACAGCCATTCACATGCCAGCTGCTAAATACTTCCAGGAGTAATAACAATCAAATATAGCCAAGGAACACCTGTTGAAAGAAAATGTCAACTCTCATACACACGCCTTTATCCTAGCAGCTTGATATGAATATGTCTGATGACAGATCATGACTGTCAGATGGCTCCTGCAACAAAATCATTCACCTCTTCTGTCTGCAATACAAAATTCAAAGCAGAAAATGAAGTATCTGTAATGATGTAAAATCTCTCCTTCTGTAAAAAATGACAAATGCAATACTTATATAAAGCAAATTCAGTTTAACATGCCCCGTCATAGTTCCACAGAAAACCAAAGAACAGTAGAAAAGCCAACATGTCCTGACAGAGACTTGATAGGTTTAATCTGGGACTAGGCTGATCATGTTTCCACTCAGATCAGCAGAACTAGGTGAAGTGTTGTGATTTCCAAAGGAAAGGGCTTCCACTGTGATGTGTCGTCCTTAGGTAAACATGCAAATATGCTTGATAACATCTAACACACCCTTGATCTATTTAGAACAAAGAGCTCAGTGAGGGAAACGTTCCCTCTGGGGTTTTCGTGGGTCGTAAAGAAACTGTTTCCACTCAGTGTGTTTGTGTCTGGTGTCAGAGAGATTTGGGTGGGTCTTGTACAATTTTGCTCATGCTAAGTTACTTTTAGATTTCAAGTCTCAAATTATGGATATTTGAATTATCTATCTATCTATCTATCTATCTGTCTGTCTGTCTGTCTGTCTGTCTGTCTGTCTGTCTGTCTGTCTATCTATCTATCTATCTATCTATCTATCTATCTATCTATCTATCTGTCTATCTATCTATCTATCTATCTATCTATCTATCTATCTATCTATCTATCTATCTATCTATCTATCTATCTATCTATCTATCTATCTATCTATCTATCTACCTGTCTATCTGTCTGTCTGTCTATCTATCTATCTATCTATCTATCGATCTATCTATCTATCTATCTATCTATCTGCCTGTCTGTCTGCCTGTCTGTCTATCTATCTGTTATTTATAAAGTAATAAACCTACAGAAATAATATAAAAATAAAATAAATAAAAGTTCAGCTACACTAAACACACTGATGTACAGACAAGGAATGAACTTGTCTTTACAGAAAAGCATTAGCAAAGATTAAACAAACAAACAAACAAACAAAAACAGGAAAGACAAATAAATCTATAACTCATTTACAAAATTACTGTGTGTGTTTATCCCCTCCAAGCCAAAAGTATGTCATACAGTTTTTCCCTTGGCTGATGACTTATGACTCAGAAAGGTTTAGTCATAAGTTCAATCTTGAAAGTTCCCTCTCTCTTGATCTGCTTTATGTACCTCATGGTTATTAAATATATTTATATGTTAAGTGTATATATTAAGTATATTTTCATACCCTCATTATATATGTAATATATATTATTCACTTATTTGCTCATTTACTAAAAGTTACAGAGCTCAGAAATGATTGCATAACAGAAAAGACCTGAAAATACATGTGTAACAGTTAAAGCAACTCATGCTACCATGACACACTCTTGACACTGGTGAGGATGCATGGCAGTCTGAGGAAGAGGTTTTTATCTATCTATTTATTTATTTATTATATTTTTTACAGACAAAACTAAGTATCCCATTAGAAACCTCAAATGTCAAGGTGTTTATGAAAATAAAAAGCTTAATACTGTTCCATTGCAATTACATTCGTCATTGCTTGAAACAGGTCTAATAATTGCTTTTAAATATCATCATGAAATTACAGCACTAAGATGAGTACCCCAAATGCCAATAAAAATAATAAGGAGCATTTATTTTTATTATTATCATCGTTATTCTTGGCATTGGTAGGTAAGTAAAGTGGCATTTCTTTATTATTTTTCTCTTATTTCTTCTTGGTTTGTTTTATTTAGTTTAGTTATGCAGTTTATTACTATTTTTTATATTATATTTATTTTACTTATAACAGCGTATGGTGAAATATGAGCCCACATCGCCCTCTAGTGGAAAAATATAATGCATGATAAAAGAGTACAAGAAGTAAACATGATCGATTCCGAACTCATGACAGAAAAATATAAAGAAATATGTTTGTTTAAGCGGCACTGCGACCGAGATTCTGTTTAAGTTACCATTTAGAATTTTCATTGGCTTTTCAAAGAGACCGCTTAGCCTTAAAGATCAAACGTCATAACAAAGAGACGTCAGGATTTCAAACGCGCCGCTCTGCCCATAGCCCCGCCCATTAGGGGATGCCCCGGCTCTGTGTAATGACGCTTGATCTTGTGGGCGGGGCGCTCGATTTCCTCTGGGAGGAGCCACAGAGCCACTGACACGTACGAATGCCTCAATCATTCGGAGGAAGGTGATACAGTTACAGGAAAGGAATACGTCCAATGCTTCCGTTAGCAATCGAAACGCTTTCTTAATGTGCGCTACTCTGTTCAGAAGGTCGCGCTCAAAGGAGGTGTGTACGGCACCAGTCACGTTAGTCGGAGTACAATGAGGTTTTCTATGTTGATCGGTCTGTTAAGGCCGATCGGCCCGGTTATTATCGGCATCTCTCTGGGATTTACTCTGAGTTTGCTGAGTGTGAGCTGGGTAGAGGAGAGCTGTGATATTAATACCATAGCAGATGAAGGAATCATTTTATCCCAGGATGGAAGTCTGAAAGGAGCTCGGAGACCCAACTCCATTTCCACTGGGAATGATGATGAGGAGGAGGATTTCCAGCCGAGAATAATCCCATATAAACCAGTCAAACAGTCTCAGCCCAAGAAACTGTTCAGGTAGACGAACCACTTAAGACTGCTTCATCTGTCTTTGTACCGTGTTAGCGTCAAAAATCAATCCTGTAATTAGTTCAAACCTAAGGGATAATTATCTATGGAGTCGATTCCATCACTGCATGTAACAGTTTTGGTCTAACTGATGGGCATTTTTTAATTTTAAAACACCGTTGTGTTCGTTTATAGCTTACTAGTAGAGACAGAAGTTCTCCAAGAAGTGTCCCCAAAACACAATCAAGACCTCTGTTGGGGATAGAAAATAGATTCATAAATTATGATGTCTCAATTAAATCTAAAACAGCCCATATTTATGGGATGGAGATGGGTTGAGGTCAACGTATAATTACAGTCATTATTATTATGAACAAAGCTGTGAATAGTTAGTCATTTATACAAGGTTCTGTCTGTGAGAGAACATTTCTCTAATGATTAACTAGTAAAAACCATAAAAGAACCACACAAAAACATATCCGGTGTTGTTTACTTTTGCTAGAATTGTCTGTTTTTATGAATTTCATCAAGGTTCATCTTGATAATGTGTTGAAGTCAGCCACGCTTATGTTGACTAACTCAAAATTAAAGCATGTTGCATTTTGTCCTAATTAACCCTAAAATGTTTACATTTTTGACACACTCTTACATATTAACGGGATTTTGACAAGATAAGTGGCTTATTAAGTAGTTAAGATCACTTTGTTTTCAGCCAGTGGAAATATAAACCTTACTTTATTTATTCTCACAATGAAAACATTATTCTCACAATGGAAAATTCAAAGCTTTGAGTTTGGTTGTAACTCTACTAGCGTGACTCAAACCTCTACACTTCACTGCTGGTGGTTTAGGCTTTGACAATTACAGATAAATCAAATATTTGCTTTTGCTATTCAGAGAATTTTGCAACAAGATTGTCAATGACTCAGTCATTTCACAAACACAGAGTTATTTCAATATTGTTTCGTGGGAATGAGATGAAACACGCCTGTGGAAGGCTTATACTGTAACTGTATGGGGTTTGTTTTCTTTCCCACAATCTCCTTCATTTAATATGTCCCATTGGGAACTCTGTAATCCTTAAGGGTGGCTCATTTCTCTATTTCAGTCAACACTTACAAGGCCCAGAGGTAAATTAGGAAGGTTAGAGACTATAGTTAACTAATCCCATAACACGAAAGGGTCAGTTGTCTTTGGTTATCAGTTAGGTTCACGTTGACCTCATACTCACCTCTTCCTCCAGGCACTGGTTCACAAAGCTGTATCCTGATAGTTGACTGCTAAATTTATCACACCCAAAATTTCTGCCTACTAAAAATAATTATATATTATAACAATTGTTATTTCTCATTGTTGCAAGTGCAATTGTTGTGTTTTTTATAATTGCAAATGCAAAAGTGTTTCACAGACAAGGCTTAAGACTTTGTTGTAAGTTTTTTCAATAATTGCATATCATGTCTCAAATATCATGTTTATAAAAATTACAAAATTTATGATTAATCCTTTTATCACATTATTTCTTGTAATTGCAACTTTGGGTTCAATCTGTGTTTTTTTTTAGATTATTTATACACTTTTATAGTATTTATTATTATTTTGAATTAGCTTTTATTTTTATATTTTCACTTTTAATTTGAGTAATTTTGCTTTGTGCTTTTGTCATTTTTTCTCTATAGCTTTAATTTATTTCAGTGTTAGTTTTGGCAGTTTCAGAAATATTTCTAATTTCGTTTAACATTTTCATCACATAATTATATTTAATTTTATTCAGTCTTGTTTAATTTTATGTAAATGTAGCTATATTGTAATGTACATAATATGTATACATAAAGTATATAATTGTAATAGTAGTATTATTTTTAGTTTGTTTGTTTTTAGGTCCTGTTTAGTTTTAGTTTGTATATTTAATGCAACTATTTTTCATAATTGTGACAGTATAAATCATAATTGCATCTTTATAACTTGCAAATGAAAGTTTAAATCTCACAATATGGCCATTTGTTTGCACTTTTTAAAAAACTTTATCCCATAAATTACCATTTTTTATTTTTTTTACTCTGATGTGGAAAGAAGCTTCCATGTAGCTGTGTGGTTAAACATCACAATGACAGTTGCAGTCCTGAGTTGCACAATCATGAGTTGTAAATTGTAGTGATGTGTTTGTTTCCACAGAGCGAAATACATCAGCACAGAGCTGGGAATCCGAGAGCGTCTTTTCGTGGGAATACTCACCTCCAAAAACACCATCAACACTCTAGGTGTGGCCGTCAACCGCACCATCAGCCATCATCTGGACAATGTTGTGTTCTTCACTGGTACGCGAAGCCGCAAGATACCCCACGGGATGGTCGTGGTCACCCACGGTGATGAACGCCTCATCTGGAACATGTTCCAGACCATCAAGTACATTCTAGAACACTACATCACCGAGTATGACTGGTTCTACCTCGCCCAGGACGACACGTACACGCAGGCGGATCGTATCAAGGCTCTGGTGGAGCACTTAAGTATGAACCGGGTGCTGTATATGGGCAGCCCAGAAGAGTTCATCGGAGGTGAGATGCAGGGGCGGTATTGCTATGGGGGTTTTGGATACCTGCTGTCCCGCAGTCTTCTGCTAAAGCTCCAGCCCTTCCTGGAGAACTGCAGGAACGACATCCTCAGCGCCAGACATGACGAGTGGCTTGGGCGATGCATCATTGACTACGCTGAGACCAACTGTGTGGAAGAATTTGAGGTGAGAAGTCCTGCATTCAGTGGAAGGTTACAAATATGGAAATAGTTTTACTCTGCCTTGGGAAAATCTTTATATTCCATGAAATCTATATCTGGGCAAAAATATTGTATTGTGATCTACACAATACACACAAAAAAAATTATACACACAAATTTGGGGTCATTAAAATTTTTGGTAACACTTTACAATAAGGTTCATTAGTTAACAACATTAGTAGACATTAACTAAGAATGAACAATACTTCTACAGCATTTATTAATCTTAGTTAATGTTAATTTCAGCATTTACTAATGCATTATTCAAATCACAAGTTGTGTTTGTTAACATTAGTTAATGCACTGTGAACTAACATGAATAAACAATGAACAACTGTATTTTCATTAACTAACATTAACAAAGATGAATAAATAGTGTAATAAATGCATTGTTCATTGTTTGTTCATGTTAGTTAACCCTAAGGGGACGGCTGTATCGCCCGCGATACCAACTCGTTTTTTTTAAGACCAGTGCAAAAGACATTAACTAATGTTAATAACATTAACTAATGGTAATAAATGACACCTTATTGTAAAGTGTTACCAATTTTCTTTAATGTTTTTGAAAGAAGTCTTATGCTCACCAACACTGCATTTATTAGATCAAAAAATACAGTAAAAATGTAATGTCAAATATTGTTATGAATATATAAAATATATTTTAAATTAAAAAAATGATTAATGTGATGGCAAAGCTGAATTTTCAGCAGCCATTACTCCAGTCTCATGATCTTTCAGAATATATTCTAATATGCTCTTGCTGCTCAAGAAGCATTTCTTATTATTATCGATGTTGAAAACATGTGCTGCTTATTTTTGTGAAAACCGTGATGCATTTTTTAGGATTCTTTGATGAATAGAGAGTTTAAAAGAACAGCATTTATTTGAAATAAACATATTTTGTAACATTATACATGTCTTCACTGTCAGTTTTGATCAATTAAGAATAAAATAGTCTATTTCTTTCAAAAATAAACTTTTTTTGAAACGGTAGAGTAGCTCCAGACCTGTGACCCTGTCTTAATCATGACACGATGTACGTAAAACAACATGTATCACTGTGTTCAGACCCGACGACTGACAGTTAACATACTCCAGCATGTTCAGCTCATGTGGGCGATGCAAGTTTGAGGTCATCTTGCATCATCTCTGATCCTGTCCCCTTCTTTACATCATTTCCTATCTTGTTTAAATAAAAAAAAGGCTTAAAACAATGAGTATGTTGTTTACATGTGCAATTATAATCAAGGTACAGCTGCTGATCTACACTCTTAAAAATAAAGGTTCATGATGCCATAGAAGAACCTTTTTGTCTAAATGGTTCCATAAAGAACCTTTAACATCTGAAGAACCTTTGTTTAACAAAAGGTTATTTGTGGTGAAAGAAGGTTCTTCAGATTATAAAAAGATAAGAAAGAGATGTTTCTTTAAAGAACCTTTGACTGAATGGTTCTTTGTGGAACCAAAATATATTCTTCTATGGCATCGCTGTGAAGAACCTTTTGAAGCACCTTTATTTTTAAGAGTGTACAGTCTTTCTCTCCAAAAATACATGACAATGTATAATCAAATATATTTAATAGATTAAATACACACCGCACATCACCTCTGTTTTTCAGAGCAAGTGTGCATCGCTGAGTCTGATTAACATGTTTACATCCTGGAAGCTGAGCTACAATCACATTATTAACAGCAGTTCAGAATATGAAAAGACAATGCAGAAAAGCTGAGCGGATGTGGCGGAAGACGAAACTTGAAATACACTATAGCATCTATAAAGACAGCCTTCATGCTTTCAATTTGGAACTAGCCACAGCTAGACAGACCTTCTTCTCAAACCTTATAAACAGTAACTTAAACAACACTCGCACTCTTTTTGCTACTGTTGAGAGACTGACAAACCCCCCAAGTCAGATTCCCAGTGAAATGCTCTCTGACAGCAAATTCAATGAGTTTGCTTCCTTCTTTTCAGAGAAGATCAGTAATATCAGAAAGGAGATTGGCACATCTTCCTGTAATACAGAGGTCACACAGATTCGACAGCAATCTCAAAAAGAAGTGACTATGTCTGTTTTTAAAACAATTGATAGCAAAATTTTGGAAGAAATAGTACAGCATCTTAAATCGTCAACCTGCTATCTTGACACACTTCCCACATCTTTTTTCAAAAGTGTGCTTAACTGTTTAGAAGCAGATCTCTTAGAAGTGGTGAACACCTCACTTCTTTCTGGGACTTTTCCAAACTCCCTGAAAACTGCAGTTGTTATCTTGATAACACCATGTTGAGCTAGGGCTGGGCGATATGGCCAAAAAAATTATCACGATAATTTTTTTCATATCAGTCGATATCGATAATTATCATGATAAATGTAAAATCTTTATTTCTTTCAAGTTTAAACCCAGAATTTTGCTCCAAAGTGAAAGTTGTAGGAACCAGACCATTCATTTTCCTTAACAAAATAAATATCTAACTAGAAAAATGAATTTCTTAGTTGCTGCATGTTCTAATGAGTGATATTGTTTCAAATCAAGAAACAGGTTTAGGTTGCCTGATAATATTAATAATAATAACTTTTTTGTCTGTTAGAAATGCACATTTGATAGTAGCTTGAGTTAGGATGCAGAGGTACTTTTGTTCATTTTTTAAATCAGTAACATCTGTAAAAATTGTAGCAACCTCAGTTTTATATGGTTAAATTTATTCTGACCAAGTTTTTTTTTTAAGCATTGGTCTCACATAGTAGCATACATTTAAATCATGATAAACAGTTAAAACCACACATATAACACCTCAATACCATGGTAAAAATATAACTATATGGTTTTAGGTAGCCTATTTGTATGAAAAACAGTAGTCTAAAAACATTCAGTATAAATGCACACATGGTATAGCTTAATCACAAATACATACTATAATTATATACCATTATTACTCCTGTAATAAAATTCAGTGTGAATATCCCACATTTCTGCCACAATACCATGGTGCAGTGAGTGTTACTACAGTAAATCCATGGTAAATGATGGCGATGTGTAGATTGAAAAGCCTTCTGACTCGTTGCACACAGTGTTTCTCCTGTTTGGCTCTAAATTAGTTTAAATCACGGAGTCATTTGTGTTCATCGCTGAATGCAAGTGCTTCACACTGGATCTCACAGCACTGTTTAATGCTCGCGTGACCTAAACGCATCTGCTCTAGTGAAGCTCGCGCCGCGCGGCAGTTTGACTTTGATCCGAGCGATAAACAGTCTGTGTGGCGCGATTCAAATGAGGCGCGCTTTTTCGTTCCGCTTTTGGCGCATAAACATTATATCGAACATTTATCGAACTCTTCATATCATTTTATCGAGGAAAATTATATCGCAATAATTATCGTTATCGAATTATCGCCCAGCCCTATGTTGAGCAACTATAGACCAATATCAAATCTTCCTTTCATAGGTAAGATTATTGAAAAGGTAGTTTTTAATCAGCTGAACAACTACTTAAACTCAAATGGATACCTGGATAATTTTCAATCTGGTTTCCGCGTGCATCACAGCACAGAGACAGCACTCATTAAGATAATAAATGATATTCGCTTTAATTCTGATTCTGGCAAAATATCAGTGCTGGTACTACTAGATCTTAGTGCTGCGTTTGACACTGTCGATCATAACATACTTTTAGAGAGACTGGAAAACTGGGTCGGGCTTTCTGGGATGGCACTCAAATGGTCCAGGTCATACTTAGAAGGGAGAGGTTATTATGTGAGTATAGGAGAGCATAAGTCTAAGTGGACGTCCATGACATGCGGAGTCCCACAAGGCTCAATTCTTGCACCGCTCTTGTTTAGCCTGTATATGCTCCCACTAAGTCAGATAATGAGGAAGAACCAAATTGCCTATCACAGCTATGCTGATGATACCCAGATCTACCTAGCCTTATCTCCAAATGATTATAGCCCCATTGACTCCCTCTGCCAATGCATTGATGAAATTAACAGTTGGATGTGCCAAAACTTTCTTCAGTTAAACAAGGAGAAAACTGAAGTCATTGCATTTGGAAACAAAGATGAAGTTCTCAAGGTGAATGCATACCTTGACTCTAGGGGGTCAAACAACTAAAAATCAAGACAGAAATCTTGGGGTGATTCTGGAGACAGACCTTTTTTTTAGTAGTCATGTCAAAGCAGTAACTAAATCAGCATACTATCATCTCAAAAACATTGCAAGAATTAGATGTTTTGTTTCCAGTCAAGACTTGGAGAAACTTGTTCATGCCTTTATCACCAGCAGGGTGGATTATTGTAATGGTCTCCTTCCCAAGAAGACCATTAGACAGCTGCAGCTCATCCAGAACGCTGCTGCCAGGATTCTGACTAGAACCAGAAAATCTGAGCATATCACACCAGTCCTCAGGTCCTTACACTGGCTTCCAGTTACATTTAGGATTGATTTTAAAGTACTTTTACTCATTTATAAGTCACTCAATGGTCTAGGACCTAAATATATTGCAGATATGCTCACTGAATATAAACCTAACAGACCACTCAGATCATTAGGATCGAGTCAGTTAGAAATACCAAGGGTTCACACAAAACAAGGGGAGTCCGCTTTTAGCTATTATGCCGCCCGCAGCTGGAACCAGCTTCCAGAAGAGATCAGATGTGCTAAAACATTAGCCACATTTAAATCCAGTCTCAAAACTCATCTATTTAGCTGTGCATTTGTTGAATGAGCACTGTGCTACGTCCGAACTGACTGCATTGTATTTTATGTATAATCCTTTTCTATTTAACTGTTTTCAATTTCATTTTAAATCAATTTCTATATCATTTTAAAATTCCTTGTTTTATTATTTTTAATTCCTTGTTTTTATTGCTGTGAATGATTATTTCACTTTCTTTTATGTAAAGCACTTTGAATTACCACTGTGTATGAAATGTGCTATAGAAATAAACTTGCCTTGCCTATCCAGCTCTATTAGTCAGACTTCACCAAAACCTGTCTGGTCCAGTTTCACTCTGACTAAAGCATTTATACACGGCATTTTAAAAAGACACATTTTTGTTGTAGTTTCACTAAAATCAACGTTTAAAGTGCATTAACTCAATGACATATTTCATGGCACATCATACACTAATCATAAAAGAAAGTGCAATGATGGTATTTAGGGCATTTTACGAGTCTAATTCTATAATGAGTATTATCTTTGTTTTAGTTCCACACATAATAGTCATAATTATGTTTGGTAGATAAATGTCTGTGAATGTGAGATTGTAGAACTTTGTGTGGAAAAAAATGCTTGACATATTTTCAACTGCACATTATTTGAATGAGCTATCAGTGTCTGTAATTTCCATCTCTGTGGCCTTGATTGAAAGGGAGTCAGACTCCCAAACCTGTGGTGTTTGATGACAGACAGCTTTATACTAGTAGTGTGTCTGCGTGGGACCCAACGGGACCTTATTCTTGATGAAACTAAATCTCACTGCCTTTAACTCACCAGCATACATATACAACAACCAAAGATGAGATTCAGATGTCTCCTTTGAAATATGCTGCTGCTCTCAGCAATTAAAGGAAAGATCTCCAGTCTGCTGCTTTAGTCTGTCAGTCAGCGCATGTCTGAAGTTTCACCTCTATTCTAAGTAACTGCTGGAATTTAATTCAAGACACGTTCTAGTCGCTCTTCAAGTACAGAAACACTATAAAACAGCACTCGTTTGGAATGTTTTTTTTTTTCAATGGTAATATGGCATCATGGCCTTTCTCACCTGAAATACCTTTTACATTTTGCAGTGTCTCTTCTGACTCCCGTAGACAGAGGTCTCGAGGTTCTCCTGTCTTTCTCTCTCTGGGTTAGAGGTGATGTAAGTCAGCAGCGTTGTTTCTGCATCCACAGATCCCTGTTTGCCCAGAGTCTGTCTGGGAATTCAGCAGTGCGTAAGCAAGAAAGAGTCTAAAATATACACAAGCTTTAAAAAAAAAAGGCAAGAATTCATGATCCATCAATTTTCTAGCAAAAATGTCTGGACATCCCTAAACATCTCTTACACTAGTTTACTCCTTTCTACTGAACCAGACAATTTTAAAAATAATAATTACATACAAGACAAGTACTACTTAATTATTAATATATACAGTCTGTCTTATTCACTTGTACATTTTATATACAGAACTTTTTTTAGGCTCGTTTATGTGACTGTTTTCGTTCAGAATGTGCAAATTGTGGCTTAGTGTTTTCTCTTGTTCTTTTAATAGCTTGATCAGATTAGATTCACTTTTCTCTGACTGTGGTCTAATCGGCTCAGGTGCTTAGTGTCTGCACCCCACTGGCCATTACACACCTAGATAGTGTTCAGCACTGTCTTCTTCTTGATGGAGTTATAAAGGACTACAAGAAATGTGAAGCATGATAAAGATTTTTTCATGTGCTTTTGGGAATCATTTATTTTTAGGTATTTTGTAATAGAGTTTCATTACATCTACGGGAATGTTTATGGTTTATGGAACTATATATGTGGTTAGTGTGGTTTTTCTGCCAGTTTTTTTCTACAAATGCCTTAAATTATAGGTACAATGCAAGATATTGATATCTGTATGCATGCTCTTTGACTTTAAGTCCCCCACAAAAATATCAAAATTATTTTTTAATGCAGGAAATTTTTTGGTGTATTCAATTCTTTGTCTGTTTGAACTGTACGCACAAAAATGCTGGGTTAAATATGGCCGAACCCAGCGGTTGGGTTAAACATTTAACCCAACTGTTGGTTGAAAACAACCCAGCATGTGTTCTGTCCAGTATTTACACAGCACTGGGTTGTATTTAACCCAGCATTTTTTAGAGAGTATAAATTATAGATCTAGATATAAAACGAGGGCTGTGTCATTTGCCCCGAAATGGACTAAATGCCTTTAATGCAGTCTTTACATAGACCTCACACTTTCTCTTTTTTGTGGTTTAAGTAGTTCTGAAAATCTCTTATGGTATAATTTCTTAGGCTATAATTTCCTACAGTGGTCTTTCATTTAGCTCGTATAAACACCTGCTAAAATTTGTACTGGACTTTGGAAACTAGAACATTTAGAAGAAAACCTGACCAAAATGTGTACGGCAGTAACTTCAGACTCAACTCAAGCAGACGCATGCATCTTTTTAAATTAATTCATCACAACTAAGCATAAGAATTTAAGATGTTAACAATAACAACTTTTTGTTTGCTTGCTCTGTAACCATGCTATTGAGCTTTGGCACCTTTAGCCCAGACACAATCACAACTCAAAATTGAATCTCACCTTTAGAGACTGAGCCATGTGTCACACTTTTGTTTGGATGGGACTGGGGTCCTCCAGTTAATCTGTTCTTGAAACAGGTTCTGAGACCTCTATTAATCCATCAGAGAAGCATTCGATGTCTGGATGTCAGTGTGGAGCTACTGGGGAGAGAGACAGTGGATCAGACACACTAAACATGATGTACCGTCTCCATTTTGGCATTTCATCCAGTTATAAATCCACCTCTGCCTTTGCCGTCAAAGCACCTCCTGTCTCTCAACACATCATTGTAGTGCCTCCTACATCCTTTTATGGAGCAGTACTCCTGCAGGGCCAAAAGTGGAAGCATTTACTTCCTTAAACATCAATTGTTGCAGCCTGGAGCCAGCATTCAGAAGATATCAAGAACCTCAGCTAAACATTGATTTCTAAAGGAGTGCACCAGTATTTGAATTCTGGCTAATACAGAAGATAGTAGGCCTAATTATATTTACGTTATGACTGGCAACCAATAAAAATGTTTTGTGTAAATAAGTTCAAAATAAAAAATAATAATTTTAAATGGTACAATTGAATTTAGGCAGATTACATTTAACATTGTTGTTAAATTATTAGTGTTTTTAAAGCTTTAAATGGATATTACACCCAAAAATTTAAATTCTGTAATTATTTACTCACCCTCAAAAAAATGGCTACCGTCAACTGTTTGTTTACCAACATTCTTCAAAATATCTGCTTTTGTGTTCAAAAAAAAGAAACGGGTTTGGAACAACTTAAGTAAGAGAAGACACAAATTTCATTTTTGGGTCCCTTTAAGTGAGCATTTTATTCCTTTTAAGTAAGTACTAGATGACAGCAAAGGTCATCCAAATGTAAAAAATGAAGACGTTCACATGAAATGAAGACGTTTCACTAGTCATACTTTTTTTTTTTCTTTTTTTTTTTCAGGGGCAGAAGTATTTTTATTATGAAATGGGAAAAAATTCTGACCCCAGTAAAGAAGATAATGTGCAGTTTAAGAATGCATTGACCGTCCACCCAGTGTCTGATCCTGAGCAGATGTACAGACTTCACAAACACTTCACTGAGATCGAGCTGCAGAAGACATACGAGGAGATCGAAAAACTGCAGGTACCCTTATACTAAACCTGTGCTGACTAATACTGAAGCCAAACTGAGAAGAAACGGTTCTTTCCCTTGACCTTTTGAGTAATGTGATACATTATGGGCTTTTTCTAAGGGTGTGTAAAATTGCTAGCACTTTCAAGTGTTATGGTAATGTGCATTTTCAAATGGAGGTAATAACCTGCTCATCAAATATTAATCATATCCCACACCTTGTTCTCTACTTTTTTTTAACAGGCGGAAATAAAAAATGTGAGCGTGGTGGCTTTCGAGGGCAACCGTAGTGCCTTGTGGCCAGTTGGAATCAATCCACCCTTTGAGCCAAAGACACGTTTCGAGGTCCTGCGGTGGGATTACTTCACCGAGGATCAGGTGTACTCCTGCATCGATGGCTCTCCGAAATGCGAGCTCCGTGGAATCGATAAACTGGACGTAGCCGACATCATTGAGACGGCGATGGGTGAGCTGAACAAGAAGTACAAGCCCGTTCTGCACCTGAAGAAGCAGCAGCTTATTAACGGATACAGGCGCTTCGACCCCACCAGAGGGATGGAGTACACCCTGGACCTCCAGCTGGAGGTGGTTAACCAGAAAGGACGCAGTCGCTCCATCACCAAGAGGGTCCACCTGGTCAGGCCTCTCAGTCGTATCGAGATCATCCCCATGCCTTATGTTACAGAAGCAACTCGAGTCCATATCATCCTCCCCGTCACTCTTCAAGACCGAGAGCACGTTCAGCAGTTTTTGGAAGTGTACGCTACAAACGCTTTTGAAACCAGTGAGAATGCCATCTTGACCTTTCTCTTTATCTACGATACAATTGAGGCCCAACAAGTCAACCAGAATGACATCTTCACCAGCATCAAAGCGCAAATCGGTGCTTACGAGCACCGGTATCCTACGGTCAAAATCCCCTGGATCAGCGTTAAAAGCGAAAGTCCCTCTCAAATCAAATTTATGGACATCATCTCCAAGAAGCACCCGGTTGACACATTATTCTTCATCGCCACTGTGAAAACCAGCATCAGCTCGGAGTTCCTCAATCGCTGTCGGATGAACTCCATCAACAACTGGCAGGTGTTTTTTCCCATCCATTTCCAATACTACAATCCCGACATTGCTTATCATAACCAGCCTCTTCCCAACGCCATGGATTTGGTCAAAGAGTCCGGCCTCTTTGATCGCAGTTCATTCACCGAAGCATGTTTCTACAACTCGGACTACATGGCGACTCGGACGCGCATGTCTTCGGACGTCCAGGAGAACGAGGAGATCCTGGAGAACCTGGATATATATGACATGTTCGTCAAATACTCTGGCCTCCATGTTTTCCGAGCAGTGGAGCCGGCCCTGCATCAGAAATACAGCTACCAGCCGTGCAATCCTCGTCTTAGTGAAGATATCTACCAGAGGTGCGTACAGAGCATCCTGGACAGCCTCGGATCACGCTCTCAGCTCGCCATGCTGCTGTTTGAACAGGAACAGGGCAACAGTACTTAAAACCAAACCCAGAAGATCTTGAGATGACCGAGAGGTGATAACCGTTCTTTTTGTTGTCCATTGGGCTGATGCTTTACTAGTAGCCGGTGTGTGGAGTCAGTGCTGGGCAATCAAAAATGCTGTCGGTACCAAAAGAAAGACTAAAAAAATTTGAACAATAGCAGATTTTTGTGACAACAGGGGATTGATTGATTTGCTATCTTTCTCTTTGGAGCAGATTGGTTTATGTTGGCTCTTAAAGCAAGCAGCTGTTAGCTGTTGAAATGATCACTACCGTAATATATCTAAATCGCCGTGCCTTCAAAAATATGCTGAACTTTCATAACACTTTTGTCTTGTCATCACAGACACTTTTGCTCACGCAGATTTGTTTAAGAGTTTGAATGTTTGTTTAATGTAACAGGTTTTTTGTTGTATGAAGGAACCGTATCCAGATTCTAACAATGGGTTTATTATAGTTGAAATGCTTCAGTCAGTTCACACTCTTCATTAACCCTCTAATGCTAGCTTGTTAAATCTAAGGCTGATTTGAACGAGGTAAAATCATTGTCTTATTGACCATTAGTGCCAAAAATCAAGACAGTTCGTTGAGAGTTTCAAACACTATTTTGTCCAAATCCTGTATGTAATTTATGATTGAATTCTGAACAGCAGAACACCGATGCAAATACCTGCATATAAATATTTTTACCATTGAAACCGCCTCAAAGAGATTTTTCTGATGAAACAAGTTAACTTTTGCACTAATACTTTCATTGCAAGTCTGTATATCAGTAATGCTGCACAATACGCCTGTCAAAGCATTTCATTCTGTTCAAGAAAGATTATAGGGTTCATTATATGGTTACAGTTAGTTCCTGTGCTGTGTACCAGAGAGGAATGCAATACTAGTGCAATACTGTTCAGATGGTGTAGTGTATTGAGTCTGCTTAGAGCCTGCTGATGGAAACACTCCAGATGAGTTAAACACATTTCTGAAGATGCACTATAGAGAGCCTCTATTACGTACCATTCCAAACACTTCACAAAACATAATGTGTTTTCATGACATATTGGGTTATATAAGATAATTCAGATTTGTTTGTTTTGCAAAGTGAGTGTATAAAGCCTGTATCAATTTTTGTGGGTCTCTTTTGTTTTTTTTGTTTTTGTCCCTATTTCTTGGTACATGCGTTTACTGTATTTACTTAGTGTTGTGTTGATTATTTTTATTATTTTTCTATTTAAACAATCATAATCATAATGCAGTACACTGACAACATCTTACAAAAGTGACTTGTGTTACACAATATCATGATGCTGGATGTCAAATGATTTTGCGTAGAAGAGCTGTGAAATAGGTTTTACAACGTGATATGTTTTGTACGTTTTTAAATGACACATGCACAACATGAATGAACGCATCACAAAATGAGCACAGAGTAAAGCCGCTACTGGCCTTTAGGGGTCAGCAAAGGAGCGTGGGATTACCTGCTCTCGGAGATGTATACTTTCAGAGGACTGTTTCTTAACCTCACCTTTGTTGATTTGTTTTTTCACTATAAATGTTCTTTATAAATCTATTGTATTTTGTTTTAATATTATTGTACAAAATGTTTAATAAACACTTTATTTTAGGGCTCAGATAAACATGAGCGCTTGTCTGTTTTCTCCATTACTTTCATCAGGCCACTTCTTGATTCTGTTTATATTGCATTTGATATTTATTGTCAGGTCAGATTTTCTCACTAAAACAACCAATAAGACAGTTAAGCGCATATATTTTTCTGTGACCATTACTGCAGCATAAATCAAATGTTACAAATCAAGACCAATAGGTTCCAGATTTCAACATTAGTCTCAATGAGATGCTGTAAATGTTCACCTCTATTTATATGTCCTCTCTTTTAGAGCCCTGAACCACACACACACACACTGCCTTTGGGCACTGAGTGAACCCATATAAGCACCAGGCAGCTGAAGTCAGCAGTATCTAATTATATAGCACTCATTTTTACATCACTGGAGTTTTATTCCAGCCTAACTTTTCCACAGCAGCTCACTTATATAACAATTTACGTCCAACAATCACTTGCATTTTTGTCACTCCAGACATCGTGATACATCATTATCAGTGGGATGCTGGTCTTGAGCACAAAATTAGACAAAAAAACACATCAGCAGTAAAAGATTTGATATCTTACGGGAATATATCTATCTCTCTCTCTCTCTCTCTCTAATTGCTGTAGGTGGCAGACTTAGAGATTCAGCAAAACACTCATTTACAAACCCAACATGTTTAACATCTTAAAGTGACAGCTCACCCTAAAATGAAATGATTTATGGTAAACTTTAGTATAGAGACCAATTCTCACAATTGAGTTGCTTATTAGCATGCCTATTATTAACATATTGGCTGTTTATTAGTGCTTATAAAACATGACATTCTGTATGACCATATTCTACATCCCTAATCTTACCCAACACCTAAACTTAACTGCATTACTAACTGTGAATAAGCAGCAAATTAGGAGTTTGAGGCAAAATTCTTAGTTAATGGTTTGTTAATAGTGAGAATTGAACCTTAAGATAAAGAGTATACTTACCCTCACATTCCAAACGTACTTTTTCTGTGGAACATAAAATACTTTTTGTCTGTTGTTCATAAAACAGACGTCAATGGACACCAAAACTGTTTGGTTACCAGCATTCTTCAAAAATATATGTTTGTGTTTTACAGAGGAAATTAAGTCATACAGGTTTAGAGTGAAATGAGTAAATAATGACAGAATTAATTTTTTTGCTGTACTATCCCTTCAACAAGTATTTAAAACTGCTTCATTTTGGACTTTGTAGTTGAAATCTATGATATTAACTCCATTCGTGGGAACTTTTGTTCAATATGTCATTCAATTTTGTATTATGCTCTCTTAGATTCAACATTTGTTTTTGTTTTTTAAAATAATTTTGCTGCTTGTCTTTATCATTTTGACCCATTTAATTTTGATTTATGCCTAATGGTTAGGTTTAAGGTGGACCTTCATGTTTTGTTTTGTTTGAATCACAATGGAGGAAATATTAATATGAAATCGCCACCTTGTAAAATAGTTGTTTTCTCATGAGATATGGTTCTAAATAAAGAAATACATGTTGTTTAAGCTGTAAAGTTGTCTCAAGTATCATTTTAGCCTTCGTGTTATGTATTCCATAAGTAATTTTAACAACATTTTTTCTTGTTTTTATAAACTAAAAGGACAAGTCAACATAATTTGATATGGTAACTGACAGCTTGCCATGGATGCTGTCAAGAGTTTAAGTTGTATTGAACCCAGAACATTCCTTGAAGATTTCCTTCATCCTCGGTGGAATCATAAACCATCAAAAAGCACATGGTGTGGAGTGACCAGAACCGAAATGATTCATTTATCAACATTTTATTTTTGGACTCCAGTACGTACCATTGTTACATTTATAAAATGTGTTCTAACAGAAACCACGGTCATAACAGCAGACCTTTGTACAAACTGTATTATGTGTTCTCTGTAGTCTGGTATACAGTCCATTAGGTTCTGGAGCGTAATGGGTAATTAGCCTGATTAGTCTTGATGCCTTTAATCGTGTGGAAATCTCAACAGTCTGTTTGCGCTATATGCTGCTTCAGTGCCTCGTTTTATAGCCCCCTCTAGGAGCTAAATGGTGGTCTGGCTGGCAAAAGCGGGTGGAAAAGAACATCATGTCAAAGTTAAAGCAGCGTAGCACAGTTTTAAACATACACACATAGAGCTCAACACTGCACCATTTGGACCAGAATGGAACTGACATCTGAAGATGAAATAATATCAGATGAAGGGATCTTACAGTTTTCCGAAATCATTTTCCTTTTTTTTTTCTTTCTCCAAACTAAGCTCAGTATTTAGGAACAACTAATGCAGCCATCCAAACGCCAGGGCTGTACAACATTCACAACTGAAGAATCATAATACAACACTGGGAATGCATTCCAAGCTATAGATCCAAGAAAAGAACGGTGTAAATATTAAGTAATTTAAATCCAGTTACTTTCCCTGCTGAAAAAAACAATAGACACCATCACAAAATTAGTAATGGTTTTAATGGAAACTGTAATGAACCCTGTGGGTCTCTACTGGTAATTGGTCACCTTCTATTGGTGCCTTGTTTAAACCAATAAATCGTAATGGAATATGTCCCGAAACACACTACAAAAAAAAAAAAAATGGTTTAATGGTTAAAAGTTGATGGTTTGTATTATGTTTGGTAAACCATTAGAATGTTTTTGTGATGGTTCTATTGTTGTTTTTTCAGCAGGGTCATAGAAGTTGTGGTCGAAAACTCTTTCCATCCCCAGATGAATTACTCCTCAACTGAATTTAAAAACTGAGAATATGCTGGAAGAAACACTATGACACAATGTGGGTGATTTTTAATCCGCTCACGCACCAGCACTACATGGTGGAATTGGACATTGTCCCAAACCACAAGTTGCTACGGTTGTTCCTGCTGTGCCTTCGATATTGCTCTCTTTTCCCTTTCCGCTTCCTACTTTCTCTTCTATTCTCTCTCATAATCTTCCACCTGTAGTATTTCAAGGAAATGATGTAATTTGTATGAAATCGTGAATAGATACAATCTATTTAGGAAAAGATAGCTGTGTTAATTGCTTGACAATGGTGCAACACTGACCTCAGTTTGGAGAATTGTTTAATTCGTGTGGAAGCATCTACATCCTCCTCCTGATGCAGATCTGCCTTTTGGATTGCACAAAATCACTGTCATTTGCTTTATAGAAAATACTTTCCACACTAATGGCAAGGACTATGAAAGATAGTCCTTTCTGAAAAGACTTGTGAGTCGTGCACGCAATTGCATTTCAACACTTGGAGCAATTCCTTCTGCACAGGTAAGATAGGCCACAAATGCAGAAATATACAACTGTGCATGAGTGCATGAGGTTGACAGATAATGCCAAATCAAATCTGAGTGATTTGTTCCAGAGCAATTCCTGGACATGCACTGGTATGTCAGCTCTTCTGCGTTCACTGCTGACAGCACAGTTATTTATGACAGTAAACTGTATTATTATGCATAACCGGCTCAGTGTGCCATCAAAACTCTTGACTGGGAACCTTTAAAATGCCACTGTGATACAGTTTTATGAATATTAAAAGCCCATATTAGCCATGATTACTTTTATATGGATGGAATATATGCGGCATGTTTTTGATATGACATCCAAATATGAGATGCATTCCAGAAGATATGAAAATGCAAAATCTTGTAGACAGAATCTACCCAACAGAGGAACTAATCTATAGAGTATGTCACTTATAAAAGAATCCTGTAGTTTGTGAATGTAGGTAAACAAAAGAAAATGAGTACTTTAGCACAATATATATGAACAAATATATATATGTGTGCAATGTTATATAAGATATAGTGCTATATAAAAAAATGATTTGTATATATATGATTTCTGCTCATTTTAATAGCACAACCTTTAAACAATGAAGTCTTACACACATCATAGTAAATGATAACACCCATTAAGCTAATAAATCATCAGACATTAATTATACAAGAACTGCACCTGAAATGTCTGATTACAAAGTAATGCATTTCAACAAAAAAAAGTTAGGGGTGCTACACGGTTGACTTACAGTAATTTTAGCCATATTTAAAACCACAAATTCAATACCGGCATTTACGCTATTAGCTAAAATCAAAAAGTTTTTCGTCTTTGAATTGTCATTGAATGTCAGTTCTTGCTGAATTTCGCACACAGAAAAGCTGGTGGTTTCTGATTGAAATGCTTTGCACATCTGGCCTTTTGTCAAAGAGACCGCTAGACATTTCACAGCTAAGAACCCTGAGAAAAACTCATCGACTGACTTTTAAACATGAAGCCATACGCTGCGGAGCATCAGATTTCTCATACTTTGCGAGTGTGCTGAGCAAACCCGGTTTATTTATCATTCTCTGTGGGATCGCTGCACTCTGTCTCGTTCAAAAGTGAAACTAGGAACATAAGGTCTGTTTTATTAAACACTTTTGGGAGGTCTGGGAGAGTGGATCCATCAGCTGGTGGATGGATGAAACCAACCTTTTCCATACGGTCACCACAATGGCTCTGGTGGGCTTTACTGTACACATCATCTGGCTCTCCGTTGGGAAGTAACCTCACAGAAGATTATGTTGTTACTGCTAATGACACCCATTACCACTCACACGTTACAGCTCTATAAATAACATTACAAAATGTTTTGGATTATTCAATATACTTTAAGTTAACTTAATCATAAACCATTTGAGATAAAGGAAACATTTACCAGACATATCCAGTAAAGATGGATACATATTACTTTTCTCAAACACTTAAACTATTCTACACCGTCCCCATGATTTCAGAGAAAGAGTATACCAGAGTAAAGTTATTTCTCTTACGCTCTGGAGCCTAAGGGTTGATAGCCATGATTCAAATACATCAGTTACATTTGTAGATTAATCTGAATTATAATATTTCACAAGATGAGAACTCACCGAATAAAACTCTTAACAGCTGACAAAATCTAAAGTAAGAATGTAATGCTTCAAACAGGATCTGGAGTATAAAGTGGCTCTAGATGTCATGCAGTCTATGCCTTGATATAGTAGAGGCCCAGTACCAAGGTATTCAGTGTAGAAATCGTAGAGTTGCCACTGATGTCACTTCCTGCAATAATAGGACGGGGTGGGTGGGTGAGGAGGACAGGATTTCAGAGAGTCTCCTGCTGGACCTCAATGTCCGATCCGTGCCTAGAAGCGAGGGTTTAGAGTTCGGCTTTGGCTGTAGCTTTAACTGGTGACAGCGAGAGAGATAAGCGCTGAGATTTGAGGGTCTTTCATTGAGCCCACCTTCAGCACTGAGAGAACTCTTTCTGTAGACGTCAACAGCACTAGACCCACCAGACGAGTCTTCCTAGCAGGCAAAGTCTTCGAACACTCGGTGGTGGGTACGGTGGGGGTGATGGTGATTTGGGAGGATGGTGTTAGCATAAGCTCCCTCCGAGTGGCTCCGGCTCATCTCGCCAGAATCCTGACAGGAACAGAGAATGTCATTCGGGATTCTGCAAGGATACTTCACCTCCTTACACACTGTTAGGTTGGGAAATAAAACGCCTCTTATGACTAAGGCTGTGACTCATTGTTTAATCTGTGTTGTGATAAAGTGAAAATCCACTCGAGGCTGAGTGTTACAGTGGTTTATCCCCTTTAACCATGGTAAACTCACTGTTATGCACCGCCTTGAGTGGCTTCTTGCATCTATAAACGATGGAAACAGTATCATGATTAAAGACACCATGCATTTTCCACTAATAATATCATAAAGTAAAGTATTCTGTCTCATATATTCATATATAAGCTGTTTATGTGAACTAAAAGTGCTGTAAGTAATTTAAGATGCTTTCTATCGGACTGAAATGGACAATCTATTTAAGTCCACGAATCCTTGGAGTGACTTTCAGAAAAAAAGTATATACACTATTGTTTAAAAGTTTGAGGTAAGATTTTTAAAATAAAGAAATGAATACATTGTTTAAAAAAAGTTTATTTGAAATAAACAGTGTTCTCTTAAACTATGTTATTCATTCAAGAATCCTGGAAAAAGTATAAAAATATGCAGTTTTACAACTGCTTTCAACATTGACAATAATCAGAAATGTTTCTTGAGCAGCAAATCAGCATATTAATATGATTTCTGAGTAAAACAATGTGACGCTGAAGACTGGAGTAATTCAGCTTTGCCATCACAGGAATAAATTACATTTTAAAATTCAGTCAAATAGAAAACAGGTATTTTAAATTGTAATAATATATCAGAATATCAGTTTTACTGTATTTTTAATGAAATAAATGCAGTCTTGGTGAGCATAAGAGACACATTTTACAAACTCCAAACTTTTGAGTGTGTGTGTGTGTGTGTGTGTGGGGGGGGGGGTGTTATGTTTAATCATAAGTTTAATCATAATTTTATGATTATGATTTTATGATTAAACTCTTAAGTTTAATCATAAGATTATGAGTTTAAAATCAGCTATTTTAATTCTATTATGGTACAGTGACAAAACTCTTCTGTTTTTGACAGAACCTAAGGTTGTCACAGAGAGCTCATTCAGTGATTTCTGACAGATAGCAAAAACATTTTATGTGTCGCAGTCCAAAAAAACAACATTGTTCAGCATACTACAAAGGAAGTGAATTAATATAGAACTAAAGGTCACAGGTCAGTATAGCCTATATCTCGGCTATTTTACTCTGGCAACTTTATAACGATTGAACAATCTTGGGTCAGGACCCACTGGCCATGTGCTGAATCGAATTAGTTTTGAGCATACTCCGTTTCTCATGAATACAGTGTGCTCTGCCAACAACTGTGTTCTTCTTCCATGAACAGAAGATCAGATTGCAATAAGAACAAGGGAGATTTGATTCAATCCTGGTCTAAGCAGACAGCCTGGCATCCCAATCATGGCTCAATATCCTGCTGCTGATGTTATATTTCCCTCTGGGCTTTGTTCCTATTCACAGAGTTGATCTGTGCTGCATCCTAACACTAACGCTCCAGAGATTAGCATGTGGCTCACCTTAGCTTTCATTTCCTCCAGCTTTACTGTGGCGACTGTGCTGGCCTGTTGCTGCTGCTGGGTTTGCTTTTTGTCATCTCTTTGTGACCCGAGCAAACGCTCCAACCTGTGTTTGATCACCTAGGAAAGTGAGGGGGAGTCAGGGTGAAGAGGGCAGCAGGGAAAGTAGGACAAATGAGGGCTATAAACAGAGTTTAGCAGCATCAGCAATTCTGCTGCTCAGCTCAGAGGTCTGGTCTTATCGGCTCTTATGGGAAATACTGCTCACAATGTAAAAAAAACACTGCAGGAGAAGAGCTATTGGTTAAAATGAATGGATGTGGAATTGGAAAAGGTGGCCAAAACAATGCACACTTACCTCATATATATAATCCAGAATCTCCAAGAAGGTGAGAACACTGGCTCCTATAAAAAGACCCATCTGCCCGCCAATGTCCCCTGAAATCAAAAAATGAGAATGAGTAAGAATGATTTGCACATTTTCTTCAACATAAATTGTCATTTAAAACACATCTTGTTTCATGTGCCATATTTCTGACAGTCATTGTTAACAAAGTATTAAAAATGTTTTTGTTAATTGGAATAAAGCTAAAATATTAGATGAACAACTTAAAAGTTGAAGTATTAAAATTACTAAAACTAAAAATGAAATACAAATAAATTAAAGCTAAATACAAATATTAAAAACTAATAAAAATGAAAATTATGAAAATTAAAATTCAAAATATTAATAAATACTATAATGGTATATATATATATATATATATATATATATATAGTACTAGAATAACAAGATTTTGGGTGATCCCATAGCCTGTGTGGCCTGAAATGATTTGAAGTCATTTATGAGAAAGAAAAAGTTCTTATTTAATAAAATTATACAAAATTACACAAAGACAAACATTTTGTTTTTTTGGAACAATGTGCACCACTAAACCGTTCTCAATTAAGACCAGGAACGTGCATTAAGACATTTAATATTAATTAAATATTAATTTAAGATCAGAAATGCTTAAGTTTAGGTGCACTGAAAATTACTTTATGATAAAATGAAGTATTAAAATGAAGAGAGACCCACCTAATAATCCGGCAACGTCATATGCTTTTTTCTGTTCTATTGTTTCATAATTTAGAGCTTCAAAGAAAATGTCCAAAACAAGGAAGTTGTCTCTAAAACAAAAGGACAATAAAGCATTTATGTGTAAATCATATATTTTCAGAATCAGAATGTGTTTCTAACTATACTGAAGGTGGAAAGGTTGTCACACCTGATGTATTCTTCAGTCTTGTCATATTTTCTAGATAGGTAGCGAGCCGAGCCTTTGCTGGGGATTTTAACCATGGACAGCTCTTTACCATAACGAGTCAGGTTACAGGGAGTCTCACACAAGCATGTGTCACCTGAACTTGTCTGTAGCAGTGCTGCGAAGAGGACACACATGTTAGAGCAGCAGACAGATGTGTGTGTGTGTGTGTGTGTGTGTGTGAGAGAGAGAGAGCAGGTGCTCCAGCCCACACCTGCACAGCCATTCTTCATTCATCAAACTAATGTGGAGAGATAACACCAGTGCTAAATAATCATCCATGAGATGCTTGAAACACACTCAGCATGTTGTTCAGATTTAATTTGGTTTCTGAAGGGCATCCAGAAGAGAGCACACACACACACACACACACACACACACACACACACTCATGCTTATAAATTTGGCAGAGTGTACACAGAATACACCACATATTTAACATTAATTCCCTCTTTTTAGAATAAAATTTAGTAGACATGCCATGACATTTGATTTACATTATTACATGCAGATGTTGCAGTTTTGGGGAAGCTACTTTAGTTTAAAATTTATGAAGCTTCTCATAATTTAAAGTTCAACTACCCTTTTAAAAAGTCTCTGGGCACCCTACAAGATACTAGTATATCCAGCTACACTGAAGTTATTTAGGTGGGCAATATTTTGTTATATAGCCTTATATAGAAATTAAGCTGTATGTCTCTGTCATCGTGTTTCATATAGAATGTATGTATAACTACAATTCAAATGTTTGTGGTCTGAAATATGTTTTAATGTTTCTAAAACAATCTCTTATGCTGATTTATTTGATTAAAAATAAAAATAAATAATTGAATATAAATTTATATAACTATAAATAAATATGATATATTATAACTGTTATATTACAATTTTAATATATATTTTATTATCAAAGTCAAAAGTCAAAGTCAGCTTTATTGTCAAACTGTACATACATATTATTGCGTTACTCTCTTACTCCCTGGTGCATACAGATAACACTAAACACTAACAGTATATAAGTACAAATTTACACACACAAAATTATGTTTTAAAAAGTAATTTATTCCTGTGATGGCGAAGCTACATTTTCAGCAGGTATTTCTCCAGTCTTCAATGTCACATCTAATTTGATGATTTGGTGTTCAAGAAACATTTATTATTATCAGTTGAAAACAGTTGTGTTGCTTAATATTTTTTGAAGAAACCATGACACATTTCTTCCAGTATTTTTTGATAAATAGAAAGTATAAAAAACAGCATTTCTTTGAAACTGAAATCTTTTGTAACATTATTTACTTTTACTTCTGATTAATTTAATGCATCCTTGATGAATAAAGCTGCATTCACACTAGCAGCGACTTTTGTCGGGGCTGGCTGTCATGAATCCGGTCTGTGGCCTTCCGCCCAATAGCCACAGAGGTCGCCTCTCCATCATTGGACTCTTTGATCATCCACTGCACTGACGACACACACAAGCTGATTACACTAATCACGCTCACACCTGAGAACTATCACACAATCACTATCACCCAATCACACACTCTTTATAACCTTGGACTTTCTCTCTGTGAGCGCCGAGTATTGTTTACGTTTATCACTTCCAAGAGATACTTACGGAGCCCACATAGTTGATTAGTTTTGCCTTGCCTTTTGTGTTTTCCTGTGTTTTGATTATTGCCTGTGTTTTCCTATTTACCCTTAGCCTAGCCCTTTGGACTCTGTTTGCATCTCGTTTGGATTATTGCTGTTTACCTAATTATCTCTCTTTGCCTTGCCCCTGTTGAATATTGTTTGCCGATCGTCGACCCACGCTAGCCCTAAGGATTACTCTGTGTCTTGCCCCTGCCATACCTGTTTGCTGTTTATTGACCCTGCCTGTATTAAGACCATGTTTTGGAATAAAGCCTCGCAAATGGATCCGCACGTCTCACGTCTTGATCGCCCCGTTACACTGGCGATGAGGTCGTTAGTGGGCGTTTCTCACTACTGGTTGCCTAGACAGCGATTCAGGTTTCTTGCCGCTAAATACAAACATTTTGGAGGCAAAAGACTAAATATGATACGGATATAAATTAAATACGGACATACAAACAAAAATGAATGAGAAACAGAGCCTACTTTTTTTCCATTGCGTATGTTTATCTACTGCTGAGAGGAGAACGATCACGTGAGCTCAACCGTCTTCTTTCCTATTGGCTGTCGCTCCCGAAAGTCGCTCTTCATTTGCATAAAGTTGAAGGATTCTGAACTTTGTCGCGTCGCTGGACATGCCCCATCCGGTCACCAACGGTCGCTATCGCTCGCTGTCGCTCTTGTCGCCGGAAATCGCCAGCTCTCCATTGAAATGAATGGGATCGTGTCGCTTTGTCGCTGAGTGTCGCTTGTAGTGTGAACGGGGCTTAAAAGTATTTCAATAAAAAAATCTTACTGATTTAAACTTAATCTGAAAGTTATATATGAAACTCAATGCTTTTAGATCAGATTTTAAGCAAACTTTTTTAAAATGTGTTAATAGGCTGTTGTTGTGTTGTTATGCGTGTGATATATTTATATCAGAAAATAAATAATTAAAGTAACCTATCATAGTAGAGATTTCAGTTTGAATATTTGAATAGGTCAATCCAGTGAATGGTAGTACAGTCCATTCTTTCAAGATATATCTGGATTTAGTTCAACCACCCATTAAACGGGGTCGGGTTTCCTTTTGACTGCGGAGATAATTAAATTTCTGGCTTATTAGATAAGGACTATCATAATTGTACCGATACATCTCTCATCATCAACTTTTCATGAGCCGCTCCATTTACGAGTGTCATAAAATCAGTGGAACAAGACGATAACGGCGTGAGGTATCAGAGGCTAATGCACTGCAGGGATCTCTGTAAGGATGTCAAAGCTGATTCTCCTCCACGGACTGACTGAGTAATCCTGTGTCTCCCACCCCAGACCACGCACACTAACATCTGTTTATCTGGGATTTAATTATGTGTGCCCACTACCTCCAGAGATATTACACCCCAGGGCGTTAGCAAAAATGAAAAATGCTTGCTTACCAAGTGCTTTGTCCACACATTTGATATTGCTGGGAGTACAGATATCGGCATCTCCTGAGAAACAAAATACATAATGACTCTGATCAATCACGAGCAAAATGATTGCTGTTATTTCACCGCCAGCCAAGGAAGAAAAAGCGTGAGCGGCAGAGAAAGAGACAGCACACCTCTACTTTGTTATTCATCCTAAAATGATGGAAGGCAGCGTGTGACCGAGGGAGATGGGTTCGCTTTCACCACGCCTCCCTCATGACCATCAGTCTAGGCCTAATTGCACCCAAAATGGACTGATCCAAACCCTCTCCAAAGGCACATTTATAAAGTCTTTAAAACCCAATCCTCATCGACACACAATACCGCAGGAGGTCCAACTCGCCACCCGAATCCATCAAGCGAACGTTTCGAGGAAAAACATATGGCACCTAAGAGAAAATGGCCTTTGAGTTAATGCTTTTGGAACAGTCTCTCTTTTCAATTTGCATTATGGGAGATTGATTTAGGAACATTAAAGGAGAAATGCAGAGAAGCAGAGCTTCCATTAGAGCCCGGCCACCAACAGTCACACGCTCTCTGAAAAGCCACACTGATAACAGCTCAGGTGTGGTGGAGTTAATTAGAAAAGAGGTTTCTGGGGACAGTCCACCAGTCTATACGTCGTCACTTTTCAAAAGAGAAAATATAGGTATTTGCTTTTTTCCGCCGTTTGTCAGCTGCTTCGAGTGGAATGTAACGAATCAGTGGGTCCAGGTTCATCATTGCTGTCGGATTGCGAGCATCTGAATTTTCCCTCCAAATGCCAAATGAACTACCCCAGCTCCTCGTATTGTGTGACTAGACAGTAAGTTAATTTAGAGACTTGCATTAAGCTTTCGGCTCCACTGCCTGGAGCAAATTAGATGAGAAGAGTTTATTCATTTAGTATTTTAGCAATTAGCAGAATACATTAGCGTGCTGATTAGGTTGAGTGGGAAATGAATGCAGCGGTGTAGCGTTACCCGGCATGTGCACCATCCTGCATTTGCACACACGCTGAACCTCAAGAGTCTCGCAGCGCAGGCGGCAGGCGCTGATACTGTAGGTATCGTAACCTGGGATCATCTGCTCACTGGTGGAGCGGCAGTTCCCCCAAGGCTGGGGCAGGTAGGTCAACTACACACAGAGAGAGAGAGCGGTGAAGAGAACAAGGGAGATAAAGTGAGAGCGAGACAGACAGAGACAGAAATAAAGAGAAAATTAGTACATGTAAATTAAGTATGCAAATAAGCAGCATTCTCACAATTTTAAAGAGCATAAAAACTGAAGTGACTGACAAAAGAGCACAGTTTTATTTGTATGTGGCTTGATTTCCAGAAGGAAAGCTTAATGAGTGGCTTGCCTTTGAAACAAGAATATTGCATTCAGCGCTCATTTTTAAGCACGAGATTGATCGTGTAACCAGTCTGACAGTTTCTAGACAGATCTAAGTTTTAAGAATGCATTGCCCTACATTTCAATATTTAAAGGACAACAAAATGTTGTGTTTGTAGTGCAAAAGTACTTTTGAATGCACTTCAGCTTATCTATTTTCTGAATGCATGTTATTGATTTTATTGTGATTCAATCATGCATACGTTCCAATTTTTTCTTCTCGTAATATTTTATCAAAATGGTCAGTCAGGGAAAAAGCTGGACTCCTCCAATCATTTATAGTCTGCTTATACCCACCCTACAAGCTTGCGTTAAGATCTGCCTCCATCCAGTCAACAACTGATGGACAGGACCAAGTCCCGACCTACGTTTTTTTCTTTTACGTTAATCTGTTTCACTTGGATGTTACAATACAGAAAAAAAACAGTCGCTACTTCTGTTTCATCTTTCAGGACTACAGTTTATTAATTTTAGCGATTCAATATGCTCCATTGTCCTGAAAAATCAAATAAATAAATAAACTTGATATCATATAGCACACAGATAGGTCAGTTTAGATTACTAGCCAGTTTACTAGAAGTCAGTTTTGAATTTGAATTGATGTAGAAATACTGTGATATACACATTTATAGTTCAACTTCACAAGCTTGGTGACCCTTCAACTGCCAGTCACTTTCTCAACTCTGAGCGTGTTTCACACTTGCAAAGAAATTCTCTTCTGCTAATTGCTTGCTCACTGGCCCCGATTTTTTTTCTTCACTTCATTATAACAAGAAACAGCATGTTTTCTCAGGAATTCAGTATAGGAAGAGCTGTGTAGCAATTATTTAAAAAAATCTAATTTTGTGTATGAAAAAACATCATACTGGACCACAAAACCAGTCATAAGGGTCAATTTTTCGAAATTGAGATTTATACATCATCTGAAAGCTGAATAAATAATCTTTCCATTGATGTATGGTTTGTTAGGATAGGACAATATTTGGCTGAGATACAACTATTTGAAAATCTGGAATCTGAGGGTGCAAAAAAATCTAAATATTGAGAAAATCACCTTTAAAGTTGTTCAAATGAAGTTCTTAGCAATGCATATTACTAATCAAAAATTAAGCTTTAATATATTTACAGTAGGACATTTACTAAATATCTTCATGAAACATGATCTTTACTTAATGTCCTAATGATTTTTGGCATAAAAGAAAAATCAATAATTTTGACCCATACAATGTATTTTTGGCTATTGCTACAAATATACCCGTGCAACTTAAGACTGGTTTTGTGCTCCAGGGTCACATATGGTTTAGAACAACATGATAGTGAGTAAATGACAGAATACTACACCATTAAGCTATTAAAACAATTGGGGGATGTTGATGTGACTAGATGGTACTGTTCTTGGATGGCCTGATTTCATTATAGGTGGTACTTATAATGCAGATTGATTCAAGGGAAGGGTTATACCCTTTGCTCTTGACAGGATACAAAGGTCTGGAATCCCGGAGAGACTCCAAAGCCCAGCTGATGGATGTAGGGCGGCTCATCCTGACTGTGGATCTGAACACGGATTCCTGCCTCTAAAGATGTTTCATCTGCAAAAAATAACACGAGGATGAGCGAGACAGAGAGAGGGTAAGAAAGCACAACAAGCAATATGAATGATAACACAAAGATAAGCGTCACATATCCCGCTATCAATACAAATGGGAAAAACATCACAAATAAACCTTGAATTTAAACATGTTTATCTTAACAGATTGTGCAGACACACATCTGAGAACCATAAAATATACAATGACTTTGCAACTTTCGGACTAGAAATCATCTCTGTGTGGCGTTATAACTCACTTGTCTCTTTCCAGATAGGTAGATATTCATCCTGCTGGATATCCAACATGATCTCCAGCCCGTTTCCCATCCCTCCTTGCTTTGTCTTCCTGGAGGTGGTTTTGTTCCCGTTGAAAGTATAGCATTTCCCGTATCTTGTGTAGACCTATGAAAAAACACCAATGACTAATTCAAAATGCAATATTCTCTTATTGAGGAGGCCATAACAAGCTACGATCTTTGGAAACCATAACATTTGTTTCTCTTCGATTTAATACTTTAAAAATGAACCTTTTGATCCCTCAAAGAGATGCCTTTTAAGATGCTTATGATTAATTTGGGAAAAGGTCACTTTAAACTTCAAAAGTTCTGAGGCATTCAAATCTTCATAGAGGATTGTCCAACTCACATGAAAAACCAAAAGAGACGCTGATTAAAAAATTGACAATTTATCATTCTGTCAGTGGGCATTTGTATTCGGTGGCATAACAAACAATGTTTTCTGTGTCTCATTCCTGTCATATTCATTTTGACGAGAGAGAGAGACAGTTCTACAAACCATACTGCATTATCATGCAATGCGTTTGTTCCTCAAACAAGAGCAAAATGAATAGTCCACGTTCTGAGAAACATATCCGCCTCCACAATGAAATCATCACATCAAAATAATTGCTCCACATGGGTAATATTGATAAGAGAAGACAAAATCAAAAGCAATAACTTCTGAAATTAGACTTAATATCCTTACATAAAGTACAGCCACTCAAAAAATTGTTTAGCACATTTTAAAAAGCACGCAATTTATTATTTATAGACCCTGTCTCTCTTCAAGCAAAAGTGAGAAAAAGACTATTATTCAGGTATTCTGCAGGCTGAAGCACAGGACTGCGTAATGAAATACTCAAAATTAAAAGACAAAACCACTGACAAATAAATGTCAGGAGGAAATGGATCAACAAAAAGCACAGGTGGATGAACTCTAAATTGGTGTCCAGTGACTCAAAAAAACAGGGAAAAAAACACAGTCATGAAAGATCTAGAAATGGAGGTTTTCGCGTCTGTCCTCGAGGCCCAACTCTTTCTGACCTTTTGTTCAGAATGTTTTTGGTTCCAATCTTTAGCTAACATGCCAAATCGAATCACTACCACAAATAAAAACAAAGCTTGAGATGTTGGATTGACTGAAAACACAGACAAAGAAAGAAAGAAATGTGTGAGAAAGACTCTTGGCACTGTGAAAAGCCCAGTATAGCTGGGCTCCAGCATATGTTGTGTTTTGGATGCTGGCCCCAACAAGGGATGCTGGCTGATGTCTCCATCATTCTGGTTAAAGAGATAGTTCCTTACAAAAATGATAATTCTGTCATCTTTTATTCAACCACATACCATTCCAAACCTCTATGGCTTTCTTTCACGAGACATTTAGCAGATGTTTAGCTGCTCTTGTCTAGACAATAAAGGTGGATGGTGACCAGTGACCACTGCTGTCAAGCCCCAAACAATGTTGTTATTGTTAACTAAAACTATTAATTTTTTTGTCAATTGAATAGAGCTGAAATAAAAGATAAATATTTAACTTGACTATTTTTTTTAATAAAAAAAAAAAAAAAATAAAAAAAAATTGAATTTTTAAATGTTGCTTAAAATAAATTTAAGCTTAAGTACTAAAATCACAGGAATAAAAAAAAAAATCTAAATATTTAGAAAAAAACAAAAGTAATAAAAATGAAAAAGCACAACAAAATTACTAAAATTAATGACATTAAAATTGAAAATCTAAAAATTAAAGCTAATATTAATAAATAGTGTAATAGTAGTTATAATAGTATAAATAACACTATTCATAATCTACAACTCATACGCTACATTTCAAGCCTTTTAAAATCATACAATAGCTTTACACATAAGAAACAGGTTTAATTTAAAGTTGTTATTCACTGAAAGTCTTGCTTGATAGCACCAATCTCTTTCATTGTATTGAAAAGAGCAGTTTAGACATTCTACAAAACTCAAAAGTTTTACATGTACTGTAAACAGCATGGTTATCGTGATCCACCAACTAGAAAGAAATTCATGCTGCTATAAGATGATCTTTTCATCAGGCAGACTGACATTAAAATTTATTGCTATAAATCAACCAAATTTCTCCAGCAGCGAGTCTTGTTCTGATGAGAAGGGACCTTTAGGGGCCACACTTGTATGTAACACATGGCTGTTCATTTAGCAGCCTGCGTATGGAGTCTGATCTCAGCTGGCTCCGTGCTGAATCAAAGCAGGGCTCTCCGAGCAATATGGGCGTGCAGTAATTGCCAGCTGCAGCTGTGGACGCCACACACCATACAGCTGTAATTAAGTCTGGAGACAGCCAGTGTTTTCACAAGCAGACGCTGGTCAAACGGGATAAAAGAGCATAGATATAAACATCATTTTATATAATCAGACTACAAACAGACAACACACAAACATCACCACTGCTACTGTAAAGTATGTATAAAACACTCAAAACCGTGCGTCAGCATGTCAAATACTTAAATGCAACATGATAACGTAATAATCAATTCCAATATCTTATAAGAGAACTTTTAAAAAGGTCAAGTGTTAAATATGACATTTAAAGTAGTCATATTAGTCGGCATCGAAGCCAGGTTTTCAGCATGATCGTGTGAAAACTGCCTTTTTGACAGACATGAGCTATTAATGTGAGACGAGGCAGAGGAGCAGCAACAATCGATTCAATCCTGTTTATTGACATGTTTACGTTTCCATTGCTGCTCTAATACGGTCCAGTACGAAACCAGGGGGACTGTATAGAAAGAAACGATAGCAAAGACCTCTCATTCCAGTTCTGCTCTGAAACTTCAACTTTCAGGGGACGGTCCACTTTGTGTTCACAAATGATTTTTGGGAGGGCAATGGAAGCTTTCCCGTCATGCAGCAGTGGAAATGGCTGCTGGCACAGTCTCCTCTGCCTCATTTCTCTGCTTTAGAGCCCAGTGCCCAGAGCACCTCTGATTGATGGACCATTTTCTCTTGTAACATCTCGCCCAAATTCAGCAAAGGTAAACAGTCCAACTTTTGTCTGTTTCCAAAAACAGCCATCCAGCCTAGTGTGTTACTGAATTTCCCCCGATGCACACCTACCACTATCTGTACATATATGTATATGCATACACACACACACGTTTGTTTCTGTGAATTCTGGAGACTTTCCATAGACTTCTATTGTTTTTATACTGACCAAACAATATTTTCTACCCTAAACCTAAACCTACCCCTTACAACAAATTTCAGATATATGCACGCGAAAACTGCGTATTATATGCACGCCAAACAGGTGCGTATCATATGAACGGCAAAGTCCATTTTTGCGTGTCAATACCACAAGTTTTCGTTTTTATTTGGCGTACTATTTATACACATTTTCATGAGACTGGGCTCACACACACACTCGCACATATAGCATATTCATTTTTGAATACACAAACTCCACCTGCAAAAGCTAAACTAAATTTAATAAATTTGCTGAAATTACAGTCATACAGCTTTTCAGAGGAGCAGTGGATAATTTTTTGACAAATACAATATTTGCTTACCTTCGAAACCCTTTCACAGTGGACCACTACCACATAGGCTTTCAGCCACAATCTTCGTTGGAGAAACGCCTGACTGCAAAGCATTTGCATAAATCTTCCCTTTCTGCTAACACCCAACTTAATTGGGCTTAATGTCTGGCCATTAACTGTCCTCAGCTACTATTTCCCTCTAAATTGCTTTGTTTCTTTCCCCTTCCACTCAGTTTGATGTGTCTTTACTGTCTTTCTCTTTTCAGCTCAAAGATGAAGTAAAACCCAAAGCCTCTCATTTATGGCAGGCATCTGACAGATTCCACTGCTGGCTGTTCTTCAATTATCCAGAGAAGCTACATGAGAACTTCAGTTTTTTAACATGCAGGATGTGAGTTGGTGGAAAGACTGTCTGAGTATAAAAGCTAGTTTTAATTCAGCACTGGTGTTTGAAGGATTTGAGCTAACTGCCTCATAAGAAATTTGTAAGGCTCAGAGTGTAACATTTCTCAGTCGTTCCCTGGTCCTAGTGAATTGTGGTGCGGTCAAACGTGGTGCTTTGACTGACATGATGGCGATTCAAGTATTAACTCAAGAGATATATCTGAAAGATAGCTATTGATGACTGAATCTCAATGTTAAATTAGCTAAATTTGAAGGTAAATCTGGGGTGCGTTTCCCAAAAGCATTGTTAGCCGACTATGGTCACAGTTTCTGTCATTATCAACATAACAGTTCAATGATTTGGCGTTCCCCAAATTCATAGTTCACGAACCACAAACGGCATTGCAAAGTTGTCTGGTTGGGATTTCAGCTCTTGCCCTGTGCTTAGAAGCATCATTTCTTATTAGTATGACATGGAATTAAACATATCATGCTCTTGAGCAAAAGCAAGGTAACATTCAATACAATCTAACATTTAATATAAGTGTACTGCATCTCTTTTAATTTATCAAAAGAATAAAAGCAAGTTTGCTTGTCTGAATAGTACCCCGGAGTGTGACACAGACTGAATGATGATTAGTTGCAAACTATAACTCCACCCCCTGTATGACTATATACTGTAGTTTATTATTGCTTTGCACTACTGTAGTTAAGCAGAGTTACATTGTTGTACAGAAAACACAACCCTACATAGCAGCTGTTAATATATTCAGTAGTTTTACACAGAAAAGGTACAAACATTTTTCTACAGACAAACAAACAGAAAGCATAAGTTATGTCTCTCATACAATTATTCTGGGATTGCTACGATGGATTCATGTGAGGCTGCCTTAAAAATGAGCTGAAAACTAGAGCCTCTTTCACACAGCCATTCCGGAAAATACACGGAAAATGTGTTCCGTGATTTGTCCCGGGATGGTCTGATTTCAGTTCATTCACACTGCCAGTGATTTTCCGGAATCTGTGCGTGCATTCACACACAACCCGTAAAGATCCCGTAAAGACACGTGACATTTCATGTGACGTGTATAATGCGCCGCGCACCATTTCACTAAACTGAACGATTTCAGCTTCAGCGCGGATAGTGAGGAGCTCCCTGATCGCTGCATCATTCCAGTTTACAAATTTTTCGTCGTGTGAACGTTGATCTGCCTTCAAAACAACCGGTAAAACAGTCAAACGATAAAGTGCATCATCACTACGACACACCCTTTACGGCATTGATCCGGCTTTTGTTCACACAGCGCTCGTTGTGACTGAACCCGGCAATGTTACTAGGTCCCCAACCCGGGATCAATCCCGGAATTAATCCCGGGATGTGTTTGCGTTCACACAGAAGGCACTCCAGCAATTTTCCGGGACCAACGTGCAGTGTGAAAGGGGCTTAGGTGTCTTAAAGGGGCAGGCACAACAATAGTGGAGAAAACTTGACTCGTGATTAATTTTGACATTAACATGTGGATAAGCTAATGCCGAATTAAGCTTAAAAGTAAATAGCATTCACAAATATTGTCTTATTACTCTAAATGATATCTTAAGATACTGCCTCTATAGGCAGCTCACTAGGTTTTCGAACAGAGCCCTAGTCTTTCTTTTCCTAACACATCAAAATCTTCAGAGTAAACGGTGGAGACTTTTAAACAGTCAGACTAAACAGTTGAGCCAGAAAGTGCCGTGCTGCGCTACGCTCCATTAGTTCAGCTCTCGTGGGCAGCCGCTCAACTCTGCATCTATGGTGTCTCTTTGGCAGGCTATCAAACACATTACATTTATTGTATCAATTCTTAACTTCATTAAACAACTGACTGGCAGTATCTTTTCCTAAGCAGCTTATCCCTCATGCACACCATGCAGAAAAATGGGCCACGTCTCGAGGACTCATCGACACCGTTTTACACTTGTTCTGAGAGGATTATCACAGTTCTTTATCTTTAGGCATCAATCTGAGATAGAAATGCTCAGAGATCCGACACAATCTGACACTCAGATGGGACGTATCAGCACAAAAAGCATGTCCCTCTCCAGTGAGAAGAGCCCCTCTATTGTGACTGTTCATAAACTGAAAAACACATCAAGTAGTCATAGTAAAGAGGACTATCAGTCAAATGTTTCCAGGTCTAATGGAGCACGGGAGTATGATAAGAATATAATGGGGAAATCCCTTTAAGATAGCATCAAAACTTTCCATTACATTGCTACGAACTGAGAATACTGACAGAAACATTGTAGCCTACATCCTTACAGGAATATTACAGGCTCAAAACAAGTTAAACTCTATCTGTCCATTACCCCAGACAATTATTTTCACTCAGTTTGTGAAAACAAAAATCAGCAATTATATTCTGTATATTCTTAAAATACAGATGCCAAGTAAATGCCCATTTTTATGGTATACCTATATAAATAGAATTGAATGTCTTTGACTCGCACACTCTTCTTCGAGGTGGGATGTCACCATGGCTTTTTCTCAAACTGTTGCTGTCCTCCTCAACACTTTCACTCAGACCTCCAGAGAGACTGAAGAATGGAAAGGATGAAACGCTGAAGCATCCCTCTGTGCTGACACACCATTAAAAGGCACATGCTGATAATCTCAAGGGGTCCCCAAGTAAGTTTCCCTCTTTCTTTTCTTCCTCTTTGTACATGTTGAAGCATGCCAGTTTGTGATAGAACTGTGGATGTCCACAACGCTTCTGACCCAAAACTACAAATAAATACTGAACTACCTCTCTCTCAAAATCCACCAAGCTCTAGAGAGAAACATACACTGCTGTCCAAAAGTTTGGGGTCAATATTATTATTATTTGTGAAAGAAATTATTTTTTTCAGCAATACTATAATAAACTGATCAAAAGTGACAGTAAAGATATTTATAATCTTCATGAAATGTTTGCAAAATACTTTGTTTAAAATTCCTCAATGGTAGTGTAAAACAACACCCTTTTTACCCTGTCAAAAACAGCTCTGTTCACAGCGACCCATTTTGGTGCATATCTCTTTAAATGATAATGAGCTACTGCTTACCCCACCCCTCTCTTCTGTTTGTGTATTAGGTGGCGCATTACAATCAAAACAAAGATTATCATCTGTCTCCTCAGTGGCTCATTCAACTACAAAACACCTGCATTGCTTACGAGACTTTGTTGATGCTACACCTGCTCAAGCACGGAAAAAATGGCAGACAACATACAACTATCTGAGGGCGGAAATATATGCTAATACGGGACAGTCTGCCAGCAGTCATGGGCGGGGCCTGAGCAGTATGATGTCATACTGTTTAGAAAATCAAAAAGGCTTGATAATTGAGACTGTTTGTTTTTTGGGGGGGGATTAAAAAAAAGGAGTGAATGGATTTTTATTATTGCAGGGTGGTTGTGTTCACATACTGCTAAGACACGTTTATATGCAAACATCATGTAAAAAGTGAAATTTGCGTCCAATGTCACCTTTAAAAAAGACTTATTTCAACTAAATGCTTTTTTTGAACTTACTCTTCATTAAAGAGTAAAAAAGGTAAGATAACAGTTTCCTCAAAAACATTAAGCAGCACAACTATTTTCAACACTGATAATAAGAAATGTTTCTAATACGGACAAAGTCTAGTGTGACCGCGGCCTTAGAATGATTTCTGAAGGATCATGTGACACTGAAGGTGTAATGATGCTGAAAACTTTGCTTTGCATCCTTCACAGGAATAAATTACATTTATATATTGAAATAAATACATTCAAATATCTTAACATAAAAATCAGTCATTTTATTTTTTTTTACAATATATTAATCAAATAAATGCAGCCTTAGAAAGCATAAAATACTTCTTTCAAAAACATTAAAAAATCTTACAGACACCAAACTTCTAAATGATAGCATATTTACAGTATATAATGTCAAAAACGTACAGGGTTATCTATTTCATATAGGCCTGTTTTTTTTATTTTTGTTTTATTTCCCAACCCTTTCCAAAAGTTAGAGGCTAAGAGTATAGAATATTATCCTGCTATCACATATGTCATCTGTTTACTGTACACACAGTCCTGCTGTAATAAGTATTTTGAGACCTGATGATACACTTTCTGCCTGAGGGTGGTCAGATAAACCTTCTGACTATTTCACTTGAACTTTGATAACCTGGACCAGAGCACAGCTGAGCAGGGAAATGTGCAGCTGTGTGGCTATGCAGACCTTAAGAATGATTTTTTTATTAGTCATCTACTGCCATATGGGTCACATTTGTCCCCTATTCTTCACATTTTTACTATGGTGCGCTCAGTGATTGTTGACCGTATCTGCAAATAAGCAAACACCCTGCCAGCAGTATTAGTCTAACTGTTGCCTGTGTTTTTGAGACACACTTTGTTTCCTTCAGCTTTAATTAAGGTGCCTTTCTTATTAACATAAGCCTCCATTCCCCTGTTTCCTCTCTCTCTCTGCGGAGAAGCAGCATCTCACCAAGACTCAGTCAAATATCAGCCCTGATGACACTACAGAACAGCTTTCACTACGATCAGCCGAAAAGGAAAGCAAAATAACTTACTTACGTTCTATCAGCATGACACCATTATAATGGTAGAAAAATATAAGTGAATTAAGTACCGTGGATGTTCGTGTTTTTACAGCCTCTGGAAGCAGACTGCACAGCAAACACTATTCAAACAGGTCTACGTTGTTCTAAAAGTGCTCAGAGTACAACACATGTGTGACAGAGGAATGAATGTGACTCTGCTCGTGTAAATAAGACATGTAACACTTGATTTATTCACAAGGTGGTGCAATAGCCACAATATAACATACCATATAAGCAAAAAAAAATAAACATATTTGGGATCCGAAAAGTCCAGGTCAAAAGGGGCTGAACACAACACTGTGTAATCAAATGAAATGGAAAACCTGAAAGTCTGACTTGATGTGACAAAGTTTGATAACCTTATAAAATATGAACATCAGCCTGTCCTTCCAGAGCGTTCACAAGTCCTCTACGGGAAGTATGCCTGCATTTCTCTCTCTCTCTTCTAAATGAAGAGATGTATGTAGAACTGCTGGTGTGCTATTAGTGATGTGGAGCAGGGCCATCCTCGCAGATGTTCAGCATGTGGACTCCACGCTTGCCAAATTGGGATCGCGAGACGGCAAGGTTCTCCAGCGAGGCCAGTCTGACTCCCCAGCATCCAGACCAAGTAGATGGTCAATATTCTCCCTCTATAAAGAACTAATAATCTTAGCTCTCTCAAATACATGACTGCAAAAGTTTCACACTGCTGACTTGCAGCTGCTTGATTTGCAAGTTTATCTGGCAAACATGTCTTAAATAGTTTTTTTTTCTCATCCCCTGCTGAATGAGTGACAGATGTTGTTCAGATGCATTGTATGGCAAAAGTACAAAATTCTACATCAGAGCTGCTTACAAGCTTACAAGTGAATCCTGAGTGTAGCAGACAAAATGGAAGCAGAACAGACATCTGAAATATGTTTGCTATACTCTCTGCCTTACATTTTTCTGAAATAACATCTAAATGGAGAGATGGAGTTTCTGAACTCCATTTTTTCTTTTCTTTGAATGAAATTTTTTTTTTTCATTAAGCAAGAATGCATAAAATTGATCAAAAGTGTCAAACAAGACATTTATAATGTTATAAAATATTTGTAGTTCAAGTAAATACTGTTCTTTTGAACTTTCTTTTCATCAAAGAATCATGTGGGAAAAAACTGTTTCCACAAAAAAATATTAAGCTGCACAAATGTTTCCAACACTGTTGATAATAAATGTTTCTTAAGCAGCAAATCAGTATATTAGAATGATTTCTGAAGGCTCATGCGACACTGAAGACTGGAGTAATGATGCTGAAAATTCAGCTTTGCCATCACAGAAAAAAAAAAACAAAAAAATTAATGTAATTTGTTATATATATATATAATAGAAAAGTTATTTTAAATTGAAATATTATTTTCCAGTATTACTATTTTACTGTATTTTTGATAAATAATAATAAATGCAGCCTCGGTAAGTATATGTGTATGTTAGATTTAACAGCTTTTCTTTACTGAGATAACAGACTAGAAATATTAATAGCTTATCCTGCACTATACACTTTTTGTCCAATCAAATGCTCTCATGATTGTTAAGCAAGTCTGTTTCCGTCTCAGAGTAAAAAATAATAAACTGTGAGATTAATTAACCATAACTCCTTCCAGGACAGCCAGGAACCTTGGAGTTGTGATCGATGATCAGTTAAGCTTCACAGACCATATTGCTACAACGGCCCGGTCCTGCAGATTTGCCTTATACAACATTAGGAAGATTAGGCCCTTCCTGTCAGAGCAAGCCGCACAACTCCTTGTCCAAGCTTTTGTTCTCTCCAGACTGGACTATTGTAATGCTCTCTTGGCGGGCCTTCCTGCATGTACTATCAAGCCTCTGCAACTGATCCAGAATGCAGCAGCCAGAGTGGTCTTTAATGAGCCGAGAAAAGCTCACGTTACCCCTCTCTTCATCAGGTTACACTGGCTACCAATAGCCGCTCGCATCAAATTCAAGGTACTGATGTTTGCCTACAAGACCACAACTGGCACTGCACCAATATACCTAAACTTACTAGTTCAAACTTATGCGCCCTCCAGAAGCTTGCGTTCTGCAAGTGAACGACGCCTTGCGGTGCCATCCCAAAGAGGTACCAAATCACTCTCACGGACCTTTTCCTGGACTGTGCCCAGCTGGTGGAATGACCTCCCGATCTCAATTCCAACAGCTGAGTCTTTAGCCATTTTCAAAAAACATCTAAAGACACATCTTTTTCGCCAGCACCTGACTAACTAATACTAATACTAACACTTACCTATTCTATTTAATAAAATAATAAAAAAATATAATAATTCCTAGCTGCGTGTACTGTGCTAGTCTATCTGAGACTTGTCATGGCACTTGTATACTGTTGCTCTCTCGATGGTCTGATTGCTTCTATTGTTCTCCTCATTTGTACGTCGCTTTGGATAAAAGCGTCTGCTAAATGATTAAATGTAAATGTAAATGTAATTAAAAATGAGAATAATAATAATAATAAAAAAATACCTTTTAGTAAGATATAAAGACAATTTCCTTATAATTGATATAATTTACTTATTATTATTATTATTATTAATAATATTATTCCATCAAAAAACAATCTTCTATACAATGTCCTTTCACCAAATAAGTAGCTAATCATGGTTTATGGTTGTGATATGACCTATTAGCTCTTTTTAAATGAATTAGCCCTTTGATATGTCTTATACGTTGTTTCAATAGGAAATACAGCAGAGGACAGAAAACTATTTCTAGCCGAGAGGGTGTCAAATAATGTGCATCTGAAAAAATTGCCTGTTGCTTGGCATTTGCATTTGGCGCAAACATCATTTGAATTTTTCATTTTCTAAAGGTTCTTTATGATTTTGCATATGCGGTTGCAATGACACATTCATTTCCTGCTGGTTAGCCCTGATTCAACCAGTGTCCTGTGCAATCCAGAGAGGTAAAAGTGACAGGGATGCCCTCGCTGATGACATAAACCCCATCTTTGGATTTTTTTATTTATTCAAAGACCGACATGAGAGGGAAGTTAATTGATTGATTCACCCTATGAGGCCTAGACGGCCCTGAGCCGAGCGAGCCGGGCAACATGCTTCAATATCTGCCCTTTCATCTGGACTGAATGAAATTAAGATTTTTTAAAATTAATCTGATGCGCCACTCAAATTCATAATGAACTGTGAGCAGGGTGAGAGCCAGAGTCATGTGCCATGTTGAATTCCAGAGAGTTTGATCTTGTTTTGATTATTTTTTCAATCAAATCTCAAGGTCGTGAAACAGGGGACCAGAGAAATGGAAATGTATCCGCTGCTATCCACCACAGCAGCTGACAGATTTTCACTCTACCTAGTCACACAGCTGAACCTAATCACAGCAGAATACAAGATATTGTGTTTCATCACTGAATGCATTAACAATTCCCAATAGCACACATTATATATGTAAACAGCAAAGCATGTTGGCGGTGAGATAAGAAAATACTGTGGGTTAATGCTTTGAGATTGTAATCATGATACACAGGTCCATTACATGTAAATATCGAGGGCATTGATATGTAAGAGGGATTTTGTCATTTTAAATGGTTGAACTGTATCAATTAGTCTCTGCTGAATTTATTTTCGTAATAACCTGAATCTATTTTGACTGGTGAATAAACAAAGGACAGAGGTCCGGATATCCATAAAAATTTGATTTAGAATGCGAGACAAAATAAATTACCAAGCTGTCAGACAGATGCGAGCTCATCTCTCTCTCAATGTCCATCTCTGTCTCTTGATGTGGACATACTGTCCTGTAAAAGAGGAGCTGGCAGAATTTTATGTGACTGCTTGGTTCCTGAGATGAAAGAGCAGAATTAATCATGGTCTAGAGGTCTAGTATAGCATTCAATTCAGGGTGTGTCCTTAAGTTCACCTTGATGTTTTAACATTTCCTATTAACTCTACGTGATCAATGTGAAGAGTCAGACAGATTGGTAATCAGCGTTGTTTTATTATCATCTATTTGATACTATTATAGTATTTATAGATAAAAGTTTTCCATTATAATTATTATTTTTTGTTTCAGATTTAATATATATATATATATATATATATATATATATATATATATATATATATCAAAAGTGGCATGGCATCAATGATATGCGTTATGTTTAATGAAAACTAAAATAAAAACATTTTTGTTAACTGAAATAAATACACATATAATTAAAAACACTGTATATATTTTAATTACTCCAAAAGTAAAAATAAAACTTCATGATTAAAATGAAAATTAAACAATTATATTTTATCTTTTGATACAGAATATACATTTGATAACACTTAAAAAAAATAATATAAAAATAAAAAAAATCTAAAACTAAACAAAAACTATAATAGACTGAAAACTAATGAAAACAAAAATTGAAATAATAATAATAATAAAAAAATATATAAAGCAAATTCTAAAGTAATTTCCTTGATTTGAGGTTGTGTGTGAGCAGCCGATGGCACATAAGAAAGGTATTTGTGAAACCTGTTTGAAAACAGCCATTATATTTCCAATTCGTTCGGTGATGCTAGTGTTGCAGAAACAGCACACTTCACCTTTAAAACTGACAATCATCTAGATTGTCATGGCATCCCTGAGGTGAAACACACAGCAATCAATCTACCTCAATGTATCTTCAAGGTCTAGGCTACACCTTGAGGTTTACACACACACACACACACACACACACACACAGTGCACATTTTAGAGGGTATGCACCTCCATTGATGCATTTGAGTGTGTGTTGTGGTTGGGGTAGGTTGTGGGGGACGGTGAATATCTAGATCAATGAGGTTAGTCCCTGAGTTGCTCTTTGTCTGGAGCTAATGCTTTGTGCATGGGTGGCAAATCCAGGCTTCCTCCCACCCAGGAGGGTAAAATCAGACATCTGAAACTGATGTCCAGGAGTTTCTGCTCAACCCAGGGATGCCTGTGCAAGAACTAAAAGATTTCTCAAGCAGCCATGTCCACCTCCTCCAGTCCACCACCAGCAGCCACCCTCTGCTTTTCTTGATGGGTCATTTTTAAACACAGCAGGACCCAAAAAACACCAGCGAGACCGCTGCTATTTCATTCATCATTCCCACACTTCTCTGGTTTAGCTATAAATCTTAAACCTCTTAACTGACACTTTAAAGTTTATCTTAATTAGCATATATCTGTTATCATCTCTGGTATTTTTTCTGGTTTTTAATTAGATAAATAAGAGATAGATAAAATGCTACATTTCATAGACTGCAAGATTCAAATTCACCAATATGCACACATTTTAAGAACGTTGCTTTCCTGCTAGATTTTTCTGCATTTTTTTAATCTCATCAAACAAAATGTTGTTAAAGTTTTCTTGATTCTAATCAACAACAACAGAGGTTTCTGAGTCGCATGGAATATGAGAAATATTGAATAAACTGTTGAAAGAAAAACGATGACTAAAACAAAACAAAAACATTAAAACTGACTAAATCAATCAATCAAAAACATTAAAAGTTAATATTACTTTAGTAACAGTCCTGACTAAAAATGCTCAATTTAATGCTCACAGTAGAAACAGATCAAAAATCTTTCTTTCTTTTTAAATCATATTGTCATAAATCAATTATGGTCTGCACAATAAGCTAAACCTTACACCTTTCATTGTACAAACCACAGAAAGAGTTGCATCAGTCTTGCTCAAAATTTAAATGAAGTTTGACCCTTCCAGGGAAATCTCCAGACAGAAAATTAATTTACAAAAGAGGTGGGACAAGTGTGTGCCAGTTTCTTTCCTCTTTTATACGTCTTGAAGTTCTCTGTAGGATATCAAAGAATGCAAGTAGCAAATTGGATCAAAGATATTGGACAGCCTGAACCTTTCTGACTCCTTTGTCCGCTGTGAAGGCTAACATGAACTGAATTTCAGCCATGAATCTCATTATCACTCCAGAACATAAAGAACATCATCCAAACCACATGCATCACCCATTGATAAAGTTGATTCATTAAAGCAGTTTGTATTTGGGCAAATCACACTGAATGTAACAGATTGTGATGTGTAGTTAGTGAGGGAAATTTCCTTCCCAGCCCACACAGAATGTACACCATATCTGTTTTAGTGTGCTGCTCATTTCTCAATGACCTATAACCCCACACATTAGCTCTGAGTGTGCGATAGTCCATAAACAGATCAACAAACTCAACCTTGACCCTTTCAAAATCCCAGTTTAATTAAAACCCAGTCTGTCATACAGTAATTCAAGGTCTCCTTTATTAAAAAAAAATATAATAATGAAAAAAATTTAAAAGTGTCCTCTCCAGAGAGTCCTCCAGTCAGAGGATAACAGTTCACAACAATACAGCTTAATTTCCCATGAGACCTTGCGCATAGCAAGTATTTAACAATGGGAGGGACAAGCTAACAGTGTGTAAGCAAAAGGTAAGGTCTTTTTCAGCCCAACGTCACCTGAGAGCCATCTCAGTATTTTACTGCCGGATTGCACTTTTCATGACACCTGACCATAAACAAACTCTTCGGTACAATACAATACGGTACTGTGTCCCAACTCTGATCTAAAAGGGCCCTTTTGTGTTGGGCCACAGAGTACAAAATCAATCTGTTCTGCCTTCTAAAACATGCACAGTGTGCAAATATGCGAATGCATGTGTGGAATCACCTCCACTGTACACCGGACCAACCCCTACGTGGTCAGAGTAAATATAGCCTTCATGTGGGAAAATGCAGTGCGGGTTTGGAAAAAACGGTTCCTAGGGAATGCATAAACTATGCAGCAAGGCTTTGCACCTCAAGCACAATGGATCCTTTGAAGAGCTTTGCAGTCAGAGCCTGACTGAGATTTGGTGCTGAGGGAATAGACTCCATCGGAGCAAGCCTGGGTGCTTTTGTACGCAATGGCAGCACGCAGAACAAACTGTTAGAGCTCTGTATCAATATATATATATTATACAAATATAATTTATATTGTGGGTGGTTATTGTTCTCTCAATCTCCTACCAGAGGCTTAAGAGCTTTGAGACTTGGCACTGTGCTTTCCTAGGATTGTGGATTTCTTTTGGATCAAGATGTTCTTGTTTTTCCATGGAATACGCAGAAGACATTCCTCCAGCTGGGGTTTCGAAGTCACGAATGGATCTACCTTGACATACTCTTTCTAACTCTTCATTCAGTACCTGGTATCTCCAGTTTCTCGTACATCTACTCAATGTTACTGTCAGTTGGGACAGTCACATATATCATCCATGTCCTGTTCCCGTTTATGATCACTATGTTGGGTTGGTTTGCCTGTGCTTGCTTGTGACTGGATGTTGAAGTCCCACCGGATCTCAGGCTTGTCATTTTGGACTCGGCACTGACGTTTGCCAGTGACTTGTTTGTGCCATTCACTGTATATGTTGTTCCCACCTGCATCAAACTTCCCGTTGGAAGGTGTTGGATGGTCTCAGGGGCTTTCTTGCACAGTCTGGGGTCTTTTGTGGTGCTGTAGACCCCTGTCACTATTGATCTGGTGCTGAGTGCTTGTGATTAGTGCTTCTGCGCTTTCCTGGTTCTGCCGTTTCGTGTAACCGGAGGGATTTTCCAGTGTCAGTTACCTTTGCTATCTGCTGTCATGCCATGGCACGTCCTGTGCTTCCTTGTCCTACAAATCTTTATTAAATAAACCGATTGACTTCATTAAAGAGATACAGAAAATAAATTCTTCTGTATTCTTCTGCGAGCTACATTTGTTAGCCAGTAGGTGGTGATTAGAGAGTGTATTTTTGAGTAGGTCATTTGATTTATTCACATTCACTTACAGATTCATTCAAAAACACTGATTCATTCCGGAACAAAACAAGTGACTGTCTTTTGAATTATTCAGTAAACTGATGTGTTCAACAACACTGATTTATTTGGGAAGAAAACAACTGACTGTCATTAAAAGTGAGTCATATTAATCATTCACTGAACTGATCTGATTCATTCAGTGTTGCTCACAAACACGCTGTGGTTAATTCTGAGTTGACTTTGTTTGTCATATCACATTGACAAATACAACAACATTCTTGCTTTTATTATATTGCTTATATTTTTTATTATTTGGTAAAAACTTGTCTCTTCTTTTAATAAAGAAAGACAAAAAAATCTAACTTTCAGTCTGGCTTTCCTGATAAATCAGACTGATTTGATTCAGCTGAAGTGATGTGATCTTCTCAATGCAAATAGTGTAAAGAAAGCTAAAAATCCCGTAACTAATCTTGTTCAACCTGAACAATGACTGAATCTTAAATGTGCTCTACTGTGTGGAGAAAATGAACTAATGCTCATGGGAAGAGGGTCATTTAGGGTGTTATGCTCAGATTTGAAATCCATCTTCACTAGAAGAACATCTGGTTAGATAGAACACCAAGCAGAACACAATATTGGCCCTTCAGGAGAAATATTGTTTTACTCAGAGCGGCTAGAGCTCTTTGTTTGATGCATGTATTTCATGAAGAGCGTTTGACTCCTCTGGGCCTTACGTTGCTGCTGTAGAACAGAACGGTCAATTATGAAAGCCCTGGCCTGGTGCATTTTTTATTAATGCGCAGAAGCAAATATCATACTAAATCGATCACGAGACTTGTGTCAAATGCAAACAGCGCTCCATACATAGACATTATTGAAGAATTCATGTGGGGATTGAGGTCTGAGGTGTGTGAATGATATGTATACAAGCTGAAATTCATGCAATTCACAGAGGAAAGCTTAGCCGCTCCAAATCTGTGCTTTTCATGCAGCTTGTGTTCTGACGGAGGCTTTCTATTCTATTGACAAACAGCATATAAAGAAAAAGATTTCATGCAATTCACCCACTCAGTGTGGATCTTTTTGAGAAGATCAGCGGATTAATGCAATATCTTGCAGAAAAAAAGCAGATGATCTTACATGACAAAATATGTAAGATATCTTACCACACACACACACACACACACACACACACACACACACACACACACACACACACACACACACACACACACACACACACACACACACACACACACACACACACACACACACACACACACTTCTACTTAAGAACTTGGGATAAACTTTTACTTGAGCAATGGGATGTTCCTCTATGGCTCTGGAAAAACATGCAAACCAGCAGTGAGTGAAAAGAGGATGGGAAATATCAAATCATTTGAATATGTATTTAATTTTTTTCCCCATTGTGTGTTCCTTTCAGACGTTTTTGAACACAAGAACATCATATAATGCCCTTAGAAATGCTTCTGACCTGGGTAAACCTGGTCAACTAGTCATCCACAACCCATAGACTGGTCGATTTTGATATTATGTAGGTTTTATACATCCCAAGCCTTCTCCCAAACAAATAATAAACCCTGCTTGTATGTTTAGTCACTGGCAGATAATGTCTTAATCTATGTGTAATACACTGCATGCTGTTAGCGATGACACTAATCAATATGTTCTTATAGGACATTCTAATCCTTAAATATCCAGTGGGGCATTCTTTTATCCTCCAGTTTGCTCTTTACCGCCGTGTGCTGAGTGGCAATAGAGTGGACGTCTCCCTCCCATCAGCTGTAAAGAGGGATTAAGTGATAGATTTAGAGCCCTAGCCTCTACAAAACCAGAGGATCTGGAGCGAAACAACAAGTTTTGTGCTGAGAGTCCACTGACATTTATGAAACAACATAACACCAAATAAAAATAGCTAGTAAGGGGGAAAAATACTACAACGTAAAAAAAAAAGGTCAGGTAACCGCTTTGTGTGGTTCCAAAAATATTAAAGTCTGAGATATAATTTAATATGATTGAATCGACCTGACTAAAATAAGTTACACAGACAAAAATACATTTTTAGATTAAGTCAAGTGGAAATTGATTCTTAAGGTAACAATTGCACCAATCTTACAGTATATCAAACTGGCAGATGAAAGCCATCTGTTATACTTAACGCTGACATTTTTCCAATTGTGAATATGTAAAATGATTCACTGGAAGGGAAACTACTCCACTGTACCTGAATACATGACAATCTGGTGGAGGATGGGATAACAAAGCATCTGTCTTTAATTCCTGCCTCAGTAGAACAAACATCTCTACAACAATTAATATATGCAAACTATATGCCATTTTAAAATTGCCTTTATATAATATAATTAGTGCTGTCAAACGATTAATCGCAATTAATCTCTTCCAAAATAAAAGTTATTGTTTGCATAATATATGTGTGTGTTCTGTGTATATTTATTATGTATATATAAATACACACACATACAGTATATATTTTGAAAATATTTACATGTCTATATTTATATTCATATAATTTATATTATAAATAAATACATTTAATATATAAAAATATTTTTTTTCTGAAATATATACATGCATGTGTGTGTATTTATATATACATAATAAATATACACAGAACACACACATATATTATGCAAACAATAACTTTTATTTTGGATGTGATTAATCGTGATTAATCGTTCGACAGCACTAAATATAATAATATAATATAATATACTATAATAACAGCTATTGTTAAGAATATGTGCACCATGGACACTGTAACGTATCTTACATTGTTGGTTAAAAAACAGCATTAATGCATAACAGAGTTATATAACTAATAGAAATCATGAACCAGGACTCTTAATGCTGAGTTTGTAATGGTCAAGGCACAAAAGGGTTATTGTGCATCTATGGTTCAACTTCTCAACAGCTGAGATTTTACACAATCCTTGAAACTGTAATGCTGAGCATTTCTCAAGGAAAACATGAGGCGAGTGGGTCGGGATATTGTTGAGGAGAAAAAAGGCAGAATGTGTCTAAAAATGTCATTTCTCTGAGTGTGCTCGGTAATGGACATGGGATGATGAAAAGGCAGGTTTTTCCTAGATGGATGTGGTTTGAGTTGGGCATTACACCCCACTCAGTTTGCATCAGTAATCCTCTTAGGAGCACTTATGCCACATTAGCCCTGTTTTCAGCCCAGGAAACCCAGCTCACCAGCACCTCCTTTTCCCTTCTATTTTAGGAGACCAAAAATGGGCGGAAAAATAAAAGAGCATAAGTGACGTTGAATTATTTCTCCAGCCGAACACCGCGAGTGCACCGGGGCCGCGTGTGACTCAACACAGGACTAACAGCAGATCTGAGGAGAGAGATGGCATATAATTGAATCGAAACGCACGAAGCCTCGGCGGATCACATTCAAAACTACTCAGAGCCTGCGGATTTGCAAGCAAGTCACGACCCCGGCGAGCCCTAAGTGCAATTCTACGTCAAATCTTGCTTGCCTGCTTGTGTGTCTCTCTGTCACATGCAATCCAAATTCCCCCATCAGCTGGGTGGCAGAAAACACGATCCCTGACAACTCTTCACATCAGCCAGGGATTAAGGAAGAGGGGTTTACGCTGGCCTTGCCAAAATCAGGGATAACATTTTTTGATTCAGCAATTTAAACTAATTTCAAGGCTGGCTCCGCAGCAATTTTCTGGATCAATGGAATGTCATAGTTGGCTTGGTCACTAGCTCTCTTATCGCAGGTGGCTGCAAGAGAGCGTGCCTATGCTAATAGCTGACGTTTGGATGGTGAAGTGCGCTGTATTTAGCGCAGCACAAATTGTCCTGATTCGAAGCAGCAGAAGTTTTTGTATAAATGAGGTCGGAAAGAATATTACTTGAGAGTTTATTTCAGCGTTCTCACCAAAACATGTTTAAAAGGGATCCTATACGCAGCTGTGATCTGATTTTCTGTTTCTTTGATTGCCGTTTTGAAACTAATTACATATTAACATTACGGCATCGTTTTGTAGAATTAAGCTGTCTGATAAATTGCTTACATAGCCCACAAGCTGCTCTGAAAATGTCCAAGTAATATCCTCATTAGAAGCATTTAGAAACTATAAGTATTGTGAAGCTATGCGAGTCACGAAGTCTTGACTGATGAAAATTAAAGGAACCTGCAGAGGAAAAAGGGAAAAACATATTGAAATTATTGCCGTGTTGCTATTTCACTTCATATTTTGATGGCATTCCCAATACCAAAGATGTACTTGATCATTGGATATATATATATATATATATACAGTATATACTTTTTTTTTTTTAAAGAAAGTAGTGCAGTTTTTCTATTAAAATATAGGGTAGAGTGGGGGAAAACGCAAAAGAAACAAAAGTTAAATGTGTTCAGAAAAGTTATCATAGTTTTAGTGAAAATGACAAATTATAAACAAAGTATGACAAATGTTATTAGATTTTTAACAAAAAAAAAAAATTGTACCAAGTTATGGGGTAAAATGCCCCCCTGTCTGACAAAGCAATTTGCTTTAAACATTTACAGCAAAATCAGAGTACAGGCCGTTTTTTAAATTAAAAAGAAAATAATCAATAATTATGAATTACAAAGTTATAATAGCCTATTTGAAACATTTTGTTAGCTGATGCTAACTTAAGGTCATTTTTAAATATAAAATCCAAATATTTTTATTCAACCAACTAGTTATAATACATTTGATGGAAAAACAAAGGATTTGATGTTCAGAACAGAAGGCTCATTGCTCATTGCCCACTGGAGGCGTTGTACCCCACAGACTATGTTTGGAAAAAAAAAGTGTCATTCTGAAAATATAATTATATTTTTATTAACACGTACTCCCTATCTACAGGCCCTACTGTTCTCATATCACATATAACTGTGATGTTCTACAAAACAACTAGCTTTAAAACACTGTTTGTCTTACTGCTGAAAATGAGATGATTTACAGTGAAATCAGTTTTCTCTCCGGTACGTCACCAGTGTCAGCTTCATCGTGAAAACTTCTACATCACTCTCGTCAACGTAGTCCATAGTTACAATAAAAACTGATCTTGACTTTATCTTGTGGTTATTTTGTGAAAAACAGTAGGGGGGTGTTTTCCCTCACACTATCTCTACTTATTTTAAGTCAAGTTTAAATGTTTTCAGGCAGTATACACAAAAAGAATATACTTATTTTCATGCATGCTTTCAGAATTATTTGCTTGACTGAAGGATCTTTTTTTTTTAAGTAACCACAAATATACTTGATTATTGTTCAGTCTTTCTAGCAGCAATGGGACTGAATAATAAAAACAATTGCGTCGTTAAACCATTTGTCAGTTTTATGTACACTGCTGTTGTTTAGTTATAATAACCCTTAGTGAATTATTGTCTTGTGAATTCAGAACGAGCTTGTTCCTAATTAAAATCTTCCATTAGTTCATTGTGACCCTTGTTATGTTTCATGTACCAACTTTTGAGGTCAGTGTGGAGTGTTTTTGTGGAACATAAATTGCAGAACATAAATATTTTTTTAACCCTCATGTTCTGGTCATTTTGACCCAGAGTGGATTTTCTTTTTCCTGAAAATGCAAGTTACATCACCCTTCGCTCACCCTCATGTCATTCCAAACCTGTGTGACGTTCTATCTAACTCTAAGTTTACTCAAAACATTTATTTAGATGAATTAAACTAGAGATTTTTGAAACATCTACACACACCTGATTTTCTTCTGTGTAGTCACACCAAACACAGTACATCATGTAGTCTGCACACACTGCTGCTGCTCTTTATGATGCAGCACAAACCACCTCAGGCTACATCATAAACTCAACTATGTAAATAACAATAACTTCATTTCAGTGAATTCACTTCAGATAACATTCTGCATGGGAGACATGAGAGTGAGTATTTTTTTAAAGGGCAGTCAGACTCTTTGGTTAATGTTATGGCGGAGAGCCTTGAGGCTGTAAAATAAATAAATATCTACAAATCATTTCAGTCGAGTGGCTTCAGTGTGGTACAGCTGAGGACAGTGTTATAACATTCTCAATTTACTGGAGCTGACGGCACCTTCATTACTTTGAACATGAATAACTCAAATGTGTGTCGGAATCCTCAAAGTTATTGCATTCTGTGAATATGTAAAAAAAATAGATATCACTATTGTAATTCAGTAAATGTGTCATTTTAGACACATCCAATGTCCAGTGCTTAAGTCAGTTTTCCTTTCTAGAAGTTAAAAACAAGACCCTTTTTTAAAGTAGGTTGATATACTATTTGTTGAGCTGCTTTTAATTACACTTTGCACTTGTTATCGCTATTATAATTAATTATATTTGTCTGGATAACACTTTACAATAAGGTTTCATTTGTAAACTTTAGTTAACTAACATAAACATGAACTAACAAAGAGAAATATATTTGTACAGCATTTATTAACCTCTGTTAATGATAGTTAATAAAAATATTCATGCTAGTTCACAGTGCATTATCTAGTATTAACAGATACAACTTTTGATCTTAAAAACGATCACCGAAAAAAAAAAGAAATTGGTGTGGAAACAGTTTTCAGAAATTGCTAGAAAATTTCACAATGACGGCATGTAACACATTGAATTAAACGTAAAAAACTTTAGAAAATTCTAGTAAATTTCACATAACACATTGAATTAAATGTCTGATACAGCGTGTTTGAGCGCTCTTGACACACAGATCATGGTGTATTCATGCACAGACACATTTCAGTACATTCACGTTGTTTCCACACACATTCAGGATAATGTTTTGATTTGTCTTGTGTATGTTTCTGTGTTTAGTCAGTGTGCACAAATGTATCAATTATATGAACTTCTTATATCATTTGGTTCTTTGGTGTCCTTTTGGAGTCTCCCAAGTGTCCTTTTATTGAAAAGATATCTAAATGTATCTTGAAATAAGCTTGCAGAAAATACAGTTTTGTGAGAATCACCTTTCAATCTTTTGGTTTACTTTGCTGGATATAGTAAATAATGACAAAATTAACGTAATAAGCATAATAAATGGTATATGCTTAATTTCATGATAAGTGTACACAAAAAGGGTGTGATTAATCGCGATACAATTTTTTTTATCTATTGACAGCCCTAAAATTAACAGATAATTGGATTTGATAATTGGATGTTTTACAGGAAAATACTATTTTAGTCCTTCTACTTCAAAATTTCACATTTAATTCAGTGTTACATGTCGTTTCTTTGTTACTGATTGTGAAATTTACTAGAAATTTCTTGAGTAAAAAGTCTTTCAATGACAATTTTTTTTTTTGTCATTGTCATTTAGTCTTTTTTTTTAAGTTTAATGCAACAAATGTTAACAGAAAAGTGGTATACTGTATGTAATACATGTAGTCATGTACAGTAATGGCAAGTTGTTTTTCCTCCCAAATCTAAGTTATCCTATGTTAAAAAGCATCATTATGTCCATCGTGACTTTTTTTTTTAATGTATGGTGGCAAATGTTGGTGCAGACGGAGAGGTGGGGGGCAGATAAGGACTGGTGGAGGAAGAGGAGTTGAATCCCCATGTTTAATCTGTAAGGGTATGGGAAGCTCTTATCTCCCTCTTTCTGGTGCCTGACACACTTTCTGCTCAGCGAGGATGACTGGCTGAGATCACTCAGAGGAGGGCTGACTGCCAACCCTCATGATAGTCCCTCTGCCTCAGCCAGGCCCCAGACCCCGGCACGAACAACCTCACCGCTGATGCTATCGGCTGCCCTGAGGGCTAAAAGCATGGTGTTTCTCCCTCGGGCTGTTTGTTTTTCAGTAGGAATGATGAGGGAGTATCTCTGGAGGCCTAAAGCTCACCATCAGGTCACACATGGGCTCCGACAGTCAGAAATCAGAGTGGAGAAATAAGCAGCTGCCACTGGATAATAGACCGAGACTGAAATGTACAGCTTGTCAATTCAAAGCGTCCAGAATGTCACTTTCAGCTCATCCATTTAAAGGTGCTTTGTGGCCTCTAATGAAGCTTCCTGCTCAAAGCGTTAATGGTAATGCCAACAAAAGGTGTTTGAACATTTTTTCTTTGGCTTTTAGTCTGGGAGAGGAGCGGGAGGATATATCCATCTCCCCTGTGAGATAAAAACAAAGTTTGTGTTGGAAAAGAAAAACTCAGTGGGTGGAAAAATGAGGCTCGATCTGCTGTGTACCTGTTCATTTGTTTTCATATAAAGCGAGCGTTCCATGCTGACATTAACCTTACAATTCTTATTAGTGGATGAGCATGAAATATGAGTGTAGAGATGAGAGAGAGAGGGTTTTGGAAGAAAAAAAAAGGAAGAAATGATAAGGAGAAAGAAAAAGTGTACATGCCTGGTTTGCTCATAAGGTTAATGCTGTGGATTGCCCAAGGAAGAAATGTCACATCAGCTTACTTTTAAAAAGGCCTGCACCATCCTCTCATTACCAAGGACAATGAACCAATGATTTTCAAAACTTCCACTTGACCTTATGCTAAAACTAGTTTAATGCCTTCAAAGACTTCTAACTAGCAATGAATATTGTTCTGAGAATATAGTAAAAGTGCTAAGACTAAACAATTTATGTATGTCAAATATTTAGCCCACCTTAAAAAAGGATATCTCTTATTTGCTGGATTTCCATTCAAACATGAAATGCATTTCTGAAAATGTGAAACACTGCATGTTTCCATCAATTGTGAAAAATCCAGAAAATCCACCTCAGCCTAGTGCAGAAAATGTACTGTGAATTTTGAGTGTTTATCGACACAGAAACCATTTCCATTCAGGATTTCTTAAGCACAAAATCAAGATTCACATGTGGAAACCCAGCAAATACAACGAAGAAACATTGAGGAGAATATTGAGGCATTCCAAGCAAACCACCTGCTTTGTGAAAATGCAAACAGCGGGCAAATCACGTTTGGATTTGGTTGGATGCTAATGAATTTTGATAATGAATTACTGGCTATGCTCAGTAGCTCAATTTAAATGGGTTGAGAAGATTGTTCCCAGTTAAGCCGAAATGGCACAGTGTTAAATCCAAATGGGAAATGTTCCCTGAATCAATTTTCGCTACAACACAAAAAAAAATAAACGGTCACCTAAGCCATATGGGAACTTTGACCTCACGCTAAAAAATAAAACCATATATCATTTCTCTCCATTTGCTCAATAGGGACTCTATTATTCTGCAAAATAATTAAACCTTTATGTAACTGTTATTGTGCATATGATTGACAATCCACACCACATGTGTTATTTACATGCTGTTTTCACCTGAGTTTCCCCAGCTGGTGTTTCAAACTTCATGCCAATAAGTCAAATTATTCTGTATTCTTCAAGAGTCCTAGGCAATTTATAGCGGTTAACACACCCACAAAGGCTAATGGCTGACATATTAAGTGATCATAAGCTTTTAATGGCCATTAAGTCTCAAACACTTGGAGAAATCATCTATTTAAAATGAGCAGCTGAAAATAGCCCGAGCAGCTGTCATCTTGCCAATCTGAGAGACGGCTATGAACCTTCAAGACCAACTCTTTGCAGCTTCAAAGCACTTTTCTAAATGAATACCAATCTGAAACAGCAGCATTTCTTCTTTGAAATGAAAGGCACTAGTGAAAAGAGCCATTAGCTTAACATTGGGTAACACTTACGTCTACATTTGAAATAGTTTTTGACAGGAGTTGCCGAAGTTTTGGAGAACGTGACAAACAATAGATGCTCTGGAACTAAAACAGACACTAAAATGAGAATCATTAGTGCTAAACGGCGAGCTGAGATTTATGTTGGCGGTGAACATATACTGCCAGCTGAGCACTTGTTCCTGTCTCCTCCTGTGACAGAGAACACTTCCTGCATCTCAAAGGGCTTCAGATGAAGAGACTCAAACTGATCACACGCCCACATGGTGTAAGTTCAGCACCCCCTGCTGAGAGCTCTGTGGACTACTGTCTCTCACTGATCACTACCCAGCGTGCAACGCAACAGTCTTCGAGACTTCTGCTTATATGTCTGTGATGGAGTATGGTTCATTCAGCACTGGTAATAGTTGCCCTCATACATCTAGAACTACAGCAAGTTAAGCTGTTTTCCTTACGATAGCATGTAAATATACAACATTCAATTTCGATTTTCGATTCTTTACCTTACGATTGCAGCGCATTGTGAAATCTAAAACAGGGTCAAAATTTCATCTGATCGAATTCAATTACTTCGTATTTATTTTCCAAAAATATGCTAAAGACAAATGTAACTAATTGGACACGAAAGACACAATAGTCGAATATGAATAAAATAATACATTAATGTTCAAAAGTCGGTTGGTAAGATTTCTATTTATTTTTTAAAATAATGTCTTTGAAAGAAGACTTCAAGGCTGTATTTGTAAGGTTTTATTTGATCAAAAATATAGTAAAAACTGTAATGCATACCAAATGTTTTCTATTTGAATATATTTTAAAATGTCATTTTTTTCTGTGATGGCAAAGTTACATTTTAAACAAAGTTTAACTTTCTGCTTGAAAGTTTGTATATATGTTACTGCGGTCAAGGTCTGTTAAAGCACATATTCTTCAAATATTCCAGGATATGCATAATGAATATGCAAAATCTGTAATAAAATACAACAGAAACAATTAGTGAGGTTATTAACGTAATTTCGGGAGGAGTATGCCCATCTAATCTTCCAATTAATATCAGAGTATAAAAACAGCCTCTTATCACTTCCGTTGTTAGTTCTTTCAGCATCCCTCCACCTCCCCATCTCCTCCTTTATGCATATTTATTTCATTTATCCTTCTGTCTATAGGGGGCTATCGGAGCTCGAGTAGAATAGTCTCTCTGAGCCCTCCATTGCAGACATCAAGCCAAATCCATTTACCACTAATGCTAAGATTATATGTGCACACGAACTCGTGAAACATGCTTTGCTCAAATGGATGCATGCGATGCCAATTCTGAATAATAATTGAAAAATCTGAACTCTGTAGCATAAATTTCCTTTATTTAAAGTGCAATTATTTCTTCAATCTTCTGTGTCCAATGCTTGTGTACTACGAGACGACTCCTGTAACACATTGGGTATTATTATAGTCTTCATAACCGATTATTTAAGTCTAGAATCAATGCATTGTTGCACCCCTAATAGCAAGAGTGGTTTTGTAACAGGGCGAAGAAGCATTTTTCTGACTCATTTGCCATTAGTATCTGTTAGAGAGACCTGCTCAGGACCAGCAGGGCTCCAGAGGCAGACAGTCAGAAGCTCGGGGTTGCTGAAGCCGTGCAGACAGCCATACAAGAAGCACATCTTGTGACTTTCAGCTGTCAATATGCTTACTTTCCTGGATCAATTCATTTCCTTTTTCTTGGCCACTTCACACATTTCATCAAGCCTCATTTTAAATGCCAGTGGTTTCATTGATTTCCAATAGGGTGACTCATGTCTCTTGGCCAGAGTCGGGCCAGGGAAATTTTAACATTCACTCCTGACACACTCCATTGCACTCAGATATGCCGCAACTGTACACAGCCCTAGCGAGAGAGTGTAAAATGTTTAATTTGACCGTTACACGCCATCTGATATCAAAAATATCCCACAGACCACCTCAAGAAAATCAGACAACTTGGTGTGAAGGAGGTTCAACCTTCTTGGTGTTCTAATATCTTTTCCTGTCAATGAAACGTTGCCCTTCAACCTCCCGAAGCTGTCGGGATGGAGTGGGCACCATAAGACATGTGGAGTGCAGGGTCAATCTCTTGACGAGCTCTCGACATCGAAGCAGACCCAACAGCACTCAGAGCGGAGGCTCTGTCCAGGGGACATACTTGGATGTCACATTGTATCACATCACGGGAAGTAATAGAAGGTCAGTCAGTGCACGAGCGCCTCAATGTAAGTCTCCGAGCTAATGGGGGGAGGGAGATCTGCGACTGGACTAAGCCAAAACAATCAGTCCCTTGATGGTTAGAGAGTGTGAAAATAGCCCTCAGATCACACCCCGAATCCATCAGACCCTTAGCAGGGAGACTTTGTGCCGCTGCTGCAGACAGACAAAGCTGCCCACACCATTAGTGTAATTGTCAGATTGAAAGCTTTACCGTAATTGGCCGGCTGGCTACTAATCTCCAAGAGAGTCATCAGAGCTGCTGATTAATGTGTCATGGTCAAATGTCGCCATGGACGATGAACATAGGAAACATGGTCATGATGCGGTCTCCATGGTAACTCACAAATGTTAATATGGTTCATCTCATTGTCTGGTCCTTCTGTACTGAAGTTGCTCATTTACATTGCTTATGTGAGTAATGCTCATTGCCGATACTGTACATGGCTTCTTACAGTTAGTCCTTTTTTTCTTTTTTTTGTCAAGTGGTAAACTTTCTAAAAACTGAACTAGGGCTGTGCTGATACAATTATATATTGATACACATAATATAATTGGCAATAGATGTAATAGGCCTACTTTTATTCAGCAAAGATGCATTCAACTGTGCAAAAGTGATAGTAAAGACATTTATAATGTTACAGAAGAGTTCTGTTTTAAATAAATGCTGTTCTTTTGAACTTTCTTTTCATTAAAGAATATTGAAAAGATATATATATATATATATATATTAAGCAGCACAACTGTTTTCAACATTGATAATAATAAAAACAAGTTATGTTGAGCACCAAATCGGCATATAAAAATTAAAAAATAAAATTGAATTGGTCAATTAAAATAAAATTATGTGACCCTGAAGACTAGAGTAATTAATGGCTGCTGAAAATTCAGCTTTTGTGTTACATTTTAAAATAAATTAAATAGAAAACAGCTATTTAAAATTGTAGTAATATTCCAAAATGAAAACAAAAATAAACCATTCAAAACTTGCTTTTGTGCTTGCTTTATGGTTTTCATTCAGTCAAAATCTCATCTAATGACAACATTTGGTTTAAAATCTGAAACAAATTTTTTTATTTCAATTCAGACAAAAACAGCGCAAGACACACAAGAGGTCCTGATGCAAGATGTTACATTGTTGTAATAAACCATCACCACAGCTGCTACCAAAAAATGCTTATATTATCAAACAAATTGACACAAACCCAATAATGCCTGTAACATCCATCTATCCATGTCATTAAAAGGTTTATTAACTAACTGAGGTTTTCTGTTAAGTATGACAGTAGAAGAGAATGTTTTATCATCAATACAGTTAAAAATTGGGTATCAAGCACTTGAACTAATGTACTCTGTAATCCATTCATGCTTCACTGTACTGAACTGAACAGGACCTTTCAGAAAATGTTGTTACAGTACGACTGGCTTGATACTGCAGTTGACCTTTGCAGACAGGGTTGGGTTACAGTAATTTGGCAGCCTCTGCTATGATCAGACCTCTGTTTATAACATGTTGGACAGTTACGGCCAGAACATCATTTGACACAACGGTTCCCTGCCCTCTGCCTCGCTCTCTTTCATAGCACCAGTACCCACCTCTCTGACCTCTCTGATGGGCCTCTTGTACAAAATAGTCATTGATTGGCTCTTCTCCTTAGAAGTGTATCACACTCTTAAAGAATACTGCGAACAGCTGTAGTACTATGAGATAAATTGGCGACACTTGTACTTTCTTACAAATTTTCAAACTAAATTAAAATGTTGATACCACACACAAAATGAATACGGATTAAATGAATATAACAGATTATATGATGCAGTTTGCTGATTACATTGATACTGAAACTTTAAATGTAAATGGTTGTAAATTGTGAAAGTGTGGTGAAAAGGTTTTGTAAATTTGTGTGATATATAATTGAAAATATGCTTAATTGGATAGTTCAAGTGTCATCATTTATTCAAACCAACTGTCCATCTTTGGAACACAAATGAAGATATTTTTAATATTATCTCATCATTTTTGTCCATCCATGGAAAGTACATTCAACCAAAATGTTCACATATTAAAAATCCCAAAAATACATAAAAGTAATTTACTAAACATTTACTTTGCTTAAAGAACAAACCTGTTTTCACACGTCGAGTAAGTATGTTTGAGCTTCTGTTGACCATATTTGATGTGCTTTGTTCAATGTTTATATGTAAAAGCCTAAATTATATCATATGAAGACTTGGATTAAACTACTTAATTCATATGGATTACTTTTACGATGTCATTTTTGGGTTTGGAGCGACATGAGTAATACTTTACAACTAACCCTTTAAACATTGGGGGGGGGGGGAATTATAATATGTAGAAACTTACCACTACAGTACTTATGAAAATAGTACCAAACATAGAAATGAAATATACACAATCATTACCATCAAAGCAAATAAACTCTTTATCAAATTACACCTGGGTTAAAACAAGCTACAATTACTCACTCATCTGACTTCATGAGACATAATGGGTCTAGAGGGGGTAATATGAGTGACTCAACAAGCATGTATGACTGCCACCATGCAATATTCCTCTGCAAAATAAGCCAATAAACTCAGATCAGTGAGCACAGGGCTTAAACTACATTCATAATTCAGTGTTAATCTCTCTCAGTGTGTATCTGACCTTCTTATGCAAAGCACGGGAAATTACAGTCATGTAATGCAAACACTAAATAAGTGACACGCCTGCAGAACTATGCAGATGCTCATAACTGTCGTAAAATGTTCTTTCTGATAAATTACACACCTAACAACAAAGCCCCTGTCATGAGAATGTGAAATTCCCCGTGGACAGTTTTAGCTTACCTATGCACCTGCTATGACCACTCAGGTGACACTGATGATGCCCTGAAGATGTGGAGATCAAGGCAAACCTCGTCACACTCTCGCCTAAAAAAAGCAACGGCATTAACAGCACCTTGCTCTTGTCAGCAGAAAGCGACCAATCCTAACACAACGCTGGCTAACCCAGCACTCTACGAGCATTTTGAGGCTGGATGGAAAGCAAGCTTTCTCTCAGAGTCAGCTGGTTCATGTTATGATATGTTTTGGGAATAATTTTGTGAAAAGTAAAGACTATGAGTTGATGATGTGGAGGAACGAGCGCCCCTGCTGCAGCTGATAAATTATTATTGATTTTACAATCATAAACAGCAGACAGAAGGATCAGAGACCGTACACAAGCACAGAAGCGTCTGATTATATGCTCCCTTGACAATTGCAAGATAAAATATAGATTTAACACAGGCTTTCATACAAAATAAATGCTCTCCTGAGGAGAATCATTTTGAAATGTATTATACTCTATATTATTACTTTGTTACATAATGGAGATACAGTAAATTGTCCATAGTGACGGATAAAAGCCATTTTGGTGTTTGGGGTCTTAAAAGGATTCATTCACAAAATAATAATTTGTCATCATTTCATTCCAAAACCCACATGACTTTTGTTCATATTTGGAAAACAGATGAAGATATTTTGTCCATCCATTGAAAGTTCATGCAACCAAAATTTTTAAAAATTACAAAAAGACACTGTGAAAGTGATCCATATGAATCAAGTTTTTTTAATTCACATAAATAGAGAAAAAACCCTAGTTCTCATGCTTCAACAGCAAGCACAGTTGAGTTTCCGTTCACCATATTTGATGTGCTTCTTGTATGTGCAACAAATTTGATCTGTTTATGATATACAGCAATCATATCTTTTCAGAAGATTACAATTTTATTATGTCTTAAAAATGTTGGTTTGTGTCAGTGCCAATAGCCTCGTGAGCAGCATGACGACATATAGTGCTGTTGCGCTTTGGGTGTCCCGAGTTCGAATCCCAGCTTGCGGACCTTACCTGATCCTGCACCTTCTCTCAAAAATGTCAAAAAAAAAAATTAAAAAAATTGTGGATTTTCAATGGATGGACAAAAATGATGAGAGAAAATTAAAAGTATCTTCATTTGTGTTGCAAGATGAACAAAAATCATATGGGATTGAAATGAGGGTGAGTAAATCACGACAGAATTTTCATTTGGTCATGTTAAACACGAGAACAATAACATTCAATGTTAGTCGACGTTTGAGGTTTTTGTCACCATATTTGATGAGGTCTGTGTATGCGAGTGTTATTCAGTGTTTAAATTTGATTTGAGATTGAATGATGGCATGCAGTACATTTCATCTGTTCAACATAGAAAGTCATATTCAGAATATAGAAGAATTAATGGATTAATTTCACACTAGGTTTATGTCCTAATGTACTTTTCTTACGTGCTTACCCACTGACTTTCACAATATGGACAAACTAATGTCAAATAATGTTAATCTCATTGTAGATTGAAGGTGTTTGTGGCTGATATTTGATATGAAAAGAATCTCTTTATATAATGCAGTTTACTTTGCAATTTTGACAAAAAATGCATTTAGAGATGACAAACAGATGATAAACATCCCTTTGACATGATGAACAGATGTATCTTGCTTAAATTAGGCACATGCTTCACTACAGTAAATTATTTTACAAATATCACCCACCATCAGAGGAATATCGGTGTTGAGGGGAAAACAGCTAAAACCTCTCTAAAGATCACTAAGCTGTTGAAATGTTTAGGGATGTCCTACATGTGAGCGTCATTTGAAATGAAAGTACTAACAGTAGAAGACAAGAAACAAGCCTCTTAGGTTTACATTAGGAAAGAGAGACTATTTCTGTGTTCTGATGAAGCAGCTGGTCACTGTTATAAAGGGGGGCCGGGGACCCAGCGATGCCGTTTGCGGTTGTACTCTCAAGGCATTTCAATGGCTCTCTCACTGTTCACAGATCCCTTGGCCGAACACAGCAGCCAGTGGAAGCAAATGTTAATTAGCGCTTGTCAGCAGAGCCTTGCCTTTAAAAGGGGCCGTGGAAAAGGTCAATGTATTACATTATTATTTCTTCTGCTTTGTGACACAGGAACTTTCCTCCCAAGTTTACGAGTTAGTAATGATCTGCTGAGCCACACCAGAACTGCGCTGTCCAATTAGCTAAACTCACAAAGCCATATGGCACCTGGCTATTAGAGCTGTACAGAAGTCCTTTAGATGATCTCTGTGTGTTGTGAGTTATGAGTCCTCACTTATGCTTTACTTTACAAATTTGGCTACGCAACAGTCCTCCAAGATAAATCAAATGGACAATTTTATCTTCTACTTTTAGTTGACCTTTGGAAGTCTCTCTTGTGGGCTGAAAATCAAAAGTGTGCCGTCTCAAAATCAGCCTCGGTTATCTCTGTCTGTTTGTGTGTGTGCGTGGTACCCTCAGCTCCATTAAGATAACATCGTCCCAGCTGCATTAGAGTCACAAAATTAGATCCATAAGAAACAGGTGTTCAAAATCAGCACAGAGCTGAACAGATTGAGGAGAAAGCGTGCGTCTAACGTATTTATTGCTTTTGCGAAGCAGTCAGGGTCTTAACGCTTCCAAGTCGCCACATTAACAAGATTTCATAGCTGTCAAATGAGTTTCATGTGAGTCTCACGTTACCAAATCTTTTCATTTTGAATTCATAACATCGTTTTATCATTTGAAATCCTCTGCCATGTTCGGTGATAACAGAAATGAACAGTTGCTTCTGCCAGAGCTGCATCCCTAAGCGTGATCGCGGAAAAATCCACATCCAGGTGAGAGTCTTTACTCGGGAGCGGGTCATTAATCAGGTATCACTCTCGTTCAATACCAGGCGAATGGGAGGGCAGAGATTATGCAGTATTATCATCTCCACCTTCATCATTATGACATTTGTTACGCCTCACCAAAGAGGGGCAAATATTCCTCTGATGTGATGCTATGTTTCAAAATCATCTTGGGTAAAGAGACAAAGGCTCAGGCACCACGGAGGGCCGGCGGACGCGGAGTCACGCTGGAGCTTTTTAAAGATGCCCGTCCGCTGACAGAGGTGGGGGTGGTGGTTTATTACCATGTCAATGGCAGCCAAAACAGCAATGCTTTATATTCAGTGCGTCCACTCGGCCCTGGCGCAGATCTCCTGCACTCTCTCTATAACCGGTCCGCATGCTGGCCCAATCACAGGCCATATATTCACAAACACGGTTAGACTTTTGAAAATGACATTTCTAATCTGCAGCCTCAAGCCAGGTGGGATGATCTACAGCAGTCTACATCATGCCATATAAAACATAAATCTGACTGGCTCGTAACTTATGAACATTAGAATACAGAGGCTCGTGTTACTCATCCGGTGGAGCGTCTCTGCCTCGCAGAAAAGTGTCTTGCCATTTGCTTCACAAAGTTTACAGAAAATCTTTTTTTTTTTTTTAGAACATACTACACAGGAAAGCCCAGGGATATTTGTCAAATGAGGAACTTGTCAAGATCTACATCTCAGTAAGTGAGGTCTAATTACACAAATGTGTGTTTTTCTTTTTTGTAGCAGTGGTTTAATATGTTGGTTTCAAACATCTAGTTCAACACCTTATTTTAATAACAATTAAACATACAAACATAATTTTTGTGTAAAATCTTTTTTTAACCAAATGGTTGAACTGCATTCAAAACAAGGATATGACCACAACAATGTTTTGATTTTTTTTCTTTTTAATAAAGGTAGTTTTCAATCAGTTTTGAAGTATATATATACAGTATATATTGTCAGACCTGTGTCTTGTCTTGTCTTGTGGTTTTCTGTCTCGTGCTCCCCTTGACCTAGTTTTTCCCTCTTGTATGCCCATATTTGGTTATGTTCCTGTTCCTGTCTTTATTAGTTAATTATGTCCTACCTGTGTTTGTTTAATTATCTCGTTTAGTGTGTGTTTAAAAGCCCTGTGTTTCCCTGAGTCTCATGTCTGGTATTAACATCAATGTCCTGTTTCTTGTGAGTCTCTGCCTGTCTTGTGCTACCCTTTTTGGATTTAATTAAAGACTGTTATTTTGAAGCTCACCTCTCGTCTCCTCATGTCCCTTGTGCTTATCGTGACATGTGTGTATATTATATATATATATATATCTCAACACAATAATAAAAATAACTTGCCCCAGTCTTGTGTATCAGTGTTTAGTATCATGGAGATACTATTATAGCTTTTAAAAATACTTTTTGAATTAAATCTTATTTTTAATATTCTCTGTTTTCATTTTAACCTGTTAGCCAGCACCCCCCATATTGGGAATCACAGCTGAAAATGACTAACTAACTTAAAATGGTAACAGCTCCTGACTTCAGTGTGCCACACACACAATTGTGGTGTCTTTGGAAAGAAGACCCTTTGGGCTTTACTATCCATCATCCAGAGTTGATAATGCCAAAAATATAAAAAGTTATAGACACTGAAGTGCCTTGAAATAAATTGTACCACACTGATTTTTTTTTATTTCATATAAAAATACATGAAATCAGTCCTGGAGCAATCCAGAAAAGTAATGGGTTGAAAGTCACATGTCTCATGAGTTTATATTTCAACAAAGAGCGTTCAGTGCGCTGGCGTCCTGGTGCATGTTAACAGGTTCATTTCAGTATAACACACGCACACACAGCAATGATTAATCACAAACAAAATAAAAGTTTTTGTGTACATAATATATGTGTGTGTACTGTGTGTATTTGTTATGTATATATAAATACACACACATGCATGGATATATTTAAGAAAAATATTTTGTTTATATATGAAATATATTTATATATAAATTATATGAATATAAATATATACATGTAAATACATATAAATATTTTCAAAATATATACTGTATGTTTGTGTCTTTTTATATACATAATAAATATACACAGCACACATACATTATATAAACACAAACTTTTATTTTGGATGCGATTAATCGCAAAATCGTTTGACGGCACTAGTATATATATACAGTATATGTATAATAAAAATGTCAATCTTGATAAAATGAAGATTAAAAGGATCAAATCAAATGCTAATTTTTATTTATTTATTTTTGAAAGACAAAAATCATGACAATGAATCCTATGGATGTATGTTAGTCTTAAAAAATGCAGGTATTGGCAAGTAATGGCATGTTTCTTGAATATACGTCTGTACCTGAGGAGTGAAATGGCCTATAATAATAGCTTACTCACAATTAATTTCACTTTCATTTCATTTTCTTGACAGGGTTCAAGCTTATGAATTTATTTTAGTCTTAAATGTTTAATCAACCTTGTAAGCTTTAATTTAATAATTACATACGTGCATGAACGAACAACAAGGAGTAGACATTAGATGCTTTCATGGACCAAACCAGCTCATTAGCTTTAAAGTGCATGAGAGTTCTCCTTGACTAGAAAGTTTTATCTTAATCTTAGTTTAGTTTTTGCATAACTCAAACTAATTGTTCAGAGCTGCATCATGCCGTTAGCTCATCTGGCTCGCATCATTTCCTGATCCTGATTCGTTCCTCATCATTTCCTGTCATCTCTACACTGAAAATACAAGGGAAAAAGAGACTAACTCGCTATCTAAGGCTCTACACCTTTAAACACGCTGGATTCCTTTTCGGCCAGTTAGTCATCAGAGGGAGCAGATGGCTAATTTGAGGCACTTGCTGTGTGTGTTGTAGAGGATGTCATGGCTCACGTGTACACGCTAAGATCAAGAGGGCGACTGTGGTGTTTTAGGTTCATGCTGCTACACGGAGCCCAGGCATACTTGAGCTCCCTTGGGGCTCAACACGAAAGTCATTTACACTTCCACCGTGCTCAGTGTCACAGTGAGTACTGCCTCTATACACACATCCAGCATTAGGGTGTAAAGATACAGCTGCTGCAGACCTCTCCTCACCCTGGACGGAGCAGCACTGCTCCACCAATCCAGCTACTCATCACAGACACTTCAAGGGTCAGCTCACTCTTAAAAATAAAGGTTCATGATGCCATAGAAGAACCTTTTTGTCTAAATGGTTCCATAAAGAACCTTTAACATCTGAAGAACCTTTCTGTTTCACAAAAGGTTCTTTGTGGCAAAAGAAGGTTCTCCACATTATAAAAAAGTAAGAAAGAGACGGTTCTTTAAAGATCCTTTGACTGAATGTTTCTTTGTGGAACCAAAAATGGTTCTTCTCTGGCATCGCTTGAAGAACCTTTTGAAGCACCTTTATTTTTAAGAGTGTATGTGGACATCCTCTGATGAGATATTAAAATGTGTTTCTTTTGATGAAGTAAATCTCTCAATATAACTAAAAAGGTCCTACTAACCATAGCCTCAGGCATGGCCAAAACATACAGTAAGAAATCACCATAATTTGAAACACTAGTTTTGAAGAAACTAAAGAACTTTGACCATTTTCGCTTTCTATAAACCGATATATATAACTGAGGTTTGGTTGTTAACAGACTGCTAAAAGTGAGAATTTCTAAATGAAAATATATTGAGTTAATGGATCATTCTTATTTACTATTAATATTTATTAATCAATGTCAATCATAAATAAAATATGTAAGTTAAATGATGCAATTAATCTAAATGATTTTGATCTACTATTTATGAATGTGTGTGAATGTATGTATTTATTTTTATGTATTCAATTTCCTCCAAATACACAGTTTTAATAATGATATGCAGTACTGTTCAAAGGTTTGGGGTCAGTAAGATTTTTTATTTATTTTTCATAAATTAGTACTCCTATTCAGCAAGGATGCATTAAATTAATTAAAAGTGTTAGAAGACATTAATAAGGTTACAAAAAGATTTCTATTTCCAACAAATGCTGCTCTTCTGAACATTCTATTCATCAAATAATACTGAAAAAAAAAACTTTCACTGCTTCAATAATCATCATATTAAAATCTAAAGAATTATGTGACACTGAAGACTGGAGTACTGGCTGCTGAAAAATTCAGCTTTGCCATCAGAAATTAATTACATTTTAAAATTAGGGCTGTCAAATCATTTAATCACAACCTAAACAAATAAAAGTTCATGTTTACATAATATTAGTGTGTACTGTATATATTTATATGGATATACAAGTACACACATATACATGTATATATTTAATAAATATGGAGTGGAGTGATACAAACGGTGAAATGGTTGGAGTTCAGATATCTCTAGAATATCACACTCCTCTCAGCCAATCAGATTCAAGAACCAGAAAGAGAAGTGTGTGTGTGTATACACATACATATGTAAATATTTCTTAAATATATGCATGTATGTATGTGTATTTATATATATTCACGCACATATATTATGTAAATACAAACTTTTATTTTGGGTGCGATTAATCTCCACTAATTGATTTGACATTCCTATTTAAAATATATTAAAATAGAAAAGTTCTGCACAGTAGTGTATATCATATACTGAACATTTACATGCAAATTCACCAATAATTTCATTTAAATAAAAAAATTGATTATGCAGAATTTAAATAATATATTTTTTGCATAGAATAGAGAATTTAAACAGAATTTATGCCCAGTGAAAAAAAACAAAAACAACACTTTTTTATAATCAAAACATTATTCTAGTTATATTTAAGACTAAATAAATAAATAAATCACAGAGCCCACCACTAGCTCACCATCTTTACTTCTCAAACAAGCCGCACACCTGCCATGACTGCATGCTCTGTCAGCTGCTTACAAAACTGCTTCAGCCTCCCCAGAAACATCCCCTTGACCAGAATCCACATCATCCAATATAAAGCAGAGAGGACATCTTCTCAGAAAGCAGCTGTGGTAAAATAGCTATCAGGTTGCTGAGGCACACGTAGCTGCTCCAGGTTGGAAGTATGTGGAGGTTGCGCTGCGTACAGTGATCTTCTCTACCCTACCAGTAAAGGTCAGGCGTGTTTGTGATGTGCTCTTTATCTGTCTCACAGGCCGGCTTTTCTTAAATTACCTCATTATGTTCATGACAATATCAAGTGCGCCCAGAAGGCCCATGTTCTGTACTACAGATGATGTTGGCAACTTGCTTATGCATAGTCACACGCTCCCTCACGCCTGCTGTGCATTACAGCCGATAACCCAGACGGGTCACAGGCCCTGTAACCGGTAACACACAACACCATGAGTGTCTTACAATCACTGCTATTTACATGATCCCTGTTTTAATTCACCAGGGTGTGTTCATAAGACAGGACATCTCAAGGGTATACGGTTATATGGCTTTATTAAACTTCACACCTTTTGGGGAAAGTATGATCTGAAATATGCACATATATTCATGAGTGAACAGTATCAAACAGAGGCACAACTGCGGAATCTTCCGGGCCCCCTGCGAACCACGAGGCAGGGCCTATGCCAAACATCATACAGTGTATTATAAAACACAATTGTAATATATAAGCCTAGCAGGAAAACAGCTACCGTATTGCTGTAGAAGTAATTTCCCCAACTGTTATCTCGTCTATGAGAAACGGATTCAAAGTTTTGCTTATGGTCTTTGAGTCAATTCAAAAGCTCAGAATGTGAAAGCACCCTCTGAGAGTTAAGGCAACATTTAAAAAAATATCAATGCAGAAGTCATTGATTTTTTTTCAGACGAAAAATTGGCTCCATTATTTCTGCTGCAGTTCAAGCTTATTGTGTTTGCAGCCAAGTTCTTTCATGCCTTAAGAGGTGAACAACATTAATGCTTTTGACCTATGCAAACACAAAGAGATCATCTGACAAACAGAGAGGACGGGTAATAATTACAGGGCGCAGCGGTCCAGACAACAGCTCACCAAAACCAGATCAGAGACTGATGATAACTACCTCAAACACTTATGCAATGATTAGCCTCTCCATGACCCTCATCCAGCACCACAATCCAGCGGATTCTGGGGGATTAACAACATATTTGCATAATTAGGGTCAGAAACTGATGAAAACTTCCTGCAAAAAAATGTGCATCCTTGCTGCTTAAATACATATTGATACACATAAACAATCATATCTGACATTGATCATTAGTCATTGATCATTGAGGTTTAGAAATTATTGTAATAATGAACTGCTTTTCTTTATTAAAACAGGCGATCATCATGACCATGATCCATAAGGTCAGGTCACGGAGGCTGAAGGTCAAGTCTACCTCGGAGAGAATCTTGATGCATCCCAACGGTGACATTACTTCATATACTGGATATGAACCTTAATTTTTTCTCTTTACCATAGATGACACAACATCTCATCTCTAGACTTTTGATGAGGGGCTACACTACTTTTTAATTTTCTCATTTCTTCTGAATATCAAGATTTGTGAGATTTGGTCAGTTGAAACAGTTTTGAGGTAACTGATCTAATTTTGTGTCTGGAAAATAGTTAGTTTATCACATTGTATTATGTTTGTTAATGAAGGATTCAAGATTCCTATACAAATAAGGGCAGTTCTTATGGTGCAGTCACATATAACCTAGTGCAAGCTAAACATCCAATTTAAAAAACTGAAAGAAAAAAACTATATATACAATTTTCTTCTAAAATTAGTATTTTTTTATCAGGCTTCTATGTTCAGTAATTTCACTTTAATGGCAATGAATAGGTTCTTTTCATTGCCATTAAAGTGGAAAAACTTAACATAAACATAGGAGCCTTAGAAAAAAAAAAGAGATCATTTTCTAAGAAAATTTCAAACGGCACCAGAGGCTTTTGCATCTGAACACACACACACACACACACACACACACACACACACACACACACACACACACACACACACACACACACACACACACACACACACACACACACACACACACACACATAATTACAACAATACACACAAAATTTGTGGACACATCAAAGTTCTTTGATCAACTTACTACTTTTTTAATATTTTACATTTTGTGCCATTACAACTAAATTAGCAAATGTCTCTTATTTATTTCCTATAATAACACATTGGCTAATGCATCATCATTCTGCCCATGCTAAACTTACAGTATCTAAATATGTTACAAAAGGGGGGAATTCTCCTTCATCTTTCCCGATCATTGCTGTAAACTTGAGCCTATATTACAGAAATTTTAAGCACATTTAAAGGACTATGAACTGAAAATTCCATTGAATATTTAAAAAAAAAAAAAAAAACACTTTACAAAGGCTGGATTTATTACGCAGTTATTTGGTTATTGGTTCTAATAAACCAATAGCCTAAAGACATCAGTCAGAAAGAACAGACAGACCACTTATCAGTTCAATCCCCTGTATCAATGACATATTGCTATAGGAAATTATAGTGAATTTCAGATATTCAGATTCAAATATTCCTTTTATGGGCAAACATACTTGGCAACAAAGCTCTTTTTTCTAATAAAGCTCTTTCTGATTACTGTTGGCTAGATGGCTTTGTATGCTAAAACACAATAGTGAGGAAAGTAGATCAGTTAAACCACAAACCTTTGCTCACCATTGTGTCAATACTATTAAATTCAAAAGGTCAGACGCTCCTTGAGGATCTGAGGTCTTTAATCAAATGTATTCAAGATTCGAGTACTCAAAATATTAGCACCAGTGAAAACAAATGCAAACTTTGACCACAGTATGGTCAAATCATATTTCCCTGTATTATGACAAAACACATACAACAGCTAATAATTAGCAGTTTCACGTGTTTTATGATTATGAAACCAGACCACCCACCAACACCTATAAGAGGTATCATTCTCACATTGGCAATCTATCAGTCTATTTCACACTACATATCATTAGAAAACACCCACTGCCAGGTCTTATACACAATTATGAACAAATATATCAAAACAAGAACAGAACAAATGTAGCATAAAGATTGTTTGCACTCAGATTGCTCTAAGGCTTTCCCCCACTTCTGTTTGTTTTTCTCACTCATTTGAGAGAGATTTCACATATTTCATCTGTTTTAGATGGGGAGCTACTTTTATGACTGCTGATGTTTGAAGAATAGCTTTGAGAAGTCTTGCTTTTATTAAGGGCTTGTGAAGGCTCCTGTATCTTGTGTTCCACAGTTATTCTCTAAAGCATGTATAATACCAGTAGCACAAGAACACTGAACCAGAAATCACAAGCTTGATGCAAATAGAATTACGATAATAATTTTTCACATTTACACACACACACACACACACACACACACACACACACACAGAGCAAGGTCAAAGTGGGACAAAATGTCAATTGGCTTTTCAAACTACCTAATAAAGCTATGAGCAGAATAATCTCTATTAATATAAATACTGGTAGATATTCGTACGTAAATGTTATAATTTTTGTACTTGCACAGTATCAATACATTTACAGCATCTAACACTTTAAGAGATGTGCAAATGTTTATGAATCCTCTGAGAATTATTCAGAAGTGAAATACGTTTGCCAGGGCAGTGCCACCGGTGACCCAATTTACTCAGACAAAGCCCATATTTATTTATAAATGAAATCCAGGTGGGACTAATAAAAGTGAAGTGATTTGCACTCTTTGTATGGCTGAAATCAATTATTATGCTCAAAACAAATGAAATGCAATTAACATGTTATTGTATTTGTGTGTATATCGAAACCTCAAGCAACTGAAACTGTTAAAATGAGTGAAATGTAGTGACTGCATTAAATGAATGTGATGGTGGTAAACTTTTAATTACCTTTATTGTGCCATAAATTCATCCTACTAATTTTATTAATTCAATATTCTATGAATCTCAAAGGACTCATAAACATTTGCACATTTATAACGTTGTATATAGTGCCCAAATTGTAGATCTTGTAGGTTTTGTTGTCTGCCTGAACATGCATGTATGCTGAAACCACACCACATATGAATACTAATTAGGTCGCATTATGAGTGACTGTAAATTAGAAACTCTTGTTTTTTTTATGTGCTTTTTTTAAAAAAGCACATTTTTTTCACTACTGACCACTTTACAGTTACCAATAACAACCGTCTTACTGGGAAGCAGCACATTCAGTGTTTCAGAGAACTCTTTTGTTGCCATCTTTCTGCTGTTGAGAGGCTATATTAGTCTTTGGAGACCTCTGTGATTTTATACATGACAGCAGCAAAGCTGTTTTACTGTGTAAACTGCCTTTTGTTTTCCCTTCGAAGGTCTTCATTTCTGCTCTTGATTCCATGGACCATAAAAAAAGATACAAATAAAAACAGCACTGCAGTGAGGTCTCTTTACTGCTATGAGATGCCAATACTGTTGCTTTCAGCTGCAGAACACTGTCATAAAACAGAGGCATCAGAACAACTCCTCTATCCTCTCTGACACTGACATCTTCATGTGCATCCACACCTCCAACACAATCAACATCAATCATGCAATATCTATTTTGAAAAATAGAGACATGCTAAAATTATATCAGATGACTTTGTTGTGGTATGTTTTACAGCAAAAGAAAAAAGACATGCTTTTAGGGTGCTGTTGTGTTAGAATCACAGTATTAAGAAAGGAAGAACTTGAAATACAATCCTTATTTAGATATGAATGTTTTAGATGTGTTAATCATAACAATGTACTCAATATTATAATGATAAAGTAGTTCAAGAAATAAGTATTTCTATCCAAACATTTTAATAGTAAAATTGAATGTGTGTTGTTTTATATAGTGAACTAGTGATTTGATATTGATTTTAGAGGTTGGGGAACTGGGTGGTGATTCTGGTACCCTTAGGCAAGACGTGAAAAAAAATAATAAATAAATAAAAAACATGATTAACTTCAAATAAGATTAAATAATATATATTATAAATATATAATATATAATATAAAAAAAAAATATATATATATATATATAATATAATTGGTCATTAAATTACTTCCCATTGAATATTCTGATGCACTCAAAATCACAATACAAAAGTTAAATATGTTGTGAGTGCTGATGCTGAATAATATTGTTAGAAATTAAAGGAAGAGAGCTCACTTTGATAATTTTATGGGGTTGTTTTATTTAATTATTATTTTTTATTATTATTTTTTGCTTAATTTAGATCGAGTATGTGTGACAAGGTTCAGGATAAGGAAGAAGGAGGCGGGAACCGGCGAACATTTAAACAAGTTTAATAAAAATAAATAAACACAAAAGTAAAGCGGCAGCCCCTCACGGACGACTGCCGCACACAAAACACAAACTAAAGTCCAGGCCTGGTCCTCTCTCGTCTTGCACTGTCGTCGCTCCTCCTTTTATCCTTCCGGAGCTCCTCCGTGGGGACTCGAGACCGGTGAGTGGTGCAGGTGTCGCTCATCATCATTAACTCCACCGGCCTCGCTCCGTTCCCACGGCTCTCGGCCCAGCCCCACTCGTCACAGTATGTATAGTGGATCAAACTAAAACCTGGACCGGAGCATGCAGGAAAGGGAATGGGTTGACAAAGAAAGAGACAATATTCCCCCCCCCCATTATAACCCTGGATCACAGGCTGAGGCTGCAGATGCATGTGGTGAATGGTGCAGGTGAACAGGCTCCTGACTCTCGTCATTGTTTGACAGAGCATAGTTGAGAGTGGCGTCTGAGTAAATACATCAGAAGCTGTAGTTAAAGTCGTCTGCTGCCCGTGTGCAGTGACTGACAGCCTGGTGACAAGATACAAATGTGAGCCTTCATCACTCTGGGCACACACATAAACACTCGCCACCCCCGGGCTGCACTTTGAATTGCTAATTCATTTGCCACGGAAAAAAAAAATGCATTCGGAGAGGGAGAGCAGCCACTTTACATGCCTCCCATCTCCAGACTTCCTACGATGTCATCAGTTCGGGTTGTTTTTTGCTGTCCTGCTGCTGGCGAATGGACTGGACAGTCTTCCATTTTCAGTGGCTTTGATAAGCCTCGGTGTGGCACAGTCGGGGATGCGAGAGGAGAAATGATCAGTTAGAGATGCTGAAGCTGGGTGCACTGCAGAGAGACTTTGATTGACCTTCCACCAGGGATAAACTGTGTTTGGGCTGAACATTGATGGTTTACAGCACTGCTCGAGGAAAACCAGGGGAGTTTGATGATGAGAGAAATTATTTACAAGAGAAGTGCTTTTGTTTTTGGCTTAATGTGGACCCTCTAGTCAATATAAATGTGGAAATACAAACCAAGCCCCTGCTAGGAGCTGAAATTTAGCTCTCTTCCCCTATCTTCTTTTATACTTCGTGCCAATTTTAGTCTTAAAAACAACATTTTCAACATAGCTATTTAGCTTTAGTCATGTGAAGTACTTCTGAGTGAAGTATTCAGTGGGAAACAACAACAAACAGTCACATCCATCTATATCACGATGCTATATTTCTGGATACAGGAGGAGAACTGCTAAACCTGCATCTTAAACTTTTCTTTTAAAGGGATAGTTCACCAAAAAATGAAAATTCTGTCATTAATTACTCACCTTCATGTCGTTCCCGTAAGACCTTCGTTCATCTTCACAAATTAAGATATTTTTGATGCATTCTGAGAGCTCTCTGATCCTCCAGACAGCAAGGATATTACCACGATCAACGCACAGAAACGTAGCAAGGACATCGATAAAATAGTCCATGTGACATCAGGGGTTCAACCGTAATTTCACGAAGCTACAAGAATACTTTATGTGCGCAAAGAAAACAATAATAACATAATTTACATCTACTGAACATAAACAACGCTCATTACGTTGATTACGTTCTGGATACTCTTGAAAATGGCAGAAGATGGTAACTTGGGGAGAAGAATTGCTGAATAAATGATGATATTATTGTTTTCTTTGAGAGTAAGTGTAACCTTGTTTTCAGTTAATTTTCCCACTTTGTGTGAGAAGCTCTTCGCTATTGTTTTCAATATTACTCATTAAAGCACGATAAATTACATTTTGTACTTTATTCACTCCAGAAGTGCATGAATGATTTTCATAAGTTTTATCAGTAAGCCTAGACTTTTGTCAAATACAACAGCCTATTGTGTGCAAACGTAACAGGGCTAAAAAACATGTTCAGTGCACAATTTAATTGGGATAACTTAGCCGGATCGCATTATCTCAGTCTAAAAAGGCTCATGGGCTCAGGCCCTGATGTTGGAAGAGTCACGCTGGGAAATTTGATTAAATTTAGTGAATTCGTTTTTTTCAATGTTTTAATGAGGGGAAAAGTGTTCAAACACTTCTCAGCACTGCTAGAAAGTAAAGTCTGAAACACATCCAGATTTTGTAAGTTGCGAGTTGGCCAACTATATAAAAAAAATACAGGTATCAGCGAGTTCTAGTCACAGTACTTATCAGTGCAGCCTGGTTTAAATTACAACCAGAGGATCGCAGGTTTAACAGAAATTCATCGCATGCAGGAAGAGCAATCTGCACTTCTGTACTTGATTGTTTTCTGCTTATGCCGTACACGTTAACATATGCCAAAACAAGGTTTTATAATTGATGTGATACCTATGTGGGTACGTTCTGCAACAGATGGGTCCCACCAGGTCTGAAATAGATGGGATTAGTCAGAGAGCAGCCTCGTCCTTTATGGAGAGATCTTTGTGTTCTGGCCAGGGCTCTGTCTGGGGACTTGTGCCTTGGCTAGTGGGGGTAACAGATGGGTTTCCCCATCTGATGCATGTACATGCAGCACTGGCTCATATAATTCCATTCATCTTTTAAACAAGTTTGGTGAAAAATCAATTTCAGGCAATTCAATAACAAAATGCTTGGGTCAGGAAATGAAGATATGAAGTGGTTGTTAATTTGCTGAAAGGCCTTTTGTACAGCACATCAATAGCATGCGGCATGAACTTCAGCAACTCGACGTTACAAGGGTTTGGATTTCTGCATTTATGAACTTTGTGGTTCAACAAACCAGCTTCTCCATATGGAACACTTCAAGCTTTTCTCTGAGAGCCTCTCAAGAAGGGATTTTCATCTGCTTGCCACACTTGTCATCTATTGTGAGTCTCTCTTGTGCTCCAGGACATGAAATGTTAATGCATAAATGACCAAAAAAAGATTTCCATCAAGCCAAAGACCTGAAAAGACCGAACTACAAAGCAATGAGTGAAACACATCAAGTACTAATTTGTAAGGAACTGAAATGTTCAGACAATTGTGCTCTCTTTTCATCATACTGATTACAGCTCTCCAGTGCATTTGGTCATTTACTTTGCAAACAGCCACAGTACAGCCTGTGAAATGTGGCATATAGAAAACATTATCTTGCACCTTCAAGATCACATACCGCCCTGCAGAGCACACATATAAACTCTGGATAGACATAAGGGTAAACGCCGCCGAGGTACCCTGTGATTAAGCAAAACTCGATATTAAAGCGCCTCTGACAGGCTTTAAAGCATTTTAAGCAACTCCAGGCATGGTTTGAGAACCTACAGAGAATGTGAAATGATCAGGCCTCCACACACTCCATAATCTCCATGACTCTCCACGCTAAAGCTGATAAATTGTATTAGATTTCCCTTTAATACACAAGGCTAGGACCGAGCCATCCTCTGAAGTTTGGGCACATCTCTTTTCCCCAGACGCAGTGTCTGGGGTGACATGAGGAATTTAACTCAAACTCCGATGGGAACACACCAATCAGGTAGATGCATTACAGGCCTGACTTGATCAACAGATCTTGCACTCTGCTCTCAGAGCACCCACTCCACATCCAATTTTTATTTATCTGTTTTTTTACCAAACGTGGTTCTCTCCCTTACAATCTAAGAACGATTTCTCCACTCTATCCCCCCCCCCCACACAAATAGGCAGGTTGTGTTGCACAGCTCTATAATGATTCAACAAGCATACTCTCTTTAGTGTGGAAGCCACAACATTCATGTAGCCTCTCCCAAGTCCACTAACAGGTGAGTTGATAGAATTCAAAGCAGGTTCCAGTCGAGCTCGGAGTCAGTCGGGACACTGCTTAGCATTCAAATCATGAGGCTTCTGGCTAGTTTTAAAAAAGAAATGTCAGGTCATTATAGATTGCAATTTTTGCCTGAGTAAAATGAATACATGAAATCTTTATTACCCACCAGACACCGAGCAGGGGTGGAGCGACAGCTTCAGAATAACTCGGATTCTATTCTCTCCCACCTTCCCTGGGCACATCAGAGAAAGTTTTCCCTTTTTTCCCCCCTCATGCTTCTTTTACAAGTTCTCGGGCCTGTCATGTCAGGGTCAGTCTCTAATCACGCAAGGGCTTGATCAAAGCACCAGGAGTGAGGAAAGGAACACAGAGCCTAATTTCTCAGAGGGCAGGAATTAATACCGCTCCCCTGTCAGCGCAGAAACCCCAGCCCACCCTCTCCCACCCCTTCCAGCCTCTCACCGGGCCTGACGGCTCCCGCACCTGTTGTAATCAGGATGATTAAGTATATGAGGAGAATCCCAAACATACTCTCGCCAGACAGATGATAGAGCCGATAACGGATCGAGGCTAGCCAGAGTCTCTGAGCAAACTGATTAAAAAGCTTCTAAAGTTTGGGACTCTCTGGAATGAGCTCGCTTCGAATCCCGACATCAGTATGTTACAGAGCGCACTCTTTTATCTTGTCCTGAGAGCAAGGACGGTTATTGTTGTTGAGAAAGATTTGTGGACACCAGCCAGGCATGACTCAACAGAGGGACAAACAGAGATGTTAATTGGTCAATTAAAGTAATCCTCTGTAAAATACACAAAACTGGACACTAAACTGACTCACATATTCACCTTCTTCCAAAAGTCCAGCTTTCCAGTAAAAGTGTTTTATATTTACATTGCTTTGCATTCCATTAGCTGATAGAAGTGAAAATTTTGCATAAAATTTCATAAAGTGGCAAATGCTTAATTAACATACATATAAAGCTTTACAAAGTTCTGCATCTACATTGTAAAAGTTAGATATACTGACATTATGACATTAAGTTGACTGCACACAGACAATGAATAGGGTCAAATGCAGAATTGAAAAGTTTCTCAAATTTATAAAGTGTGTAGTTGATATCAACGCAAACAACTAATTCAAAACTGAGCTGTCTAATATGTAAGCGTTATAAATAAAAGCATTAGAAATTATTACTGTAATTAAAGAAGTGTAAAAAAGAGAAAGAAATGCAATCTTTAAATCTCCTGGACAACCAATCATATTTAATGTTACATGACAAATATTATAATCCAATATATATTATAACACACCATAATAATTATTATTATTTTAATTATTATTAAATAATATATAATAATGACATTGTAATAGTATTTAAATATATGTATTATTTATACATTATTATTATTATTATTATTATAACAATAATTTATCTAATTAAATTACTTATTTTTTGGAGCTGTAATATGCAGACTTTTCCCTTAAGATCTATATTTTTATTTCTATTTTTGGCTGAACACCTACATTTAGATTTGTTGGGATGTGCATGCTTTTGTTATTTTTAATAGCTAAGCATTTACATTATAACAGCTTCCTAGGTTTAGCTTGAAAGGCTAAAACCTGCAAACACAACACGTTCTGCTTTCACCGCTTGGTTTGAGCAGGCCGATCATAACCAGCCCAAAACCATTCTGGGTTCAGTGCTGTATACAGTATGCTTTCAACCAAATGAAAAGATCACATACTGTCTTTGGAGGGAATTTTTAGCCCATGAAACGCACAGAGAAGACATCATAACCAGGGCCGGATTTACGCACAGGCATTCTAGGCACGTGCCTATGCTCGCTCGTTCAGGGGGGGCCCAAACCCAATGAAGAGATATAATATTTTTGTTATACTATGGGGTATCTACAACAGTAAAAGAACCAAAACACCAGAAGACATTGAGCAAATAAATATAACAAACAATAGGGTAAAAAATGACAAACTATTTCCATGTCTTCCACCTTTTTTTCTGTATGGAAATCAGCTTTCTTTCTCCCGTTCTCTCTCACAGACGCGCACACACGCGGAGACGTGCACAGAAACTTGTTGTCAGCATTGCCCCGCGAATTTATCAATAAAATAGTTTGGCAGCTGTAGCTGATTCTTGAAGCAGTTCAACTTAAAAAAATCGCTATTAGTTGACGCTGCTGCTGAACACTGCTGAGAGATGCACAGACGCAGGTATTCACACGCACTTAATATCTCTCTCTCTCTCTCTCTAATAACTGTATTAGACTGCATTAATAACTGCATTAGCCTGCATATCAATGGCTCAAGCCTCTGTTATTAGCTCTAAAATGACGTTTTGGAATTTGCAACGGAAGGTTTGGGATGAGGTGCGTATTAGTTCAACACACACGAGATTTCAGGACAAAAACATATGGAAAAAATAAAAAAGGTAATTGTGACCTTTTATCTCACAATTCAGATTTATTTTTTTTGGCAATTGCGAGTTTATATCTCACAATTCTGAGAAAAAAAAAGTCAGAATTGTGAGATAAAAAGTCGCAGTAGCCTAACCTTTTTTTATTTTTGTATTCAGTGGCGGAAACGGGCTTCCGTAGAAACATGTCAAATGAAACAAATCATCTGAACAATGTCTCGATGTGTGATTGTGACTCCAGGCTGTTAAAATTATTAGAGAAATAATGCACTCCCGAAGTGGTTATGTGGCCAAGACGCCGCACCTATTAATGGAATGGTCTTTCTCAGTTCTCAAACAAATTAAGAACTACAATCGATTTTTATTGACTGAACATAAGCGCTTATAGTGATAGAAAACACTGTAACAGTTTCCACTGATTAAGAAATATTTTGTTTGCTTGGGTGGTAATATTAGGCCTATCATATTAATAGGTAAGGGGGGCCCAAAAATTAGTTTTGCCTATGTCACGAAAAGAGGAAAATCCGGCCCTGATCATAACTGAGTGTGACATCTCACCTCAGTTATGGGTTTTCTGCTAATGAGAAAGGTGAGAAATATGTCTTGCCTGGTCAAATCAAACTACTTCAAAGCTGGTTTGCAACATCGTCTATGCCTACAGTATCCTTTCGCAGCACACCCTAGAGACTGTCGAGTCGAGTTATCAAGGTCAGCGTAAAGAGTTGATACCGCTGGGCCAATCTCATATCCACCATTACTCTCTCTTCATGCCCCATGGTGAGTCCTCTCAATACAGCCTCTTCGGGAGGCCTAGCATGACACGAAAACCACTAGAGACTGGGGTGGACTGACGTTCACTTCATCTGGTGAAACGGCACTAATTTGACCAGATGTTGAGAGCATGAAAGAAGCATGGTATTTACAGTATCTGCTCATCTGAGTGTCGACAGCTTCATGAGGCTCTGTGCCCTAATGATGGGCAGGTTATTTGATTCTTGCGATTGTACATGCCCGCTGTCAACTAGCCCCTTGACTCCTTTCGTTTGCTGCTCCGGTGAGCAGGGACACTTATCTGCGAGAAATGAAATCAAGGGTAATTGCATGTTCATGCCACAGAAAACGCCGACTACCAGACAGCGGGAGACTCCTTCCTTTCGCCAAATTATCCTGCTAACAGTCTGCTTCCAACTTGCTCTGTTAAACATCCTAGAAGATTTCCCTGGCTCCGTATGTACAATTTAATACAAATCTTTCTCTCAGTCAGTCTCTCCATATCTTTCTCTATTTCTGTCTATGTACCTGTCAGGGGCATTTTCTTTGAGAAGAGATGCAGTGCCTCTGAAGAAAATATTTGGATGAGAAAATAATCAACAGTGCAGAAATAAATCAAAACAAATACTATGAAATTTGAGATGAAATCATGTGTAAATCACTCATTTTTCAGTTTGCCTGGGTGAAGGGGGAATGCATTGTACTGCGTAAGTCACTGTGATCGGTCAGTGTTATAATGCCTGCCAATCATTTTCAGCAGTCCAGAAATTAAATGGGTCAAACTGGTAAACATGGACAGTTTAACTGCAAAGTAAACAACTCACCCACTTATTTATCACCACTTTTGCCCTAAATGGAAATGACCTTGAAATGATGATCTGTGAATCACTTAGTTTGGTAAATTAAATCACCTCTGTGTCTGTGACCTTCATGACAAATGCGGTGTCTACCGACCATTTAATGAATGAAAAAAAAGACCCCCCAAAAAAACCCCCAAAAAAGTCGAACAATAGTTAGTAATAACATACTAAAGTTAGAAGAAATATTCTTATTACTCTAATGTATAATTAATAAAATAAAAAAGGATAAACTATCATACTTTGATACCACTTGGCTTTGATAAAAAAGTGTGTCAATATAACCAAGCAAAAAATAAATAAATAAATGAATAAAATAAAAAATTCTTTAGCATTAATAATATAAATGGTGATCCACATGGCTTTAACCCATAAACTTCAAATGAAACTGGAACATGAATTTACAACGGACTAAACACCCAAACAAAGTGTCCACCACATGATAATATAGACACTCAAAATAATTCCACTGAAATTTGATATATTCTCATACTGTAAAAATAAGCAACTACATATTTTCCAGTCCATAGGATCTTTTGAGTCACAACTACTAATAAATGTGAATTACTTGAAACTATATAAAAACATGTTTTTACTAGTGCTGTCAAACGATTAATCGTGATTAATCACATCCAAAATCAAAGTTTTTGTTTACATAATATATATGTGTGTACTGTGTGTATTTATTATGTATTTATAAATACACACACATGCATGTATATATTTAAGAAAAATATGTTACATTTATATATTAAATATATTTATATATTATATAATTTATATGAATATAAATATATACATGTAAATATTTTCAAAATATATGCTGTATGTGTGTGTCTTTATATATACATAATAAATATACACAGTACACACAGGTATAATACTTTTATTTTGAATGCGATTAATTGTTTGACAGCACTAGTTTTTACATAACACAAAAGAATCCCCAGAATGTTGCCCAACTAGTCAAACACAGCTGACGGAACTAATATTTTCAGACTAAACAATACTGCTCTGAATTTGAAGGATTTGTGGCAATAGGTGAGAGAATCTAAAAACCTAAATGCATCATGTTGTGTAGAACTTTTTTTTTTTTGGTTAACAGTGAAAAGACACTAATAACATTACATGCAAAATGTCTAATACATAATTAAAAAACGTAGAGCAAGCTTGTGATATAAAGTTAATTTCTGTGTCAACAACCTTGTGGACATCCCTAAACATACAAGAAGTTGTTTCTATTCAGTGTTAGGGTAAAGACGCTGCATGTTTAATTCATCACTCTTAGATATTCCAAGCAGGCAGACCGACACGGTCCCACTCTTGCTCCGCGGTTCACACCTTTTGTCTGCAAACACTCACACTCCTATTTTAATGAAATGCTAATCCCAGGCAAGTTATTCCACTGTTTGGGTTGGAAATGCTTTTATTTATGCAACATCCAAGTACATGTTCTGTCTACAGAGATCAAGCCACACTCCAAGAGCTGCATTCATAAAAAAGAGAAAGAGAGAAACAGAGAGAGAGGGAAAGAGAGAAAGGTGACCTGGTCGTGAGCTTCATTACACCTGCTGCATTTCTGTCTTTTCATGTATAATCTAAAGCTTTCCACTCAGTTTCACTGACTCATTTCTATGTGGTTTCATTACTGCTTCAAAAGTTGTCAAACAGGGACTTTGTGAATGCTGTGGTTCCATTACATGTGAAGGCAGCCTGAAATATGCAGTGTTTTCTGTCTAAGAAATTTGCAGTGGCCTTTGAGGTAAAAAAAAATGCCTGGCATCAGGCTCAGGTTCTCAATTACACTTTAAATGAGGACAGGATCATGTGAAATCACTGAGTGTTGATCTAAAATGGGATGTGTTTAAAGAACAAACCCTACAGAGATTGAAGGATTCCTCTATTTCAATGCTGGGAGAACCAACACAAGAAGCAGCACTACATTCAGTGTTATTTCATCTGTTTCAGGATTGATACTGTCACTGATTGAGATTAATTATATTAGCATAATTCACTCGAAATCCTTAACTGTAATAATAAAGAAAATAATAATAATAATAATAATACATTTTAGGACAAAAAAAGAACAGTATTTTTGACTAATTCTCCAGTTTTTGGTTAAAACAAGATTCATTTTTTGGGGAAAAAGACAAAGCTTTGGTTTAAAAAGAAACTTAAATCATTAAATTATTTTTATAATTAAATCTTAAATTATTTAAGCATAAATCTAACAAAATGTATACTGAAATCCAGAACAAACAATCAGAAATTTGGGAAAGAAAACCTAATTCAAGATTTATTAGTACTTGGACTTGGATGAACTTGGAGTCGAGATGAATCCATGTCATGTGTAACATGAAAGATAAAAAATAAATAACAACAAAATTAAAATAAATAAAGACCTTAAACGTCTCCCACTCAAATGCAATTGGTTAAGAACTAGAACTCAAGGTGGACTCCGACCCAACAGTAATATATTCTTTCAAAAATGTCTTAATATCATCTAGAATTTAGCTTTTTAAAAGTAAATTCACCCTTTTTTAACTGGTAAACAAGACACAAACACTGATACACTACTGGGCTGTAGTGTAGCTTGCTATCTTACAAATGTCTTTCAACTACAGTTTATAGATTATAAGCATCATTTATTTCCAAAGGTCCTTCCTCAGCATTGCTCTTTGTTAGCTGTCGAGGCTGGATGGCAAGAACCTGCTCGGCTCACACTGTGGAATATGATGTTTGTACTATAATATCACCTTCAGAAAACACATTCACTCTCTACTTGGCAAATGGGATTCTGGGCTTCATTCAAGGGGCTTCTGCATATAAACGAAATGTTAACATGTTCTTCATTTTCCCAAGAACAGGGCATGAAGGTCAAGGAGGAAGAAAAGAGAGGGGAAAAATTGCACCGTGATTTGTGACTGAACAGCTGTGACATTTATTCCTGGTCTTAACGGATCCTTCCTGAGGTGCTCCATTAGCTGTTCTTTAATCCCAGAGAGAATGTCAAGGGCAACTGTAAACACGAGCCAGAGTTCTATCCTTCATTAAAAGATGTATTTACTCTAAATGATGCCCTTATCATTCGCCGCGGATGAAAATACAAAGGAGGGATGAGGCAGCATTTTAGTTTTGCAGTCCTCATTGACATTTTGCTATTTTGGAAATGCATTTTGGGAAATATGCTACAGTACATGGCTGAGGGCAACTTCTGTTCTGGCAAATTTGTGTGGCCACAAATGCAAAACCCACTAAAATGAAAGCAGCATAAAATGCAAAGCTAGAGAAAATCTCAGAACTCTCAGGAGTGGCGTTATGAAGCTAATTTGAAATTAATTAACGAGGACTAGACTTCTTTTGTTTGGAATGATTTCCCATTTTAAAATGAACAGGTGTACTCTGCATGAAACACTTACCAAACAGAAATCAATCCATTTGTTCTTCTTCCTGCTACAGAAAACGAGAACAAATTCCTCGTACAATTCTGCAGCGAGTCACGCAATTGTTTGCTTTTACATTTTATATCGAGCTCATAAACGGAGCTCATTCTGCCGGGGAAAGCCAGGGACATGACACGATATTAACAGCCCAGCATCTATCTCTCCTGCCTCTCCCGGGACACAAGTGTTAATCGGAGCCATCAGGTCCTTTCCTGCTGGATCAATGTCAGCACAAATTTCAGATTGCTTTCCTGATGCACGCCAACTTATCTGTGATTCAACTTTAATAGGTTATTGAACGGCACAAGCATTTAGGGAGCAGGGCCGTATTTCAAGTTATTGACAATCAAATCCACACAACTTTCTCATTACCATACATTAGGACAAACAGAATTAATCTTTGGGGTTGCTGTCAGGTGAAAGGACAACACTGTGATTGAAAGAGGTCACAACCTGGGTTGTAGGAAAATAAATGACTAATATCCAGTTGAGTAATATCCTGGTTTTTTTTCGACTTTCTATCATACGTTTAGTTGAATATATCTTTAAAAACAAACATAAGAATTATACCAATGTCCAAGTACAATGGGATCCAAAAGTCTGCCACCACATTAAACATTTTTGAAACATTTCAAACAAAGAAAGATTAGGATGCAAAATAAAAAATATTTAATATTCTACATTATTTATAGGTCAATAATCAAATAAATACAAGTATATGTTCGTGTCAGCTTGAGTGCATGTTGGCACAGCAAATACTTGAAATACTAAAAATAATATAAAATCTAAATTTTCACTCAAATTATTAAGTGTACTATTATTTGTATTTGTTAAAAAATACACTACTGTTTAAAAGTTTGGGGTCAGTCTTTTTTTTAAGAAGTTAATACTTTTATTCCGCATGGACACATTATTGTATTTTTTTTTAAGTTACAGTAAAGTCATTTGTTACAAAATATAATAATAAATAATGTTCTTTTAAACTTTCTATTCATCAAAGATTTAAACGAATCACATTAAGCAGCACATTAAAAGGTGTTGGTAACACTTTAGTATAGGGAACATTTCTTACTATTAAGTTGCTTATTCACATGCCTATTATTAACATATTGGCTGTTTATTAATACTTATAAAGCACATATTCTGCATGACCATATTCTACATCCCTAATACCTAAACTTAACAACTACCTTACTAACTATTAATAAGCAGATCACAGTATTACTGTATTTTTTATCATTAAATGCTGCCTTGGTGAGCATAAGGCACCATTAAAATATCATACTGAACCCAAACTTTTGAATAGAAGTCTATGTTACATTAAAATGAAAAGTAGTAGTATTAATCACTGTATATAGAAACTGGTGTCTAAAAAGTCTAGCTGAATATCAAACACTGAAATGTGTTCCCTCTGTCGGTTATGAACGTGTCAAAAACACTGGGTGGCCGTTTAGTGGGTCCCAGCTGCTGCCAGCAGTTCTTATACTGCAAATGTCCACCATGGCCTTGAATCACACAGAGCAAATTTCACATCAAAAGCAACAGACTTCACACAGGCGCCGAACTGACGGTACTCTCTCGGAGCTGAGGGAGAATGTGGGAAACCTTTTTTAAAAGAAGACTGAGCTACATGCATCTACTGTCTGGGAGTAAAAATGTATTACAAAATGTATTAAAAGCTATTCGCTAACAAAAAAAGCTCAATTTTCTTCCTGTCCTTCAAACTCTGTTGAATGCTAAAAGAAGAAAATGGGACAGGATAGGTACCCACAATTATGATTTACATATTCACATCAGGGTTGTGTTTTGTCTGGTTCTGTGACCACAAACAGTTTAGCCTACAGCATGTGTGACTACAGCTTACTGTAGTAAACAGCCTCAGCCATTAGTGCTCCAAAGGTGTCAGAACAATTTCACTCAGTATGTCAGCGCCCTGATTATCAACACTGAAATCCTGCCGGCTGCTGCAAACTCGCCCCGATTTCTCCTGAAGGTGCTTTACACGACCATTTATTTTTAACTTTCCTCATTGCAAACACAAACCTTAGCTGCAAAGATAAAAGAAGACAGTTTAAAAGTTAGCATCCATTCCCGCCTTTGTTTATTCTGCTAAATTACAAAACAATTACGCTCCACAAGGTCATTTCCATAATGCACAGTCATGCAATTTTCATACTATGGGCCTTTAAAGAACACAGCTGAATAAATAGATGCTGCATCACTTCATTTCACTGTGCGGCATGATGCAAAGTAATTTTGTCCTTTCTAGTGACTTCATTACAGTCTAATGTGTTCTTCAGGACACTTCATAACTGAAATGTACTTGGATGGGAAAATGAGGGGTGGTGAATCAAGCAGAGCTTGATGAATTAGATGACATTTCCATGCATCTGAAGGTCGAGTGGTTTGTCAACATCGGTGAATCCTTGAGATGAATGACTGGCTGATGCACCGTGTACCTCGCTGTGAACGTCATTGTCCGCTGGGAGGAAAACACATAGGGATGTTTGTGTACAGTAGACTATATTGTATATAATTTCTTGTATCCAAATGGCCGAGTCTCTTTAATCGTGTAAAATAATCATTTTGTGTGTTTACGCGTGCCTAGGGCCTTTATAGATAGTTAGTTGTCCAAAGTGGCCCATTCGAAGCTCCTCGTTAAGACTTGCTTGTTGCCAGATAATTACAGTCACGCAGGAGCATTTTCAGTATCATTTACCACACGCAATGCCGCTTATTAGTTGTAACAAATAAACACACTGAATAAAATTACTAGAGAGTTATTGGAGATTATTTTCAGCCAGATGGATCGTGCTAACTTCACAATACCCACACCAAACTTGTTTGCATTTACAAGCTAAGTGCACTGAAAAATGTTCATAAGCCCATCAAATATCAAATAAAAACAGTTCTACCAATGGACCAATGAAAGTCCATAAAGAATGAAATGAATGCAAATGAACTAAAACTGTTAATCCACAAAGTGTATCTATTTCACTGCAGCTCGCAGAAGAAAACTAAAATGACAGTCCCCTGTGGAAGCGTGTTGAAGAGCCTTCAGCTCTGCTATCTGTGCTGAGAGAGAGAAAGCATTCTGCATTCGTCTCCTGAGGGAAGGATTAAAGCAAAGGGGTTTGTTGCTCAAAACAGAGATGAACATGTTCACCCTTTGTTTGACTAGGAAGGTTTAGATTCATTGTGCACGCACCAGATGAAAATACTCACCGTTTGTTTGACTGCAAGATTTGGATTCATTGTATATAGGTGATTTTTGATAAACAGTTGATTGTTTGCTCACAGTTTCATAGCAGTTTGACGATTCTAGTCACTTTCATTATAACTGAATTCATGTTGCTATTGAAATCCAAAGAGAATTAGAGATGCTAAATTTGCTCTTCGTATCGGACCCGTCTGCACAAGGAAATCAGGGTATCGACACAAATTTTCCGAAACAATACACTCTGCTTCGTAATGCGTGCAAGTGTTCAAACAAACCCCAAAGATCAGCAAAAGGCAGTGCCAAGTGTGTGACATTCGACATAATTCAGAGCACAGGGTAATCGTCCAACCAAGCAAACATGCCAGCCCTTCATGCTCTGCTAGACCGCAGACCAGAATACACTGAGTGACATTTATGTTCTTTTATTTTCCGCTTTAATGTTGCCTTACCCTCTCCGCAATGACATTTCCATGCACTAAGCAGAACAAAGATTTTCACTTGTGCGATTCATTTGATATTTAAGCATATGCTGCTTTTTCACACAGTAATTAAACCATGGCAGAGAAGACAGAGGAGAAACGCACATCCATTACCCGACCGACCGCTCGCAAGGCCTGATGAATTTTTAACATGCATTTGTAGCTGGTTAGATTTTAGGATTTTAGTCCTCAAGCTCCAACAATACAACAATATTAACAAATTAAAACATCTCAGTTTGGTCAGCTGTAAAGGCAGCATAATTGAAAGTAAAATTTGTGATACATAACCAGTATATTTGTGATAAGTAATGGCAACATATTTGGAAGTACAATGTGTTAAACATTTTGAAGTAGGAAGTAATGAAAGTTTTTGTAACACTTTACACTTAGGTTAAATTAGCTAACATTAGTATTAATGCATTGGGTATTATAAAATAGCAATGAACAATACTTTGTTACACCATTTGATTATCTTCATTATAATTTCTACACACACTAGGCCTACTGTTCAAAAGTTTCGACTCGAGCTGAGCTGCTTATTTTATGTAAAAAAAAAGATGAACTATTCAGTAAGAAAGCAAATTATTATGAAACCAATGCAACTGCATTTTCAAGCACTTTATCCAAAATCCAAGCATTTTTCAAACCTTGAAAACACTGCATTAAAATTCAAGCATTTCAAGCACTCGTACGAACCCTGTTTAAAGAAAGTCTCTTATGCCCACCAAGATAACCTTTATTTGATCAAAAATACAGTAGAACAGTAGTATTGTGATATATTATTGCAATTTAAAATAACTGTTTTCCCTAGTGGAAAAAAACATATACTAAAATGTATTTGAAATACATTTATTTTGTGCCAAGTATACAACAAATACATGTACATATTTATGTGCTTAATAAAAATACCCTGTAATTGTGTTTTAGTATACGTGCAGACGAGACTTAAGCCTAGTCCCAGACTAAAATGCATGTCTGGGCTGTTTTAACTAAAAGAAACTTGCACTGACTGATCTTAAAATCCGTTGTTTTGTCTCGAGATGCACAGTAGTGTTTTTATCTAAGGCACATTTATAAAAGTTACTTGTCCTAATTGATCTATGGCCTAATCCTGGCTTAATCTAAACCCTATCTGTTAAACCGGGCCTATAAGTCTGTAAAAGTGAAACTATTGAACGTACTGTATACTTCAGGTACACTTTAAATAGCTTGCATTTAAAGACTGATTTTATACAGAGATCATACAATCCTTATTAATAGTGATATTAAAACACATTTTAGGCATAATATTAAGAAATTTGCATTGTGCAATAAAGAAATACTCAAAATAAAGTTTAATTGTAATTTTATAACAGTACGTCTTTAGTGATATGTCAATAAATATGCTAATGGAAGTATGAAATAAATGTACTTTTTTTTTTTACCAGGGCTGTATCTGAATATATATATTTTGAAATGATGTAGTTTATTCCTGAGATGGTGCTGAATTTTCAGCATCATTATACCAGTCTTCAGTATCACATCAATCAATTAAATTGGGAGGAAAAAATTATTAAAAAGTAAAATAGCATACTTTTAAAAATAATTCAGAATATAAATACATCATAAAATTATTTAAAGGATGCTGAAATTTAGAGAGGCTGAGATAAAAGATAGGGATCTAAACCTCTCCTAGACGAGGCCTAGCAACAGCTATGATTTGTGGCGACAGATTTGACGTGTGGTTCAGAAACTGGCCGCAGAATATCATGGTGCACCCCGATTAAAATCCAGTCAGATACCAAAGACAGACGAGCGCTGTGCTCCTCTTCAGGGCTTATCACTTTCTTATTGCCTCTAAGCCACGGGGAAGAGGAAGTTCTGAATGAAAAATAGGCTGGAACAGAATTTCTTGCGGCATATGTAAACAGCGTGCCAAAGAGTATATCCATCTTTCTGCATTAGCTTATTTCATTGGTAAGCGTGCATTTAGCTCTATGCAAAAGTGCAAACGTATCCATACGGATGGGTTTCTCCTCATTATCAAACACAGCAGACGTCCCGCCAAAACCAGAGGAACAAGATAATTAGTCATGCCGGGCTAGGGCCTGGGAAGCAATCTGACAGAGGAATATATTGATTTAGGAGGGAGGGTGAAGCAAACAGCCGAAGTTAGGGCTTACTATCAATCTTCTCCTCCAAGTCTATCAGTATATGATGAAGCACGTATGCGCACTCGCTCACATACACTCGTTCCAACAGCTCGCCGGACAGCTTGTCAGAAAGAGACAAATGTAAACGGGAACTAATGTCTCTGTGGACTCTGGAGGGAGTTTACAGCCTCCAAACACTAGGGCCCTGCTTTTTTCGCCAAGTTTAAAGCTATCCCTTGAGCTGTAGACTTTTCAGATGTAGTCGGCTTGCTAAATCAGAGGATGATGAGAGGACCGGTAATGGGGAAAAAAAAAATCCCTGCAAGTGAAACGCCGCCTCTGCATTCATAATACAGCGATCAGTCTCAGGTGTGGCTTGTCTTATGGAACGCCGCTGCTGATGTGTTTAGTGTAAAGAGCGCTGATCTATTTGCCGAGGATTCGAATAGCCCCGCTGTGATTGGTTGTGTGTGTGTGTGTGTGTGTGTATGTGTGTTCGTCCGTCTGTCCTTGTCTCCTTCACACAAACATAAACACCCACAATAGTCCCCACGTCCTCTAAAAGCAGGAATGGCTTGAGGATAAGTATGTTTACAGCTATGCCTCTCACATGCAATTGCGTCTCCGTGCATCAGCAGGCGTGCTGAAGGAGAGATAAACGGTTATGCAGGCAGCTGAAGGCTGAGGATTTTAATGTATCGGTAGTTCAGCAGTTCAATAATCTGTGGAGACCTGCGACAGCGGAACTGGGCAGCTAATTGACGGGCTGTTTGGACAGAGCCGCGGGAACACGGTCACTTTCACGCTCCCTCAGTCCTGTGTTTCTGTCAGGGAGACGGAAGAAGGAGATGCCGAGAAGAGCCAGACGTTGAGCCGCAGGGGGACCTGATGTCACTCACACAGCACAGAGCTCTCGGAGAGAAAGACATCCTACCTCAGGAGCGGAGAGTGCCAGCTCCTCGCTAACACAATGTGAAACACCTGTTACTGCCAAAAGTCCTCACATGCCTCGTACCTCAAGCAGACTCGACACCGCTCCATCTCCAGAACTTTTGGCTGCTTCTGCAGCTACTGTACTCGTGCTTCACTTTTGCACAATGCCTCAAAAAGATCGTTTTTTGATGTTTTAGTAAAGTAGACAGATGAGACTGTGGGATCAGGGAGCATGACGCGAGCTGGATTCAAACCCACGTTTCTCACATGAGCTCCACGGCTCAATGTGTCTGAAGCAAGGAGGTCTATAAAACTAGAAAAAGCTATCTGTTAACATGCAGCAATGACACTTGCTCGGTTGGCATCCGAAAGCAGAGAAGTATGCCTTTTAAAATCAGCCAAACTCTGAAACATTTCATTAGCAACCGTTCTGAAATTTAATATGAAACGCAGCAGAAAAAAAAGTCAATTTCACACTTTTAAGAGCCCTCCAAAAATAACTACTGTAATATAATAAAATATTGGTGAATTAATATAAATTCTTGTTTTTCTTTTTTTTTTTAAGGAATTAATACTTTTATTCAACAAGGACACATTAAATTGAGCAAAAGCAACAGCAAAGATATTTTAATGTTACAAAATAATTCTGTTTCAAATATGAAATAATGACTTCCTTTTTGGATTTGGTGTTCCTGGTCAAAAATGACCAGCCTTTCATAAATCTCCTAATATGCTATAGCTATTATCACCAAAACTTGGTTTCAATCTCAGTTTTGACCACCACAAGTGTAACAACGTGGGGAAAAAAATCTCTAAAAAGTACAAAAATTATCAATTTTCCAAAAATGATGGTTAAGCAGCAACTGTGTTCAACATTAGTATTAATAAATGTTTCTTGTGAACCAAATCAGCATATAAGAATGATTTCTGAAGGATCATGTGAAACTGAAGACAGAAAATTCAGCTTTGCCATCACAATATTTTTTTTTTTATATATATATTCAAAAACAAAACAGTTTCTTAAAATGTTTCAAACATTACTATTTTACTGTATTTTTATTCAAACAAAACTTATCAACCCCTAAATTTTGATTGCTAGTTGTATTTATATTTATATATCATTTCTACAAAAAATATTTATTTAAATGTATTTTTATTAATAAATAAATTATGAGAATCAACAAGTACTTTTAAATGACGGTCAATATAGAGAAAAGATGCTTTTTGCTTCCAGATGGTGGACGCTAGTCATGACATCTTCCAACACATGCTAACCAGCTAAACCTTGACCCTTTGGTCTAGAGCATATGTGCTAACAACCAGGTCACAGCACTAACCTCAGGACAGAAAGATGATATTTGAAGAAATTTACTCCATAATGAAGCAGCAATGCTGCAAAATGCAGACAAGACACCTGACATTTTGAAAACTCTGAAGTGGCTTGTTTTATTAAAAGCATGTCATCATACCCCAGGAGCAGTTCACTCACATATTCAGTTCTTTTAAATCTATTAAAGCATGTGCCTCTCAACACTTCTGTTCCAGACTGACATGACAAATGCCAACAGTGGCCCTTTAATAATGCCTGTCCTCACCCTGGGCTTTAGATCAATCTAGGTCAGTGTCACTCAGTTATCCATAGGAATATATGCACAAGGGATGTGTCCTTGCTTAAAACTAAATCGGAAAATGCATCTGCAAACACAGCAAGCGGGAGAGCACACACACACACACACACACACACACACACACACAGTGGAGCAGGCTAAAAGAACCAAAGACCTCGGTGTACGTGCTGGACTGAGCTAAACCACTCACAATCCCCTTCACCACCAGCAGCTGACAGTTAGGTGGAAAGGAAAATTGAAGCACAGCTATTTATATTCAATTATGTCTAAACATCTTATTATGATATCTATTGTGAGCAATTATCATGAGTCAATAACAGCTGAGTGTTTTAATTACACCCCATGTCGAGGGGAACAGAAAGCAAATAATGCTGCAAATCACACATACACAAACATGCAGGCGCAAAGTGTTTGTATCATGATGAGGACTTTCCAATGACTTCTATTGTTTTTATACTAAATTAATCATATTTTTACCCCCCCCCATCCTAAATCTAACTCTCACAGAAACGTTTTTGCATGTTTATAATTTTATTAAGACAGTATTTAGTATGATTGTTAAGCTGATTTCAGGTTTTACTGTGCTTGCTGGGACATTTGTTTCCCACTGTGAAGAGTGAAATTCCTAATATTCCTAAATTAATTCCAATAATTCCAAATTATTTTAGTTTTCTATTTTTTAAAAAAGTAAAAAAGTATTGTAGCACAGAGGTTGCATAAGTATATTTATTCAGCGACCATAATTGCTAACAGTACATCGATATTCTTGGATTTATGACAGTTTTTCACTGAGAAGGTTTGCTCACAGATTTAAAAACGGCAAACAACGGTCATGTGAATGAATACACACTTGCTGTATTACACTTTCGCAATATCGCAACTGAGATTGCTAAACTGAAAACTGAGTTTTCAGATCATCAGCACTTTTTTGTAGAGCTGTGCAGAAAATGTGTCTATTTAAGAGAAAAGCTTTATTTGGGGGATTTCAACTCTGGCATCTGGCAACCCCAAGCATGAAAGCTGATGGATTCTTGTTACCAATGCAAGCTAACAGAATGTCACTAGAAAAAAATACCAGTGTGCCAATATCGTAGACGACTTAATTAATCAGAAATGGAGATCACGGTGAAAATACAATTAATCGTCCAGCCCTACCTTGAAATATGATTCATACCTCTTAGTAATTCAAAGGCCTACTCATTTTAAATAAATACAGATTTCATGAACACTCTAGACTGCTGTTCATACAATTTTAAATACATGTCCTTCATGTCTTTTGCAATAAGCTTTCTAGGAAGAGGAAATTATTATATTCACAAGTGAGACAAAATGCTACATTAAATTGAATGCGGTTATATAAGTCATTTACATATGAGGCAAAATGGAAATGCTATTTTTATTAACATCAGCATAAATCAAAGACCATAAATTAAACATTTGTGCTTAGCAACAAACGAATATGAAATTAATATGCACAACCAATTTGAACATTTTCCCTTTGATTTTTTTGCCCTTTTGTTTGATGATAAAAGTGTGATGATCTATGATGCAGACGTTTGAAAGTACCTCTGCTCTTTTGATATAATGATCATTGTTGCAGTGTTTCTGAACGGGAAGAGCTCTAGGACATTGGGCGTGGGAATGACAAATGAACAGCTCATATTACGAGTGCAATTGCTGAAACCAAGTAGTGGGGCTAAATGCCAGGGATGTGATTGATCGAAAATATACCGCTTTCCCTGCTGATGCAGTCATTAAATAAATGCAGCATCTGGAATAGGCTAGACACGAATACGCCGTGTGCTCTTTTCCTCAGGCTAGTGATCCACACGCACCCAGAGGCCAGCAAGCTCAGCTAAGGTCATCTCTTACACTTTATGCTAAAAATATCAGCCGGTCTGCTGTTAATACGAAGCTTCCGGGATAGTCACAGTGATCCCGTTTACTCTTACATCTGCAGTCTAGTCACACTGGAGAGGCTAAAGAGACGCTTCTCAAAAATCGCTCCTGTTTTTCTGCCCGGGTTGCGCAGCCCGTGGGATGGAGGAAGTGTCTCGTCATGCGTGGAGACAGCAAGATGCCTGTAACTAATCTAACTGACAGCCTCTCAGACACAGATCACAGGGCTGATGGGAGAGAACGGTGGAGCAGGGAACTTTCCAAGCACATTAATTCATAAAGAAGTCCTTCCGTGGCTGGCGAGAGGCCCGTGCTGAGGTCCATCCCATCTTCCCAAACAAATACTTATTAAAGGAACAGTTCACTTAAAATTGATTAAAAAAACTCTGTCCTCATTTACTCTTCCTCATGTTGTTCCAAACCTGTGAGACTTTCTTTCTGCTGTAATACACAAATGGAGAAATGTACTGCTGTTTTTTTATGAAATTACGATGAATGAACTTAGCCACTGATGGAAGTGATGCAAAAGCACCATAAAAGTAGTACATATAAATAGTGCATTATGTAAGTGTTGCTATGTAACCGTAGTAAAGATGATTTTTAGCTGAAACCGTGGTCTGTAACAGTGTTGTAAATCATTTTCAGTTTCTTGCACATACCAATCGATTCACTTCATAAGACTTCAATATATCGTCAGGAGCCATGGGTATTAATTTTGTGATGTATGTATATGCTGTTTTTGACTGTCAAGTGCCAGTAGCCATTGACTTGGATTTTATGAATCACCAAGGACCACGGTTTCAGCTAAACATCGCTCTACTGAAAAAAAAAAAAGTCACCTTCATCTTGGATGGCCTCAGGGTGAGTAATTTAACAGCAAATTTTTAATTTCTTCCAAAAGCAGTTAACCACTGTTAAAGAAACAGTACATCACAAGAACCAAATCTTACCTGGTTTGTGAATGAATCATTCAGATCATATCAACTGATTCAATGTAAATATATCACTCACATCTCTCATTATCTCCTAAGAACACATAAAAGAGATCAAGGGCAGATGAATTTAATTAAAAAACAACTTAAATTTTGGTCTGTTCTTTTGTCACACACAGCTATTTTGTGGCTCCAGAGGACTCACAAGGCATACAGACTACTTTTATGACACTTTTATGGTGCTTTCGCATTCCTTTTGAAGCTCAAAAGCTCTAGTCCCAATTCAATGTTGTTACACTGAAATACATTTTTAAGAATTTCTCCAACTGGGTACCACAGAAGAAAGTAAGTCACACAGGTTTGGAATGACATGAGGGGAGTAAATTGTCTTTTAATGTCTGATGCAGATAACTGGTGCCTCTTGAATTCATCTTTGAATTCTTTAACAAACAGCAAGCACATACAACTGAGGACAACACTTCACATTTGGCTGTCACAACTTTTACCGCTTTTCTCTTCTCAGCTTTGCTTTTATCTTTCTGCAGAAGCGTGGCATTTTCCCTGCTGTGGCCAACGGGGAGAGAGACCGTAAAGAAGGGGTGAAAGAAAGTAGCAGTGGAAGAGAGAAGCCGAGAGAGTCTCAGCCGTCACTTCTAATCTCGTGTATCACATGAATGGTACGTAGGATCAAACATGTATCTATCTTGAGTAGAGCAGAAGACTAAAACTCTACACCGCATCAAAGGGTCACTCCATGTTATCAAGACGGAGAACGTATCCATCTCTGGTAGCTACGTATGTCCAATACATCCTATTAAGACTTGACAAATGTTCTTTGCCATTACCAAAGCCATATCCATTCATCCATCAGTACACATAACTTCAATAAATATTGCATGATGGACACATATAAGACCTTCCAGATTGGACTTGGTCGGCTTATGGAATTTGTTTTATTCGTTTTAACCAATTTAGCTAATGCAAAAATCATGTATGATTTCAGACTCTAAATATATAATTCCAACAGTGACAGGTTTGAAATACAACACTGAGAAAACTTCACTCTTGGCAAAGGTGGTATAAAAAGTGAGTGAGAGTTTTTACAAAGCAGTATTGTTGCCATGCGCTCTTTCAGCGGCTGACACTGGTGGCGGTATCAAACAACAGAAAAGTAAATATAAAAATGCCCCCTGCTCTTCTCCCTTGAGGAGAACAGCTGAATCCCCCGCTGCTGTCGGTATATTATAAGAAATCATGAGTACAGAGAAACAGAACCTCTCCTGTGAGCACAATGATGGTAGCGAGCCAGGTCTGTGCCTTATTTACAAAGACTATGTCCAAATGAATAGTCACTACAGGGGAACCAGAGAAGAAAGCATATCTATCCACCTCACCGCTGACAGAAACTGTTTCCCTTGTAATGATAAATTGAATTTGTTTGCAACACCTGCACACTCATCAGTTTCATCTGAAAACAGAACATTCGCTTCTAAAGTGCAAATAAACTCACTATTCCAGCAATTCCGATACAGGATTTTGGACATTTATTGCTCTTTACACCTCTACCTTGTTCTCGATTCTAATACTAAATGACCCAACGTAGTTTTCGCCATTCACTTCTTCTCTAAAGTTAACTTTCTGAAGCAAAAGTTGCAAGCCGATAACAGAAACTTTTCTCGAGCTTACCACTGTAAAGTCTTCGGCTGAGCAGTTCTGCCCACTGAAGTTGCAGCTCTTCAGCATCTCTTCCAGCTGGTGACCCGTCCGGTTGAAGATGTCCTGCATGTCCGGCGCTGGATACTCCAAATCGGTGGGCTTGTGGCCGTCCTTGTTTTTGGGGGGCAAGCCGGTCAGGTTGGCCAGGTGGTAGATGTCGGCGTCGGTAAGAGCGGAAAAGCGGAAACGGTTGATGTTGCAGATGGTCACGGCGGGGAACACCATCTCCGGGGAGGCCTCCTCGTTCAGCGCCGTGACGTGAGGATGCTCCAGGTAGGAGATGGCACACTTTGCCGCCTGGTATAGAAAGAGAGCCAGGGACACCAGGAACGCGAGAGCCCAGAGGGTCTGTCTGACGCCCAGCCGGCCCGACACAAAGATGTGGTTAATCCCATGGAGCGAGCAGCCATTGGCGAAGCCGGCCAGGTCCCTGGCTGGGGGGCTGCAGCTCTCTTCGATCAGGCTCTCCTTGTCCCCATCCTGGTTGCCTTTCTGCTTCTCATCCTCCTCTGCAAATTTGATTTTGCAAACAAATTCGATCGGCATGTGGGCAGCCAGGTCTGCGTTTGGGATGCTTGGATAACAGCTTGGAGCCCCAGTATCCACAAAGTCCCGTTGTTCTGACGAACAAGATCTCAACTCCAGAAAGAAAGGAAGGGAAAAAAAGCATGCAGAGCGAGAGCGAGAGTGAGAGCGGCCGCTGCTGTCGCGTGCAGTGGAGGGAACTGCTTCTGTCTCTCAGTTCCAGCTCTCCAGTGCTGATGCTCCTGGTGCTGCGCTCGGACTGCTCATCTGAGCACTTGTTCGGCACGCTTACGAGTCCTGCTTACCAGCTGTGATACACCTAGGAAAACAAAACAACAACAACAACAAAAAACATGCAACAAATCTCCTCTTTGCTTTACAGCCACAAAGGAAAATGCAGCATTTTGACTCAAGCTAAAAGAGGCTGGGGGGGCTTCTTAATAATTCATGAGAAAGCAACACTGTGATTATTTCCTCCTCACCGGCACAAGCAGCAGCAACTCAAACACCCCCCACGCTCTCGTCCTCTCGCTTTCTCTCTCCGTCTCTCTCTCTCTCTCTCTCTCTCTCTCTCACACACACACACACACGCGTACGTATAAACTCGCGTCCCCCTCCTCTCTCACTTAATCCACTTGTTTGAGATGCTCTCTTACCCCTTGACCACAATAAGTTTCCGTCAAAGGCTGCTTCGCTGAACATCCCGGACTAGATGAGAACGTCAGAGGGGTCAGTGGATTTTAATGTCGGCCCCCCCCACTCATCCACCCCCACCTTAGTCCCACAAGACATCCTAATTGCGACAATAATGAGCCGTGAGGAGTGAGCGTAAACAGCTCACAACTCTGAACGATCAATCTTCAAGTGAAAAAAAAACAAAGAAAAAGGGAAATAGAGAAAGAAAGAATATTGATCGTGCAGAAGCATCAGTCAAAGATTAAGGAAAGCAGTACAACGGTCCTTTCTTATCAGGAATTAATGGTAGCATCACCAGGCTCTGGCACGAATTTAAATTAGTGCCTGTCTCCCAATCTAGGTTCGGATGACACCGAAGACACAGAAATAATGTATTGATCCTGACCCTACTTTCACACTTTTTAGCTTCTATCATAAGCGAGCACTCTCGCGCTGTTAATAGCCTTTTGCAATTGCCAAACAAAATGATGTAAAATGCATCTCCCTAATGCATAGTTTTCTTCTATAAATGTAATTAGCTTTACAGGTCACATCTCTGTGGAATGAAACATTTGGAGAAAAGCAGTATTTTGAGACTAATCGAAAGGGTCTTGTACAAACTCTCTTTTACATTTAGGGGAGTATTATTAAAGGGGTGGTTGACTGTTTTTTTTCTAGGCTTGATTGTGTTTATGGGGTGCAGTCTAGCATGTGTTCATGCTTGTTTTTTTTTAAAAACGCATTATTTTTCACATAATTTACCTTTATTCCACACCTCTCTGTCCCTTCTCTGACAAACGCCTCGATTTATTTCCTGGTTTTATGAAGCTCCTCCTTCAGAAATACGCGATGGGCTGAGATTGGTTAGCTGGCTCAGTGTGTTGTGATTGGCTAAACCGCCTCTACTGCACGTCTGAACGTCCCGCCCCTCTCCTCAGCGGCATGCGCTCCGGTTGAATTGTAAACAGTGGCGTTGTCTATAATGCTTATCAATTTGAGCCCGATTGAGACCCAGAGGATATTAGTGAAGAGGATCGTGCAGAACCTGTGCAAGCACGGCTCTTAATGGTATGTTTGGTTGTTGTTGTCTCATACTTTTAAATACGCTGCTATTTGTAAGTGCTACTGCTTCTGTTAGCTTTTAATATACGGTTTTATCCTGATTAAAGCTTTAATACAGCACAGCAACCGCACGCGTGTCCATTTATAATGCTTCTCATTGCTGTGTGAAAATAAGTGTATAATTGGAACAGTTTGTTGGAGCTGATCTGACGATCTGAATGAGAGAGAGAGAGAGAGAGAGAGAGAGAGAGAGAGAGAGATGCAGAGCAGGGCGACAGAGTAACAGTATTAAGAACCGTTGCTTTAATGATTTTGAAACTTGTGAATCCATTAGAATCGTTAGAAGACAGAATCGTGATTCATATGAATAGATTGTTACGTGCATCCCTAGTTTTCTCTTCCTCTTCTCTAAAGCAGCGCAGCATGGCCTCGCCCCCTTTGCTGCGTGTTCCCGGGGGCGGGGTTTATCTGGGTCTGTGACGTATCAGACCCGGGAAGTAACTCGTTGTAGTCCCTTACCTGTCGTTTTTGTAGGCATTAAACTGCCAGAATTTTAAAAGACGATATCTCCGTTTGCATTGAACTTTCAGCGCCGCAAATCTGCAGATATTGTTTATGCTCAAACAGCAACATTACACACTAACTAATGTTAAAAAAGTGAAATCGCAATCAACCACCCCTTTAAGCATAACCAAAAAGTTACAGTTTTATACATGCTATGCATCACATACAAATATTGTTGATTTTGAAATACATTTATTAAAATATGCTGTCTATGGGAATGAGACTTCTTTTTATGGAAGAAAATGTATTTTCTTCCATAATTTTTAGTTGACACAATCACTGTCTAGAACTCCATCTATCCAATCATGGATAAAATATTGTTCATTTCAAATACTGGAGCCCACTAAGATTATATAGACATTTAAAAATACATTATTTCCAGCATTTAAACAAGTAAGAAAGTCATGCAGGTATGTAATGACACAAGGTTGAGTAACTGGTGATAGATTTTTGGGGTGAACTGTCCCTTTAAGGCTTACATGGATGCAACCTTTCATATCATCTGTGAGTGGAATTATATCTGTGTATAGTAAGTGTCCCTATTATATTCTCAGTATTGTTCTTGGTAAATGAAGATATTTAGACTATCTGAATGTGTACAAGGACACCCTTACTGTGAAAACTTGTATCTATAAATAAACAAGCTTACCTCATCCCACATTTACCCCTGTGTGATTGTGAAGGAACTTTAATATCCATTACTCTGACAAATGCAATGTGTTTTTCTGATTGTAATGAAATTGCTCAGAGTCATCAGTTAATTATAAGAGACTTTATTGGGACAATAAATATATGGGACAATAAAGCATTTCCCTCTGTGTCATGGCCCTACAGGCATATGCAGCATATAATGCATGTTAAGCATGTGCATGTACATTAATTAAATGTGTAATTTTCTTTTAACACCAACATCTATGCAATCCAGGATTGCTGTGAAGCAGTAGAAAGCTGTTTTTATGTTACATTTCTCTCCAGTCTTCTGTTTTTCAGTTTCCATGCCAGGTCAAATGTTCTCAGAAGTGTTAGTGGGACCTTTTATTTTTATCTCCAGTAAGATTTACTTAAAAAAAAGCGACTCCACACTGATAATATTTCAATATTTTGTTTTAAAGAGTTTATCATATTCTAACATTCCACTTCAAATGATGCCCCATACACATACACAGAGGTCTGGGTTAAGCCCTGAATATCAAACTGGCACTAGAATCACCCCTGCCTCTGACTTCTGACACAATATGGCTTTTTCGGGTTTTTTTTAATGTGTACTTATCTCTGCAACACTTCATACAACAGTCTCTTGATGGTGAGCCTCTAGAGCATGCTGGAGCCTCTGGGATTCCCTTTCCACCTGAGCAGCAGTGCTCTCCAAAGCCATTCAAACATTATTTATGCATCTATCAACCTCCTAATGCTCCAGTCAGTCAAACACGGGGCATTCAAAGCGTCAAAACTCGCTGCATACAGTTCATAACCTTATAAGGTTTTCCATTTTAAGCCTCATGTTTGAGTTTAATTTCAGAATTTGTTGTCTTTAAAAAGTCTTTCCCAGAGGAGACTGTTTTCAGTCACATGTTGGAAGCAAAATGGGGCTTCATCATGTTGTTCTGATGGATGCACTGCTGGGGGAGGGAGGACAGGGGGAGGAATGAATTCTAACCTTGTTCCAGTGATATGAGACAGCAACATGCTCAGAGGACACATCTGTCATATGGCATAGGAAAGCTCCTAAACCGAGTTATACTGCCTTTGGTACAAAACATGGACATGTGCCTGATGTGACAATGAACAATGTTTACTTTACAGAAAGATTTGCAGTTATTAAGTTACAACTCTGGAAAACATGCAGTGCAATTAGTAGGACTTAATTTTAAACAAAGTATATCACTGAAGCAATTAATATTATTTCATAATATGCAGTGAATATAGCCAAATTCAGATGTGCATGTTACTTATTTTATAGATTTGTGAATGTTTTCATAGTAAAAGTCGCATGAGCATTTCTATTCTGCATTGGATCTGAAGGTGAGATATTTTCAGATTCTATCAGGTGCAGTAAATGTGGAACGGTGTGAGAGGGAGAATATAATTCTCCTGTGAGGGATATTCATTCAGGAAGTGTCAGGAATACCTCTTCTGTCACTGCTTCCACAGACATCATCTTGGCTAGCACATTTCTGCTATAGATCTGTCTTCAGTGATGTTACAGAAGAGAGGATATTAGACTCTTTCTCCCATTTACAGAGAAACAGTGTGAATATCATGTGAATCATGGTAAATATAGAGAAACAGTGTTATTGTTAACTAAAAAAAAGTTGAGGATCATTTTCATTAATTTAAATCAAGGTTAAATGAAACAAAATATACATTTTAAATGAACAAGTAAAAAAAAATGAATGAAAATTAGAAACTTGGAAACTAACTGAAATAAAATATGTTTAAATTTAAATTGTAGTTCCATTCTTTTGGTTCTTTTGGTTCAGACCAAAAAAATAAAAATAATGATACATTTAGTCCTAGTTTGCTAAGCGTTCACACTGTTATTTTTAACACTGAACCTGATTGGACAGCTTTTATGATGTATATTTTGCGAAATTACCGAAAATCCAAACAATGCAATGTGCTCGTTCTATGGTAATATGGTATTTTTACCAGCGTATAAACCACAAAAAGCTTATAAAATATGTGTCCTAGGTGAAGAACTGGGTATGCCTGATTATTTTGTCCATTTTAGGGTCACATCTTGTTTTTTTTTTTGATTGTTTAGATGTCTTTGGTTTGTGTTGTGTACATAAAGTCAAACCGCACCAGAGTTTGTTTGGAAGTAGGGATGTAACGATTACCGGTTTGATGATAAATCATGATAAAATTCCCCACGGTTAGTATTACCGTTTCATTTTTGAATTATCATTAAAACCGTATTCGATTGCCACGATTTGAACAACTCACGATAAATAAATACTGTCCAGCTTAAAGCACAGTTTTCAGTAACAGTGTCACGTGCGCACAGCAGCAGAGTAGATTCGTTTTGAGTGAAAACACGGCGGAAAAGCTGGGAGGTTTTAAAAGAGTGCTGAGGGAATTATGCAAATGAATTTATGAATAAATTAATTATATGAATGTACCTCTGAAGGTTCTGACTGTCTTCAGAAATGATTCGATGGCATTTTGTTTTCATCTTCGCTTCATGTAATACCTAAAGGAAGTGTTCTTAATCTCAATACTGCTTTGTTCACGGAGGTTACGGGAAACAGCTGTATTCAGCTTTTCTATGAGCGCCACCTAGTGTCAGAAAGTGGATTTACAGAGACTTATATTTACATTCAGCCTTTGTGCAGTTTCTGTCTGGCCAAACGGACTGAATTTGCATTCTCTGCTGTAAATTTTGACCGGTTGATGAAAAACAAGCTTATGTGGATTCTACACATTTAAACAATTCAGATAAGTTATCTAGAATTATTTATGGAGCAGATGAAATACATATAATCATTTATTAATTATCATTTTGACTTAACCCTTTTCTGAAATGTGAGGTTTACATTTTTATTAAACTTTTTCAAAGCTTTACTTGAACGTTAGATATTTGAGCATGCTATTAAACTGGTGTCAGTCAAGTTGTCATTTAAAATCCGAACATCATTGGTCATGTTATTGTTTTAGTGATTATGCAAACAAAAAGTCATTTTATTTGTTGTTTGTTGATTTTTAATTATAAAACTTGGTAAAAAAGTGATTTGTGTTGGTACTTTTTGAACATCTCCAGCACATTTTAACAATACCGTGATAATACTGATAACCGTGATCATTTTGGTCACTATAATCGTGATGAGAAATGTTCATACCGTTACATCCCTATTTGGAAGTCAGGGCATCCCGGTCCACTTGTTTGGTGCCCAACAAGGTTCAGAAGGCAACATTTACACTTAATATAATAAACTGCATCAAATAAACCACATTATTAGAGATATTCTTAATTGAACCAAACCCGTCAACCCTAAAACTGAAATAAAATAAAGATAAATCTAAATAGAAATACTATTTTACATTTTTTATAAATAAATACACATTAAAAAAATGAATAAATACATACTTAAATACTACAAATACATCAGATGAATCTCTGATGATATTAATACAATATTTACCATATTCTTTGAGAGGCTGACCTTTTGTCTGCAGCCCTGGCGATATACTGAATGAATTAATGAATGAACAAATGCATAAATCAAGCAATGAACAAACCAGACGGAATCCTACTTCAGAATGACAAATCATGTCACACGGTCACTCAAAAATAATGTTCCAAAATGTCTAGAAATGGCATTTCGGTGAAAGATAGCAAAGATAGAAGCAATTTTATATCCTGCATACACCAAAAAAATAAAAAAAATAAACAAATATCCAGGGGCCTCATTTATAATCATTGCATATGCACAAAACCTGCCCTGAAAGAGGCGTACGTCACTTCCTACGCAAAAGGTGGGATTTAAAAACAAACAAACTAGACCGGAAAATTTGCACACCTGCACACAAACTCTGACCCATGCATACAAACTCTTTTTCCTCGATTGAGAAATTAATCAAGTAAACAAATATACACATTTACATTAAATATTGTAAACAAATATACACATTTACATTAAATATTATACTCTCATTAATGGAGATAAGCACTGAAATTACATAAAGTCATTACGCATAAGTTAAACCAAAATTAGCCTATATGAATTTAGACATCATTTGTAGTGGATGCCCTTGACCACTTTTCCAGTGGCAGCTATGTTTTAATGACAGCAAAGAGTGCTATAGGTGCACAATAATTCATATTTAAACTAAACTGCAGATCTCATGTGATATGTTACGAGAAAATATTTTTGTAGCAAAAACATTGATCAATGATGCGCACTTGCTTCAACATTATGGCGGATACTGCTGGATTTGGTGTTCGGACGGTCCATTGTTCGGTTTAAATTTCAATACAATCGCAGCTGCACGGAGGTGCTGATGTCGTGTGAAGGTATCTCCATAACATTATGGCAAATACCACTGTATTTGAAGGATATAACTTGACGAAAACAAGATTTGCACGTTTCCATTATAAAAATACTTCGTCAGTGATGCGCCAAGTCAGACAATTGTATTTATACTGCAAAATATAGGCTAATATATGTTTCCACTAAAAATAGCTAAAGATTTTCACCTTCACTTTTAATTTGATTTGAATTGTTTAAACGATTGAAATATTATTTATAAATATTATTTATATAGAATGTGATCAACTCTATTCTAAAATATTTATCTGATAACTATTTTAAACAGTTTTGTTTTTATGGATATTTTGATATATTTATTCTAAAACATAACAAGGATATTGGATTATTTTTTATCAATAACAATAAATGTATGGCACAAATGGCATTTACAGTATAGTCCGTATCTCATATTTCCTTAATGTCTTGCAGCTTTGATGGCATTAACATGGTGTCACGTGGATGGGAATATGCATGGAAATGATATGCAGATGAGGTTATGCATAGTAAAACTAGGCGTTGTAAGCTCCATGTATGGTTGTTTCTGGGAGGAGTCTGGGTGGAGATGCACTACGCACAATCTTCCCCTGACTGGGATTTATTAAGAGATTTTTGCGCAGGTTCTGGCGTACGCATGGTTTTATAAATCTGAACACTTTTATGCGTACGCAAAATCTAGCTTTTGTGCCTACGTACACTTTTAGGATGAAATCTACGGAGAGTTTTATAAATGAAACCCCAGGTCTGGTGCTCTCCAGTCATTAAGCTGAAGACATGGTGAAGTTTATTTCTGGATATGTTAGACTGACAGTTCAATGAGGTTTCATCACAGAAAAACAGAGCAAAAGAGAAAGAAGAGCTGGATATTTCTCATCTAATACTCCTTTTCCACAAAAGTGGTGATGGTTCTCATGCTAGAGCTGGTGCATGATTGTTTTAACTGATTTGTCTGTACCAGAACTGCCTTTTAACTGGTAAACACACAAAACACAGGATCAGTAAAAAAGGGTCAAACGATCACCCAAGCCTTTGTGTAGCAGTAACTAAATCTAATGATCATTTTATGTGCAAGCAGACAGACCCTACTATAAAAACTTCAACATTTTTATTTTATGCTCAGATGCAATTGCTTCTTGATGTACTGAAGCGGATGTGGGAGATTTGAGAGGTACATCAGCTCAGATTCTGCTCTGGTGCTGTAACCTTGCATGATCTTCTGAGGTTTCAATGCATAATAAGAGCTTTCATTGACAGCCTGAGCCCGTTTTCACATCAAGTATGTGGAAACTCACTTTGCACCATGTGTAAATGCATTGCCCTGAAGAGCAGAGAGCGCTTCAGTAGACTGACAAACGGACTCGCTCTGCGAACTTCAGAGGAAGGGTCAAGGTTCATTTTTTTCTCCTGGGACCCTTCTGACCCTAAGAACAATGTTTTATTGAAGTGTACAGAAACCACTCGATATATCAAAATGTGATTAGTGCTTCATGTCCAGCAGATGGTCCAGAACAACTCGATTTGGTTCTTACACGCTTGCCGGCTCGTTTGATTTGTGATGGCGGAGAGGTGAAAGGTCATCAAATGGAAAAGCTCGGGGTGGCCCTTGAAATATAGCCAAGGATTGTATCATCATCTCACTGGCAGTCATGTAAAGAGGAGTTTAGAGGTAATGGCAGTTAAAGACACAGCCTTAAGTGTGTCTAGGGGTTGTCTTAGCAGCAAAAGCTATTCAAAATTTCCAAATAGACACTTTATGATGCAAGATTATTTCCATTACTCTAACTCAAAGTATGCCCATGATAACAAATAACCCTGTAAAACTGCTGATATGCAGCCGTTATTTATTAAATGTATTGCACTGCTCTTGATTCTGGAATACTTGATTCTGATTGGTCAACTGCAGCATCAAGTGATCATACTGTACACTACCATTCAGAAGTTTGGGGTCAGTAAGATTTTTATGCTCACCAAGGCTGCATTTGATTGATCAAAAATACAGTAAAAATCGTAATATTGTGAAACATTATTACAAATAACATTTTAAAATGTAATTTATTCCTGTGATGGCAAAGCTAAATTGTCCACAACCATTACTCCAGTCTTCAGTGTCACATGATCCTTCAGAAATCATTATAATTTTCCGATTTGGTGCTCAAAAAGCATTACTTATGTTAAAAACAATGTTGAAAATATTTTTGTGGAAACCATAGTCATTTTTTTTCATGATTCTTTGAAAAATAGTTTTCAAAAGAACAGCAAAATAAATAAATAAGTCTTACCGCCCCCAATCTTTTCAATGATTGTATTTTTTAATATTTTTCATCATTATGTCTCTTGTAACACTACAGTCTCGCTCTTTCTTGTTTCATACAAATGCAACTTCTAACTATTGTAGTGTAAAAAAAGACATCAAACTACTGCATTAATATTACCGTAGTATTGTTGCAGTATTTGTAGGTTGATTTGTTCTGTAATGGACTTTTTTTTACTTAAAGATTTAAATTCGATGCATAAGATATTAAAATAGTTAAAACTCAAAGCAATATTTAATGTCTGCTTATTTATTTATTTGATAAGTAGCTGTGTAATAAGCATACCATCCTTCTCACAAAATAAACCTCTTCATTACTATGAAACTACTTCTCTAATAAGAACTTTCAAAACTTCAGCGTCGACTAAAATAATAGCTTTCCCCAATTGTTTTCCCCTATTAAGTTTTGTTATAATAATGAGCAAATGTTCAACTTCTCTGCTTTGACCTACACTCAGCCTGAGTTCTATCCACAAGGATAAGTCAAAGTCAAAAGTCAAAGTGTTATATTGCCACATTGTACATACATACAGAGAATTGAAATTGTTACTCTCTTACTCCCTGGTGCATACAGATAAATCCAAACGTAGAACGCAGAAATACGAAGTACAAATCAATACACACACACACACACACACACACACACACACACACCAAAAATGCCTATTGCAAATATCAATAAGGACATGTAGGAAAAAAATAAAATAACATTAAATAAAGAATTAATATAGGGCAATGGCAGATAGACAGTGAGATAAACAAACAAACAAACAGTCAGAATATAGATGGTGTAGTGCAAAGAGCTGCTTAAAGTGACAAGGACAGTCTTTTTTACAGACTGCCAGACGAGGTAGTTGAAGAATGATCAGTCCAATGCTGTCTGACCGGTGCTTGTTCAGTGTGAGTGTATGGGGGTCCGAGTTCAGTGATTCGTGGGTAAGAGAGGGGAGGGGGGGCAAGGATACAGCAAGAACAAAGCAAATTTGAGAGTAACCTTTCTTACTCGGCCTTCCAATAGAAGGAATTATTTTTTCCCCCGTTTGTTTCATTTCATTTCACTTTGTCCTTCCAAGACCTCAAATGGGAAAGAAAGGCACTCTCAGACTGGAACAAAACCTAAATGTCACAGGCTGATTTTTTTCTTTCTTTAGTTTTTATAATAAAAAAAGAAAAAGAAAACTCATTCATGCACATTTTTACAACACAGAGCTGCCTGTAAATAATAAATGCATTTCTCTTTTGCAGCACTTCTTAATAAAAAGTATTTTCCATCCCAGGTTCACTGGAAGTCATTGTGGCCCAGTGTGAACTGAAGTGGTTGTGCCCTGCATCCCTCTGGGAGCAAGGCCAGGGCCCTTTGTTTGTGTCCCTTCACTTCACCTCCTGCGGCAATAATATCAATCCTTCTCCAACCAGGCAGGACAGCACAAAGACAACACACAAACAAACAGGTCATGCACCACTGAGAGATTTTTTTTAAAGCAGAACCATTTTATTCCGTCAATAATGTATCGACAAAACAACTAAAACAAGTATTTATGCATATATCCGTATGAAGCCTGCAAAGATGTGAGGATTTTATTTACCCAAGACATCAAGAGACACAGTGACTAAGAGAAGTACCTTAAAAGGCTAATTTCACATCTCTTCCCCTGCTTCAATTATCTATCTGTTTGTGTTTGATGTCTTGATGCGGAGTGGGGGGGCTCATTATCGGACAGCTGCTGTGTTGCTCCTGTGCTCACTGGCTGTCAATGTCTGGACAGATGGGTTTGCAGACCGCAGCCTGGGAGGAACCGCTGACCATCAGCAGCACAAACAGCCTCCACCCTCAAATCTCAGAGTGTTAGATTCATTTTCACAAGAAAAAAACCTTGATAAAATGCTGGTGCTACGGTCATTGAAAGACTCAAACTCTGTTCCAAAACCTAAAGAGCTTCCATACTACAACCTACATAATGTAGGCATGTTTCACTGTTGTAAAACCTAATGGCTACATACACACTGCAGTCAAATTTATACCTTTTAGTGCTTAATCCTTTTCTGCACACACACACTTTAGTCATTTACAGGAGTGGCAACCGCATTCTAGAACCGGATTTCTATCATGACAACTCTCAGAAGATTTTAGAATGGTAATGGATATAACAATGTTAATGTATTGGCGGAATAGATCCAAGTACAGGAATTTGCTACTGCGATGTACAGGTATGGCTATACGGTTCCTTGAGTATTTAAGACATACTGCTGCTGCACAAGTAGCATATATAATAACCCGTAGCAGATCTATACAGGTGGAGCTGGGGAAGGTGAAGGGCTTCAGAGGAACTCTGAAAGCACACTGTGAAATGCTCCAGTGAATGTTTACCAGCCATTTAAATGTTAATCAGTAATCTCATTGGCTGCGTTTGCAACATGAACCCAAGTAGTTTAATGCTGTGAATATCATTTATTTGTTAACAACCCATCAGCCTGCACCATCTAGAGTTTCATGACAGAACTTTATACAGAACAGAAGTAAACAACTTTGGGCCAGTTTTACTAACAGCTTGTGCCAGCGCAAACCGTCTTTTGGCGTTAAAATAGTACTGTCAGGTTTTACTAAAGACGTGCAGTGACGAATTAGCACTGAAAAGGCGTGGACAGTTATTTTTGCGCCTGATCTTATTGAATATGCATTTCTAGGAGTTTCCCTTTCAGACGCAAAAGTTATGGGAGGAGAGTATTCAAATGAATCACGCAACGAGATTTACTAACGTTTGCGCTCGTCAAATTACTGGCATTTGCGCCATTATTTAACGCCCCCCAAAAAAGCATGTCTTAAACTATTTTGCGCTTGAAATGGATGCAATATGTTGCTAGGAGAGACACCTCAGAGAACAGAGAGCGTGTGGTAGACGGGAGAGGATTTTTCCACAGGTATGAATTTATTTTGAATGCCAGAAGAACACATTATCCGAACATATCGTTTGCCAATCCATGTTATTTTTCATTTGCTTCAGGAAATAAAAGGAGTCACGCAATACCAGGTCTATCAAAACTGTTGCAACCCTTCATTTTTTGGCCTCCGGTTCTTTTCATTGTACTGTGGCTTATTTATTTCTTTGTTTATTTGCGACTGCTCTAATTTGTGCTGCACTTGGTATATTGCGTTGGTCGATATTTAAATGAGATGTTGTGTCTGTGTTCTTTAATTTGCGCGTTGTTAGTAAATCACCCACAGACATTTCCCCTCCCATCGGCGCTGTTTTGTAATTGCGCTCTTGCGCTAATTTGCCCTGTTTAGTAAAACTGGCCCTTTATGTATTAAAAGTGTATCAGTTGTGGTGCAAAAAAACAAAATAAAAATACATTCACAGGGCGCAAGGTACTGTACATCTTGACTCATTTGTGTTGCCAGATCTTGCTATAAAAAACAGCAAATAAGAACAAGCCTATAATAAACTTTAATTTCAAACATGTTATCTTGGAAATAAGCCACATACCAAAATATTGTGACCTGCACCTTCCTACTTTATTAACCCCCTAAAATGGATCACTTTATGAACCGAGCCCAAACAACAAGTCCAAACATGCTTAAGTGTCACTTATAATAAGCGGACATGGCAACACTTCAAAGTTCACTTCAAACACTGCAAAGCAACTTTCCAAACATAAACAAAATGCAACAGCTCTGTCGACAGTGGTTTGGTTATTAAAATCACAGAACATAACGAGACTTTGGTCGCTATACTTTGGTCAAAAATAGTGGATACCAAACATGGGGTTGCCACAGTGTAACCTATCTATCTATCTAGCTGTACACATTATTTTTCTTAATTAATATATGGGCAGTGGAAGAACGAAAGCATGAAGAAATTAAAAAATGAAGAAGTGAAATAAAGAAAAAAATAATCTATGGAAAGGAAAGGAATGTACTGTTAATAGAATGCAATTAGATTTGTACTAATTTGGAAGACAAGTATACTAAAAAATGTCCTAAATTAGGTATCTTAGGTGGGAGAATAATTAAGTTGCCTTCCGTTTGGAACATCTACTGCGCTGTGACAACTTAAAATGCCGCCTCTGTAGGCAGCTCAGTAGGTTTTGGAAGAGAGCAATGGAAACAGCTCAGTTTGAGCAATCTCTCAATCACTGCACAGAGAGCAGCTGCTGACTGTCCTGCTGGAAAAACAGGGTTGATCAGATGGTACTGCCTTGTCCAAAATGCCAGATGCTATAAAGAGCTGTTCTTTGAAAAGTATATCTATGAGATGTGCAATTTGGATGTAGAGCTTTAGGCAAGAACAAATTCACAAACTAAGATCCCGATGTAAGACTTTGTACTGGGTTAAATAGAAGTATGTGCTACCAGTAAATTGCATGCGCATAATTTAAGGCATTGTGAATAGATCAGTGAATTTCAAACGTGTGTTGACATCACATGCACACATTAGTCTAAGTGAAATGTACAGCGGCTACCTTTTGATAACTAAACAAGAAGAGTTTGCACTTTTTAACGATCCTCTGATATCCTCAGTGATTAAAGAACGTCATGCCTACGGAACAGTGTCTGGTGGGACTGACCTGCCTCGAGATATTAGAACTTGAATAAATCATGTAATGTTGCTGTATCATCTATGTCCAGATCAATCTCGCTAGATCAATAAGTCTGTCTCAACTCATGATATCCTAGAGACAGGAGAACAGGCACCTGGAGCACATTAACATGAGAGAGTGAGTGGTTGACAATAAAGCCAAACACACACTATGTTAATTAGATCAAATGAGTTTTCAGAGCTTTATGAAAAGAGTGATCTGTATTGCTCTATTGTCTCAATATTGCACATGCTATAAGCCTCTTACAGTTACTTACCAATGTGTGACCGTGGATGTGTATATGAAGAGTTCATTTGCAAAAACAGTTAACTCAGTATTTAACAATTTTCAAAAATCATGTTTTTTCATTGTGCATTCCAATTAATCTCAATCAAACTGCAGTTGGGTTATTTTGATAAGGCTTTAAAAAATCACAAAAAACACAGCTAAGACAATAAAACACAATAAAACATGATAACAAAATTTTTTTTTTGAAAATTTCAAGTTATCCGTTTTTGCAAATAAACTCATATATATATATATATATATATATATATAGAGAGAGAGAGAGAGAGAAGCTGTGTATATACAATATGTCTGTTCAACTAAAAAAGAAAATAAAGAAAGAATGTGGCGGTACCTCAATCTCAGCTGTGAATTCAGCATATATTAGTTGGCTGAGAGAGGGTGGTGTTATATGTGGCACATAATTGGTTGTTTCTTCAACGACAAGGAGACAATGACTGCTATTGTTCTAAAAACACACTTGATAAAGAAGTTGCCTTTCATTATCGGAAATTAAACAGAAGAACAGTTCAGGCCTTCCAAGTCAGCAACAGCTCATTGTGTCAATAAACTTATTAAAACTCTAGGTGGATTGTTAAGAAAAGCCATACAGTAAATGGGACGGTAAAGATATAGCATTTACTGAATGTTGTAATCATAAGAAAAGTCCTAGACGTTAAGTCAAATGTGAAATGCTTTTTTAAACACAAACACACATACATGCACACAAACATTCCCACATTTATATATGAAGGACATCTAATGTCAATTCTGTTCCATCTCAGAAGAAACTGTCTACTGGAAGATAAAGCTGGAAAAAAAGACACATATATAAATATATTTTTTAATAATAAGATTCCATATGGTCAAAACTGCTTTGGTTTTCTCTCTAAAGTGATAGTTCACCCCAAAATGATTTACTCTACCCCATGATGAACATTTGAAGAATATCCTGGTCTTTCTTTTCAATGTAACTGAAGTGAATGAAGACACCATGAAGTGAAGGAGAACAACATAATTGTCTCACAAAAGGTCCATACAATTGTGCTCTATATTGCAAGTCTCCAACAGAAACACAATAGCTCCTATTCACTGCCTCTCTTTTATATGTTAAGTTCACATTCTTTTGGGTCAGACTTTAATAAATTGATTCGGTTCACAAAACCACTGAATAATTTGAGAACTGAGACTCACTGAGTCAATGTGGTTGTAACAGCTAACAGCTCACTAGAGTGCAACATGTTCAGTGAACAACTTAAAACTGTATGGCTTCAGAAGACTTGAAATACAGTGCTTGTAAGTAGAGTAGAATTTACAACTTTTATGGTATTTTTATAATGCCTTTGTGCCCATTTTTGAACTTTAAAAGCTCCAGTTCCATTCATTGTAATTGCATGGAAAATACTGTTTTTATCCTTGAAAATGTCATGCAGGTCTGAAACAACATGAGGGTGATTAAATGATAACAGAATTTTAATTTCTGGGTGACTTTGCCTTTAACCTTTGGCACAACAGATTCAAGTTCAAAACATGTTGGAAAAGTGTCATCAGCAATGCAAAAACCAACAAATTAACCACCAAAACCCTGATTCTGAATTAACATGTGCCTTCCGGCGGCTGCTTGCTTTAATTAGATGAGCGGACTATATAATACCGGATGACCTTTACCACCATCAGCGCTTTAGCCTCCAGATTGGGACATTTAGTTGTCGCTGTGGACAATTATATTTCAGGTACTACCTGCTGTGTCGGATAATAGTCCATAATTAGCACAGGAGCGGGGAATGCAGAAAGAGGTCTCTCCTTGTCTTTCGGACTGCAGCAGGGGACGCAAGAGTGGAGGAGAGTCAATCATGTCCACTCTATTGCCTACTCACTCACCCACCCAGCAGGGAGCTTTCTGCTCAGATCCAGTGCTTTCAGCAGGGTGGGAATGATGGTGCATTCAGAGGTGAGTGAGTTACCGGGGGGGAGATGACGGTCCTGAACTTCTAGGGCTGCCCCTGACTCTTCGTCTTTCAGAAACGTACAAAGAAACATTGAATGCGCCGCTGGAGTGCGGAAGATTTCTCTGAAACTTCACAGTGGCTTACAAATGCTTGGACCTGAATAGAATTCGAGTACAAGAAACGACAGGGGTGAACCATCCAAAAAACAGCAGGGACTGTAACCCCACGTATACAGCGATCTAGCATCGAGACTGGGTTTCATTCTCACTTTTCAAACAAACATTAAAGAGCGTTTTATGTAATTGCATATCGCTTTATTTCCAGCCTGCGTGTTTATATCCGCGCTGCATTTTTAAAAGAGCTTTCATGGCTCCTCCAGGCGTGCTGTGAATGCACCAGGCGGTGAACCCCTGATGAACAGATCAGTAGGCCTGGCTCTCGGATGGAGCAACAAACATGATCATTCATCTATCAAATACACTTGGGATGACATCTGTCACCAGGCCTCTTTTTTCTTCCCCTTTCCTTTCCATTTACAGCACCTGCCTTATTGATCTAAAAGCACAAAGCAAAAGAAAATGTAGAGCATGACAGTCCGAAACACTGATGTCACATACCAATGGCTATTTCTTCCACAATCCCAAAGCAAAGTGGATGATATGGCCGTCACAAAGAGCTGGCCTATAGTATCGACTATCTGAAATACTGTAAGGCTCAGAGACACCCTCAGACGCAGAGCCCTGAATGTCACACGCATAAAGAACACTGAATAATTCCTGCCACTCATCAATTATCCGGAAGCCGTGCTGAATGTACAAAAGCCCTTTAATTACATTTAATCTACAGTCTGCATGCGAAACAGGAGGTTAACATAATATCACTGAGCCATCTTCATGGTTCAATAGTGCTAAATGACTCAACTAATGAAAGCCAGTCTGCTTCACTAACACCTTCTGACTGGTCATTTTTTTTCCTTTTTTGTGAAACAAGGCATTCTTGAAAATCCAATTTTCTCTTGGCCCCCTTTCTTTTTTTCATGGCTGTTCACTTGTCATGTCTCATGCTTGGGAGATTATTATTTTTGTGCTATTTTGCTAGTTCTCTCCAAATCTATCACTTACAGCAGGTACAATAGCCGAATTTAATAAATCCCTTCTGCATGGACTCCCTCCTGTGCAGTGGGCTTGAAAAACGGAAGGAAAGGCTCGGGCTGAATGAGTGTGTTCTTGGATTTAAATGTGATGTGGGCGTTCAGCAGTCTTAAGTGGTTCGGAGGGGGGCACTGGCGTTTATGCGGCTGAGCAAAGTAAACTATCTGCAAACTACAGTTAGCGTGATACTATTCCCAGGGTTTAACACTGGTGCATGTCCAACAAGTTAAAGTTATGAGTGCAACAATTCAAATCTGAAATCCGTCGAGAATCATAAGGCAGGGTAGAAAATATCTGATAATTGCAAAATAGGGATTCGTTGGTTCAGAATGTACCCGGAAAATGTACAATGCAGTTCAAAGACTAAATCACAATGTAATTGCTGCTAATATCTTATTTCAATATTTGTTTGTTCCCCCTAATATGCAGTATGTAAGGCCGCTGTGTTTGAGCTGGCTGGAACAGGACAACTGCTATTCACTTTATTTGAAATGGAATTTCTTTTACACTCTTAAAATGAATGATCCATTTACAGCCTGATTCCACAGAAGAACCTTTTAAAGACCCACAAATACCTTTCTACTATTCTCTACTTCTTTACAAAAATAAACTAAGTGAGGAAACTAATGTCTCGCGTAGCTAGACCTTCAGACTGACGGCAGAAGGTCTGGGAACCTTTGAATGGCCAAGGCCCGCCCACAAGGTCATATGACTGACAGGTGAAGCAACCAATCACGTTTCGTTTTGTGCCATGTCATGTTTAGGGGTGTGAAATGTCCCCACAATAATAGAACGTTGTTTAAAACTCTTGGACGTATTTTAAAGGGTCTATGCACGAATGTTAAATATTTCACATACTTTTGAAAATCCAGCGTTTAGTTAATTCTGGTTTGGCTTCACTGCATCATTGTTTCCGGGCGGAATGTTAAAGAACGTGACACACACGTCGCCAGGAGACCCTGTATAATTCAACCAATCTGATGACGACTTCAAAACTCCTGAAGTGTTTCCAATTTTTAGTGTGCCATATGCATCAGATGTTCAGCCAGCGGTCCATGGTTATGACGTCTGAGGCTGAGACTACTATAAATATAACCGTAAAAACCTAAATTAAAAAAAAAAAAAAAAAAAAAAATGCCCTTATGACATATTTCACCCCCAATTTTCTCACCCTAATGTCTTTGCAAACTTGTATGACTTCATTTTTTCCGTGGAACATAAAAGAAGAGATTTTAAAGAACGTTGAGGTCCGAACAATGTTGAACCCCATTGATTTTAAATAAAAAAGATTGTATGTCTTCATACAGGTTTGGAACAACATGAGGGTGAGTAAATTATTCATTTTTATGTGCTATCCCTTTAAAAACCTTGCAGAGAAAGACGGTTCTTGATAATTAAATGGTTTCTGTCAAATCAACGGTATTGAAGAACCATTCAAGAACATTTATTTTTATTGATTCAAATATTGTGTTCTATAAACTGGCACAAGATACCTTCCATGTAGACCAAAACATAGAATAACATCTCCTGTATGTGCCTCAGTTCCACAATATCAAGATTTTCTCGCAGACTTTCATCTTGTCAAGACACTGAACAAGAAAATGTGTCCCTCCACTAACCAGACACCCTACCTCCTGAGGTCACAAGAGAATGGTGCACTGCGTTGGTAACAAAACACACCAAAAAACAGTCCTGACACTCTCTGGGGAGGCTGACAGCCAGTTTGCAATGAGACTTCAGAGACAGTAGCATTTAAAAAGCAAGTCAGGAGCATTTTAGCAAGGCTGGCTTCAACATTACACCAATTTATTTTTTTCCCTCCACTGAAAGACTGCATTCATTTTTGCTCTGTTTTGCAGGATGGAAACACTGTAATTGTGGATTATTTTACCAATCACTCTCTTTGATGGCTTCATGAAAACATCCCACTCTCTCACCTCCCACTCAACTGAAACACTTTCAGGCCTTTGAGAGTTTAACAAAATGTTTGAGGAAGTAGATTTTGAAAAAAATGACTAATGTACTTCGATATTAATTGAGAGAGTGCTTTTCCCTTTTCTTCGCTATTGATTACCATCTTGGTTCAAAGGCCCAAATGATATTTAACGTTCATTTCTTCTGGTGAAACCTGAATGCACTTCACATCTTACGGTCTTAATTTCTGAAGTATAGAGATCAGTGATCTGACTAGTGTTTTTGCTTATTACTTTATCACTCTTCAGCTATAAACTGGACTCAAGCATTATTTCTTTACTTCAATTCATCAAACCAAAGGGTTTTCACCCCTTACTGACAACTTCTTGACAATCTACTACATATAAGCATAGATACTTTTGAGACTTTGGTTTCATTTACCCACTTGAAATAAAGAGCGGAGGAGATTTTGACATTCCAATTGATTTGGATGACATATTGGATACCAAACGAATCTATTTTTCGTTATCCAAATCGATTGTAATGTCAAAACCTTCTATGCCTTTAGTTTCTGTGCTGTTAACAAGCACCTGTTTTGGCCTTCCTCTATCAGAACATATTGACAGAATATGAAAGATAAATGTGGTTCCCAGTTTTACCTAGAGCATAAACCTTGCCCATAATTCAGAGCCTATTGCTTACAGCCAATTGTATGAGTGGAGAGAATACTAATTTATCTTAGTACCGCGGTAAAGCTTGGATGTTTGTGCTGTCCTTGTGTTTAGAGTGTCTGTGTATGCTAGACCTTTGCTGGAAACCACAGGATACACACATGAAAATAACAAATTAACAAATATAAATGATTAGGTCTATAAAAGGAAGATGTCATCACTTTCTCCCTCTTTGTCCAAGGCTGGGTGTTCACAGTGTTAATTGCTCATCTTTTATAATCAGCTGGGTTCATTTACCAGAACTTACACTCTACAATTGTGCTATCGTCCCTCTAGTTAAAATGACTATTAACAACAGACATATTCTGGCTTGTTAATGTATTGTCCAAAATAACAACTCAAACAAGTTAAATGAACATGTTCGTAAAAAATGTAGCTGGGATATTTAGTGGTATAATTCATCCAAACATTAAAAAAGTTCTCATTTACTCAACCTCATGTCATTGTGAATCCATATGCTTTTCTTTTAGTCTGAAATTAAGGCAAGTGAGTAACTTAATTTTCTTGTCATTTTGGGGTCTTTTCATAAATTTGTATTGTCTGGAAAAGAGCATGTGTTCAATATAAGAAAACAAACTAAAATGTTTTTGAATGAAACAAGGGTGAGTAAATAAGGACAATTTGTTTTTGGATTACATTTAGTTTAATATTAATAATAATACATTTTGTTTATAGGTGCCTGTAATGACACACAAGGACACCTTACAAGCATAATAAATATACTATGTGCCCACACATATCACTATCCTATGTTTTAATCTATAAAATCTATATTTAGAGGGGATGTTTAATTTTTTCTATTTCTACCTCTTGTAGTCTGAGCGGTCTATAAACATCTCTTGTTTTTTTTCTAAGTGGATGTCGTTATGGTCCTACTGTTGTCTAGCTGCAGTGACAGGGACCTCCAAACTCAAGTCCAGGTTCTATTTAGATTGAAAAGCATGGAATTGCATCATGGCAGTGATATGAATGGAGCTCTGATTTGACCCTCCGTGTCCATAGGACTCCAATCAGCCTCCATATAGTTAGACAGTAGGTACAGGCCTCATTACACTGCAGGAGAGTCAGTCATAATAGATATCCTTCCCAACAATAGAGACCTGAAGGTACTTTAACTCCAGAGCAGAGAACAGAGTGAACAGATGGAGTGGCAGAAAGGAAAAGGCCACAATTTGGAACACACATGTACACATGAAACAGGACAGGAACATGGGTCACTCACAAGCCCCCCAATCTGCCAGTGTACTGAACTAAAAGATTACCCTTCAATGCATGGAATTTGATGCTTTTAAGCCATCAATATTGAAATTAACCAGAAACCCACATGGCACAAAATTAGAAGGTTGCTTCTTTGTTGTCACATGGAGAATAATGAGCCACAGACATAAAACCACTGATAAATTCATGTGAGAAACAGTAAAATGGTATCATATATAAGAACCGCCAATGTTATAGTACATAACAAAATATAAAGAATTATGATTATAAAGAATCATAATGTCTATAGACTGGTATAACAGAGTGTTTCAAATTTATAATAATTAAACATGGCAATCTGAATCCAGCTATTTATACTAATACTATAGTTTTCAGATGAAGCGGCATGTAATACACCGAGCTGTAGTTCACTGACAAGCTACGCAATATCGCGTTCATTATTAGTGATGTATTGCCTGCGATTATGAAAGCGATATTGCATAGCTTGTCAGTGAACTACGGCTCTGTGTATTACATGCCGCTCCATCTGAAAACAGGTGATGGAGATTTACTACTAATCACAGAACCGGCTTTACTGATGAGATGTGCATGATCACCGCATTTGATTATTTGCACAGCCCTACTAAAAACCAAACTGTAAACTAAATGAGATGAAACCTAACAAATACTAAAAAAAAAAAAAATAAATTAAAACACAAATGAGAAAAAAAAATAATAATAATAACTATAACCAATCAATCACACTCATTCAGTTGTTCAGCATCGTTGTGCCTGACATCATGTAAAAAAAAAAAAAAAAAAAAAAATTATATCAACACCTTATTTTTCAACGCAGAAGTAAGCTGTTATCTGTGAATGTGCGAGACTTCCAGTTCATTACTAGGGAAATAACGACAAGAACAAAGTGCAGTAAACGGTAAAACTGTTTGCATTACAAACGAGTTTGTTCATAATTACACTGACCAAAATTATAAACGCAACACTTTTGTTTTTGCCCCCATTTTTCATGAGCTGAACGCAAAGATCTAAGACTTTTTCTATGTACACAAAAGGCCTATTTCTCTCAATTATTGTTCACAAATCTGTCTAAATCTGTGTTAGTGAGCACTTCTCCTTTGCCGAGATAATCCATCCACCTCACAGGTGTGGCATATCAAGATGCTGATTAGACAGCATGATTATTGCACAGGTGTGCCTTAGGCTGGCCACAATAAAAGACCACTCTAAATACATTAAAATAATATGGTAAGACTAACCAGTTTGCAATAACAAGCAGCAAACAAGCTGTTTGTGAAGCTAAAAATTGCTGGAAGCAGATGAGACCGGAAGCTAGACACATTCAGTTTTGAAATGGCCGTGAATTTAATAATATTAATTTAAAGAATTAATACAAACAGAAACAGCACCAGCTATATGGGTATTGTAATACAACTAGTAATACAACAACTAGTCATACTAATTATGATATTTAGATCGTCGCTTGTCCAATGAGTTAAAATGACTATTAAATTTAAATAAAAGACATTCTGCTTTGTATACATGTAAAAAAATGTTTTTTGCAGGTTTGAATTACCATTCATATTCATCATATAGAAAAATAGCATAGTAATTTTGCTAAATGTCTGTCTTAGTATTCAACAAAACAAATTGAAAATGTGTTTTTTTTTAAATGAAAGAGTAAATAACGTCATAATTTTCCTTTTTGGGTTAAACTGTAATTAAATTAATTGTAACAACAGAACAGCCCCAGCTATATGGGTATCATCATACTACTAGTAATACAAAAACTAGTCATCCTAAATATGATTTCTGGATCAGATGAAAGGTCCAGAACTAACTGCTGTATAACAGAACTTTAGTCTCCAGTCTGTCCAGGATTACAGGAAAAGTTCTGTTAAGCGTACAGAAAAAAATCACTTACCAATTTCCCCCTGAACGTCCAGGCTGCCTTGGACATGTGCTCAGCTTCACCTTTCTAAGCTGCTGACACATTAAAGTCCTCGCTCACTTCACCTCGGCATATTGTCAAACAGGACGTTCCCGTCACATTTCCATTCCTCCTTTCATTAGTACAGTAAAACCTGAAGGAGGGACAGAGGGTGAGAACCTAAATACCTTTCTCCGAGTCGCCCGGCGTTCTCATTAACACATAAAAGAATCTTAATGAAGGTGTGACCTTGGCAGTGTTTTTGTGAAACCTGCGATTCAACAGTCAAGGTCTTAGGGGCAAGATAAGCCGCAGTGCATTTTAATCCCTCCTCTGCTGAGTGGAGCATCTGGTTAAATTACTGCCTTTTCACCTCGTTCCTTTGTAGTGAGGATTTCTGTTTCGTAAGTGCTTTTTTCACTCTAGATTCCCCTACCCAACACCTAAGATCCATCTATTGTGTGATCATATTGAAGCAGACTTAAGCTCCAATCCCAGGCGTCCACGCAACAGCAGAGGAGCATATTCCCAGGAACATCGTGAAAGACCTGCTATTCTGGGCGAGGGAAGGATTAGAAAACTTTTCAAATGTTTTCCCTCTCTCCAGCCTCTGCGAAAGCTCTTCCTGGTGCTGTTATGGTTGAATATCCAAAAGCAATTAACTTTTTCTTGCTGCCCTCTTGTACCGATGCCCCTTCGAACATCAACTTAGTCCAGTGCACGGTGCTTGAAATCCCAGGTTTCCAAGGCAACCAGCCACTAGTTCAGCATCACAACACCAGTTCTTCAACCAGGTTAATGACCAATCACAGATAAAGCACTGTATGCCCCTTATCTACGCACAAGACACGGTGCATATAGAGGGCGAATGCAAATACAGCTCATTATTTTGCATCTCCATCTCATATCACAAACTAATACACATGACACTGTTTGCTGTAAGTAAAACCAAGCCACTTTATACACTCTCATGCTAACAATGAACTCTTTGAGGTCTGGTGTTGCAGCACACTTGGGATCTTAAAAAGGCGGCACTCAGTGACACAACTTCTTTTTTGTCACTTTGGTGCGGTGTCACACGGTTCACCTTCAGGCATCTGAGAAAAGAACAGCCCTCTCATCCCAAACAGACCGAGAAATGTTGTATGATGCAAAATGGAGGAGTAATGTGCAAGAGAATCAAATGAATCCAAACAAGGAGAAGCTGAGAGAGAGTTACGGAGGCATAGACATCAAGCATTGTCTGCTAGTGTTGTGTGGCATAGAACGCAGTACTCAAGTCTCCAAACACTGCCAGTGTCACAGTACTTTACCCGTTAATGGTAGCAGCATGGAAATGGAGAAAAACAAATCTAAGTTCTGGGAGAAAAATATCTTCAGTTTTAGATTTAAGAGTTTTGTTTGTTTTTTTGCAAAACAAATTGTACTATTCACTGTATTATTAATAATAATAATAATAATAATAATAATAATTAGTAAAAAATAAATGTTATATATTATCTGTATCACAATTTCAATATTATATAATACTATATTAATACTAAAATTAAGTATAATAACATTTTAATATTCACTTATTATTATTACTACTGCTATTATTATTATTAATAAAGTAGTTATTATCATTATTATTATTAGTTTTTTCTTTTTACTGTAGAAGCAGTAGTTGTAGTAGTAATAATAACAATAAATTACTATTACTATAATATTTTTTCATTTTATTAATATTTTAGTTATTATTATAAATATCACAATTTTAATAGTAATTTATTAGTTATTAGAAATCCAGCATAATCATTATTAGCATAATCACTACAATAATAATAATAATTTTTACTGTAATATAATAATAACAATATTATTTTATTATTATTATTATTATGTCAATAAAATGACAAATAAAATGTTAATATTAACATTACTTTCATTTAATTAACATTTTTATATTCACTGTAATAATAGTAAGAAATAACAATTAATAGTAATAATTTAGTTGTTGTTAATATCACAACTTGAATGTACACAACTTACACAACTTGTGTATAACGATTTTTAATATTCACAATAATTATTATTATTACTAATGCTACTATGATTATTATTATTGGTTTTAACTTCATTAGTAGTAGTCGTAATAATAATAATAATAATAATTATATTATTACTAACATTCAGTTTTCATTTATTAATATTTTAATATTCTAGTTATATCACAATTTGAATATTAATATTTTATAGCTCAGTTCAGACAGTAACAATTCACTATATTTACTATAATAATACTACTAATAATGTTACATCACATTATTTTTCCATGAGACATAATTAGGGTTTCATGCCAACACTATCACCTAAAATTAAAGTCATAATTAAAAATAAAAAAGGTGACATTTTGTCTGTACTTACAGTGCTCATGAACAACTTAATGATGCTGATTCTGGTAGAACTCAACATGCTGTACACAGAGACTTTGAGGAACTCTTGAACACTTCTTCTGTATGTCTGAGAGATGCAGCGCTGTGAATTTACGTAAGGCCCGAGCTCAGCTTTGTAAAACCAGAGCGCTGATTCTGGATCAGTCTATTTTGACCTTTCTGCCAGATGGCATTACAGTGTGTGGTGTTCGGAGCCAAGCTGACGATGGAGGTGCACAGCCTCGGGCTCTGACGATTGGCATACTCATCTCTCTCCATGCAATGAGTTTGACATTACACCCCTTCCTCACCCCAAACAGATCTGCACAGAAACATGCTTATATAACAACACGCACAGTGAAGAACAAATCTGTCTCCAAAGTCACTGCAGGAGTTTAGAGTGACCTGAAATACACCGGGTAAATCAAGACACCACATGCAGGAGTACAGGAGTTCATAGTTACATTGTCAAAATATGCATTTGCATTTACAAAACAACCTTGTGATTGCATAATAGTGTACATCTCCAACAATCCCCCAGAAGCACTGACAAAGACTGCATCTCACAGATGTATCGTTCAAAGGAAAGATCAGAACTATGTGTGTTATTTTTATAACAAGATGTGATTAAATATATTTAGAACTGATGAATACTTGATGCTTACTGCTGTAATACAATGTAAACAAGAGCTAAACTTTTAAGACCCCACGTGATAGTCTGGTTTTGTAGTGCATTCAAATGCTGAGGATGAAATGAGAAATGCATGATCTCCCTGGTGAAAATATCTGCAGTGTATAAATGGAGCAAAAACATTGTGCAGACATCAGCAATGCAGGACTTTTTTACAGATCACAAAAAACAACTTTAAATGCAAAACAAAAACAATAAATACATTTGCAATAAACATTTTGCAAAATGTCTCCATAAATAAGTCAATATGTCAATAAATGAATAAATTAGTCAAAAATTAATAAGTCAATTTGCAATAAACATTTTGCAGTATGTTTCAATAAGTAAATAAATAAGTCACTAAATCAATAAATATGAGTATAAGTAAATATAAGTCTAAGTATGTCAATAAATATACGTATGTCAATAAACAAATAAGACAAAGTCAATAAATAAATAAATAAATGTAAATAAGTGTAATACATAAATGTATTATTGATTGATTGATTGATTCTAGCATTCCATATAGTTAGATACATATGATTAGTGACAGCAGATATATCTCAATCGAACAGCAAGCAATGACTGCAATCCTATCCTCAGTAGATAGATAACACATAACACATAATTACATTAATAAAGATAGATAGATATATAGATAGATATATATAGATTCTCGATCTTCATTTTTTCGTATTTATAGTTTATATATATATATATATATATATATATATATATATATATATATATGATATATATATACACTATAGTTGCCAAAAGTATTGGCACCCCCTCTAATAAACATGTTTGACTACTTTAGTAATTTCTATGAGTACAAATCTTAATGTTAAAGCATATAATGATATTCTAGGAAATTGTGTGCTTCTAATATTATAGCAACAGTTTGGACTCTTTTCTATTCTAACATGACAATGTCTCTGTGTATAAGACAAGGTTCAAAAAGAAAATGATTGATTCAGTCAGTGTGGAAGAACTTGACTGGTCTGCATAAAACCAAGTCCTAATCCCAGTTTAACACCTCTGGTGTGACTGTAAATGCAGACCTTGAGCCAAAAACTCATCACCAAACACCAATGACTTGTACATATGGGTTCAGTCATTTTAGACACTTACAAAACTGTTGCAACAGAGATGGAAATACAATTTTTAAATACATGAATTATGTTCCCATCGTTGTTGCCACCACAGAGTTAGTGCCTTCTGTTCTAAAAATGGGGTGTACTTTTGTCTATTTGTGTATGTACAAGTCATTGGTGTTTGGTTTGGTGATTTTTGGCTCAAGGTCTGCATTTACAGTCACACCAGAGGTGTTAAACTGGGATTCAGGACTTGGTTTTATGCAGACCAGTCAAGTTCTTCCACACTGACTGAATCAATCATTTTCTTTTTGAACCTTGTCTTATACACAGAGACATTGTCATGTTAGAATAGAAAAGAGTCCAAACTGTTGCTATAATATTAGAAGCACACAATTTCCTAGAATATCATTATATGCTTTAACATTAAGATTTGTACTCATAGAAATTACTAAAGTAGTCAAACCTGTTCATTAGAAGGGGGTGCCAATACTTTTGGCAATATAGTGTATACTGTATATATGTGTGTGTGTGCATAGATTTGACAATTATGCAGAGCATATTCCACAGCCAAATTGGAGATCAGGGTAAACCTGCATGGATCTTTTATCACATTCGGAGGATAAATGAGAGCTCTTTCAGTGAGGCTGCAGCATATCATTTACTGGGGGTGTAATGAGAAGGCTCAGGGAAGGCAATTAACATTTAAAATGAGAATCAGCTCATTGGAGATGGCAGTGATGCCACGGGCCACTGTGTGCTGTGAGACTTAGCAAATATTTGACAAATTCTGGACAATAAGAACAAAAGGGAGGGTCAGGAATGTCCCGTTGTCTCTACGGGCACACTGTGCATTAATTTGAACATTTTACATTTGAAATTTCAGTCACTCTGTCAGAAGGTCCCTAAACAAAGTCTGTGTGAAGCGCATCCATCTGAGAGAGGACAAGATTTGAGCAACAGTTTGTGAGATAATGCACTCATGCTGTTCGGCCTTGTCCTGTGCTGTCTGCTACACATTTCATTCCAAGATGACAGAGAAAATACAGGATTACAAACTAAGAGGGACACAGCAAATACTACAAACAAGTACAGAAAATCCACAGCCGTGTTCTCACAATAATTCATACAATTTATGATTTTGGATATTCTTTAATGCAATGATATTAAGGACATTAAAATAGATTACAGCATTTTTTTTTTTACTTGCTACCCATTCTTAAGTAAAATATTTTAAAGTGAAATACATTGCTACCATAGAAGCATATTAACCCAAAGGGTTGTGTTCGGGTCATTTTGACCTGGAGAGAATTTTTTTTTCTCCCGAAAATGTTACTTAATGTTATCGTATTTGACTAAGATTTACTGACTTTGCTCACACAGAGTATAACTACTTCCACCACAAAACATTTTTTTTAATTTTATTCAACCATGTTACAACCATGTTGAGGTGTTCCCGGTCAAAAATGACCGGCCTACAAAAAATGTATTATATTTGTTATGCTATATTAACACTTAATATTGGTATACATTTTTTTGTCAGCTTGTTTTCTTTTAATTAGGACTCATTTTGTGTTTATTTTTGGAACACAACAAATTTCTTGGTTAAACATTAGAGCACGTTAGTGTGATAAACAGTGCAATTTTTGTCATATTTTATTTAACACTGACAAAATTATCCATAAATAATGCATTTTTCACTGAAAAACTGAGGTACATAAACTCAGATTAATTAGGCCTACAATAAATAAGTTCCAAAAATTAATACAAAACCAGTCCTAATTGAACGAAAACAAGCTGACAAAAAGATTGAAAGCCATATTAGGTGATAATATAACAACAAGAGATTTATAAGCTATTATTTGTAGGCCGGTCATTTTTGACCGGGAACACCACAAGTGTTCTTTTGTGCTATTTTTTTTACAAGATATAAGCATTTCAAAACAAATTTCTTGGTTAAATAGAGAATGCTAGTGTGATAAACAGTGCAATTGTTTCATGTTTTATTTAATATTGACAAAATTTTCCATAAATAACACTTTTTTCACTCAAAAACTGATGTATGTAAGCTCAGATTAATGAGGCCTATATGATAAATCAGTTCCAAAAATAAATACAAAACTAGTCCTAATTGAAAGAAAACAAGCTGACAAATATTTGGTGATAATATAGCATAACAAGTGATTTATAAGCAATTTTTTGTAGGCCAGTCATTTTTCACCAGGCACACCACAAGTGTTATAGGGTTTTGAACACAACCTGAGGGTTAAATTAATAAGTCACTTGAGGCTATACAGTGATTTTACCCTAAAATACACCAATGTTCAATAAACACTTCATAGATTTTATTTTTATTGATTTAAATGTATTATTCATAATTATTGGAATAAACAGTTCTTCCATGCTAATTATTCTAGCTCTAAGCCATTCGCAGTTGCCAAGCAACACACCAACTTGGTACATTAATATAGAATGTGCAGTCACAGGTGTGAGTTTATAGTCATTTTACAACTTGGCTTTAAACGTGACTCATCTAATCAGAATTTACAGTTGGAACTACCAGTTTCATAAAGCATCATTTAACAACCTCAGAGCTCATGCTGGGTCTGTCTCCAAAGGTTTATACTTTCATCAATTTGTCTATGGAGATTTTTACTGTTGCAGCAGGCCTGTACTGTATTGTTGCACAAACTCTGCATCATAACTACATGTCTCCTAAAGACTGGATTTGTTTCAGAACTTTTTTTGTACAGGTAGAGCAATCCAGCCAAGAGCCTAGTCCTGTATTTCACAGCCTGTCCTTCACTGCTCAAGTCTGAAGGACACGTGAGATCCTGTGAATGACCAATCAATCAATCTCCTGCAGAGGAACAACCTCTCATGATGGGAGGTTTCTCAGTTTACTCATCTCCTGCTCAGTGTCATACTATCCAGACAGTGTGACATGAGCTCTGCTCCGAAACCTAGTGAGCTGATTCGCTGCCTACTGTCTACTTAAGCGGCTGCTTTCTAAGGCAGAAACCTCACAGAACCTCATGTCTGATTTGCACAATTAAATAGCCAAAGAGTTTGACGTTAGCATGTTGCTAAGCTAATGCAACTAGGCTTATTGGGGGAAAAAAGTACCTCTACCTACTGTACATTATAGCAAAACTCCAAAAACACACCGATACATACAATTCAGTGCGGTTTCCAGTTGAAATGAGCACTAGTGGCAGTAAAACACCAACAACTTTTATTCCTTTTCACACAAATTATGACTACAGGGCATATTAGCGACTAATAAAGACTTTTTTTCACATTGTTCCTTTCACAATACTATGTTATGATCTCCATACACTTTTACAATAGTGCATGGATTGTAAACTAATACATTTTGATGTTTGCATCACATAGCTACTGTAAGCAGGTCCATATGTAAACTTGCTCAGTAGCTCACCTGGTACAACACTGCACTTAGGCATGAGTCCTCTGAAACATGAGTCACAATAAAAGCATGGCTGCTTCAGTAAAGGCATTTTTATTGCATGTTTATTTTTGCTCACTCCATTGGTTAGGTTTATGGTAGGGTTTAGTGAAGGTGGTATGTTATTTCCAAATGCGATGGAGCATTAACTTTTTAGCGCCACTCACCTATATTTCCGAACTGCCACAATACATACAACCAGATTCACGTTTAAATAATTTTAGCATAACTCACTGGAAATTTCACTTCGAAAAAGTCACAAAACATACAAGAAGCAGTGTAATATCTTTAAATGTCAACACACTACATGTTTTTTTTTTCCCCAATGAGCCGGGGTTCCACACAAATATTACAGGTATAGCTGATCCAAATTCTCTCGTCATTTACTCACCCTCATGTGGGTCAGAAAAAAGTAAAACACCTTTTAGACCTTTTATAAAATCTTTCAGCTCACTTGATTTGGGAACATAGCAGTAGAAGATTTTTGCAAAAAATAAAAATAAAAATAAAATGAATAAAAAAATTCAACACAAAAACATCATCATCTGCACACTCGCGTTACTACAAAGATTTGTTGGGTTTGTATTATTAGAGCTTTCTGACTTGAGTTCAAGTGCATTTTCTCAGTCAGGAAATTATTTTTCACGTGCGGTGGCGGTGATGATGCTTCTTATGTTCGTTTCGGAAAACCAGAGGACAAATATTTCAATCGATCGCTCAGGCATGGCACCGAAATGAGGCACCGAAATCTGCGTTCTGATTCGGTTCTAGTACATACTGGTTACTTAGGTACCGGTGCCATATTGGTACCGGGTTTCGGTACCCAACCCTGACCTCAATACCATGGTAAAAATATAACTATGAAAAACAGTAGTCTAAAAACATTCAGTATATATGCACACATGGTATAGCTTAATCACAAATACATACTGTACTATAATTATATACCATTACTCCTGTAATAAAATTCAGTGTGAATATCCCAAATTTCTGCCACAATACCATGGTGCAGTGAGTGTTACTAGAGTAAATCCATGGTAAATGATGGCAATGTGTAGATTGAAAAGCCTTCTGACTGTCTCGTTGCACACAGTGTTTCTCCTGTTTGGCTTTAAACTAGTTTAAATCACCGAGTCATTTGTGTTCATCACTGAATTCAAGCACTTCACACTGGATCTCACAGCGCTGTTTAGTGCTCGCTTGACCCTACTTACAGCCCTACTTATTATTCAAAGTGGCACTGAAAGATGTTGATTGACATCCAGTTAACTTAGCACTATTTGGTGTGTGCAAAAACCAATCCCAATCTCACAGGCTGCCCCAATTGAATGGGAAGATACACCCGTCCATGACTGGAGAATTCCCTTGAGAGACAGGCGGTGGGGTTCAGAGTTATGGAGGTAATGGTGGGGGGGGGGACAAAGCAACATTTACAAAGAGAGAGCGGCTGCTTTCTTTTCTATTTCCGTCCTGCCTAAAATCGTCTGAGTGATGTGAAGCTGTAGCATGTCTGTTCTAGTAAACTTTAAACTCGGCTTTCCTTTTTTCATTGCCGCTCTCAAACAGTGAACTGACAAATGTGATCTTTTGTCAGGAACAAGAAGCTTTGTTACGGAAGTTCCACAAGCAAAAATAATTTGCTTAAAAGCTGCAGGAGCATTTTGGGTTGTAGGGCACATTCTGAAGCGAGAATACAATTGCAACCAATTCAAATCTAATGTGGCTGACTGAAGAAAAAGGTTAGCAGTGCCTTTGCCAGTATAACATTGAATCTGCAACAGTGAGAGCAGGGGAACTGCGGGACACCTTTCAGCTAGAGCAGCCAGTTTAACAAACAAACAATTACATGCATTGTTTGACTTGCCTTTTTCACGCCTCGTTTCACGCCTCGTTCACACATACAAAGGGTCACTAATTATTTCAATCCACGTCTTTACCATAAAAGCAATCCTTCTGGAAGAATCTCCCAGAGTGTCCATAAAAATGAGAATGAACTATATCATAAAAATGAGGTCGTAATAGAATTATGATCACATCAGTTAAGAGAAGTAAATTCAATCTTTTTGTTTTCAGGATGAGCAGTGGTGCTGTTTTGGTTGTTGTTGTGTTGAGCTATTACACAGGCAACGATAACCTTCTATACATAGCGGTCAGGAAATCCTCCTTTATCTCAGCACAACGAAAGCAATGGCTTTCTTGAGCTGCCTTCAGATCCATCTCATGATGGGAGCGTACAAAACAGATCAGGATAAAACAAGCCGGAGTGCGATGCAATATTTCCTCCGAGGCAGTAGTATAATGGCCTGGATCTCGGCTGTGATAGATTTTTCTTTGACGGCGTGTAAAGAAAATTTCCACGCTATCATGATTCCATCTGTAAGCGCAAACAATGGCAAGATGGGTCACCGCCTAGTTTATTTGTTTCGCGTTTGTTCTTCATTCCCGGTGGGTAATAGTTTGCAGAGAAGTGTCATTGACTAAAACAGACAAACATTTAAGCCGAGAGGTGCCTTGACTGTAAAACAGTCTCCGAAGCCACCTCTATTGATTTCTTGTCCAGGGTGCACAAACAGAGGGCCAGGGGAGACTACCATCTTTATCGGTGCCTTCCATCTCCACTCTGACTGATAGGTTCGGTCATGAGCCCCGGGTAACGGTTTTGTCCTCTACATACATGGGTGACGCTAGAACCCCACAGCATTGTTTACTTATACGGCCCTGTCATGAGCGAGCGCCGGTGCTTACGGTTCTGAACTAATGGACTGATACAGTCAGACCAGGCAAAAAGCAATTCAGAAGGACACCCGGTATTTAAAAATGTCAGCTTCACTAAAAGGATGATTTCTCGTCTTGAAAGTTTTGCAATTAAAGGTCAAGCTGTTTTATACTCAGTTATATGGTGCTGTAAGACTTTATATCCGTGAGAAGTGTGTGAGTAATACCATAAAATCCACAATGAAAATCAACTTCGATGAGCTTTTGACTAAAGCAGAACTTTATAGAATACTTGAGCCAGACTCTTGACATTTTGCATCTTTGCTTTGCAAAGACATGACACTGCATTTTTCCTATCTATTATTTAATTAAAAAAATACATTCAAATGCAATTCACACATATTGGAATATACATGTTTAATTTAATTTAAAAGACCATTGAAGTTTCTTAGGGGCAGAAAACCAAAAACTGTCCTGATATAATTGTGAAGAAAAAGCCTAATTAAAAAAATTAAATTGAGGGAAAATGTTATTAATAATTCTTATAATACTGTGATTATGCTTATTAATATATGAAGGATTTAATAAAAACAAGACTAATTTCCTTTGAAAATAACGATTAAGATGTGAATACACATGTATTCAAGATGTAAGGAAAACATTTTATACTTTTTGATTACACCACATTATATTTTTACATCATTAGACTTCTGTTAAAAAATAAGAAAACAAAGAAAGAGCAAGCAATACATTGAATTTAACAAGAAATTTTAAAGTGCTAACAATGAAATATTTTTGTAAAACATACACCAATAATGTTTGTTTTATTCACAACGCAGGTTTTTATTTTTTGCAGTGTATGAAAGCAAAAAGTACTTGGCACATGTGTTTAACTAGATTTTTTCCCTCTTTTTTTTTTTATCGTGGATTGCTTATGTGTCATTGATCCAAATAATCTCAATAAGAACAGAATGCAGCTCCTCCAAACTCACAAGACTTCTGTTCGCATCAGTTGGCCATCAAGTTATTTTGTGATAACTGTCATCACATTTGACCAAACAAGCTAATGATGCAGCAATTAAATTTGACAGCGCGGTTTCAATCACATACTAAATTATGAGAAATGAACCTGATAATTCACAAACATCCTTCAAGGCATCATCCGTACCATTAAACAAACCTTGAAGTCATTTTTCGAGACATATCCATCTCTGAGGGGAACACATAATGAAGACTGACCCAGAGAGAACAACTGTCAACATGAGCAGAAGTAGTTCTCTCCATTCTTCACGTGAGAGGCATCTCCCGGGCCCCGCAGAGAGCTGTCAAGCACTCGAAGAGCACACGCGGTGCAAAGAATAACTCAATTTGTAAAGAGAAGCCATCAGGCGAACACAATAAAATAAATATATAAAAGGGAGGCTCAGGGCATATGGAACGAGACACCTGTTTCCACTTGAATACACGGTGACAGGTAAAGAGAGGTGGCCCTCTCTGAGGAACAAGGGCTTTAAAATGGCTACATGATGACAGGGTAGAGACAGCTTGGAGTCTACCCTGCAAGCAATTCCCAGGGTCTCAGATAACAAACAGATTCTAATAACGTAAGGAGGATGAGGACAATCATTGTGTAATTGCTTCTGCACAAAGGAAAACATATTTGGCTGCTTGTAATGTAATGTTATGAGGATAAATGCATTTAATGCTACATGAAAACAGTTGTCATGATACTGTAAAACATGTTTTGATCATTATATTCAACATGACCTCATTAGGCAAGGCAAGGCAAGTTTATTTATATAGCACATTTCATACACAATGATAATTCAAAGTGCTTTACTTAAAGGCAGCGGCTATTTGCACTAAGTGAAAATAGCAATGGATTCTATTTACTCTATGTTAAAATAGCAGGATTTTCTATTTATACTACTTATTGCAAATAGTGGCAATTTTCTGCACCTCGGTATTGTAGTACATTATAAAACAGTATGCAATAATAACTTGGCAAAGTTTACAAAGTGTAAATTTGAATTTGAATTCAAATTATTAAATGGATGTCACCTTATTGGGACAATAAAGCCCCTCCCTACATCTACCCTTACCCTACCCGTTCCTTTATTTTCAACTTTTTGATTATTTCCTTCATTTTTATTGAAAATAAATGCTTTTCTGATGTGATTTGAAATTTGAAAAAGGGAGAAAAAAAGTTCGCCAAAAGGCGGATTCGAACCCGGGTCGATCGCGTCAAAATGAGTAATACACACATTTTACCATCTGCGTCAATAAAGCTGACAACTGATGACCGTCTTTTGTAATGTTGACTAGCCCAATCACACGTTGGTGGGCGGAGTTAGTGTAAATAGACACTCCGTTACATAAAAGTAAAATAATCATAAAAAAATAAAATCGTAACAATAAGACTTTAAATTAAAAACTTTTAAAATTATAAAAAAATGGATTTAAAATGAATTTAAAACAGTTAAAAATAGAAAATGATTATACATAAAATACAGTACAGTCAGTTTGGACATAGCACAGTATTCATTCAATAAATGCACAGCTAAACAGATGAGTTTTGAGTCTCTATTTAAATGTTTTAGCACATCTGATCTCTTCTGGAAGCTGGTTCCAGCTGCGGGCAGCATAATAGCTAAAAGCGGACTCCCCTTGTTTTGTGTGAACCCTTGGTATTTCTAACTGACTCGATCCTAATGATCTGAGTGGTCTGTTAGGTTTATATTCAGTGAGCATATCTGCAATGTATTTAGGTCCTAGGCCATTGAGTGATTTATAAATGAGTAAAATTACTTTAAAATCAATCCTAAATGTAACTGGAAGCCAGTGTAAGGACCTGAGGACTGGTGTGATATGCTCAGATTTTCTGGTTCTAGTCAGAATCCTGGCAGCAGCGTTCTGGATGAGCTGCAGCTGTCTAATGGTCTTCTTGGGAAGGAGACCATTACAATAATCCACCCTGCTGGTGATAAAGGCATGAACAAGTTTCTCCAAGTCTTGACTGGAAACAAAACATCTAATTCTTGCAATGTTTTTGAGATGATAGTATGCTGATTTAGTTACTGCTTTGACATGACTACTGAAACTAAGGTCTGTCTCCAGAATCACCCCAAGATTTCTGACTTGATTTTTAGTTGTTTGACCCCTAGAGTCCAAGGTATGCATTCACCTTGAGAACTTCATCTTTGTTTCCAAATGCAATGACATCAGCTTTCTCCTTGTTTAACTGAAGAAAGTTCTGGCACATCCAACTGTTAATTTCATCAATGCATTGGCAGAGGGAGTCAATGGGTCTGTAGTCATTTGGAGATAAGGCTAGGTAAATTGCAAGTTATTTGTAGCCTATATAAAGCGTGGTTGTAGCACATGTAAATTGTTGTATGTTTGCACAGACATTATTAACATATGTCCGAATCTACAGCTAGTGGTTGACCGATATATCGACCAATAATTGCCCTTTTTTTTTTTTTTTTTTTTTGCATAGGCTGATTTATGTTTCTGTTCTGTTTAGCCAATAAGTGTCAGAAGCGGGGACTTTTAATTTGAATGTTTTTATTTTTTAATCTGTCAAAATATTTTTTTGTTTTGATTCATTTTCAAATGATTTATTTCAAATTTTGTGATTATTTTGTAAAATAAATAGATTTTTCATTACATATGTTATTTACTTCACTTTATTCACTTATTTACTGCTTCAAATTAAATAGTGTGACATGATATTTATACTGGACATCGTCCAACCTGCTCTCTATATCTAAGATATTGGCAACGGTCATCAAAAAACTGACCACTATATACAATGTAAGCATTTTATGTATATGAACAAGTTCATAAACATACAAACCTTTTAGGTTCACAGAAAACTGAATTCATGGAATTAAAAAGGTAATTTTATTGGCTTAAACAGGATCTATACTGTATAATAGTATATTGTAAATAAAACTGATATTTGATATTTATATATTCAAAAAGGGTTCATAAATATTTGTGTCTAAAGCTGTGCATACATAAATACTTTACAATACAATACATATCCACATTCTACATACATTAAAAAATGTATGTGTAAATGTTACAAATACTAATGATATCAGGTTATTACAACAGCTTTATTCATTCATTCATTAATCAGAAAGTATATACAAAAGTTGTTAAAAAGTGCAATGAAGTTAAGAGAAAATATGTAACTTTAGCAGCAATTAATTTATACTTAAAATTTGATGGCATGATTAAACTTACATTTTCAATGTTTACAGTGATCAACAGAGTTCGTTAAGTTTTTATCGTCAGGCAATCCTAACAAATACCAAAGTGGCAGATGCCATTCAACTGTTATGACACAAAATAAACTCCACTGCGTTTTATGTTGTTATTGACTAACCTTAATAGTCCAATTGATTCTGTTCTCTAGAGACATCACATAAAACTACTCAATTAAAAACACAAATTAAAAAAGGCCGACTGTCTAGGGGCGAAATTGCTCTCATGCTTGGCTAAATCAATCTGTTTACTGTACACTCCCCCGAGCATTTTGTGAAATAACAAAGTTAACAATGTAGCCTCATCTCCCTATAGAAACACACTGAACACTGGTCATACGTGCCACAACGCAGCCTCAGTTCTGCTGAGAAAACAACCAATCTAATTACACTGGATCACAGACATCTGACATACCGACAGCTCTGGATTTGATGACAGACAAATCCTTTTAGACCGATTTCATTGCACCTATTGATCCCGAAGAGCTGGAGTTTATGGGATGAAAGCAGAGAATGCCTCAGTTCTCTTGTTTCTCATCCCACTCATCACACTCACACAAACAATGCTCTGTTTATCATTACCTCAAGTCCCAAAGATTTCGTTTAATCATAATATTCATGAGACGTCAGTCGACTGTGTGGGAATGACCTTGGCTTCATCATTCAGAGAGCTCAGAGAGTCAGGCAATATCAAAGGGGACCCGGTCCCTGAGATCTAGGGCAGAGACATCACCCCCATCCGTCACAGGCCCCGCTGTGGAACCGGCTCTCTGGGGAAGAAATTAGACATTACTGCGTTTCTTTAGCTGGAGGTCTAATCCTCCGTGACTGCTGCCATGTTGCTAGAATCATGGGATGTGGAGAGAGAGTGTGCAGCGAGACACCTGACAGTGATTAATGCAAGAAACAAAAACGGCAAAAGAGGCAGCCACAATATATATCCAAAGCGAAGCAAAACATTTCATTTAAGTCTCGATGTATTCGTCGTCTCTGACGAATGAGAAAGCTCCACTGACATTGCCCTGCCTGATCCAGTTTGCGATTGGCCTGGCTCTTAGAAATGCCAATGCACTTTAAAAAGACTGGTAACGGTTGAGGCACACCTGTTTTTCGGCCCCTGAAAGGGTCAGAAAGATAAGAAAGCAAGCTGAAGCAGCAATGAAAGCACATTAGAAGCTGCTGTAATGCATATTGAAGCTTCAACTGGATCCACACAGAAACTGATATATGGGCAAAATTAAACAGTTTCAGAATCTTCTGACACTCTTGTCGAGGACTAATAACAAACATTTGCAATCTGTCTTATTTTAGTTAGGTTTTAAATACATTAATACAAAGTCTCTTTTGCTCAGCAAAGCTGCATTTATTTGTTCAAAAATACTAACAATAATATTTTGAAATATTATTACAATCTAAAATAACTGAAAAACTAAATGTATTTTAAAATGTAGTTTATTTCTCTGATGGCAAAGCTGAATTTCCAGCAGGCTTTACTCCAGTCTTCAGTGACACATTATCCTTCAGAAATCATTTTAATATGCTGATTTGAAATTTCTTATTTTCAGAAAACAGTTGTACTGCATAATATTTTTTTATTATTATTTTTATTATTATTATTATCATCATTTTTTTTTCTTTTGGAAACTGCGATACTTTTTTTTTTCAGGATAAGTTCAAAAGAACAGCATTTATTTGAAGGAAAAATCGTTTGTAACATTATAAATTATAAATATCTTTACTGTTACATTTGAAGAATTTAATGAGTCTATGCTGAATAAAAGTAATAATTGCCTTACCAAAAAAAAATAATAAAAAAAAATTGTATGTGATAACACTTTAAAAGGACTTGCTATAATGCAAATATAGAGAAGACTAAAGGAGCTGCAGGCTACATTCACAATATCACAGTCTCTGCACTGCACTTATTCAAGTAGATTCAAGTATTACCCCATATGTAAAGATTCTTTAAATGTTTTTTTATTTAATTTGATGACACAGTCAAAGATGAAGAATACAGTGGAATGCCAAATTTGTCACATGCTAATTAATCAATCCACTCGCTCCCCTAGTGGAAAGAGCTCAGATTGAGGCTATTATTAATGGGGAGCATTCCTCACTCACGCCACCCATTTATTCTGTGGTGTCTCCCACGCCTGTCAATTTATGGGACTCAGGAGTGTACCTGAGACCAGGGAGAACGCTCGGTCTTCTCTGCCTCTCAGATTGTGCAGAGCAAGCACAACCAGCAGGGCACATTTAGAGGCGAATTTACATTATTTATGAGGAGACCATCGAAACCCCTGTTCTTAATTATTTTACAAATTTCCATAAAATGCATTTGCCATTATGTCTGCTGTGTTTTAAATAGCACGTGTCAAACAGAAAAGCACCAGTGAAAAAGCGGTAATGTGTGCACTTCAATTCAATTCTGGCTTTATTGCTGATTGATCATGTTTACTCATCAATATCACGATCTGAGATGTCTTATAATAGGTTTAGGGCAAAATTGCACCAAGAATGGCTCTGCTGTTTCCTAGGTTACTTTTTTCTATCCAATCACAAAACATATCAGCTATTGTTGTCCAGCACCTCAAAGGCCATAAAAGGTAGATTAAATTAGGAGACTTTGGTAAAGCTCATTCCGCATAGCCTTGGGTAACAAACAAGAAAATAAAGAAATTATGTTTGTTCTTTCCGGTCTACAATACTTCAAACTCATTCTGTTCAAGGCACTTAAAGGACAGAGAGATGTGGAAAACAAAAATGTCTTTCATGTAAACAAATGCTAAAGTATGTCAATAAATGTGTTCACAAGTATTCAGAACTTTGATGCCGAGAACCTTGAAAACTTTGACAAATTTAGACCCAGCAGAAGCACTCATTGTAGAAGTCTGGTACCTTCTCTAGATATTGTGTAACATTGTATCCTCTGGCAGAATTCTATCCTGTTTGTACTCTAAACTGATTCTACTTGAAAGAATAGGTACTCTATTCCGTGCCTGATTAGAAATCCTACAAAATCGCTGTATGATGTGATCTTTGTAATTATACAAATACAATTAATTCATGTTTATGTTATGACACAAACAGTACCATATTATAAATAGTCAAATTAACATTTTTCACCTTGTTTATTTAAAAGTTAGATTACCACCTGCTAAAAAAAAACAATAGAAGCCCAATAGAAACCATCACAGAAATTCCAATGGTTTCCATTAAAATACCATTATAAACCATTAGCTTTTTCCAGTAAAACCATTACAAAATTCCTTTTTGTAGTGTGTTTTGGGCATTTTTCCAATAGGATTTAACATCCCACCAATAGAATCCATCACATACCAGTAGACACCATTATAGTTTCCATTAAAACCAATACAATTCCCATTATAACATTAAATCAATTACATTTTCTATTGTGTTTCGGGCAGGGTCCTATTGTTTTTTTTCAGCAGGGCAGTTAGCATACAAAATTTGCATACTATTAACCTGCTAGCCTGTTGTATTAGCATGCTAACTGATTAGCCTGTTAGCTTAAAGGACACCTATTATGTCTTCTTATTAGAGCTACAGAACAGAACTTTTTCATTCAAGAGCAGTGAGTTTTATTTTATTATTTGGGTCATATTAACAGAGTAGACAGCAGTATACGTACAATAGGCTGCTGTCACTTAATACACAGATTTAAAATAAACATGCAATTTCTTTCCCAGCTGTTTGCCTTCACAGACATGACCGACTGTGTTTTTGTAACTTGTGTGTTTTCAACATAAACTTGTGTGTATTTGACAGTTTAAGAGCAATAAGACATGAAAGAGAACTTTGTTTAGAACTCACGTCGTGTGACAGCCGCTTTCTGTGTGCGTCCTTCAGATGTGTGCTCTCAGAAACCCATACAGTCAGGGCCCAAAACTACATTTTTGCCACAACTGCCAATGGCCGGTGACATGATAAAATTTACCGGCCAAATTCTTTTTTTTTCCGGCCATGAAACTCTTTTTGCAAAAACAGGCAGTCATTACTACTACAATGACTAAACATATTTACAATGTTTTTAATTTGTCTTTTACCTTACTTCCAAGAAAAAAACAGATTTATTGATTTATCTTTTTTTTGTTTGTCCCTAAAAACTTTGAGATTCTTGTCCTTTACATGTTTTCGGCAAACGGAGCAGGCCATCGTGTTACGCCTGTTTCACAGTTGCAGTGTGTATGTGGTGTGTATTTTTTCTGCACCCATGTTAACAGATTAGAGCAGGGCTATTCAATTAGCTTCATTTGAGGGCTGGAATTATCAGACTGAACATTTGAAGGGGGCCAACGGGGTAGGGGCCGTCCCGATCTCTTTCTGGGGGGACCTATAAAATTAGAAATTAAATTGAAATCTAAAATCTATAAAAGGTTAACATTAGTGCTGTCTGTCAATCGATTAAAAAAAATGAATCACACATTTTTCTGTAATCAATCATGATTAATCGCATATTTATATTGTCATAATTTCACATTGAACTTCCAAATTAATGTAGAAACAACAAAGATAGTATATTTTAAATACGTGTTTAATGGCATCTTTTTACTAAGTAGCCTATTATTAATGAAGAGTTAATACCAATACTGCTACTGGTGTCTCTATTAAATGCATTTTCTCTCAAATTTACCTATTAATTATAGCCACTCAACATTACAGTATAATTAAAAGCCATTATTTTTAACATTTAATAGGCTCTGAAATATTAAGTGATTTTAAAACAATCTTCACATAAACTATAAATTGTATGTCCATAAACTACACAGATTAATCTTTATTAACCAGCGACTAGAGCAGTCCAGTGATTTCTCTTTTTCTTTTGTTCTTTGATTTACATCAATGACAGACTTACATTTACATTTACATTTATGCATTTAGCAGACGCTTTTATCCAAAGCGACTTACATTGCATTCAAGTTACAGTTTGTTTCAGCTCTTGCTTTCCCTGGGAATCGAACCCATGATCTTGGCGTTGCTAGCGCCATGCTCTACCATTTGAGCTACAGGAAAGCTTACAGGAAGGACTTCAGCAGGTTTCACTTTAAAATCAGCGCTGTCTCTTTAAAACCTGATGCATATGACGTGGATCTGACACATATCCTATTTTCTCCAAACTCTTTATGGTCATTTACAGCTGGTGTGCTGAACACGGCTGCAAAGATCATCGGTGCCCCTCTCCCATCCATCCTAGACATTTTCCTTGCACGATGCTCCAGCAAAACCAACAGCATCGTGAAGGACCCCACCCACCCTCCCACAGTCTCGTCCAGCTCCTACCATCAGGAAGACGGTACCGGAGCATCAGAGCCCGCTCCACCAGACTGCTCAACAGCTTTTTCCCCCAGGCTGTGAGAGCCCTGAACTCAGATCACCCCGCCCCCCTCTGAAACCCCATGCAAACCCCTACCTCCTGAAACATGGACCCCCCCTTTCTCTCCAAAACACCCCCCAACCTTACCACACCATAGAAAAAAAACTGTGAACTTTTTTTGTGCAATTCAAGTGTGCTACACACAGGTGAGTGGGCCTGTACAAACCACCTGTAGGAACACACTCTCCTCTATGCACTAGACACTTTTCACACACTGCTATGTGTACACAATCCCACAAAAGACTCAGCAATATATGTATGTTTACATGCTCATGCACTACAAATCATCTTGTACTGTTCCCCAGCCAGCTGCTGACTCACAATGTTTCTCTCTGCACATGTACAGTATTTATGTGAAGCATTCGTATAGTTTGTATTTTTTATCTTTATCTTTAGTTGTATAGGGTAAACTTTTATGGTAAACAGTTTGTATTTTCTATCTTTATCTTTAGTTGTATAGGGTAAACATTTACATAGAGTATACTTAGTCAAAATCTGTCAGTAGGTTAGTTGTGTATAGGTTTATAGTGTTTTACTTTATTGTGTCTGTATTTATGTAGCACCGGGGTCCTGTGAGGCACGACATTTCGTTCCACTGTATGTCCCCACATGTAGCGGAATGACAATAAAGCTCAACTTGAACTTGAACTTAAGACTTTATAACTCATTTAAGACAACGTTTATGAGGTAACTTGCCAAAACTGCATATTTTGACATAACTGTGTGTGTTTTCGTCTGTTGAAGTGCTACTGGTGCGCTGTCTGAAGTGGCTCGGTGTATGTGTACAGCTGAACTTAGCCTACTTCACTGCACCGTTTAGACGGCGTAACCCCAGTGTCGCCACATTCTCGGGTTATGAAGAATAAAGAAGGGAAAAGTTAATCTTCCGAAATGAAGCAGCAATATCTTCTCAGGTAAAAGTTATTAGAAAATATTATTTTATTTGCTTACGTCAGAAACAGCGAATCCCTTTTAAAACTGATTGTTTCTCACTACATTGCATTGTTATATTTCATAAAAGTTTTACCCGCCTACTGGCGACTGACATGGTTACATACTCACCAATGCAGATTTTTACTTGGCAAGTGTTAATTTTAGGCCTGCGTACAGTATATCAGAAGTTTAAAATGATATGGCATTCGAACGTATGTTTTCAGCGTGATAGACATGATGATCAAAACCAAACAGATGTTTTTTTGGCAAAGTATCTGCGGTATGAACTGTAAAGGCACAACTCTAATCTGGAAAAGGGGGCGGGGAGCAGCAGCTCATTTGCATTTAAAGAGACATGCACGAAAACAGCCTGTTTCTGCTTCCACTCAAAACAGGCATTTTCAAAATGATATAATAAATTGATATGTGGGGTATATTAAGCTGAAACGTCATAGACACTTTCTGCGGACAGCTGAGACTTATATTACATCTTGTAAAAAGGGGCATAATAGGTGTCCTTTAACATACCACAAGGATTTGCACACTACCCTTATTTAACTTTATTTACAGCTAATACTGACACAAAAATATCCATAAAAATAGCTAAATTATTAAGAAGATATTACAATGTGTTTGAAAAGGCATTACAACAAGCTACCTGTTGTAGTCCTGGGGGAAATAATTCTATGAGGGGATACAATGTTGCACAACACCAGCAGACTGAGGAAAACCTGTGGCCATTGCAGCCAATCAGAATTCAGCCAGCTCTTGCTTTTTTCTGTGCAATATGGATTTGTTAACATCACATACGGTGGGAGGTTTTGTGGGCATATAGTCTGCAATACACACAATTTGGAAAGAGTAACTGCAAAAGCTTATTTTATAAGATGCTATGGACGTTTTAACAGGTTCCCTGAAAACACAAACTAGTATTTTGTTGAATTGAATTTTCAGTGATAAAAAAACAAGGAGACCAAAAGAAATACAATTACAGAAACTCAATGCTGCAGTGGCACATAAACTATACTCTAATACCAACAGCAGGTACAACTGTGAATATCATGAAAACCACAGCGCAACCCGCAAACACACACACACAGCATCTCTAGTATCTGACTTCATTACTATCACATGGAGTCATTTTATCATTATGGCTGTTGTCTTATACTGACTGTGGAGACGTTCGGTAAAAACAAATGTTTAGTTATCAATGAGCAACACATTGGAGGCTATTTCCCCAGGCACAGCCTTTAAATAATGTCCTGGCTTGGAGTCAGAGCGTAGAATAATCAGACAGTCCTTAAACAGCGCTGGCAGAATGATTTATTCCCACTTTGGTGCCCAGATTAGGTTTTTAATGTATTTAACGGATTGCATCCCCGTGGTGAAAACTGAACGAGCAGAAGGGGGGCACCTCGTGCCTCTACCGTGTGACCCTAAATTAATTTTAATATTTGACAAATCAAATACACTTAGCCGGGAGACCTGGCTCCGGGACAGAAGATTTATGAGACATTATAAAATGTGTGTGCAGCGAGGGTTGACTAAATACACCTCTATGCTCCTCTTCAGGCGGACGAGAGACCTCCAGGAGCCCGAGGTCATAGCGTTATAGGGAGGAGGTCAAAGCGGCGCTCTAGTGCGGTGGTGTGTGTAGTGTTCAGAGCAGCTGGAATACAAGAATCAGCCTTGAGAAACAGCCACATCAGTCTGCTGATATGATTACTGACGCTGCGGGCGGCGCAGAGCAATGTTACAGCCTGATCTTTATTGACATTGCTGGGGCTATAGTCGGCTTCCATTCATGAAATGGATGTTAAAGATACATTTAAAAACACATGCAAAATATCTACACTCAGCCTTAGACGGCATGCTCAGAGTGTTCATAAAATATCTGACGCATATTACACACAAATAGCGCACAATTACCTACAGTAATGCATTAACAATGAACTACATTTATTATTAACATTTTTTATTATATACATATTTATATTTATATATTTATTTAATGTATATTATATTTTTGTTTATATATTATATTAATATTTATATACATTTATTAATAAACAGTATTTATTAATTGTATGTGTTAAAAAGTTTGCTAATTTCTACATTATTTTAATATTTTTCTATTTTTTAATATCGTTTAATGAACATTATAATATGTCATAATTTATTCATCCTCCAGTCATTCCAAACCCTGTATGACCGACTTTCTTCTGTGAAACACAAAATATTGTATTTTTATTTTTATTTATTTTACTGTTTTTGTCCATAAAATTAAAGTCAAAAAGGTCCATAATAATAATACAGTAATGTTTATTGTATGGACCAAAAACACTGGACAATTCTAAAAATCCATGTCTATTTAAATAACCATAATAATTGCATAAAGTTAATTATTAACCTTTTAAAGATGATAAAAATGGCTAGTTTATGATATCCAGTGCATTAAGTAAATGTTATTGTTAAATAATTAAATGTTACTGACGAGGTCTTCAATCTTTATAATAACAATGAGCACTTCACAAGAACTAGTCTGTGATTTGCCAAGTCGAAATTTGCAGGGTTTGTGGCACTTTGAAAGATATTCTGAAATGAAGCATTTATTAAGTCGAGTCAATTTATCTGCCAAAATTCTCCACAATACATATGGTTTCAAAGCAGCTTTACAGAGTTTCATGCAGTTTAAAGCTGGATGATTGAAATTGGAAGCACTTAAAGTAGTTGTAAATTGGGGTTATTCATTTGTTATGCAGCGATATAGAGTATTATGAATCTATAAGGTTTGACACAATTTATAACAATTAGGTGTAGTGACAAGCCTAATTACTATTTGGTGATGTACATCACTGCCACTGTTAAACGATGCATAAACAACAGGGTTTAAATACCACAAAGTAAATAAATGAGAAATCTTCAAACACTACTGTATAATCTGGTCTGTTCTGCCTGTAAACATAAATACAAAAGAAACACAGTACCAGCCGGCTGTTATTGGTCAGACTGATCTGCAAAAATGACTTTGTCAATAGTCAAAAGTTTGGCTTTTTGAGACCAACAAAACTACTGCAACACTGTTTTCAACATGAATTTATAACCTTGCCAAGCCCTTCGCCATATTCAAATCTATCAACACATTCATAAAACAAGAGACAAAATGAAGGAATAATCTAGTTTTCAGCAGGTACAGGTACCAATAGCAGTAAAAGCAGGCTCATAGAGTTGATATATGGATAGATAGGTGACTCTTCACGAGATGATGGAGCTGCATTAGAAGCCATTATTAATCAAGTAAATGACCATGTGAGAGCTGCCCTTTAAATTCCAAGCCTGTTCCACGGGAATTGATAGCTATTAATATTTAACACATACAAGTGTAGCGTCACAAATCGATCTGTTCAACCAATTACTCCACATTTGCTCAACTGGTGGTCAAGCAGCGATGCCGCTCGCGTATATCGCTGACATCACCAAAACCCGCTGAGGGAAAGATTTATACATACAGGTGCTGCTGTGTTGAGGTTTTTTATTTCTGCCTTGCAGCGGCTGGGTCAGAATGCCATTGCCGTTTCTCTGAGCTTTCGTTTAGAGTTAATATAAAGGGTATAAAGCTCATTGTCAGGATCCTGGCGGTGCACAGAAACAAGCATTAGTCCTGGAATAAGGTATGTGCAGACAGGGCTGTTGTTAAACCGATATTTCCGCTCATAAATATGCATGAAGCTGCAGTGTTCATGGAAAGCAATAAGGCAGCATCATCACAGAGCTCACCTCAGCGTCACTCTCCTCCACGCTCCCTATTAATTCACTCTGACACCCACAGCCCTTGACCCAGCCACTGTGAAGGTGAGAGAAGAAAAGAGTGAGACGGGAGGAGGAAAACAGACAAAGTTGTATTTCTCTGTCAGGCTTGCTAACAACAACTTAAACCAGCCTAAACTGGTTTGCTAGTCTTAGTTGTCCTCCCATGCTGGTCTGATGGCCGATCTAAGAGGAGTTTTGGGCACTTTTCAGACGGTCAGGCTTCTTAATCAAGTGATGCACTCCAAAACTAAAACTTTTCATTTAGCCAAACAAATACATGTTTTTGTTTGTTTTAAATAATTGATCACATTTATTTAATAACATTTTAATTAAACATAAGCCAATTTTTATATCAATTTTATTTTTCTTCTGCACGACTTGCGTAATAGACACAGTCAAAATGTGCCATCATAGAATTAAACATCACCGTTTCGGACAATGAGTCAGCCCTCCAAACCTGTATTAGTCAAAACTGAAATTTCATTGTCGGATGATATTTCCAGTTGCCAAAATTAACAGTACATCACTAGTGCAGACTAGCTTAAACCAGCTAAAACCTACTTAGTCTGGTTTAAGCAGTTTGTTTCAGAAGGAACTCACATGAAAAAATACTATAGTAATTTATAGTAAATACTATAGTGTTTTTGAACCATACTATATGTGACCCTGGACCACAAAACCAGTCTTAAAGGGGTCATCGGATGCAAAATTCACTTTACAAGTTGTTTGAACAATGTACACATCCATCCTATAAGATAAAAATCCACCCAGCCCTCCAAATCAGGCTGTTCTGAGATTCCTGTTAGAATGACGTAATTCTGCACAGGCCCCTCCCACGATAGTTGATTGACAAGACCGTCTTACCTTAGACCTGCCCTGAGTGAGCTGAGAGCTGAGAGCCTCTGGTGCAGAGGAAGACAAGATGTCTCCAATTAAGCGATTGAGGCGTTTAGTTGTTGGATGTAATAATGAATATAGCAGTCGTCAGTTACTGCTGACATCTGAGCCGCTGAAGACGCAGAGGATTAACGTTACTTTCATTTTGAAGTGAATGAGCCGATACCCGATCTACATAAATGCGTCTGTTTGCGCAAATCATTCGTGATCCAGCTTCATCTACAGAAGAAGTGAGTATAAGAGTTTTTATGAATCTTTCCAAATCGCCTTTCCTAATAATGTGCTAGTTAGCCAGTTTTTTGCGGCTGTTTAGTATTAAGCAGTATTGTTTCAGATCCGCCAGGAACTCACATGAAAAAATACTTTGAATATTAATTGATTATTATGGTGAATGCAAGATGGCTGACACGTCAACATATCTGGAGTGGTCGAATAGGGAATCTACATATATCTATGGTCTGCTCATCCCTCCACGGAAGAGAGGGGCGGAGTCAGTAGAGCTCACTGGCATTTAAAGCAACATGGACTTCAGCGTGCTGAAAACAGAGCTGATTTTGACAGGGTAAAGAAGTGTTTCTTACACTCGAAATTTTAACCAAGTACGTTATAGACTTTTCATTAAGACCCTAAAGAATTATATCAACTTGTGTAAAATGGGCATCCGATGACCCCTTTAAGTCGCTGGGGTATATTTGTAGCAATAGCCAAAAATACATTGTATGGGTCAAAATTATTGATTTTTCTTTTATGGCAAAAATTATTAGGACATTAAGTAAAGATCATGTTCCATGAAGATATTTTGTCAATTTTCTACTGTAAATATATGAAAACTTAATTTTTAATTAGTAATATGCATTGCTAAGAGCTTCATTTGAACAACTTTAAAGGTGATTTTCTCAATATTTAGATTTTTTTGCACCCTCAGATTCCAGATTTTCAAATAGTTGTATCTCAGCCAAATATTGTCCGATCATAACAAACCATACATCAATGGAAAGATTGTTTATTCAGAGACAAACAGCGACACAATTTATAACACTTTGTTAATGAATGCTACAGCATACTGTAGTATTAAATATAGTGAACTGATAAACTGTAATAAACACTGTAGTATACTTTAGTTTTTACTACAGTAAACTGTAGTGTATTCTGTATTGTAGTATAATATACCCTATAGTTGTAGAAAACGTAGTACAGTATTGGGTAAAGTCATTTGTTTATATTACTATAGTTGTTATATTACCACAGCAACTATAGAATTATCACAAATTAATTCAAGTACTTTACTATGGTATGGTTCAAAAACACTATAGTATTTACTATAAATTACTATAGTATTTTAACCAAACCCTAGAAGGTGCTAAAAATAGAAGTACCACAAAGTACCATAGTATTGTTATGCTGTTACAACGTGTACTATAAACGCTGTACCACAGTGAACATGTAAACAAAGATTGGTAGATTCAGAAGTATAAAACTGTACATTTTTCAGTAGTCTCAGCCTCAGACATCACGCCCACGGACCGTTGGCTAAACGTCTGATGCATATGGCACACTTTTCTGGAAACACTTCAGGAGTTTTGAAGTCGTCGTCGGATTGGTTGAATTATACAGGATTTCCGGAGACGTGTGTTACGTTCAACGTGTACTATAAACGCTGTACCATTTTCAAAAGTATGTGAAATATTTAAAGTTCGCGGCATAGAATCTTTAAAATACGTCTGAGAGTATTACACACCGGTCTGTTATTGTGGTGACATTTCCACGCACCGAAACGTGACGCTGAACGAAACAAACTGTGATTGGTTGTTTGACATGTCGGTCAAACGGCCACATGGGTGGGCCTTGGCCAATAAACGCTGCCATCTATTCCAGACCTTCAGCCGTCAGTCTGAAGGTCTGGCTACGCGAGACTAATTTTTCAGTAACTAGACTAAGAATGCAATTAAATCCAACTCAGATTGTAGATGTTATCAGACTGTTGTTTCCAAGCAATACCCAAAGTAAGTGATGCTGATTCTCTCTTCCTATTCCACAAAAGTCTATCCTTCCTGGAAAGTTTCATGCATGCTCTTACAGATAGCTTAAATAATAACACTGAAAATCATTAGCAGATTAACTCTAAATAAATGCCTCGATAAGTACACCCGAATCAACACTAATGACTCTGTCTAAATAGAAGATAAAGGCTTATGGATAATCACTTGGCATTGGAAAAGTCTTTAAACGGGCTGAGTAGTAGAGGGAACCGTCATGTCTTAATGAACTGTACATTCAATAATGCACTGTAGAATGGATTTGAGTAACATTCAGCATGTACAGGGAAGTGCTTTGAGTACTAAAACATTTCCTCAAGACAGTTATCAGAATGCATTATGATGTTATGATGGCATGACAAGCAGTAAGCGTTTGAAAGAATGCAGTCTTTGTGTCTCTTTATTAGTAAAATACAATACACAATTACCAATAGCCACTTTCACACACACAACTCTTCAAATTGGCATTAAATTGGCAGATTCCAATTGTTGCCAGCTTTCTAAAACCATGTCCTATAAACTAAGGGCACGAGGTTGAAAACCGTTATATGAACATACAGTATATTAATATAAAATTAATTTTAAACTATTTGTAAAATAATTTATAAATCAATAAAAATGACACGCAAACCGCACATTAAAGGAGATCAAACAAAGATTAAAATTTGCACGTAATTTGACTATAAGACTATGGATTACAGGCAACAACGTTGTAAATAATGTTCAGTTTCTTGCACAGACCAATCGTTTTGCTTCATAGCACCTCAATGTATCATCAGGAGCCATGGTTATTAATTTCATATTGCCTGTACAGTATATGCTTTTTTTGACTCTCAAAGTGACGGTAGCCATAGACTTGCATTTTATAAATCACAAAGGACCACGGTTTCAGCTAAATATATTATTTATTGTTCTCGTGAAGAAAAAAGGTATCTACATCTTGGACGATCTGAGGGGGAGTAAAAATAAGGACATTTTCATTTTTGAACTTTCCCTTTAAATTCAAACAAATGATGCCAACTTTCTTTCTTTGAGGTGGAAAACAGTGGATATGCTGTAATAAGAATATACAATTACTTATAAAATAACTAAACCAAATAAATTAATAATAATAATAATATAGTATTCATTATTTTATTGTTTATTATATTATGTCACACACATCATACAAATATGCAAAGTTCAACAAACTGTGAAGATCTAAATTATATCACCACTATTTTTTCAGGGGTGTTGTGTTCTGTCATCATCTGAAGAACAGATAATAAAGATAAATGTTTACTCTTGTACATGCTACTGTTACATGTTACATTGGCTTTGTACACACAGCTTCTTCAACAAGTCCTTTTCACACATGATCTCTTAACAGAAAAAACATCATGAAATGTACTGAAAATCAGTATGTGTGAGAGCTCTTAGTGGTTCGGTATAAGAACAATACTTCACACAGTATCATTACTTACTGTGAGGCTCATATTAGAAATAATGAAAGCAAGCACCGGTGAGCTGGTTGAGCCTGTGGTAATGGCAGCTGTGTAGATAAAAAAGCGGCACGTGTTTTTTTAGCTTCCTCTTTGAGAGGATTAACCTTTTCCCAGCTGTTTATGTCACAGCGACTCCTCAGCCAAACACACACCTGAGAAACAACACCACATGGTTCCTCTGGGTGCTCTGGTACACACCCACCGTCTCTGAGCTCCAGGTGTGTGGTTCAGATGAGGATAAATACTGAGGAAGAGAGAAGCTTAGTGTACTTCTGTAGTCCAAGTGCACTCTGTCGACTGTCTGTGTGAACGTATGGAGTATTTAAAGAGTATTTACATGCTTTTACTCCATTATCACAACTGCTACAGAGCCTCTACATCGTGAAGTGATCACGAGAGGCTGACAGAGTGCTTCTTCTGAGTGTCTCTAGAGTGTGTGAGAGGTATTGTCATGTGCAGGCTGTTTTTCACTGCTCTGATCTTACAATGAATGCACCACCAGGACGTTTTTAACTCTTAGAAATGTTCCTGGTGCAGATTTAAATGGGTCATGTCATGAAAAACATGTTTTTTTCTTTGCTCTTTTGAAATAAGAGAATTCAGTGTACTGTGTAGATGTACTCTGATATTCACAACAAGGCTACAAAGTTCAATTCAGACCATTTATGGAAAACAAGATGTAAAGATGGGTCAGTTTAGAAACTGGCATGGTCAGCACATCATAATGAAGTCATTCACGTAATACATTAGCGCTGCATGATTTGTAGACAAAAATCTAACTGCATTTGTTTCCTAATAAAAATGTAGTCTATTTTAAATAATAATAACAAAAAAAAAAAAAAAAAAAAAATATATATATATATATATATATATAATTTATTTTACAGTATAGTTTCATTTTCAAATGCTAAACCATCAAGCTTTAATTTTGGCCAAAAACCGCAGCCCTATATGACATATACATTTACATATCTATTCAATATTTGACAATTTGGCCCATCTGGGTGACTGACAGCGTAAACTACAACAGTATGGTAGACTAGCCAATCATAACAGAGGGCATTTACATAAAGGGGCACTTCTGGCACTTCTTCCTAAGACTGTGAGTCATCATAGGCTAGTGGTAATTTTTATAATAAACCAAGCAAAAATGCTACTGAACCCGACTGCCAGTAAATCGTCCTGCATTTGTATGGAAAACAGCAGAATTGACTTTATGACACTGTTTGTGTTAAAAACCAAAGCCCAAATAAAAATAAGAATGATTATTTACAATAAAACTTGACTGAAGTTTCCATTGTAATAATAACTGAAATGTCTTCAGACCAAATTTTATACTTTTGAATTATGAACTGAAGCGAGAACATAAATCATTAATGCCTTTATTGTCACTGTTCCAGAATATTACGAATATTAAAAGTCCTGCATCCATTCTGCATTGGACAAGGCAAGGCTAAACTGCACCATATCTCTGCGTCTGACAGCACATTGTGTGAATCAGAGGATGCTCTCTGCAGTCCTTCAGAGGAACGCACTGACCCTGTGACAGATTCCCTGGTGTGCACTGAGTTTAGCAGATCGGCACAAGTTATTTTCACAAAAGGCTGACATTTAAATGAATATATGAAATATCACTGAATGCTAAAACTCTTGTGTTGACAAATTACTAATTTGTAAAATTGTACAACAACAAAACTCCTTGGTTCTGCACAAATCAAAAATTCACCAAAAGGAGACCACTTTGGGGAACTACTAATTTCGTACCTAAAATAATCGTGGAACTTAATTATCAAAAAGTAAAAACTTAGTGAACTTTAGAGAAAAACAAAATGCAACAAAAGTGTAAAACAGAGCTCCTTAAAATATAAAAGACAAAGCAATCAGTTTACAAAGCACTAGCGCTGCAACAAAAAACATCAATGCATAACCCGAACTTCATTTGCAAATGAAGATCCTACACAAACCAAGAAATGCTTTAATTGGTCTGAACCTTAAGTGAAGCCCTCAGGTCTATAGCATATAGATTCTCTTGCAACCTGCCCCATTAACTCTGATTTATAGTATCATCACCCTAATAGCTTCAGAGCCTCTGTTCCACTCTTTCTTATGCAGGTAGCATCATGTGTCCTGTTTTCTCTGACTGTCTACCTGCTGCTTTTCAATGTAGTTTACAAGCTTAGACCCAGCAGAATCAAGTAAACATACACCCTTCTCCTTATGCATCTCTCTCTCTGAGCCTCTCAAGTCCTACTCGCTCTTATCTTCATAAGAGCACATTTGATCTGAGCAGTGTTAAGAAGTAACAAAAAGTAGTCATGCTACTAACTTAACACTTTTTTGTTGTTTTTTCCAGCACCAAGCTGTACATTTAGCATTGTGTAATAATATGAAATAATGTTATATCACTGTTTTGGCATATTGTATTACTCAATGTCTGTGAATAACTTCAGTGTCATATGATCATTTAGAAATCATTATGATATGCTGATTTAGTACTCAAAACATTTCTTATTATTATCAATGTTGAAAACCATTGTGCTGCTTAATATTTTTGTGGAAACTGTGATACATTTTTTAGAATTCCTTGATAGAAAGTTCAAAAGAACAACCACTGAAATATAATTTTTTGTAACATTGTAAATGTCTTTACTGCCACTTTTGATCAATATAAAGAGTCCTCGCTCATTATAAAATACAAAAACTTTTGAATAGCCATGTATATCAAATAATGCAACGGTCCACTTTACCACCTTGGATGTCCATTTTTCTTCCAAGGGAAGTTTAAACCGTGATACAGTTGGACACAAGTAGAAAGCCTACAAGTAACAAACCAACAGAAACCCAGGAACTCTGTAAGCTTCAGCATTTTATCAGTTATGTAAATGTTAGTAGCTCAGTGTTGCTAAGCAAGCTACTATGCAAGGGTAGTTTGACTATAGTTTATCCACTTTAAATAAATAGCTTGTATCTTATCTTATAATTTCAAGGAAAATTCCCCAACACCGGATCTGAGGCATGAATCACACACGCGCGCTGAAGTTTATCTCCCCTCGTCTCTTAATCGAGCACCAGAGAGAGAGAGAAGACCCCCTGCATGGCAGAGCTCATTTGGACGGGGTAATTAATTACATTACTGGCTGCATTCTAACTGGAAGAGAAGGAGGCGGGGGTTCCTCCCCAACAGCAAGCAGCGATGAACGGGCAGGTGAGCGTTCAAGAAAATCTAATAAGTTGCTGTTGATGCAGGAAGGTCTACGCAAAATAAGGTGAAGGCGCTGGCTCATCATCCACATTCTCGTGCTGTTTTGCATTTCAAATCTAATCAAGGACCTGTCTCTAGTTTTGATTGGCAGTTCAGACAGGTAGATACGCAGGCATGCGTGGGTATCTCTGAAGAGTGAATTATATAGCTGCGGCTTATTCCTTCTGATCTGGGAGTCTGCAGAGTAATCTTTGCGTTAGAGTTAGTGTTAAAAGAGTGATTTGTTTCTACACAATTTGGCTAATTTAAGTTTACAGCCTTTATCTGCAATGTTTGGAAGATCTGAGGTTGCTGAATGTCATATTAAGGAAAAACCACGATATCTCTTTTTATAAACACGACCGCATGTGAAGCTATTCGTGCTATGTTTTCTTCCACGCAAAAGATTGTATAAAAGCTATGGGCTGAAAAGAGGAGTGTAATTTCTCTGCCACTGCACTTCCCCGCAACCCAGAGGTGCACTTATCCCTGAAAAAACCCTCATGCAATTTTATCATCAAACACGCACCTGTGAAAGCCTAGCGCGAATGAGGGCTGAAAGGAAAACCGTTTTTCATGTTCATGTACAAACAAATACAAATCTAAAGCAAAGCGAAGGAAATGGCAGACTTAAGGAATTCACAACATGTTGTCAAAATTGACTGATACATAATGGAAATGTAGTTCGTGTTGTGCTTAGGGAAGTGTGGAAAGAGCCGGAAACAATCAACCGGAGCCCACCGGGTCTCATTCTCCATCAGTTCCTTTACTGTATCTGTCGACAACACGTCTGCCATCTCCTCTCGCCTCTGACACCTTGGCACTGACCCAAAATGCTGCCGTTATCTTAAAATTTCCCAGCAATTTCCCCATCTTTTGCTTCTCTTCCACTGTAAAACCCCTCAAATCTGCACAGCTAAGTCATCTGCTGATGCGTACGACCAAAACCTGTGTCTGCACAATATCAAAGATGACCTTGTCATCTTCAGGTAAGATGATCTGAGGAAGAAAGTACCTGTATAAATCAAACAGAGTCAAAATACATGTCGAGCAAGCAAAAATGTTGGACCATATAAAAAAAAAATGCTTCTCTCATAGGAAAAATTGCTATACATAAAAAAATGTGATGCTCATGAACATTAACGTCTGACTAAAGCAGAAACTAAAGATATCATTAGTGCAGCTTAGTCAGACAACATCATAAATCACTGTTAAAGTGCTGAACACACATGATGAGTTTGTGCTTGTCGTGGGACATCAGGACTTCTGTTGACCACTAAAATGTGTTCTGGAGCACTTTTTGAATTGGTGGGTGGTAATGACTTAATACACTGGAGGCGTGATTGTTACATCTTAGGGGTTGCAATCAGAAAGCTACTAGTTTGATCGCTGCAAGGAACGAATGATTACCATTACCCTTGAGCAAGGCACTTAACCCCAGGTCACTACAGAGAGACTGTCAATGTTATAAGAGTACTGTAAGTTGCATTGGATAATAGCATGTGCTAAAAAACTTCTTGCATGCCATGTCAACTTCCTGTGCTTGCTCAAGTTTATGAAGAAAGAAATAACCAGGTAATATGAATCATGATGTTATTAAATGATTTCATTTTATTTCCCCCACCCTCAAACACACATTAGACACCGGGGGATGACTGATGTTTAGGATAGGTAGAACAACATATTGAATAGCAGAATAGAACAATAGATAGAATGATCTACAGACAGACAGACAGATGGATGGATGGATGGAACGAACGATCGAAAGAACGATGGATGGATGGAACGATCGAAAGAAAGATGGATGGATGGAAAGAATGATGGATGGCCAGCCCGATGGAAGGATGGATGGCCGGATGGATGGATAGAATGATAGGATGGATGGATGCTGGAGCAGATAGATAGAAAGTTAGAAAGAACAATGGACAGACGGATGGATAATGGATAGAACAATCAAAAGAATAATGGATGGCCGATAGACAGACAGACAGACAGACAGACAGACAGACGGATAGAATGATTGGATGGATGGATGGATGGATGATCAGAAGAAAGGATGGATGGATGGATGATGAACAGAACGATAGAAAAAACAATGGATGGATGGATGATGAACAGAACGATTGAAAGAACGATGGATGGATGGATGATGAACAGAATGATAGAAAAAACAATGGATGGATGGATGAACAGAACGATGGATGGACGGATGGATGGCTAGAATGAAAAAATGATGGATGGATGGATGGATGGTGAACATAACGACAGAAAAAACAATGGATGGATGGATGATGGCTAGAATGATAGAAAGAACAATAGATGGATGATGGATGGATAAGGAATAGAAAGAACGATGGATGATGAACAGAAGGATAGAACAATGGATGATGAATGGATGATGATAGATAGAAAAAAAATGATGGATGGATGGATGGATGATGGCTGGAACGATAGAAAGAACGATGGATGGATGGATGAGCAGAATAATAGAAAGAACGATGGAAGATGCTACAGAAAAATGGACAGATTGATGATGAATTGACAGAAAGATTGATGAATGATAAGAATGATAGAATGATGTCAGGGCCAATAGCCTCGTGGTTAGTGCGCCGACACACAGCACAACCGCACTCGTGGAGACCCGAGTTCAAATCCTATCTTGTGGTCCTTCGCCGATCCTGTTCCCCTCTCTCTCTACCCAATGATTTCCTGTCTGCTCTCTACTGTCTGTCCAAATAAAGGCATTCAAAAGCCCAAAAACATAACTTTAAAAAAAATGATAGAATGATGGACAGATGGATGAAGAATAGAAAGAATGATGGACAGAATTATAGAAAGAGGGACGGAAGGACAGATTGATGGATGTAAAAAATGAGAACAATTCTTGGCATCTGCTTTACAACAACAGATCTTAAACTGATGCAGCCTTGTGTTAAAATCTGAGAGATTTAATACCAAATATCAAAAGATATTCACAGTGAATGTTTTTTAGCAGACCTTGGGTCATGTAACCAGATTTTAGTTTTCAGAAATTGAGTTTGTCCTTGTATTACAGCCAGAGCTTCTCCAGTAAACAGCACTTGCTCTGTAATACATGTCCTGTATTGATCCCTGGTTATTGGTAGCAGTGTCCATTTAAACAATAATTGATTTCTGTCCTCGTAATATGTCAGTGAAAATGGATTGAACCAGCCCATCAGGTGCTGAACTAACAATCAGTTGGTGGGGGAGTAGCTGTGAATGCTGTCAGGGGAGCAGAAATGAAGAAAAGCACTTTTCCACATGCACGTCTTTCTGTTAGCGTCTGTAAACAGATGACTGGCTGCACCGTTCTGAGGGTTTATTCAGATTGCATCCCCATATCAGCATTCACAAAGTTTCATATTGCGCTTCTCACTTCACTTCACAAGCCTCTCAGGAAACTGTAACGTCTAATCAGAACTGATGTTTCTGTTATGGAGATCAACCTAATTGAATAATTTCACAGATAAAGGAGTGAAAGATAAGCTGAACTAATACCCCCTCAGAGAAGCCATTCAGACGCCGCAGATTTAAGTTTGCAGGTAACTTTGAAAAGCACCAGGCTTTAACAGTCTCACAGATGCAAGAAAAATACCGCATAGAAAGTGTAGTAATAGGGTTTTACAGGAATAAGGTGTATTTTTGTGTATCCATTTTGTTCTCTGGATCTTAATGCGTAGTTGAATGGCTTGTTACAGGAAGCAAGTCTCATGCATCTGTCATTCACTCGGTTCATCTTCAAGTGCGTGATGTTGCCATGTGAACGTGAGCTAGCTTAAGGCATAGACGTGTTGAAAAGTGCGATGAATGCCAATAGATGCATTAAGCAGAAAGCCTTCTGACCTGAACAGGCCACCAAGAATGGGTTAAGCATCTGCCTTCTGCATAAAAGAGCTCTAGATATTATCTTCTTCGCTTCCGCTATTAACAAAAACATTTTCGCTTGCGTCCGAGGATAAAATGTTCAGAGAATCTGGCTTCCTGGTTTTTGACAGCATTATGTTTTAGCTAAAATCAGGCTTGATTCATAACTAAATGTGCCAAAAAGTGCAGTTGGGAATGTGAAAGCATGTTAGGGTAGGATGTGGGACATTTTATTCTACTATTTAATTCACTCATATCTAATAAAGCAGAAAGAAAAATACATTCACAATCCAACTGAGAACAATGAACAAGTTGGATGTGTGTTTTAGCGGTGCATTAACTGGTGGTTAAACAAATAATAACTGTGCCTGAACAGTACAATGTTAATAACTGATAATATAAATGTGTTTTCCTCCCATTTTTCCTCAGTTGCTAGAAGATAATTAAGTGTTTAGGCTTTGAACGTCCCTGATGAATTACCATCTTGGCTAGAAAAACACAATACACACAAAACACAGGCAAAAAGCATGCAGAGAACATAAAAAAAAAGAGAGAAAAACGCTGGCAAGGTTGTTCAATGGAAGCGTCCAAGCTGTTCTGTTACAAGCATAATGGGTATTTTATTCTGTCTTGTTGATTCAAATTGTCCTAAATGATTTGGACCTTGTTACTCAAATGTGGCATTTAATGCAGCGCATTTTATTAAAGCAGATGCAGGTCTTTTATAAGATAAACATATGGCTTAGCACGATCTTCAAATCAGCTATAATTAAATAAATATATGCGCTATGTGTTTGCACTGATTGACTGTGTTCTTTTACAGTACGTGCAAGCAGCTCATGATTTTCAGTGTCTCAGAGCAGCTCGGTTTGCAGTAATAGCTGACTTTGGGTTGGTTATATCATCCATTTGGGAATGCAACATGCGTAAACCATCTTTTGAGTTTACATAAACCGTCTGTTGTCAAGAAAAGAGAATTTTTAAGGGCCCTCTGCAGTTTTATGCCAAAATAAGATGTTTAATGCTTAAAAATGAAGAAATTAAGATAAATATTAGAATTGTAATTTTACAGATGCATAGTAAAATTATTCTTATCATTAGGGGCCAAGCACCGAAGGTGCTTAGGCACCTATTTTATCTGTTCTTCTTCTTTTTCAGATAGAGGACAGTCTCAATATTAACTAGCGGTGCTCCAATCAGGATTTTTGAGTCCGATCACAGAAAGCAGTATCTGCCGATCTGATCACCGATACCGATCTGATTAAAGCCTTCTTTTTATTAACTAGAATTTTTTAGAGTGATGATCCAATCAAGATTTTAGACATTTATTCAGGGCCTGAATTAAATTTTTGAAAATGAACTCCCCTCTTAGGGGACTTGTGAGGGGGATTTTTTTTTATTTGAGGGGTGGAGAGGGGCATTTTTTTGACATTTTTCAAAAATATATATTTGTCTCACCTAAATGTTTGATTTTTTTTTTTGACAATCGTGCAATTGTTGCACAATAGCTTACACACAGCACAAGCCTGATTTCATGAGCTGTATGTGAGGTGGCCTACACCAGGTTCACACATGCTCCGTCTGCAGTGCGTATGCAGTCCATGTGCGGTACGGTACGTAAGCGGTGCAGAAGCAGCTTTCACACAGGAGTCTGCAACTGATCCGTGGCTGTTTACTACAGACACAACATTTATCCATTATTTTGATTTCAAATCCAAACATTGCTACTTAAAATGCTTTTTCAGTATTGTGATTTTTTTTTACAGTCCAGTAATACAATCTTTCATAGACGCGTTTAAACGCAATAAATATAAGAAACACATTATTCAATGCTTTTTACTTTTGTATTTACTTCTAGATTTATATATTAAGTTGCTCAAGCAATTGGCAAAACATTTAAACTACTTTTCTTACATTATCATTTATCACACACAATCTAAATTAAAACTTACCATTGACAGAAAGTCAGCTCTACTGCCTTTTCTTTAGCATTTAAATCTTTATTACAAGCAATCCTGCAGTTCATAAAGAACTTTGTTTTCCTATACCTCCACCAGGGATGTGATTTTTCCGTATAAATACGGATTTCCATATTTTCCGACCTCTGAGGGACGACCCATGTGATTCGTGTAGATCCGTGTTTTGTTTTTTTTTGGGAGGGGAGGGGTTAGTTACTGCATGATGATTGAAATCGCGCAAATGGCCTTATGCTATAAGTAAATAAACTGCGAAAGGATTGTTTTCTAAAACATCATGGATGGAATGGTCCTGAGTGCGCTGTCTGCAGAATGATTCAAAGTGCCAAACGCGAGTAGAATCTGCGCTGAAGCGTGTTACTCGACCCGGTGACTTTTTATGAATGGCGGTGAGAATTTGAGATTGCTAGTGCTGTCATAAAATTTGCAACAGTTGTGATGTAACTATATAATAGGCTGTAGTCTGACGCGCTACATGTCTGCTGTTACAGTACTGTTTTTAGTTTCGATTCATTGTCAGTGCTAGTTGCGCTGCACTAGGTTTAATCCGCTTTAATTTGCATTTGGGAACGCAACATTCGTCATTAGAAACGTTTATAAATCTGTTGTTGTTTACAAAGAGAAGTTTCAGTGTCTCACAATCCTTCAGAAATCATTCTAATATGCTGATTTGCTGCTCAAGAAACATTTCTCATTATTATCAATGTTAAAAAGTTTTGCTGCTTAATATTTTTGTGGAAACAATGATACCTCTCAAACATTTGAGTAAGATTTAAAAAAAGAGAGAAATTAATAATTTTATTCATCATGCATGAAAGAGATAAAAATTGACTGCCAATCACTGAACCGGCTTTACTGACGAGATGCGCGTGATAATCGAATTCAATTAATTGCACAGCCCTAGCAGACATGATTTGATTTGAAGCAATTTGCGCATTTTGAGAGAAAGAGAGAGCTCACGCAGTGATTCACTCATGCTGTTTGTGAAATTATGTCTCACAGAAAGTTTTCAAATTACTTTATAATTTTTTTAATGAAGAAATATGAATTGTACCTCACCTTCAGCATTATACTTATTTCACCCGTGCCAGACAGAGACTGAGACGGTGCCGCTGCACGTCATGCTAAACCTCTGACAGCAGCTTGAGATCGTTTTTTTTGAGATTGTCCTTTTTAGAGACCGCCGATCAAACATCCCAAAGCGACTATCGGCCGATAGTGATCGGTAGCCGATCAATCGGAGCACCCCTAATATTAACCATAGCAAATTTGGAGTCTATCTCAAACTCTCTAGCGCTACCAATAGGCCAAATTTGCACTCATATTTCTGCTAATAACTTTTGAACCGGTAGGTAGAAGCAAAATACTTTTTTCCTCTAATTCCTTGGCTCATATCAAGTCAAATGCATACCAAAATGTTAATTTCTACAGGACAAGATTTTTCACAATTTTGAATTTTTCTGAAAAATCTACTTTTTCGAACTCATCCTAGACGGTTTGTCCAATTTTGAAAAAAGAATTGTCAAAAAGCTATCAAAAGCTTTTTGATGTACCAAATCATTTTCGTTAAGCTTGTTAACAAATATGATGAAGAATAGACCTGAATGGACATTCTTTTAGCAGCGCAGTGCCACCTCAAAGATGCATATAACTGCTAATAACTTCTGGCCAGTTTGGCTAAAAATCATGAGATTGGTCTTGTTAGATTTGGAACAGTATACCAAATCTAACAATACCCAGTTTTCCTATGTTGGCCTTTTTGGGTCTTTGCTGAGTAACTAAAGATAGCTTGTTAGTGCTTCATTTTACCTCTGTTGTGCTTTGCCCATTAATTGCTACTCTTCTTCTTATTATATTTTTTTCTTAAATACTCAGTGTTTTTATTTTACAGTGAAATATAACACTAGTAATTTCATATTTTGTTTAACTTTTTAAAAACACTAATATTTATGTAAATAAATAAACTAATTAGTATTTTAATTGCAATCAATATTTTTAATCAGGAAAAAAAACCTAGCCTGCACTAGCTTTTCTTCTTATGTTTGTCTCACTATAGATGCACCTATGGAGTGGGGGGGCATTGTGTGGGTCAACATAAAGCGCAGGAAAACAGAAGCATGGATTATGAAGACATTGTGATGCATTGATACTCGCTAATGCTGTGTAGAGTTCAACATGTTGCTGGAAGAAATGTTGCAGTGTTATTTTCACAGTAGCACTGCAACACGCTGTTAGGACCGTCGTAACTTTCATTGTACATTATTTAATGTTGCTGCTGTTGTGCCTGTTTCCCAAAGCAGCACACTGTGTTCATTATAAAGTAGAACTTAAAAGCCACATTAGAGGAGCTGTCAGACCCTGGGATTCTGAATAGTGGCCAAATCTTTCAGGACTTGATGTGTTTCCAAACAGAAATCTCGCACAGACAGTTTACCAAACAAGACCATTTCCATGCTTTAGTGTTATTTATGTGATTACTAATGATTGTGAGCCTTGAATGTGATGGGGAAAAACAGAAACGCACTGGTAAAGCAATGTCTGCCAGGAATATAAATGTGAATGTAAATGTAAATAAACTGTGCTCTCATAGAAAGCACCTTTTATGCAAAAGCTCTTGACGTTCCAGTAAAGTTGTATTATGCCGCACAGGAAACAATGAGCTGCCTGGGAAGATAAGCATGTATAGCTACTAACAGGCTTTAAAAAGGCCTTTAAAAAAAAAAAAGAAATATGTATCGTCTTTTGTACATTTCAAAGCGATGAGAGGAATTCCTGCCTCAACTGATACAAGCTGTCTGAGACCATAATGCAGTTCTTCATAATAAAGACTGACACTGAAATTTACATTATACAGGTACATCTCAGAAAATTAGAACATGGTGAAAAAGTTCATTTTTTCTTTTAACTTATTTCAATAAGTGAAACTTTCATATATTTTAGAATCATTACATGTAAAGTAAAACACTACAAAAGTTTTTTTTTGTGTTAATTTTGATGATTAGAGCTTACAGCTAATGAATGTCAAAAATCAGTATCTCAAAATATTAGAATATTTCCTAAGATCAATCAAAAAGAGGATTTGCAAAACAGAAAAGTTCAAGTTCTTTAAAGTATGTTGATTTATGCACTCAATACTTGGTCGGGGCTCCTTTAGCACTGTTACGTCCCGTAATGCTGTGGGAGGTGTTTCTTTTTGTGTCTGTCTTGTTCTGACTGTTAGTACTTTCAGATCCGGTGATTGGATGTCAGCCCGATCAATCCTCCTCGTCAACGTGATGACAACAACGATCTCTGAACCAATCAGGCATCCTCGTCTCCTATAAGGACTCGGAAGTGACGCAAGACGAGAGAGCGTGTTTTTTCTTAGATTGCTCTCGCTGGTCTGTAACGCTGTCCATCATATTCGAGTTTTGTTGTAATTATGATTTGTTGGTTACTTTGAGTTATTTCTGATTGCTCTATTCACTACTTGTTGTATGTGCTCAATTTTGAGTTGACTCGATTCTCACTTTCTCATCAAGTGTTGATGACTGGATTTATTTCTCGACTCATAGTGCTGAGACAAGGTTAGTATGTCACGTGACCTACACAATACAACATGTAGTGTATCGCTTGTATAGAAACACTAGGATAGGAGTGAGAGCTATGGTTTGTATTTATGTTTTGTTAGTGAGTGTAGTTAGTTGGCGTTTACGCCGAAGATTTGTTTTCTTTTTTCTTTGCTTAGATTAGCGTGGAATTGGTCAAAGATAGTAGGTGGTTTTGTTTTATTAATTTCTTTGCTTTCAGCTCCACTCACGTCTCAAACTGTTGAGTTTTTTTCCAATGTATATAATTTGTAAATATCATTTATTTTCCTCTTTGACGTTTCCGTCATTATTGTAAATATGAAAAGTAACTGAATGTAACTTTGTGATGAACATAATTCCTCACTAAAGTTTTCTGACAAAGCACTTTTGGTTTCGGTTTGATTCATTACTTCACACATCTTATCCTTTAACTAACAGGCAGCTTCCCCGATTCTAAAAACATATTTAATTATTTTATTAATTTATCTTTTTTGTGTTGACTTCCTTATTTCCCTAGACATTAATAATAATATCAACAGCCAAAATAGGGAGTCGTAACAAGCACAAACTCCAGCATCAGTGAGGTGTGGCATGGAAGCGATCATCCTGTGGCTCTGCTGAGGCACCATTGAGCCTTCAGCTCGTCTGGATTGTTGGATCGACTGTTTCTCATCTTTCTCTTGAAAATATCCTATAGATTCCATATGGGGTTCAGGTCAGGCATGTTGGCTTGCCAATCAAGCACAGTAATATCATGGTCAGCAAAGCACTTGGAAGATGTTTTGTCACTGTGGGCAGGTGCTAAAGTCCTGCTGGAAAAAGAAATCAGCATCTCCATAAAGCTTGTCAGCAGATGGAAGCATAAAGTGCTCTAAAATCTCCTGGTAGACGGCTGCATTGACTTTGGACTTGATAAAACACAATGGACCAACACCAGCAGATGACATGGCAGCCCAAATCATCCGTGACTTCAGAAACTTCAAGCAGCTTGGATTCTGTGCCTCTCCACTCTTCCTCCAGACCTTGATTTCCAAATGAAAAGCAAAATTTACTTTTATCTGAAAAGAGGACTTTGGACCACTGAGCAACAGTCCAGTTCTTTTCCTCCACAGCCCAGGTAAGATGCTTCTGACGTTGTCTCTGGTTCAGAAGTGGCTTGGTAGCCCTTTTCCTGAAGACGTCTGAGCGTGGTGACTCTTGATGCACTGACTCCAGCTTCAGTCCACTCCTTGTGAAGCTCTCACAAGTGTTTGAATCAGCTTTGCTTGACTGTATTCTCAAGCTTGCGGTCATCCCTGTTGCTTGTGCACCTTTTCCTACCCAAATTCTTTCTTCCAGTCAACTTTGCATTTAATATGCTTTGATACAGCACTCTGTAAACAGCCACACCTTTCAGTAATGACCTTCTGTGACTTCCCGTCTTTGTGGAGGGTGTCAATGTCCATCTTCTGGATCATTGCCAAGTCAGCAGTCTTCTCCATTATTGTGGTTTCAAAGAACAAGAGATACCCGGAATTTATACTGTAGGGATGGTCATTAATTGAAACTCAAATTTAAATATTCTAATATTTTGAGATACTGATTTTTGACTTTCATGAGCTGTAAGCTCTAATCATCAAAATAAAAAAATAAAAACTTTTGAAGTGTTTTACTTTACATGTAATGAATCTAAAATACATGAAAGTTTCAGTACAAGAAAAAAATAACTTTTTCACCATATTTCTAATTTTCTGAGATGTACCTGTATACACTATTATTCAAAAGTTTGGGTTCTGTGAGATTTTTTTTTTTGAAAGAAAGAAATCAATACTTTTATTCAGCAATGATGCATTAATTTGATTAAAAGTAACAGTAAATACAGTTATAATGTCACAAAGTTTCTATTCCATGCTATTTATTTGAACTTTCTATTCAAAGAATCCTTAAAAAAGTATCACTGTTTCAACTAAAATATTAACATTAATAATAATAATAAATGTTTTTTGAGCAGCAAATCAGCATATTAGAATGATTTCTGAAGGATCATGTGACACTGAAGACTGTAGAAATTATGCTGAAAATTCAGCTTTGCCATCAAAGGAATAAATTAATATTAGAGAAGTCAACGTTAACGCATTAACGCATGCGATTAATCTAAAAATGTTAACGCGTTAATATTTTGTTTATGCAAATTAATCGTTTGATAAGGTTTGACTCCCAACTTCTTGCCATCATCGCTGCGCGGAAGGGTATCTATCATTGTGTGATAAGGGTACAGCGAACCAGTATTGCCAGGCACACAAGTGGGCTATTTTGAGAATGCAGTCGCGGGAAAAATTACAGAGCTGTGGGTTGCGGTTTTTTGGGCTAATTTTATAATGTACCGCAGCCGCCCAAAGTGTTTATAGACAAATAAAAATGAAAATAGATAATTTTACTAATGTGTTTTATACTTGGAATGTATACCTGGCAACTTAACCACGGAGAGACACTTGTGACATCACAACAGAAATAAACATGACAACAGCCACTATAGATTATATAAGATAATAAACACACGATTATGATAGGTTATGGTTTGTATGTGATTTTCTTGAGATTTGGATATTTTCATAACAATAATGAATGTGTACATCTGAAATGCTAATTTGTGCAGCGATAAAAAAGGCTATAAATAGCATATGTTAACAACAGTAAATGACCAAATTCCACATGTGATCGCAAAAGGAAGTTATTTCAAACACTTGATGGTGGTTTGAAGTGAGTTCTGAGTAAAAGTGTACTATTAATCTCATAAACTGTCTTATGAAGCATGATGCTAATATTAGCTCTAATGCTAATTAGCTTCATAATGCATTTTGTCATAATACTTCACGTAAGGTCGCAAGAAAATGTTTTGTTGTATTTATTTAGAAATACTTTTGATAATAGTTGGGTAAATGTATCCTGGGATTGAAGCGATGTGGCTTGGTAAATGTTTTATTGCCAGTATAAAGGCTGATAATGGCTGAATAAAACAAAAGAATAATGATAAAAGAATAATAAGGATTATGTCTCATATCTGGCGGAGGTGTGAAAGGTTCTGTTTCCTTAAACTAGTTTGTCATGCATTTCTTCATTTCAACACATTTACAGGTAAATCCTAGTATTTTAAATTGGAGATTAATCATGATTAATCACTGTCCATGACTGCCCTAATTGACAGCCCTAATTAATATATAATAAATTAATACATTTTAAAATATATTAAAATAGAAAAGAGTTTTACATTTAAAATTGTAATAATATTTCACAATATTACCATTTTAACTGTATATTTTAATTGGTCTGAGCAGTTAAAAATGAAAGAGAATATAGAGCATATTATCAACACATACTAAACATCTCCGTAGCATAGTGCTACATGAGTAATATTGCAACTAATATGTTTTGCTGACTAATGAAACTATTTTGGGTCACTCATTTGCTTTAGATAGAGACCGAAGTGAGGAAAAGGAGGAATACATACTTTTTTCCAAACCAGAAACCCTGTAAATACTTTATGACAAGAAAGTTGGTTGTTAAAAAGCATTCAATAGTGCAGGACCGTAACTATTCCAGATACACACGTCCAGGTCTGAAACACATGCCATGATGTAATCAGTGAGATTGAAACTAGAGCCAGTGAACATGATCAAATTGTCCTTTATCCGACAGCCACATTCATCACACAATGACAGATCCTTCTTTACACCATCACTAAGTTCCTCCATTTGATCTGCTGCACTGCCTCCATGACGTCAGTGAACAAAACAATCTTTAAACTGCATTGCAGGAGATTTAGAAAGGTATGCGTTTCTGATCTGTGCAAATCTCATTAGGTCTGCATAAGCACACATTTGCATATCTGGCAGTGCAGATATCGTCTGTTTTACAAACAGTGATGCGTTCTCTGGCTTACGTCAGGTAGAGATAACGGGTCAACGCTACTTTTTTTTTATGAAGGATCAAAGATAAAAATTGGTTTATTAAAAGTGCTAGAGTGAATGACAACCATGCAATGTAATATGGAATTTCTGCATGAAACGCCACAAAATTCTCACATTTATATTCAATCCAGATGAAGCACACCTGCAAATAAAAAATGGTTATCTAATTTTGAACTGGCGGTCCTTATATCCTAATTAGGCATATTTACTTCAGCAACAATCACATTCAATTTCACGCCATTTTAACTTTAAGTTAATTAAAACACGAATGTTCATTTGCACATTCATTTGCACCCGTCCTCCTCTTCCTCCTCCTCTTTCTCACACCTGCAAAACCACAGAAACAAACCGAACAACATTTGCCTTTCAGTGCTTTTCTACAGAACAAACTCACTCATTACAAAAGACCTGGGAAGCATAAAAACCAGATAGTTTAATCACTTTGATAAAAAGATTTAGATGACATCTCCAGGTAACCTAATTAGTTTAAGAAATATCACTGTTTGTAAATAGGAGCCTATTTCTCAGATGAATTGCCTACTGCATGTTTTTTCACCTAAATAAATCAGGATGGCAAACAAGGAAACTTTGCACAGGACCCCTGGGTATTCCTTGAATTTACAAAGGAATTATTATTGCAAGTTTCCTTTGAGAGATTTATAACGTAAATGTGATCAGCACTGTCAACACGCCAGCAGCAGTTATTGCCCTACAACATGATTCATAATTCTGACTTTGACAACATCAAGATTCAGTCATCAGGAATTCTATATTTGCAGTCATACATATTCATTTGTATCTTCATGTTCACCACAAATTTTTACCCACTCAATGATTTTTATATTTTTACTTATAAACTTTATTGATTTTATCCGTTTATTCATCTGTTGTGACACATTTATGCCCAAAATTTAATAACTGCTGCAAAAAAAATCTTAAATGCTTACATAAATATTGTTGCTTGCATATGAAACAGATATTACAGTAGGTGCATTTCAGGTAATGCATTATCCACAGAGCACACTTTCAGATTTTAGCCTTACAAGGCAGCATAACTTTGCTGTCTACTGGAACAGTCTCCATGTTAGGAATCTGTCTATGAATCCTTTATAGGATGGTCACTAGTTTTTGGAACAGTGCAAGAGTATCTACCGGATGCGGCGGAATAGGATGAATGGAAAAACATTTATCATTTCAGTCACAGACGTACTTGGTACCCACCAATCCAGTGAAGTCTGGGCTATAAAGCAGCTACAGCACAATCATACATATTTGACGTGATGCTTGACACACAGCAGACCAGCTCATATGAACATCTTCATTAAGAATCATAACAGGTCTGGAGGACCCTTTCCCTGGTCCTGAGGCAGCCGTCTCCAGATTCTGCTGCAAGGCCTCTGATTGATGTTTTTATAAGTAAGACCTTGCTCTGCCCTCCCCCTCCGGGTCTGCCCTGCACTTCCTACATCAATCACGTGTCATTTCCTTTCTAACGCCATCTCTGACAGAAATACAGTAAACATGATCTATGTGTGTGTATTTAAGTAATTATTAAGTGTCTGGCACCTCTAATAAATCACTGGCATTGCTTTCTCTAGCTTCAACTTTTTTTTTGTTTTTCCCTTTTTCCAAATATAATAACAGCTCACAAAAGGTAAGAATCTCATTTCTATTGTACTTCAAGTTGAACTGTTCCTTGTCATAGAGCAGCATGCTATAGATCCTTCCAACTACTGACTCACAATAGATTGCAGATATAGTTACATATGGCCCCTCGAGGGTTCATCTTTTAATGTTTTCACATAGATCTCTTAAAGACAGTAGCATACAGAAATATAAACGCAGAGCTGTAGATGCCCAGATGACAAGAGACCACATGCACACATATTGTGAAAACAGAACTGTCTGCACTGAGAGCATCTGTTGCAGTATCATATATTCAGATATTTTCTATAAATTCAGATATTAGCTTTCTTTTAATTTTATCTGCATCTGTTGTTATTGGACTTTTAACTGTGTACACCTATTTTAAGATTTATTCTTAAAATAGCACTAACTGGGACAGCGAAAGATCATGGCAAAATTTAACCATTTTTTCGTAAAAAATATTTTCCCTTTAGATGATGATTCAAGCTCATTTCCTTGAAAAAGTACACCAACTTCATTATTGTTACTCTGATTTGAGACACACACACACACACACACACACACACACACACACACACACACACACACACACTTTAAAGCACCAATCTTTAAAAATCTAATCAGAGGTTTTCAAGGACTACCTCTTTTATTACTTTCATATTTATAGTTTAACATAGCGGTAATCGTATAAAAAGTATAATAAGTTTATTTTTCAATAACAGATTTATTTCAAAGGGTACATTGTCCTGTTGTGATCAATATATCGACTAGCAGTGCCTATAATATAGCATACAAATCTATTTATTCATGATTATCATCCATAACACACTACCATTCAAAAGATTTTTATTTTTTTTATAAATTATTTTATTCAGCAAGGACATTAAACTTATGAGTAAACATATTTATAAATGTTACAAAAAGATTTTGGTTTGGAGTACATTATGTTCTTTTGAACTGTCTGTCCTGAAAAGAACATGAATGATAATTGCCATAACAATATTAAGAAGACCAACTGTTTTCAACATTGATAATAATAATAATATGAAATGTTTCTTGAGCAGTAAATCAGCATATTAGAATGATTTCTGAATGATCATGTGAGACAAAGACTTGAATAATGGCTGCTGAAAACTCAGCTTTGCCCTTGATTCACAGGAATAAATCACCTTTTAAAATATATTCAAATAAAAAACTATTTTAAGCTGTAATAATACAGTATTTCACAATATTTGATCAAATAAATGCAACCTTTGTCAGCATGAGACTTTTCAAAAACATTCAAACATCTTACCGACCCCAACATTTCTACTTTTACTAATTATTGGTTTACCCATACCACAGTTTTAAAATCAGTGCATCCCTAACTACATCTACTCCAGACACTTAACACATTTTTGACTGAACTGGCCTTCGATGGAGATCATCAACCGGTTTTGATGAGTTTAGAGGAACAGGACAATGCGCTGCACCGCTGCTCTGAATGTAATGAGAAACTGGACATCAGTTGGGGAGTAATGAGCGATGACTGTAAATAAGGCAGTAATTACAGACAGGAAGTGACAGGCAGGGGGTGCCGCCCACTCCCCCACTCTCCAAGTAAACACATGTCAAGGTGACAGAGGGGTCAGGCAAGCGTGCAGCCTTTTATAGGAAGCAACACAAACACAGAGATCCTCCCATCAGAGGAAGGACTGCAGCAGTGATGGATGGACCTGAACTGAACTACTTTTTTCTGTCAGAAAGGAGGAAGCATAAAAGGTAAAATAATGCATCTGTGGGAAATTGCTCCCTTAGCGGTCTTGTCTCAGGTGCTCAGTGCACTAAAGAGAGCGTCCTCATGTCACTGCGCTGACGTCTTAATCTAGAGTAAAAGGAGTTTGACATTTCAGTGCAATCATACAGATGATGAGATAGCACTTAATCTTATTGAGCACAGGTAAGCCAGAGAAATCCAGTCAGTATGTGACACAGCAAACGGATCTCTCTTTTATTCTTGTGTGCTGAGCAGTCATTTTAATCAATGTCATTAGGATCCTGAATGTTCTGAAAAAAGTTCACTGTACACATGATTTCGGGACTGTAACCTTTCATAATCTCAGTGGCTTTATTCATAAGTTCTGTGGTATTTCTCAAAAGCTTGACTGAAGACACAATTACTTTTATTTTTTAAGTGATATGGCAGCTCGTTCTGATTTTCAGTGATGTTCTACAGATGCTCATCATTAAACTTTAATAAACATCTGCCTAAAATTCTGTAAACTGTTGAGTGCCGTAATTTGAGACTTTCTTTACTCTTGGCACTAACATGCATTTCGGTCACTGGACCACAATAGTATACTTGAGTGATCTGTTCATTAAAACCACATTTGGTGGTAGTGAAACTTCTGCGACTAAAACATAACATTAATCTGTCCTAATGCATTCTGGTGCATGCCAGGCAACAGTGAAGGACGACCTGCTCACCTGCCAATCAAACACTCTTTGTTGGGTTATGGGCCACTTAAAATAAATAAATAATGTTTTTATTCAGCAAGGATGGATTATATTGATCAAAATTGACAAATAATTTGTAATATTATATTATATTTTTTTAATTTAAAATAAATGCTGTTCTTTTGAACTTTAACGCAAAGTATCCTGAATTTTTTTTCATGATTTCCACTTTTTTATTTCTTTATTATTTTTTCTTTTAACTATTGATAATAAAAAAATGTTTCTTGAGTACCAATTCACCATATTAAAATGATTTCTGAAGCATCATGTGACAGAAGACTGGATTAAAAAAATATTTCACACTGTTTTATTGATCACATATGTATATATAAAAAAAAATCGTATAACCCCAAACTTTTGAAAAGTGCATATCTGAGAGAAATTGTGCAATTTATTTAATTTTTCCTTTTTTTCCCTTCATTTAATCAATAACCACAACAAGGCAGTAAGTGATGGATTTAGTGCCAAAATCAGAGACCCTTTAATTACAAGCAGCCACAGGAGATGCATTCGAGACATGTTAATAACAGGTCTAAACAACCAAGCATCTCAGCTGACAACATGTGATCAGATCACTCAAGACGGGCACTAACACCAGGTGTAAACAGGGCCTAAGAAATCCATTAGAAATCCATCAGAAAACACTCCCTAGAAAATCAATATGTACTGAATATAAAGCCAAAACTGCAGAACACAAAGAAAAAATGCTGAGTCCTAATGGAACACAAATAGTTTCCCCAAAAGCCCTAGGGACAGTGAAAAACACAGCAAGACAGTCTAGCCCAACCGTTTCTAATGCAAATGAATGCTTTCATGTTATGCATTAGGATGATTGCAAAATAATGCCAATATAATTGTGTATTTAACTGCATTTAAGATAAGGCACGCTGTCTGTCAGTGACTACAGCAATCATTTAGACGTCAACACTGGCTCCTCATCTGAAAATAATAATGGAGGGAATAATGTCAAACACGGCATCACAGAGGGGCAATAAAACAAGCAGAATGCCATTTACTTAACCAGAAATCGTGCTGGCACATACATGGGACTGAGGAAAGGTATCTGTTCAGACAAAAAAACCACATCTGCAAGATCCGAACACATGCACACAAGTAAATAGCTTGGACCTCTGAGCATTCTGACCGTGAACTGCACATTCAATTATCTGTTCTGCAGTGACGGAGATACGAGAGGAAGTCATGTTTTTCAATGGAAGTTCAATTTAATTCCACCTAATGTATCTTACAGCAAAACAAACAAAACAAACATTCCCCTGAACATCAAATCAAGAAATAAAAGCACCCATTTCATTCAGTCTCAGCAATAACAAACAGCAAACAAGCATAATGAAGTTTCATACTCAGTTTGAAGCACTCTGGCTATACGAAACAAGGCAGGAAAATTTGCCAGTCCATCTGTTTGGCCGAGAGGGCTGAGGGGAGTCTGAGCCCCTGCGGTTTCTGTGGGAGTCTGAAACAACCTCCGAATACAGAACGCTCGCACGGACCTGCATTCACACCAAATGAGAGTCAGAGTCTCTCAGGGCCAGATGATGTTTGAGAGCCATATCTCCCACATCTAGCATCTAAGCCATGAAGATCAGCGGCCTGGATCAGTGCCTGGAACAACTCTGGCACATACCAGGAAAACAAATTTGTTGTGGTGGAGATGAGATTAGATGTGGCAAAGAGTGAATACGGATGAGCAGGAGGTGTGATATTTTTAGTTGTAAGCTTGTAAGATTCAATCGCAGATATCCGCATGCTTAAGTGACACTGTATGTCCGAGTTATGCTTCCACAAGAATCAATAACAGACAGAGGACATGCGGTCATGGGCATGCTGACGAGGAATAATTGAACAAAATAAGTAATTATCATAATTCGGTGTTCTCCATGTGATATGTGGATCACACCACAATGCTATATGAAATTCAGTGTTCAATTTGTTCTTTTTAATCAGTAAGACAGAAGAGTACCCAGAATGTATTATGTGGGAAAGTTCAAAGTAATGTAGAACATAAAAGAAGATATTTAAATGTCTCAGGCCATGCAATTGAAATCAATGGTGACCAAAACTGTTTTGTTAACATTCTTCAAACAAATCTAAATATCCTCTTCATACAGTTTAAAATCAGTTTTGGCACGACACGAGGATGAGTAAATGACGACCAAATGTTAATTTTCGTGTGAATTATCCCTTTAAGAACACTCACAGCACTCAAAACCCAAGAGAAAGCCATGAGAATCTTTGAGAACAGAGGCGTTAAGCAGCGCTTCAGCTGTGGAAAAGTCAGTGAGATTAGTTTGGAAGTTCTGCATCGATGTGACAGAGAAGAAAAGCAGAAATAAGTGTGCACTGTCTATCAAAGAGGGATAAACGAGTTGCAAACAAGCACTTTGTACTGTTGTGTGTGACGCAGTTACTTTAAACCGCTTCCAATGGAGCAAAGATGGAAAATGGTCAGCTTGACATTTAAAATCTCTTATCTGGTCTGTAAAATGTTATTTTTAAATTAGCATTCAAGTACTGTATGTATTCAGACTGCTTAGTCAGAAAATGTTTTTTGGCTACCCCGTGGTAATCATAGTTTCTGGCAAATTACAATAATTACTGCATATATTGTTATTAGGCCTCAATTAATTAATTAATAGGATATCATCTTCAAGCTGTCTTAATATTTTCTGATAACAGATATGGATAATAACAAGTTATCAGTTTTGTTGTAGTAACAATAACTGTATTATTTTAACTACTGTATAATAACTACTGTATTTTTAACAGAAATGGTGGTTATTATGTTACAATTCTGCAATGGTTACAGGAAACAGAGTTCAAAGCTTAAGTGATCTTTTATTCCAGTTCCCTCTTAATTTAGTTTAAAAAGCCCATAATAGAATGTTTAATGGCAGGTTCCACACAGAGTGAGAACAGGTTTCACTGTTGCAGGGTTTTATAGTGTAAAAAAAATAAAAATAAATAAAACTTGAATGAAAAAGTCGTTTCGTTGAACTCAAATAAAAATAAATATAAGTTAGAGAGAAATGTTGCCTTGGCAACTAGCTAAAACAAAATGTAGTAGTTTAATTTGAACTACTAAAACTAAAAATTAAATACAAATAAAACAAATATAAATATTAAAAACATACATATAATAGAATGGCATAAATGCATAAAAATAAAACTTCAACTAAAATTAAAATCAAAATATGAATAAATTTGTTGTTCAATGTGTTCAGTGAACTTAGTTTTTTGTTTTCCTGGGAAATAACATAAAACTAGCCGCAGTTTCTCCCTTTACTGGCAATTATTAAACTAAAAATTGTGTAGTAATGCCATTTATTTTATACTACATATCCAGAATATTATCTTCAGATGAGGTCAATCTACAGTACATAATTTGACCACCTTTGTCACAGTAAGGCGTCACAATTTATATATTGTGGTCCATTCATGGCCTAAATTCATTGGACATGACAGTTACCGGCACTCTTCCTCCGTTCTCTGATGCCCTCCTCTCTGACCTCTCTGATGCCTCTTGTCCACAAGTCACTGATTGTTCCACTGTCTTGCAGTCAGTCTTGCTGTATGTTGACAACCTGTAAAAGCTCACACAAACACACACTTTTTACAACCAATAGTGGTTACTTGGGCTCTGTTCAGTATATTGACAACTATGTATGGCATTTAATTTTAGATTTGTTTTCTTGTTTGTCGACTATGGCAAAGGGAAATTTCTGAATATCTACAGAGCAGCACTCATGAGATGATTTAATCGCCCGCTATGACGCCACACCTCAGCGTCTACCACATAACAAACCGATGACAGCGGCTCACAGGCATACACCACCGCATCAGCGCTGTGACCTGACAAGGGAAGAGCAGGTGTTATTCAGCAGAGACTACAGGCCTCTTTGTGTCTTTAAGGGTCATGGTTCAGGTGCGCTGACACAGGTCACGTGCACGCCTGGGCTGTTGCTCTGGGGATAACAACTCGAGCATGAAGCCCGATGTGGCAGACACACTCAGCAAAGCTGATCTCTGAGCCGCACAACCCCAAATACTCCATACACCCACAGACTCATCTCAAACATGCATAATACAAATAAGACATGAGCTTTCTCAAAATTACAAGCTGCAGTCTGATTGGCTGCCTTTAGCCATTTATGGGAGTCAGAGTTCACAGGGTTTTTTTTGTTTTTTGTCTGCCTGGAAACAAAGTTGTGTTTACATGCTACTAAATGATGTGATCAGAGTTGGTATTGAAGGTTGACTATACCATACCCACGGTGGCCCAGTAGTGCACAACACAAATCACCACAACACAACGCATAGGACTAATTTTGTTGTGCTGTGCTAATTTATTTGTTGTGTTGTGAATTGTTTCCATTGTGTTGCAACTTGTTTCTGTTGTGTTGCAGCTTTATTACATAAATTATAAACATATATAATTTTAATTTAATATCAAATTGTTATATATGAATAATATATTTTATTATATTTATATATATGTTTTTATTTTACTTTACATATTATAAACTATATTTAGTATAAGAAGTATTATTATAAAAACGTATTATTATAAATTATTATAAATAGTTTATATGTTTTGAACTAGTGCTGTCAAACGATTAATCGTGATTATTCCAAAATAAAAGTTTTTGTTTACATAATATGAGTGTATACTGTGTATATTTATTATGTATATATAAATACAAACACATGCAAGTATATTTAAGAAACATATGTTATGTTTATATTTTAAATTATTTATATATAATATAAAATATAAGAATATAAATATATAAATGTATATGCATTAATTTTTTTCAAAATATATACTGTATGTGTGTGTAATAAATATACACAGCAGCAAACATACATATATTATGTAAACAAAAAAACTTTTATTTTGGATGCGATTAATCATGATTAATCGTTTGACAGCACTATTTTGAACATGAATTAAAGGGATAGTTCACCCACAAATTATTTTAATTAATAACCCCCAGGCCATTTAAGATGTAGGTGAACTTTAAATACTTGTATTATTTCAATACACTGATAATTGATTTTGTAAATGCTACTAAATGTTATACACCAAGTATAACCCTGAATATTCCACCTTTCTGTTCAGATTATGTCCCAATACAGATTTACTTGACACTAAACATCACCTAATGATCAACAGTCATTGGTCAGTTTACATGACAGGCACCCCCTTCCTGATTAAATGACCGATACTTGGCAAAACAGACCAGACTTTATGCCGAATGTCAAACGTCTGGCTATGCAAGACTAAGCTGTACCAAATTAACTACTGCTTATCCATAAACATAAGCTCTACATTTTCTCCAACTGACTGATAAAAACCCTCCCCATGTCCTCATTTCCACTCTCACCCTGACCCTCTCACCCTCGCTCCCCACGGTGCTGCTCCGAACGCACTGATTTTTTGCTTGCATGCAGAGAAGCCAGAATCCCCCGCACCCTGTTTGCATGTTACAAGCTCAGCGATGGGAGCGTTGCATGTTGTAGTGTAGCCAGCATGGGCTGCATAATTCAGTCTAGCTGTTGCGTCTGGGTGGGAGCTGGGCCGCAGTGCATCTCCGTAGCGGCGTTAATGATGACAGCCAGGCCGATAATGGTGAGGGCTGCCAGACAGGATCCATACAGATAACCCAGGCACGACACTGATGGAGTCTCTCAGCGTCATTACCGTCCATCAGGTGGAATTACAGGGCAAAAACCAGCAGCAATATATGTCATTAGCAGAGTCACGGTTCAACACACAGCCCTGCTAAAACAAGGGTTGAGACTAGAGCCATCAAACACAGCCTCAGCATCCCGCCCCACGCACACACATAAGCTGCTTTTATGATATGTTTGATTCGTCAACAGAATATGGCTACACTCTATTTATGTTGATACCAGCCTATATCTTACCTAAGACTTTGTACGTCTCATGCCTGCACTTGGTTTTTATGTTCAGACAATTCGTTAATATGCAAAGCGTCTGAATTTTTCATGACTGTAAATTATTTTAAAGGAAAGAAAGAACCATTCGCAAGCAGTTTGTAGACAATTAAGATAATTGTGAAAGCATGAAATATTAATTCCTTAAGTGGACCTGGAGGAAAAGCAGACACACTTAGAAACTATATTAGTCAGGACGTCTTATACACCCATTAGTTTTCATACAAAGAAAATTATATTTTACACCTTAACCCTAAACCGTATTTTTATTTTGCTGATTTATAAGCATTGTGGACCACATCAATAGGCAGATTCTAACAAGCTGGTTTGATATAGCTTCCCTAATGACAAATTCACATAATCTTACAATTACAACCACAGAGTTCATATAAATATAAATACTTCTGCTCTATCTTCAGTACTTGAATTCACTCTTGAAATTCTGCATTGCAGTACTGTGACTTTACTGGTGGCTGTTATTTGATAAACTGCTTGAGCAACATCATAAGTTGCTATGGTTAAAAGCATTTCCTAAATGACTAACTGTAAATGTCATCAGACAAATAACTTAAGAAAAATGGCTTGGATTTAAAACTCAAACAGTGTTTACACAGCACTTTTCCCTCTGTGTGAATACCCAAACAAATGTGTCTACAGCTGGGAGTTCTTTCCAAACAAGAACTACTGATCAGTCGCTCTTGTTTGGAAAGAGCACTTACATGCAAGTAGAGAGGCATTTCTTTGCTACACATTTTTTTTTTTTTAAATCCAAACAATTTATTAATTTGCTTATTTTTGTTCTCTATACAATTATATTTCAATACGGTCCTCCTTCAAATGACTGACTATCAGTGAATGATAAATAGTAATAACCTAAGGTAAATAAACTAATACTGTTCACTGCTGCTTCTTGCTGTCATTTTGGATCCAGTGGAAAACACATAGTACAGTATAAACACGTCCGAGGAAACATTCCATCTGCACACTTAAAAATAAACGTTCTTCTTTTGGCTTCTATATGGTTCCGTGAAGAACCTTTAACATCCATGGAACCTCTCCATTGTTCAGAAGTTTGTTAAGGTTCTTTAGATTTTAAAGACTTCTTCATACAAGTTCTTTTAAGAACGGTTCACTGAAAGGTTCTTTGGGGAACCAAAAATGGTTCTTCGGAGGCATTGTAGTGAAAACCCTCTTTTATTTTTAAAGTGCCCCTATTATGGGTTATGAAAGGTTCATATTTTGGTTTTGGGAGTCCCCAACAACAGGTTGACATGCATGCAAGGTCAAAAAACACTTTAATTTTCTTATAATATGCATTTATTTTTACCTTATTTTCTCAACGACTCCCAAACGAAACACTCAGTGATTAATTTTTCCAAACCCCTCCTTTGCGTGACGCTAATCAGCGTGATTGGTCCGATTGGTCGATTTCCTTTAAAGCAGTGTTTGTGATTGTGAGCAGTGCTGCTTTGTGTACAGCGTTACCGGGGAAACAGCTATTTTTTGCTCCAAAAGCAGCACCTAGTGGCAACAAGTGGGCAGCAATATGCTAATGTTTCATTTTGACGTCAACATGAAACGGCTTAAGATTCGTTTTAAAAACGACTCGTTTCAATGATTCAGAGTCGACTCTTTCTTTTGAGAGACAATAACTTTATACACGGTGCACTTTCAGATTTAAAACATTGCAGGATGTTTTCATTCACTTAGAGCTGTGTTACACACTGCATGGAAGGTAATATTCAAAAATCCATAATAGGGGCACTTTAAGAGTATGTGACAGTCCCCTTGTATAATTTAATTTATAAGGTGAAATTAAATACTTAGATTTTTACAAATAAAAATTCAACACAGTACTGAACTAGAAATATTCAGTAGTCCCTACTAACAAAATCAATTCTGAAGCATTTTAATTTTTCATGCCATTAAATTTTTTTAAAAGCAAGACAGAATGATTTGCGAGCAGGTTCTAGACAATTATTTAGAATAACTGTTAAAACATAAAATATTCACTTCTTAAGTGGTTCCAGTGCAAAAAAAATTGCTATAATTTTCCTTTTGCTGAAATATGTATCACAAATTAATACTGCATTACTTGCATTATTTATTTCTATAAGACATTTTGAACTTGCCACTCTTAAGGTGCAGGGAGAGGTCAGGGAAATGAAAACGATGCTTTGGGAGATCACACAGGCCTTGCAGAGATCATTCCTCAAATTTACACTACAGTACTGAAGCAGCCTATATGTACATTATCTGCTTCACAACAGACTCATAAATCCAGGGAGAAAAGAGAGACGGAGAGAGGCAGAGCAAGAGAAACAGCTCCACTTCCTCAGGGTTTATCATTATGAGCATAACGGCAGGATGAAAAGGTTTTTAAAGGTTTGTTTAAGGTCCTGTGGTGGACAGGTGATGACAGGCTTTGAGGCAAAAAGACCAAGTACCTATTAATAGAAGCATGTGCGCGTTATCTTCAGGAGCGAAAAGATGCTTCAGCAAACTTAATAAATGTCTTCCAAATCAATTTTGTTCAGATGTAAATGAAACAGACTGCGAGACAGATGATAAGTCTGCCATTACAGAGGCGCCTTTCTAGTGTGTTTACTCTTGTGTGCTGGAGTCAGTGTATTTAAACCACACTGATGATAACATGATATTCATTTATTAAATGGATGGCGCATCACGGTCCAGCTAATTAATTTATATGCATGCTGTGCTGATCATTTTTATCCATATTTATTTAATATGCAATGAAGGATAGTTGGCACACAGGGTAGTATCTCAGTAACCAAAAGGTCCAGTGGTTTCGGATGCTAGTTTTAAACAACTAATTTAGTCAGTCTTAAATTATAATTTAAATTATAATAATTTATGTTCATTCTATCCACCAAACTAAAATTCTAAGATTGTCATTTTTGTAACCGTCCTCCATAATGGTAAAGTCAGCTATATAATGAAGGCAGATTTCAACAAAGATTGCACTTTAATCTAAGGACAAGTTGATGTTGTTCCCAACATATATATAAAATTATATTTTTTGGTCAAAACAATGGTTTCAACAATGGCGATAGCCTCATGGCCAGCAAACTGACATACAGCGCTGTTGCACTATGGGTTTGAATCCAGGTTCGAGGACCTTTCCCGATCCCGCCCCGTCTTTCTCCCACTTCGCTTCCTGTCAGATCTAAACTGTCCTATCATAATAAAGGCAAAAATGCCAAAAAATAAATCATAAAAAAAAAACGGTTTGATATATTTGCTCATATTTTTGCATCTTTTACATGCTGTTCCATTCATTTTGTGCGTCATAAAATTTACATTTTAAATTCAACCTCCAGTATGCTTTTAATGACAACTTACCCCAGGACAACATGCACTGATATTTATAAAAAAAAAAAAAAAAAAAAACAAGTATTGATTTTTAAATTATTTATGTTGTAAATATAGCCTATATTAAAGGGTTACTCCACCCCAAAATGAAAATTGTCATTAATCACTTACCCCCCATGTCGTTCCAAACCAGTAAAAGCTTTGTTTGTCTTCGGAACACAATTTAAGATATTTTGGATGAAAACCGGGAGGCTTGTGACTGTCCCATTGACTGCCAAACAATTAACACTGTCAAGGCCCAGAAAAGTATGAAAGACATCGTCAAAATAGTCCATCAGTGGTTCAACCGTAATTGTACGAAGCTACGAGAATACTTTTTGTATGCAAAGAAAACAAAAATAACGACTTTATTCATCAGTTCGTCTTCTCCGCGCCACCGTAGCGCCATTTTGGAGAATATCCGCTGGATGCAAACTGTGTACACTGTTCTGTGTCAGCCGCACCACACGCTTCAGCTTCAAGCTTCATAACATTCAGATTGAACCACTGGCAGATGGACTATTTTGATGATGTCTTTCATACTTTTCTGGGCCTTGACAGTGTTAATTGTTTGGCAGTCAATAGGACAGTCACAAGCCTCCCGGTTTTCATCCAAAATATCTTAAATTGTGCACTTTTAGACATTTCTATAATTTCTACAGTTATTTACTGTATATCACCCAGTATAATACTGCAAATTCCCTTTACAGTAAATAACTAATACCCTTTGCATCATGGGAATTTTCTGTGACATCAGACCCCACATACAGAGACTTACTGTATTTTTAAAATTGCTGTATACTACTGTATTTGCTGTAACAGTCTCTTTGGTGCCATTCTATAGAGGTTGTTTTATTTTCCTCATTTCTTACATTTGGATTGACACGATTTGCCCTACACCAGGGGTTCCCAACCGGTGGGTCGCGGCCCACTAGGGGGCCTCAGTGATCCTCCAGGGGGGCCGCGAGATGGCTTAAAATTAATTTAAATATCATCCTATAATTGTTTAATTTCATTATTAATGTTAAATTAAAATGATCAAAGCACGGCCTCTCTCCTGCTCTGCGATTGATTGCTTCGGACTCGGCGCAGCAAGCCTCAGCACTGTTAAATACAGACTGAACATCGGCTCAAAACTTCCAACCGCTGCACGCAAACTACATCTCTGGGCTGCATGATTCAAACCGTCGCGCTAATGTAAAGGTAAAGAAGATTAGAGTAATAATAACGAACTTGCGCGTGCCTAATGAATGACACTCCTGTGTATCAGAGTCGTACATTAGGCACGCATTATATGATTCACAAACTATGCGCGTTCTCACGTATTTTTGTGTGAAATTTCAATATTTTTATTAGTGTTTTATAGAGGAGGATCTTGTGAGGCTTGTTATAGACATGTGAGCATCAGACACGCTCTGACGGAGGAACTGTTCACTGATCCCGTCTTCAGATCGATGCGTTTCAACAGATTTAAAATTTATTTGCTGTATTTTTCATTTGTATGTTTATTTTTTTAATAGATAAAAACAGTATATATTCAGTCAGTCCAGTTCAATGGGACAGGTGTAGTGAGTGGTCTTTTGGCATCTCCCTGTTGTCCTGTTTGGTATGGCAGGTTTATATTATTTTATATAGGTTTATAGCATTTATATTATTAAAAAAAGGTTAGAATTGAGCAGAGGGTTTCCTTTTAAGTTATGAAGTATAGCTTTAATTTAAAGTTTGTTTGAATTTTGAGTTATTTAAAAAAAAAAAAAATACATGCAGTAGAAGAATAAGGCAAAACAAATGTTTTGGTTAATAAAAAAAGTTTAAAAATAAACACTTTTCTCTCTGCTGCAGAAGTACAGTATAAGAGGAAATGTCAGGCATAGGGGGGCCTTGCAAAATTGACCGGAGATAGAGGGGGGGCCCCGGAGTAAAAAAGGTTGGGAACCCCTGCCCTACACTGTCTACAACGCCGCAACAGCTTGGGACTGACTACACTGGATGTGTTACATCGCTTGTAATGATTGGCAAATCTGTTTGTCCTTCCTGTCAGAAACAGCACGAGCGCTTGGAGTACTACTGTACATCAGAAATATACCGGGGCATCACTTTACTGTCCGCATCCACTGTATATATAATGTATTATATATTGTGTTTCGTCGAGTCACACCTCACCACTCGCGTCCGAGGCATCGCTGTGTGTCGATGCACCTTAAGAGAGAATAAGACCAGCAAGCAAGGTAAACATATGAACGTTTGTCTGAGTGTTTGTGTCAGATTTTTGCAAACCAGTTTAACCTCAGTAACATTTACTCGTCAACACAGCAGTAATAAACTTTACTATGGTAAACTGCGCTGTCTTTTCAAATGACTTTTGTCAGCTTATTGAATTAAGTTACCGAATTAAAATTATTTTTAACGAGCAACGCTTATCTTACATTAACATTAGGTTAACTAATGTGAAATTTTGTTCAGGTTAATGTTAACCAGTGTTTAGAAAACAAAATCGTTTGTTAGCTAGATTAAACAAGTTTTATGGCTAGCTGCCTTTCTAGTTTTAGAATTAGTTTGTTATAGTTTTTAAAGGAACTTAAGATTTACTGCATTTTTTGTATTTGTGTTTTAAAGGCAACTCACTGAAGCATCAAGAAAGACATGAGCAGGCCATCCACACTGAGACTGATAATTCATGGTAAGAGAACATATGGTTTTGAGAGGTTCGTGTATTCTATATGGGGTTTGCCTTTTTAAAAGTGTGCCATTTCTACATCTTGTTTTTCAGAGAAGACATTTCTGTCACTAACACAGTGGATAGTGAGCAAAGGTGGTGGCCACGTTTTGGAGCAGCACCTGGGTTTTGCAGATGGCTGTGTATTCTTTGGCTGCTTGTCTTTTTCTCCATTATGTTTCTATTGCCTAAAGATTCTTTGTGAGGATAAATCCAGAGGATACAACATAATGCACTGCAAAACGTCCTAAGACAGGAGAAATGGTGAAGATGCACTGTTCCAGCATTAGAAGACTGTATTTTTAAATAAAGAATTAGATATTTTGTAATTATTGTGTCTGTTTTAATTGAATGCCATTAGTACCTATGTAGAGTAAAAATAAAGTGAATTCTATATAAAAATTATAAAGTCTAATGAAATCTATATTAAAATTAATGAATTACAGTACTATACTGATGAATTATATTTTTACAGTAATGTACTGTAAATCAGTACAGTTTGCAACTGTAAATTAAATACAGTTTGCTACTGTAAATCTTAATTACAGTAACTTACTGGCAACACTACTGTAAAAACCCTTTGAAATGTCTAACAGTGTGTTCTGAAGACGAACAAAGCTTTTACTGGTTTGGAACGACATGGGGTAAGTGATTAATGACAAAAAAAATCATTTTGGGGTAGAGTAACCCTTTAATAGTTTATATTTTAAATTTTAGCCAATTTGTTATGTGATTGCTATTCTTAGCTTTTTTTATATTTATACTTACATTTATTTTTCTTTCTTTCTTTTTTATCTAATTTTAGTACTTCAACTTATTTTTAGTTAGCTGCCAAGACACCATTTCTTAATAGTTGAAGATTTTAGTTTTTCATCCAATATTTATATTTTATTTCAGCTTTATTTCAATTAACAAAATGTTTTTTAACAGTTTTAGTTTGAACAATAACAGCACTGGTTGTTCAATCAGTGGATCACACACAAATCATATCACTCAGTAATGATGAGAGCTAAACTCATAAACCTGAAGTTCATAAACCTGTCCATACCAGCACTGCTTGTTTTATGACTAATCCAGAAAAATGAGAAAATGTAATCTATAACACCATCCATCTAGCCTATTAATCAAATGACAAAAATCTAAAACTAGAATTTCCAAACTAGAATCATAACCACTCCACAAAAAGCAAAAACAATGAAAGTCACTGTGTCATATTTCAGGTTCATATGAAAATCCTTAGGATTAATGCGACACAACCTCTGCGAGTCCTTCAGAAGCTTGCCGAGCACATTGTGCAGCGCTGAGATGCCATTTTCTGGTCCAATGACACCAAGTTACTCTCATATTGAACATACCCAGTGGCTCGGGTTCATGACTGGCATCTCAGACACGCATTAAAAGCTTTCCCTTTAGTACTGCGATGTTAAGTTTGTGATGTGAGGCAAGTCCCACTTCTCCAGCAGCAACTGAGATGAGCTCCAAGAGCATTCTGGGAGCTCTGCAAGTCAGCCTCTATTAAAAATGACAAGATCAGACACGCGCACACACATACACACACACACACTCTGATTGTGGATGGGTGGTGTCACATCACCTCTCTCCTCAGACAAGTTCTGGAATACATCATCGTGCCAAAACACAGCTCATTAAACACTATTAGCCAGTCATTTCAGCAAATTAAATCCCCTCTCGACTCCTCTTGCTTAACAAACAGCTCTGGGGTCAAAACCAAAGAGGGGGAGACTCTTTGAAATGAAAGCAGGCCTCTCATAATAATAGCACATCTGGGACAAACAGACATAATGTGATGTTGTTGTTAATGATCAGAGGTCGGGATTTGATTATAATTACTTAAAGAGGCTCCTAATAGTAATAAAGTGCCTGTAATCTGCTCAAGGCGCTTGTGAAAATGTGTCCTAAATGATGATCACACTAGAAACATTACTGATGAAGAAAATCAGATCAACACATTAATTAAGATCAAGCTGTAGACATTTCACACAGGGACAGAGAGGTGGGCATGAGGTACGACGCCTGGTATGATTCTGATTGGTCAATCACGTAATCCAGCAGTAATATTTCCTAATATCAGTCACTTCCCAGGGCAATGCTATATATGAGATCACTCGTCCGGGTAACTGCACCTGACACTACGTTCATGTCTCACATATCACCATGTGTACTTGCTCTCTCGTGTCACACAAGCACAACTGCAGTCTTCTTGCATATCAGTTATCTCTGTATTAATACTACTGTAATATTACTGTAATAATAGGACAACTGTGTTGTACACTGTAATGAACTATTTTTCTTATTAGAAGCTTTAAGACAAATAAAATACATAAAACACAGTACCATCAAAAGTTTGTAGTTGATTTTTTAAATGAGTCTTACCAAAGCTGCATGTAATTGATCAAAAATACAGTAAAAACAGCAATACTGTGAAATTGTATTACAACACACAATTTATGCAGTGCATTGAGGTTCAGTAAAAATAACCACAATAGCAAATAATCAGAATAATAAAAATCGCATGTAAACAGGAGTGAAGAGGTTTGCTTGTGTCATGTAAACACCTTACTGAGAATATAGGCACATTATTTGTGCACATGTAAACATAGTTATTGTTGAATAATAGCATTAAAGGGATAGTTCACCCAAAAATCAAAATTCTGTCATTAATTACTCACCCTCATGTCGTTCCAAACCTGTAAGACCTTCATTCACTTTATTAAATTATGTAATTTTTGTTTTCTTTGCGCACAAAAAGTATTCTCGCAGCTTTGCAAAATTGAAGTTGAGCCACTGATGTGACATGGACTGTTTTACCGATGTCCTTGCTATGTTTCTGGGTCTGGAAACATCTCAGTTGTGTGGCTGTCTATGAAGAGTCAGAGAGCTCTCGGATTTCATCAAAAGTATCTTAACCCTTTTGTGTTCTGAAGATGAACGAAGGTCTTACGGGTTTGGAACGACATGAGGGTGAGTAATTAATGACAGGATTTTCATTTTAGGGTGAACTACCCCTTTAATATAATTTAAAAAACACTCTTACAGACCTCAAACTTTTTATCAGTAGTGTAATTTCAACTTGGATCAGTATTTCATGCCTCTTTATTTTTTTATTTATTCATTGTGGTCATGCAATAAGCATGATAAATGTACAGTCAGCCTGACATTACTGCAAAATAAACCCCTTCAGAGTGCGACAATCCAGATCACTCTATCAGGGGTTTATTTTGCAATAATGACCGACTGATGGTACATTATTTCTTCACATATCAAACACCTTAATGGCTTTTTCATTAACAAAGGTCTTGGGAATTAAGATCAATGCAGTGTTAATTTCGTTGATGAAATGATGAAAATTCCACTGACGATGAGACGATAACGAACGAAAACTCTTTTTGAATGACCAAAATTATGACGTAAATCTATTGACATTTTCGTCAACGAATAAAAACGAGATGAAAATGTTAGTGAGGAACTATTTGAGAAGAGATTCATTCAGAACGAATCTGCTGCATAGGAGGTTCGATGTGAACATACACTATATTGCCAAAAGTATTGGGTCGCCCCCTTCTAATGAACAGGTTTGACTACTTTAGTCATTTCTATGAGTACAAATCTTAATGTTAAAGCATATAATGATATTCTAGGAAATTGTGTGCTTCTAATATTATAACAGTTTGGACAGAACTAGACTAAAACTAAAAACAATTCAGATGACTAAAATATGACTAAAACTAAATGGCACTTTAGTCAAAAGACTATGACTAAAACTAAATCAAAATTTGCTGTCAAAATTAACACTGGATCAATGTACAATTGTTCCTTTTCAATTGTCTAATCAGCCATAGAATATTGCAATTTACATAAAACAGCAGCTGCAGAGGGGATTTTTTTGAGTGGCGTAAAGGCCAGCGCATATCTGAGAGTATTAGGGAGAAAATGAGAGAGAGAGAGAGAGAGAGAGAGAGAGAGAGAGAGAAATAGATGGGGAGAAGGAGAGAATGTTATGTGCCCAGAAAGAAGTAATTGCACATCAGAAGCTGACAAAGTGGTGTTTTGATGCAGCAAAATTGGCATCTGAAACTTTCTCTGCATACGGTTTGTACATACAGATAATCTGAGGATTCAGAGCTCTGTGCTGCACACACTTCCAGCGCTGGCGGTTAGAGGAAATGCTTTCTGAAATGATTGCCAATGTCATTGACATCTAATGTCAGGATGGAGCACAGAAGGCTGACCCAGCTGTTTCACCGGTCAGGGAACAGACGCTTTCCACAATTAATCCTCAGCACAAATACAATCTTGTGTGCATTTGCAAAAGCTTTCCAAATTAGTCTGCAAAACAGAATGTGCATTTACATAAATGTATTACTAAATGATATGTTCAAAGACTACTGTTAGTTGGGAAAACACATCTACCGTGGGGTCCAAATGAGTCCACTTTAAAAAAAACTTGAAAATAAATGAAACTAAAAAACATAATGATGTTAAATGAGTAATTTTGAAGACTAAAGGTCCTTACACACTGAGTCCGAAATTTTCATATGCGTTTTTCGTATTTGTCATCCTTTCCTATCAAAATGCTTGCTACGGATGCAAAAACGCAGAAAATCGAACCTGGTCCGATTTTTTTTTTATGACGGACGAAAGTTTCGGAGGCAGTGTATAAACGTGACTGACACAACGTGAGGTCGTATATATTTTTCAACGTGCGAAAATTTCGGACTCAGTGTGCAATGGCCTTAAGAACGGTTCTGCATTATTTACAACTAATCATATGTGACATTAAGCATGTGAACTTTGTATAAAAGGTCAGATTTTCTTGCTTTCATTCAAGCACAAGATGCTCTATGGAACTGTCAGGACAAAAATGGAAATGTATTCATGCATGATTCATATTCAGACTAATATAAAAAAGTGTCAATATATTCTAAGTGAATACTTGTAACTGTATAGGGCAGGGCTCTTGCTTGTCCTGCTGAGTTTAGCTTGAAATCTAATTAAATACACCTGAACAGGCTCATTAAGGTGTTCGGAATTACTTTGGAAATTACAGATGGGTGGGTTAAATTGGGATTGGTGGTCTGGCCTTGACAGTGAATAGGAACATGACGAGACATAAGGATAGGAACAGGGTATTTCAATTTATGTTTTCCTATTAAATTGTTATGCTAATAAATGTCATTTTGAAGGGGAAAAAGTTACAGAGTAAGAGTATTTTAACTAGTGATCTCAGCCCGTCTATATTACAAGACTATTCACCATTTCTAATTCCACCTCAATTATGAAAAACGAATTATTGATGAACATTTTAACATACTGAAACACGTTCATTTCTTTTTCTGTTTGTTCAAAATGATTGTCAAGCCTCAGTGACAATTTAATAGCATGCCATCAGCGGAGCCGCTCAGAAAGAAAATATAAATGACATTAAAAAATGAAATTGAAGAAAAAGACAGTTATATGTCATGCAGACTGTATGGGAAAACCCACACTGAAAAAAGGATCCTTGTAGGAAAGCATTTGCAAAACATGTCTTTAATTATTTGCAAAGCTTAAAGGAATTGTCCCAGATGTCCTTCCAAACCCGTATTCTCCGTAAACTCTGACTTTCTCCATGAACCACAAGCAGCACATTTTTGAAGATTATCCAAGCCACTCTTATCAATATAATGAAAGTGAATGAAGACTGGGGCTGTCAAGCAACAAGATGTCAGGAAGCACCATAAAACTGTCAAAAAAGTAGTCATAATAGCTTTGTGTGACAAACAGACCAAAATTTAAGTGATTATTCACTGACAAATTTACAAATGTTTATTTGATTTGGATCTTTTCAATAAACTGTTTGATCTTTTTGAAGTTTGAGGGCTCTAATTTCCATGAATTGCAACTGCTTAAAAAAAAAAAAAATCACATTATTAAAAGATCTTTTGTGTTTCAGCCTACTGAAGAATCAAAATGGATTTGCAACATTAAAAATGCCAGAATTGTCATTTTTGGGTGAACTACGGTATCCCTTTAAACAAAGAGTTCACCCAAAAATAATAAAAAATATTTTTTTTAACTTCAAATCATTGCTTATGGCTAAAATACAAGTTGTCTATCTATAATATTGCTGATTCCAATGAAGAAGTCCTCTTTGTGTCAATCTTTTTCAGACTTTTTTACTGGAGGATGTGCTATTTTAGATTATGGATTGTATTTTTGCCAGAAGTTTGATTTTAAAATGATGGATTTGCTTCTTACAAACACACAGCTTTTGACTTCACAAGATGTTAATTAACGGATTGATTTCCTTGATCATTGTGATGTCAGCTATTCGGGCTCTCATTCTGACGGCACCCATTCACAGCAATGGATCCACTGGTGAGCAAATGATGCAATGCTAAATTTCATCAAATCTGATGAAGAAACAAACTCATCTACATCCTGGATGGACTGAGGGTAAGTACATTTTCAGGGAATTGTCCTTTTTGGGTGAACTATGCTTTAAATCCTGAACCGTGAGGGGGGGGGGGACAGAACAACAGAACGCGAGTAACTCAAACAAAACACGTGTTACGGTAAGACAGATCACTCTAGCCCAGCTCAATCTCTTTGATAAAGCGCATCTCAGTGGTTTAATTTCCAATGACGGAGAAATATTTTTAGCTTGACACAAAGAGCTACAAATGTCCCGAAAATAAAACAAAACGGGCGCCACGTCAGGGGACTCTAAAGTGATCTCACATCAATAGCTCAGGAGCCGTCACAGAGGGGCATTTGTTCTGGAACTGGGAGGATGAAATGATGACATTCAGGGGCCCGTTTCGTGAGATGATGTCTGGAGCCACCCGCCTGACACCTCCATAAATCACAATGACTTTGCAGAGTCACACTAATGGAGACACAACAGAAGATTAATACGTCTCAAGGTTTTGATAAAGGTTAATTTGGTAAAAGTATGCATCCGTTTGAAGCAATTACCAGCCACGAATGGTCGGTACCTGCAGAATTAGGGTTGCCATGGATACCTGCGGAGCAAGTAATAGGAATGTTTCCCTGCATGACAACATCTCAAATTTATTCATCCTTCTTTTATTTACCAGTTCGAAATACACAAAAAATAGAGGCTTTTAAAGCGAGACAGCAGACCTGGCCTGTGTGTTACGCTCATGAATGCAGTATCTGTTATCTCTTCAACAATCTGAATAGCTGTGACCACGTAACCTCTATATATCTCCTCTATATATCTATGAGACACAAAGGCATAATGACAGGATGTTGCACTGGAATTGATATTGCAACAGAGCTGCATGCTGATGCAGGATCCACTTCTGATTTCTGCATGGATATGTTTGCAAACACAACAGGTCAGGTCACTGCAATTAACTGCAATCTTAAATCATTTTGAGAAATGTTTGCTCAAGGAAAATTTAATTTACTCTGCTGAAAAAAAATAGGCTACTTTAAAGCATCTTAAATCGACTCATTTTAGATGAGTAATAGTGGTCTGTTACTGGTTTGGTTATTGTTACAGATAGACCAGCCGGACGAGTGTAGCCAAATGGGTGACTGAATAATGAATAAAACTATTTACTCTAAATGTATAATTTTCCTATGAATATTTTGAGCTGCTTAGCATCCTTTCATTGTTCTTTTGAGTCGGATCATCAGATCAGAAACTTATGGAGGACTGAACCTGCAGAAATTAAAAATGATTGTTTGCACATTGTGACTGATCTGGTTCTTACTGACTTGTTTCAGTCACAGCAGTTAAAGATTCGGTCACATTTACCATTTTCTGCAGAATTTTGTTTCACATAAAAGGAGAAAAAGTTCCCCATGCAGATTTTGCTTGCGTTCAAACTGGTCACACAAATATGCCCACAAATGTTGCTAACGTGACCACACTTTAACAGCCCATTAGTGGTAAAGATTTTGTGTATATAATGAATTCAATTTCGTTTTATTTGTCCACAAAGCTATCGTGGTTTCAGAGGACTTAAAATATAATAACACAAGTCATGTGGATCATTTTAGGATACATTTAGGGTCTGGTCACTTTAGAGAAATTGCACAGGAAAAATGTCCATTGTCAGTAGTGTAGCAATGCATTAAGCACCACTCACATGGAAGTCACTTTCAAACCAAAAAGCCAAACAAGCAATGTGACGAATTTGAACATGAGCAAAATCCTCATGTGAAACTGCAGAGCGTGCAGATTGCTATTAAAATTACTGGATTTCACCAAGCAACAGTATGTGTGACTGCACCTTTATAGTGCTGCTGTGTCTTAATCCAGCAACTAAGAAAAAGCTTAAAAAACACATAACATACAGATGCAAGAAATATAGAAGAAAAAGAGAAACAACGACAGATGAAGACGTTCAACTGATCATTTGAGGAGATATCACTTTAGCTGAATGTCTACATATTTTTTTTTGGTACAGATAAATTAGTTACAAAGATTGAGAGATGACCTCTGCCTTTGCAGAGATCTTGAGTGTCCAGAAAATAAAGTACAGATGAAAGTTGTTTGAATATTGTTTAATATGCTACTTGAACATCTCTGCGCACACAAAAAAAGCCTTGTGTGACAGACAGACTTGCCAGATGTACTGCAGCATGACAATAAATAATCTAGAGACCAATTACTTGTGTATGAGGCCATGGGTCAGACAAAACAAATGTATCCCCACAGGACAAAGAAGATGAGACGTGTCCACATCAACACGTTTCGCCTCATCTGTTCCTCCTGGGCAAAACACACAAACTCCAGGAGGATGCAAAATAAGCTGTTTGTTCACTAATATAGGAGTGTAGGTACTGTATTAGTCTTTGGGAAGTTGCTATCAAATGCTAAATTCTTCTCCGTGAGACGTCTGGACAATCAATGTTCACTGAGTGGGAGTTCTTGAAACTAAGCAACAGAGAAATGACAAATTTACACAAACATTTACAACTATGTTTTCCAAACTTTCACACTTTTGAGATGTGTAGACTGATTATTTTTTTTCAGTAGGAACAAGTATTTGAACCTTAATAAATGAGAAATAGTTTTTAAAGGCTGATTTAATTTATTGCTCGCTACCAGATTACTATGAAGTGAACTAATTCTATTCAAATCTGAAAACTTTTCATCTCCAATTCATCTAAAGTATAAAAGGAGCTTAATGAGTACATTAAGATAGGAAATGACACTCTGATTTCACCACAATAAACTGCACAGTCCAAACCCTTCAAGTCACTAACTGTGATGTTAAAGCTAGAAGAATTTAATAAATGAATAAACAGAATTTGTCAACCAAGTGGAAGAAATTTAAGTATTTTTTTGCCATCATTGTATTCAAGGAACATTCAAGAAAATGTGCAATAACTTATGTCATCATGCAGCTATGAAGGATGTCAACACGTCAACATGTGATCTCAAGCGATTAGTAAAGGATTCCTGGAACATCATATGTGACCCTGGACCACAAAACCAGTCATAAGGGAAAAAAATTCGAAATTGAGATTTATACATCATCTGAAAGCTGAATAAATAAGATTTCCATTGATGTATGGTTTGTTAGGATATTACAATATTTGGCTGATATACAACTATTGGAAAATCTGGAATCTGAGGGTGCAAATATTGAGAAAATCACCTTTAAAGTTGTCCAAATGAAGTTATTAGCAATGCCTATTACTAATCAAAAATTAAGTTTTGATATATTTAAAGTAGGAAATGTACTAAATATCTTTATGGAACATGATCTTTACTTAATGTCCTAATGATTTTTGGCATAAAAGGAAAATCAATAATTTTGACCCATACAATGTATCTTTGGCTATTGCTACAAATATACTCCAGCGACTTAAGACTGGTTTTGTGCTCCAGGGTCATATGAGGTTTGCACACAGGATTATACAAGAAACCGAGTTCTGAAGTCCTTCCTTCAGCTCACTGGAAGTGCAGTATATTATATGTTACTTTACTTTATTTAACTGACGCTTCAAAGCCACCTAAAGTACACACTGCGTGAAGACCCCAACAGCGGTGTGAGGTTAAGTGCCTTGTTCAAAAAATAAAGTCATCTTAGAAGATCTTGTAAACTTTCTGCTGACAGGTCACCACTAGCCAGGTTTGAAATGATGGGCTTTGACTCGCTAGCGCAGATCTTGAACCACTGCATCACTACCCTGATGGATTTGATTTTAACCATGCGATTCAATTCAGTGTTTTTAAACATATGCTCTATTCACTGACTTACATTTCATCAGACTACTCTTGAAGCTGCTTGTTTATTTCAAATTGTATCCATAAATGGATAAAAATAAATAAATCTCATGCAACACTTACACAGAAACTTGTCAAGGTGATTTTTAATTTGCTTCATAGACTTCACAAGAAAGTCTGTCCTCTAAAATGGAACGAAATGTGTACGAGAGGTTGTTAAAGGTCCTGACAAATGTGCATGTCACTTTAACTGATTTGCCTTTTATTGACTATATAGAGGCCAATACACTAAACTTTCACAACATTTTCTTTTATTTCAGCATTTATTTTTTTTAAGTACCTTTGAGATGTTTTATGTTCTAATTCAGGGGTTCCCAAACATGTTCCTGGAGCCTCCCCAACACTGCACATTTTGCATGTCTGCTTTGTCTGACACATTTCAGGTCTTGGAGTTGCTACTAATGAGCTGATGGGTTGAATCAGGTGTGATTGATAAAGGAGACATGCAAAATGTGCAGTGTTGGGGAGGCTCCAGGAACGAGTTTGGGAACCCCTGTTCTATAGATTAGCATCTGCCGCAGCTCTAGGCATGTGACCAAAGCTCAATTCTATTGGCCTGGTTTCATCACTGAAAAAAATAAAATAATTACAAGACATGACCGTGTACATTCTATATTGATCAATGGCAGCAATTATTCTTCAAAGGATAATGAAATAATCAAGCCAAATCATCCATACACGCATAATTTATTTAGCGAATCAGGCACTAAAACAACCCAGACAGCATTTGAAAACAAATGGCCCTATTATTCTTAGTGAGTTCCCCTTGTGTGTTTAACGTCGTCTTTGTTTGAGTATCATGTATCCCAGTGATTGAGAAGTTAGCATATTATATATTTACTTAGTCTGTGCAGCTGTCCTTGTCCTAACCTCCCTCTTGGGAATGTCCTGATGTTTGTGACATTTTAATAACAAGGCTATTTTAAGACGTGTTTACATGGATTGCTTGTTTGATCCATTTTTTCAACATCTCTATTTGCACAGCAGTACAACACTCTTCATGTAACGTCCGTCTATAATTACATACTGCCATATATTTTCTCCAGTAGATCATAGTACGCTGTCAATTATATATCAGAGATCTCATTTTAATAAACTCATCACTCCCACAAATACATTGAAAAATAAAATACACTGACCTTTATAGAAAACAACAGAGCTTAATTAAGTTCATGACAAAGACCCCCAGATCTCAAATACAGTCCTTCCACTTCATGAAGTGGTTGTGTCTCTCAGTATAGGTCACCAATTATTAAGTATTAACACTTTCCAGTGATTATAAAAAAATAAAATAAAAAAGAAATCATAAAAAAAGTAATTGAGGTCTGTGAACAATAACTAGTTTGCAGAGTGATGCAAGCACATTTCTAACTTGAGTCATTAAAAAATGTGATTAATATTGTTTTATTGCATTATTGTTATAGGTAAGCTTACTACACATTCACATTAATAAATCATTCTACTTTAAAAGCAAAACAAAAAATGCAGACCACTATGAAGACTACTAAAACATACACTAGCACCATTAACCCTTTTTTTAAAAAAGAAATGTTAGCAAGATTGCATTAAATTGATAAATAGTAGCAGTACAGACATTTATAATGTTATAAAAGATTTCCAATTCAAATAAATGCTGTTCTTTAGAACTTTCTATTCATAAAAGAACATTGAAAAAAAATGTATCATGGATTCCACAAAAATATTAAACAGCACAATTGTTTTCAACATTGATAATATTAAGAAATATTTCAAAATTAGCATATCAGAATGATTTCTGAAGGATCATGTGACTGAAATTTTATTTTTAAATATATTAAATTAATTTTAAATTGTAATAATATTTCACAATATTACTGTATTTATACATGCAGCCTCGTGAGAGCATTACAGATATTCCAAAAATTTGAATAAAATAAATAAATAAAAACTACCATCCCAAACTTTTGAATGGCAGTCCATCATTTTGCCAGATTGTTATATATATATATAATTTAAATAAACTAGACTGCTACTTTTGGCTAATGAATGGAAATGACCCAACTGTTTGCTCTCCAAGAGTTTGGACCCAACATTTATATATGCAGACACACAACTATCAGACATGTGTTAACACAATCAGTTAATTCACTGTAATGATGTTAATAGTTCCCTTAATCATGTGACTGGAATTGCTCAATTCTACAATTAAATAAAAACAATAAAAAACATTTTAAAAATCTGACACTTTACTCTCAAATTTCAGTCCTTGTTCTCAGGTTTTTCAACTCTATAGCCTACAAGACAGATGGTCCAAAACCATTAGTGCACCTGAAAAAGAAAGCATCTTCAAACAGAACCTGTTTCAAGCTTTGAAGTCTAGTTATAGTTAAAAGAGAGACCAAAGAAGACAAGACGTTCTCGTAGTGGTTATATTCTAATTTCACAGTACTTGTGCAGAGGCCTTAGAAGATGTCAGATGAACTACCTACTTAATCTATTCTCGTCATAACCTATTTTACTAACTTTGATTCTTCAGTAGAGGGAAGTTTATATGCATATGAGGAGGTTCCTAGACACCTCTTGCAGAGAACACCGGCCCGCGGCTACAGGGAGCTGAATGGATTAAAGTTCAAAGGCAAGAGCCAGGGATTACTCACAGATTCAAAGTCTTCAAGGGTGCAGTGCAGCCCCTGAAAACGACAAGATTTCACCATGTCCCAGAGGCGGTGAGCGGCTCGATCATACAAGTCCTGCCAGTCAAACCTGCACAGGTTGTGCTCCGGATCTGTGATGTTGAGTCGTGGCACGTACGTGTCGCCCGTTTGGCTGGCATGCTTACTGAGGACGGTGTCTGCAGGAAGGCCCCAAATCCCTCCAATGTGCTGCACATCACAGTCCGTGAGAGCCGACAGCCGGACCGGGTTCATGTTGCACAGTGTAACAGCGGGAAAGTGAATCTGGCTGCTCTTCTCATCTAGTTGGGTGACATGGTGGTATTGGAAATAAAAAGTAATAGAGCTGAAGAAATAGTGTAGGAGGAAGCCCAGTGATCCCAAGATGGCCAGCAGCCAGAGCGAGTATCTGATGGAGCCCATGTTTGGATGGAGGAGGTTTTGGATTCCATGAAGAGAGGTCTGTTCCGCTAATGCTCTCAGATATGAAGGGCGAGTTCTGCCGGCTTTCGTGGAGTGTGATTGTGCCTCGTCCCAAAACCTGTATGAAACAGCTGCCATTGTACTGTAAAAACGACTGTTTAATGTCTTGCTAGAAACTGAAGAAGCATTGGTCACGAGCCTTTTATAGATCTCGGAGGTGGACTTCATAGTCTAATCTACAAATATAATCCAATTTGAAAACTTCTACATCTACATTACATACATTTATCTCAATGAGATTGCATCTACAACTTCCTCATTAAGACTTCTCGCAAGCAAGCGAAGAGAAAAATGAGTCTGAACTCTTAAAAGTTCATCTTCACAGTGATTGTGATAAGACACAGTGGATACAGTAAGATACTGATTTCCATTACCAGACGTTAAAAAAAAATATGTTGACATAGGTTTCTCTCATCCAAATGCTTTCTGTTCTATTGAAATTATAAAATAAAGCAACAAAATGTACCACTATTACTGTATATAAGCAAACAAACAGATGCAGTTTTGTATCTTTTTGTGCAAAAATTGAACTTGCAACGTTTCACCAGTGTTGGGCTAGTTACTAAAAGAATGTAATATATTACTCATTACTAGTTACTCCTTTCAAAAATAATATTGTTACTAGGGGTGTAACGATAATCGTGTATCAAACAAATGGAAGTGATCATCCCTATCCCCTTGGAGTGGGGACTTTGGAGTTTGTCATCTTTTTGTGCAAAAATTGAACTTGCAACGTTTCACCAGTGTTGGGCTAGTTACTACGCACACCGTGCTGCGTTGTCACGGGAACATCCCAGCTGAAGATAATGAGGAAATTAGATCGCTCCCTTCACCAAGTGCATTCCAAACGACTAAATAACGACACGCACGTGCCCTGTTCACTCCCCACTCCAAGGGGATAGGGATGATCACTTCCATTTGGAACTGCCCGTGAACCGTTCGATACACGATACGCGTATCGTTACACCCCTAATTGTTACTTATTACTTTCTGGCAACAGTAATTAGTTACACTACTAGTTACATTACTGTTTCTTCACACCACACAGAAGTTGTAACTGTGTATCTTCCACATAAAATGATTGTAGAATGTTACTAACAACATATTTCTGCCTCATCATTTGACCAAAATCCACATTGGATCGCAGTCAGAAGTTATTACAAACACTCAATAGTGATTGATATTGACATTCAAGTAGAAGTGTTGCATTAATCTCATTAATTGTCATGTGTAGCTTGGAGCTAATTGTAATTTTTCCGTTACCCATATATGATTATATTTCATTATGTATTTTATCAAATCACATAAGTTTGTAAGAAAGTTTAATTTTCCAAAAATATTTTTAATTATAGTAATATAATGTACACATGCTGATCAGAGGGATGTAATGCCAGAGTAAGTAATACACAACAGTGTTCAGATCATCTTTTTTTCCTGACAAAATCAATATATTGCAATATTTCTATCTGCTGAATGTAAGCTTTTCCATATTCCAAGCTTGCCTGCTGCACTGTGTCAGGGTTCTGTTCTGTGTGTCATGTGTTCCCGCTTCTTGTGTCCATATATGGTTTGTTTCCTGTCCTTGTTTCATGTCATTATTAGTTAAGTATGTTCCAGCTGTGTTTGTCTCGTTATGTGTTAATTACCCTGTGTATATTAGTCCTGTCTTTTGAGTTTGATTTCGTCTGGTCTACTCGTTACTCCCCGGTGTTTCCTGTCTATGTCAGCCTTGCCTTGTCTTGCCCTGCCCTGATGTCTTCATTAAAGACTATTATTTGAGTTTAAGTCCTCGTCTGTGTGTTCCTGTTCCTCCCTCGTGTGTGCACCGTGACACACTGGAGTCGTGAAAATTATGAAAATAAATCTAGGAATTATTTGATTGTTGGATTTTAAATCAGCGGGGTTGAGGCATCAAAAGTAACTAAGCTGTTTTATGGATGGTAACCGTAATATTATTACTGAAATCTTATTAGTAATTAGTTACACTACTAGTTACTGCAAAAAGTAATATTACAGTAACTAAGTTACTAGCAACTAGTTACTGCCTGACATCACTCCTCAAGCATTAGATTCTCAATAGCTCAGGTAAGCAATGACAGTCTCTAAGTCAAAGTTATTAGTTTGTTCAACCAGTTCATGTAAAGGGACAGATTGAAAACAACATTTAATGAGGCTTTTAGGTTGCATTTTTTAAAATACTGCTGCTCATTACTATATTTATGACGCAGTTATGCATAAATTAGTAATAGCTTTCAGTTATATTATGGCATCTGTGATTTTCATTCACTTAAAAAGCCTGAAAAATACTGTAAAAATGTTACAGTAAAAACCTGGTTTAAACTGATTACTTTACAATATACGGTAAAAACTGCAAATGGTTTAACATTAAATTATATTCATTTAAAAAAAATCTAAATATTGTCAAACTATGAATTACTGTATACTTTATGGTGAAAACAGTAAAACATCTGACATCATATTTTAGCGTGATATCACATATGATTATATTTTATTTAAATAGCCGGTCCATAAAACAATACTTTAACAAGAAAATGTAACATAAAATACCCAAAAGTGCATTACTTGTAACAAAAGTAATAATCGTTTCTTATTTTATGTTACATTTTCTGTTATTTTGTTTTATGGACCGGCCACTTGCAATGAACTTTAATTCATCATGTGGCTTTCAATTTTATCACCTGCATTATCATGGTGGTTACCAGTATAAGGTAAAAAGCAGCTTTTGGTAGATCAAGGTAGATTGGTATCATTACATCTCTTAAATATACAGTTATAAAAATTTAAAATATATACATGCACCAATGTGCAATACCAGAACACACACACACACACACTTCAAAATAATTAATTATTTTTGTTAGTAGCTTGAAGCATAGCTAAAAAAAATGTCAAAAGTGTAGCTTGACTGTAGCTTAAATTAAAATTGCATGTAGCAAAGTAGCTTCCCCAAAACTGCAAAGTGTCCAGCTTAATGCCTCTTTGTTTGCACAGATACAGATAACTAGAACAGAGGCTTACGGATCGATAGTGTGATTGACAGGCTTCTTGGAAACATGCTGAGCTCATTTTAAGAGAAAACCACAATGTTTGCATGCGGAATTTGTTGAACAGCACTGTTGCCAAGATGTAAAATGCGTAGGCAAGATGATGATTTAAATCAGTTTAAATTCATACTTGTATACATGTACCAATATACATCTTCAGAGCTTTCACCCTGTGGTGCCATCATGCTCAGATGACAATGATTCTTCTTGAAGTCTGAAACTGGGTGCCCTCCGGCCACCTCCCACACAGGAAGACAGCGAGTATGATGTATCTCCCGCTGGCACAGATTTAAGGACAGCCAGAGTACTCCAGGTCTCTCTCTATCTGACACTTACACACACACACACACACACAAAATGGGGACCAAAAGTCTGAGACCACTATAGCCAAATAATCCTCTATTTATTTATTTTTTATTTTTTTTAACAAAAATAAATTACAATTTTCACAACAGTTTAATCGCTGCGTTCAAAACAGTCCAAATTTGGTCTGAAAAATATTAACTTCTTGTTCATAGAATTGTTAAAAGCCTAATACAACATTTCCTTGGTTTATTTTTTCTAAATCCTGTTCATTAATTTGGTTTTATTTATTATTAAAGGAATAGATCACCCAAAATAAGCTAAACATTCACCTTCAGATCATCCAAGATATGGATGAGTTTGTTTCCGTGGGAACAGATTTGAAGAAATTTAGCATTAAATCAGTTGCTCACCAGAGGATGCTCTGCAGTGAATGGGTGCCGTCAGAATGAGAGTACAAACAGCTGATAAAAACATCATCCACAAGTAATCCACACAACTCCACAAGATGTTAACTAATGAAGTGAAAAGCTTTATTTGTAATAAACAAATCTATCATTAAGGCATTTTTAACCTCAAACCGTTTCTTCCAGCTAAAATAGTCCATAATTCCATAAGTCCATAACACATAATATTCATTTTTGGGGGTGAACTATTCCTTTAATCCGGTTAAAAAAAAGTTTCATGTTTAAATGAAAAAGCCAAGATTGGCTTTTGGTCCTTCCTCACAATGTTCAGTACATACATGCATTAACTGAAGTTTATTTTAATGCATGTGAATCTCTCCACAACAATTAAAACAGTGAGTCACAGACAGCCTTTTACATTTCATCAGTCATCAGCCTAAGAGTGAGAAAAGATTCTTTCAAATGCAACTGTGGAGAGATTTACACTTGCATACTCTTCAAAGACAAAAAGTGCATACAGCATTTGTGTGCCAATACCAAAGCATTTACCTAAAGATAAAATAAGCACCAAGGCCAGACAAGTGGCAACAAACTGTGCCAACAACTCTAGAGACAAGTGCTGTTGACAAGACAGATAGAAAGTATGTGTTCTATACCAACATGGAGTCAGACTTGATGCAAACTGTGGAATAGAAATTCATGGAGTCAGGATGGTGGTTTCCTCTCTCTCTCTCTCTCTCTCTCTCTCTCTCTCGTCATTGTGAATGACACTTAATGACAGTTGTCATAAACATGCTTAAAAAAACCTTCATATTCGTGACATGTGTCATGTCATGATTATGAAGGTGTCATGTCAGTCTTATGCACACCCCTTCGAGTAAAGTGTAACCGGAAGTTTTCTTTTACCTTCGTCCGAGACAAATCAATCAGTCCACAGCAGGCACAATCTGCTTCCATTTTCACCACTGTGATTGTTTCAGAATGCTGTAGCTTTCGTACTCTCAGGTGCTAAATCCTTTGACGGTTGTGGGCGCACTTCTCTCCTCTATGATTTGAGGTGAAGTAAACATCTAATGGGAGCCGTGCTGAAGTCAGAATAGCACACATAGTGGAATTGATCCCAATCTTCTCCGGAAGATTGACAACACTGACTAGACCCGGTGGACAAGCCGAGGCAGCAATCTTTTCCTTGTCTGTCTTTTTAAAATGCTTTGGCACTGCCAAACATGGCACATGTAGGTCGAGTCAGATCAGAAGTCAAAGAGTTTATTGGCCTGGTGCCCTGGTCAGTAAAATATATATATATATTATTTAAGGTAACAGTAATGCATGTATTGCACATGAAAAAAGACATTGTTAGCATCTGCTCATTTTAAAGAAAAGTGGTTACTATAGGGATTTTTCCCCATTATTGACTACTAGTCTAAAATCAACACTGAGTTACAATATTTTAGGGAGAGTTTATACATTTATGGAGAGGTGTTATTAATATTATTATATTAATAATAATATCAATATTTTGAGGGGTTGCACCACACTACATTTTAATCCCAAATGTTACTTTGTTACATTAATGTTACATTAATCCAAAATAAAATATAATTTATATGCAAGTATGACTTTTTTTATATTGTAAAAAAGACCCACAAATGAACAGCAGGCAAAACTAAAACACAATGCTAATAAAAGCAAGAAGAACAAAAAGATGATACAAAACATAAAAGCGTATGTTTACCCTAAAACCGCTTCACATTTGTTTGCATTACAGTAACTGCATCAGTGACATGAGTAGCAGGTCATGGACCTCAGAAATGGCTTTGAGATATGATTGTGTAAAAGTGCCAGCTTTCATCATGCAGCCAGAAAGAAAATCAAAGCTGATTCTAATTGCTGCTCCACCAAACCATTCTTAGACAAACTCCAGCTTCATTGCAGTGGATTCTGCAGTGTGGCCAATCCATTGAGATGAATTTCCACTTTTTACTTCGCATACAATCAAATCAAATCCAAAAATATGCATATAATGGAAAGAAAGGAATGAGGCCAGCATGGTACTAATATTTGAAAGATCAGAGCAAGAGCCATGAATAACAGACCACAGAAAGAGGAGAAAGAATAATGTAGGTCGCATGTTTGAATCAGTGCAGGAATTCAAGGACGTTTAATTAGAGCTTTTACCCAGCGTGGTAAAGAGCCAGGATACGGAGTCATTTATACCTGTGTCAGATTCATAAGAAGCCCTTGTCACGCTGTTGACAGCCCATGACATTATGCCAGTTACCAATAAAAGCTGTCGTGAAAGAATGAATCTTAATTGCTAGCTATAATCTGCTGTCTTGGTTTATGCCAAATTGCTACATTGTTTTCATAATAAACCAGGAGACCAGGCTGCATGTTCATTGGAGAACGATAATGATTTTTTAATCTGAGACAATTTGCCAATGTTCCCTTTACACTATACTGTAGTAATTACAATTACCCATAGCAGGGATAAGCAGAACTATCATCATATTTAACTCCTTATCTCTCCAGATAAGCTCACAAATCATGCTCCTGGGGTAATTAGCTGCCTGGATTAATGAAACTCCACTAATTAATAGGCCTTTGTCAGTCTTCAGTGACAAAATTATGTTTTACCTTTGACAGCACTACACTGCTGCAATCCCCAACGTGTGATAGGCCAGAACACAAAGGACGGAGGAAAATAACGCATTCAGTTAAGTACAGCACTGTGACACTTCCAGACTAACAACCACAATGCAGGCGGAGCCAAACTGCAGTTTTTGGTGCGTTCATACTAAAGCTTTAGATCCAGATTAGAGTCTATTTGAGTCAGTTACAGCAGGAACTGCTCTGGAATACCATTCATGTGATCTGCTATTGGTACGAAGCAATCTGGCCTAATTTGTGGCAATAACTCAGTTTTGAAGACATGCGTTTTACTTTATTACACGGCTCTCTGAAATGCCATTCTGATTAGGGATGCAACGATACCATTTTTTCAGATCCGATCCGATCCGATCCAGAAAATTCTGAGTATCGGCCGATACCGATCCGATCCGAGCGCAGTGTTTTTTTTTTTTTTTTTTTTTTTTAATCAATGTAGTTTCTATACTTCTGTTTCACTCTTTTGTGTGTGAAACACAATCTACTAGACAACTTCATTTTAATGAAAAATAACATGAAAATATATATAGGGGCTGTTTAAACCTGGTCACTTCATGCGTTTTGTAATATAAATCTGATCGCTCAAAACACCTCAGGAGGAGGTCTGGGCCGCATTCCAGACGAACTGGACATGTGTAAATGCATCTGGTTGTTGAAACCACATATGTGAATTTTACTCCTCCCAAAATGTAAAAATAATAAACGTGTGAGACCGTGTTATAGGCTATATGACATTTTAGTCAGATATGACTGCGCTAATGCAACAAGGATGAGCTGAGTATCTCTTCAGCAAGCAGACGCGCAAACTGCAGCGAGTGAAACTGAAAGAAAGACACAGACGCTCAACACACTCATCTTCATTAAAAGTATAAGACAAACTTATCTTTCCAGTGCTGATGCAGTGCGCTCTCATATTGCGGTCTTTGATCTGGAAATGAGCTGATAATTAATAAAATGCAGCGCTTTTGATTTCGTTGACGTGAACTTCGTTAAATTTATATACAGCGCGGGAATTGAAGATCGGATTTATATCCGTTTTGTGAAGATTTATGTGGCCAAGTGTAAATGGAAACGTTTTAACAAATCAGATAGATATCAGATCAGAGAAAACACATGAAATGACCAGGTGTAAACAATCTAAACATTTAGTGAAATAACATTATTTAGTGGAGAACAAATAAAAGTGAATATGTGAAGGACTAAACCTGGTAAAATGTTACACATTGCTCTTTGCATTGTTGTAAAATACATTAATGAAAACAGGTAAATGTATTTATTTATAAATATAAACTACAAAATTAAAAGACATTTCTTTTAAATATATAGCACAGTAATGAAGGCAGCAACATATGATAGAGGAGTCCTGCCTCCATTACTGTGCTATACATTAGATTATTAATAGCCTTGATAGGACAGTACAAGAAACGCTATAAATAATATTTCATTGCGCAAAAGTATTATAATACGAAAAGCTCCAATAGAGAACGGCAAAAGCTCTTATGCGCATCCCGTGCGCAGAATGATGCGCTTGAAGCAGCACGGAGTCACAGCACAGCTCCGGTCAGAGAAGTTCAAAGCACAGAGGGAAGAGATATTGATGCGTAGCTTATTAAATCTGCGCGATAGTTTATTGAGCCTTTTCTTTTAACGGTTTTAAATCTCAGTTATTGAGCGCTCTTGAGGAGAGTTTCATTGTTTTGACTGTAGTAAACGAACGCAACACGCAGTTTGAATGCTGAACGGAGGATAACGGACAGCCGCAGCAGAGAGAAGAGTTTAGTGAACTTGAATTTAACGACTTAAATATTCATCTGTACCTCACATTAAACTATGGAATGGCTTCAGAACACTTGGACTTTGACTTTATGGTGCTTTATAATGCTTTTGTGCTTTCGTGGGGCTTAACAATAACACAGAATAGTATACACACAATATCGGATTTGGATCGGTCTCGTCTCACCGATACCCGATCCGCAGAAAATGATTGGATCGGAGCCGATACCGATCCCGAGTATCGGATCGGTGCATCCCTAATTCTGATTGGTCAGTGAGACATTCCAAGGTCAGTTATACCCTGATAATGACTGTTGTCAATAGCAATGGTTCATAATTACCACTCATCTGGGTATCTGAGGTCAGCACTTTTTCATGCCTCTCGTATCATACTGCCGATGCACTTGTTCTCTTGTTTCATTCAAACACATAGTGCCATGTTGCACCTCAGTTGTTGACTGTGTAGTGTACCAAAGTGAATCAGACAATTTAAGATTTGATCAGATTGGTGTTGGAACAACCCAAAGAGCCAAATTCCACAGAGAGGCCCAGGATAACAAGACAACGTCATAAATCTGTCCATGATACCCTGGCGCCCGAGTCTGAAGCAGGTCCACTAACTAGCAGCTTTGAGCAGCTCACAGCATTAAAACACTTACTGATAATCCCAACTCAGGAAGGAGATTTTTCAAGGAAGGAGAAACAAATTTGGGGCAAGTAATCAAGATTAATGGTCAAAGAGATGCACAGCATGACCATCACATGTAAATCCATGATAGAAATCACAAGCTATTTCACTCGGATTGACTTCCCCCACCTAGAAGAAAAGAACCAGACTGAGAATCCTTATGAGACCTTTTAACCTCTTTGGTCTTCACAGAACATATCCTCATGTTCATAGAATGGCACAGAAACTTGCCTTCACATGTATATGCACCTAAATGATGCTAAAAGGACTTATGAGCAACTAATAATTTCTATGCATAACTTCATATTATGTATGTAACCCACACATTTGTCTATCATGTCCTAATCACTCATTGTATATGTCTTTTGAATAACTATTCAATAGTGTATTGGTTTATATTTATGTTGGGTATGTAGGAGTTTGAAAATTCATGCTTTAAACGTTTCCATCAATCAATTATTTGTAAAATGTATTAGATTCTTGTTATAGAAATCATGTCCAAATTATATTCTGCAAGAACGGGAAAATTTGGACCATGTGACTGATAAGATAACATGTTGATTTTTGTATTGGGAGGAGAAACAGAGCAACACCCCGAGCTAAGACAATAAGTCTAATTGGTCAAGACACCATTTGGGATGTGTCCAACAGCCGAGTTTAAAAACTCAGGACAACATAAAATTTTGCTTTTTTCTTCAGGGCTCTAGACTCATTCTTCCCACTGGTCGCTAACTTTCTCAGTTGGTCGCACGAGCACACCTGTTTTTTGTTGTTTTTTGATACATTTGATTAATCAGCTGATGAACTTTTATCATAGTTTATAGTTATATGGTAACGGAAAGTGTTCAACATTCAACCCGTTCTTTTTCATCAGTATTATTTGTGATTTAAATTTTGTGACAGGAATTCCTCTTTTCGTGTGCTTTCACTTTCAAATTTGCGATCTTGGTGTCACGCTTTACAAGAAAAGATAATTGTCTGTTTTGCTTATATCTATACACCTTTGACTTTTTAAGACTAAAACAAAAGATGGATTCATTTTTATTCTTAATTAAAAAGCACAACAACAATAAAACAGTACGTTACAATGACAAACTAGCTTACATGACATTTATTAACAAAAACGAATAAGAGAGGCATGGCATAGGACACATCACATGCTGTATTATATACCGACTAATACATAACAGAGTGTTTAGCAACATTGCGCTCGCGCTGAAAGCGCCTCTCTTCACGTGATCAGTGAAATCTTTCTCCTGCTACAATGTGCTGCGGCTAGGGTTGGGTCCCGAACTCGGTACTTTTAAGGGTACATACCGAATTGCATCAGTACTACAGAGTATCGATTCACATTAAATCATTCGTACCAAATTTCAGTACCTGAGAACGCATTTGGGCGCATACGAGAGAGAGACAGAGAGACAGAGAGTCTGTGACATGATGTCACCCCTGCAACTCTTTAAAACACAACACACAGGGCAAACCGAAATGTTCTGAAGTGTGCTTACATTTCTAGGGTCATATGGTTTCCGCGAAAACGCGGACAGGATCGTGGAGTCCATTCAGAAAAACGGAATTTACTCTAAAGCGCGGAATGCCACGGAATTCGTCAATTTTTGGATGAATAAAAGAAGGTCTGTCACTTAATTCGAATCGCGATATGAACTAGTGTATGTGAATATTAAAACGCAAAAAGACGGTTTAAATATGAATCCTGCATGTTCCGTTAGCCTCTGTATGTATGAATGGCGGAGATGCAGTTGTTAACTACACAAACACTGAAGCACACGTGAACTCGCAGTGATTTTCAGCCTCTGCATCTCACTACATGAACACTTACAGGCTGTGAGAGTCACTTCATGAGAATTGTACAGTTTCATTTGAGAAAACTAGCATCATATCATACTGTATACACAGAAACTTCACGGCAACCTGTCAAAATAAAAGTGCGGTTTAACATGTAAGAGAAATATATTACTCTTGTATTACTTTTGTACAGTATAATGTACGCCTTTATATATTCCATTTACTGTCCAATTTAAATAAAACAATTAAATGATAAAAAATTATTATTACAACATTAACCACTTAAATTGTAGAAAAATACAATTATTATTAAAACTTTTTTAAAGTAATATTCACACAATTTTTCTACCATGTATTAATTTTAACAATAAACCTCTGTTTGTTTGCCAAAAAATAAACAAAGGGTTTCATTTTCATTTGATTAAAAATAAATAAATGTTTCGTGCCTTCATTTGATTATCAGAAAAAAATAAAACAAGAATTTCTGGAAGAAAATAAATAAATAAATTGTAGGGCCCTATTGTTCAAAATGTTGAAATTGTGAGTTTTGGACTTATTTTTTTTCACTGAAATAATTTTCAATAATTTTTGTTATTACACGGAGAGTAAAGTACCGAAAAAAGGTACCGTTGGCTACCGGTACCGAATTTCAGGTACCGATACCGGTACCGGTTCAAATGTGAACGGTACCCAACCCTAGCTGCGGCTGGCAACGTGCACGCTTTGGAGCAGCACAGACCATGCACTCGCACAAGTGCGACCATGTCAAATTTTTACTCGCACGCTCTCAAAAAATGGTCGCAGTCTAGAGCCCTGTGCTTTAAGCTATGCTTTTAGCCACTGCTCTTAGCCATGCTGTTTGCCATCACTTTTTGCGTTCCTTGAGCGCCGTTCCAGCATGCTTCGGCCTGCACGCCCGCTGATACCTACCCACGATGAGAAGAAAACCATCTAGCCTCGCTACATCCTTTTATTCTTTTACTTTAGTGTATTTTCTTTCCGTTGAGAGTTTCGTGTTCTAAGTTTTGCCACAAAGCTGTGTCTCCGAGTCCAACTCCGACTGTGCTCGAATCAAAACTTCAACCAGCCCACGACTCTGCATCTTCAGCCAACGCCCGACCATTGGCTTCCCAAGACATCACTCCGAACGACTACTGAACCTCCAGCCAATCAACAAACTTGGGAAACCCCTTTCTGACAACAAGGGAACCCCCTACACAGGCGCGCAAGTACCTCCAGATTCTTGCTGAACTGGTGCATTTAATATAAAGTTTAACAGCCTCATTGAGAAACTCAATGCGAGGGTTAATTAAATGATTGATGGTTGTTCAGGTCTAGGCAATTGCACATATAGCTATAAACTTGGGATTTCAAATTTTCACTCTCTTAAAGGGTTAGTTCACCCAAAAATTAAAATTAGCCTGTGTTTTGCTCACCCTCGATGCATCCTAGGTGTATATGACTTTCTTCTTTCAGACGAATCCAGTCGGAGTTATATAAAAAATTGCCCTGGCTCTTCTAAGCTCTATCATTGCAGTCAGCAGGTGTTTCTGTTGAACAGTCCACAAGACATCAAATAAAGCGCGCGCATCCATAATAAAACGTGCCTCACACGGCTCCGGGGGGTGAATAAAGGCCTCCTGTGGAATCCATGTGTTTTCGTAAGAAAAATATCCATATTTCAAATGTAATGAATGCAATGATAACGCTTGGAATAGCCAGGACAATTTTTAATATAACTCCGATTGGAGTCGTCTGAAAGAAGAAAGTCATATACACCTAGGATGCCTCGAGGGTGAGTAAAACACAAGCTAATTTTCATTTTTGGGTGAACTAACCCTTTAAACTCATTCTTTCCTCACTTTCTCTCTTTCTGCAACGTGTGAATGTGTGAGCGCGTGTGTTTGTGTTAGATTAGTTTCTATGTCTTAGATTTATTCAATAAAGTCTTATTCATATTGAAAAGAGAAGAATCTTGTGTTTTGTGCTTACAAGTTAATGTCTTAAACTGCCGATCTTGTTACTGTGCATTAATAAATAGCGTTTTCACTATACTTTGGATATTAATATATCCATTGCAGAGTTGATGTTATATGGCTCGTTCAATGAATCGCTGGCCAACTCCGTGATCAGCCGTAAAACAGTGATTCTGTCCAAATTCCCTATTAAATCATAAATAATGTCCTTTGAGCTAAATTGACCTGTTTCCCTTACAACTGTATTATTTACTGTATAATTAAACTGAAGGACATCAGTAGTAATACTGGGCCTACGACAAATTTTGTTCAAGAACAATTGTACACTGCAATGGATTATAAGAAAAAAACATTTATTTTCAAATCAATTTCATGTGCCTGTCATTATTTATGTGGAAAAAAGCTGTGTAATAAGTGATAACTGTGCATTACCCCTTAAACGTCCATATTTTAACTTGTTTCTTCAGATAGGCTCAAAGCTGCTTGCTAGGATCTGTTTTTCTTTGCAGTAGCTGTGTGTTTAATGAGCTAAATGCGCTAACTTAAATCAATATTTTGTGTCTAATTATTTACTTATGTGGCAAGTAAGTAGGATACTGCATATCAAGTTGGATGTTATTGCAGGGTGTTACAAGACCCCTACGCTTTACACCTTATCGCCATTGTGATAACCTTCTGCAAGTAAATTATCCCTAATATATAATAAATAACACTCATTCACAAAAGCATTGTGCCTTTAGACACGTGCAAGCTGAACTCTGTGTGTATGTCTAAATTTTGAGTGAAGTGAAGTGAACACCACTTTCCATTTTTGGCACCTGCTCCTCCTGAGTTGTTACCTGGCTACAGCAGTAAACATCTGCCGCTAGTACTCAGGGTGGTACTCGCACTGATGAAGCAAATGTACCGAAATACAAACATTTAAAAAGAGACCTGCAGGGCAGAGAGAGAGGGGTAGAATCAAAAAGGGTTCAGGCCAAACAATAAAACAACCTTTCTCCTGCAAGCTGCAGAAAGGTTTCTTTTATCATCACAAAAAAGCAGCTCAAAGCCTGTGAAGTACTCTCCTCCACAATTTGGCTACAAGTTACACATCTGATCTTCATTCCTGTCTGTGTACTGTACATTCAGTTTATAAATAACTCACTGTGTTTACATTAATGACCCACCAAAACACACTATGTGGTCAGTAGGGGTGGCACGGTATACGGTATATATATATACATATACATATACATTATATATATATATATATATATATATATATATATATAATCTGCAGTACATATATACATACAAGGAATAAATTCTTGAAATATATTTGATTTACTAGGGGGCTGTGTTTTCAAGTGCACAACTCATGGCATTCGCTGTTCTTCTGCTGGCGGTTATCAAACAGCATTGCATTACTGTGGGCGCCCCCTTCTGGATTGAGGGTGAATTGCCTGTATTAGTTGTAAGGCCTCATGCACCGAACCGAGATGTCTGTAACGTGATGGTTCGGTACGAATACATGTATCGTGCCACCCCTAGTGGTCAGTCAGCACTACAGTAGTTGGCCTATACATTGTTATTTTTAGTAGCCCTCGTGAATGTCACTAAATGTGGTATAGAGGTACTTTTTCCTGCAATATCAGTTAAACATCCCAAGAATGCAAAACAATCTACAAAAGGAGATGATGACTGTTGGGAGTTTATTACTGTACTTTGCTCATTGCACAAAGTAATATAATGAAATAATGAATTATTGTGCAAAAATGCAGTCTCTTTATTGTGTCCTCGCTGCAAAACAAAAGTCTGACATCTCTTAAGTTCAGAATTACTTCACTTAGTCATGCACAGACATAAATACATTTAAATAGAAATGTGAAAAATTGCACTGTTCAGTCAACTGGCTAGACTATCAGATACAGTATGTAGCCTAATATCTGAATTTAGAAGCACTTATGAATGAAACAAATTAATGATGAAAAAACATATACACTACTGTCCAAAATTTGGGGTTTGTAACAACTTTAAATGTTTTGGAAATTCTTCCATGTTTACCAATGCTGCATTTCTTTGATAAAAAATAAAATAAAAAAATACAGTAACAGTAATACTGCTGAATGTTCAGCAGTCTTTACGGTCACATGACCCTTCAGAAATCAATGCTGATTTGATGTTGAAAACAGGCAAGGCAAGGCAAGGCAAGTTTATTTATATAGCACATTTCATACACAAAAGGTAATTCAGTGCTTTACAGAAAAAAAAAATCAAAACAATAAAACCAGAAATTTAAAAACATTTAAAAATGATTTAATTGATTAGTCCAGTGCTCATTCAACACATGCACAGCTAAACAGATGAGTAGGGCTGGGTATCGAGTTCAATACTTTTTAGGCACCGACCGAATTGCCTCGATACCACAGAGTATCGAAAAACGTCTTGTCGTTCGGTACCAAATTTCGATACCTAAGGGGTTAATCTCATCAACGTCAGTGAGGCAATAAGCCTGCAGCACTAGGTGTGTTCGACTAGAAGCGGCGCGCCGCAGATTGATCAGTGTTTGACATCCGCGAGAGCGATTCGAACCCGTACGGAGCAGTCTGCTCTCCACATCACGCGTTTCGTTTACTACACACAGACTGATGCGCGCTCGCGGTGATTTCAGCGTCTGCCGTCTAAATGAGGACATAAACACATGAACAACATCTCCAGAACTGCTCTGAGAGTCACTCCATGAACATTTTACCATTTGATTTGAGTAAAACTAGCATCCTATCATATACACACAGAACTGTAAAGGTATTCACGGCAACCCGTCAAAATAAAAGTTCGGTTTAATTTGGAAGACACTGCAGAAATATATTAATATTGTTCAGCAGACAGTACATACTGCTACAACTAGGCTACTATTAAAATTATTAAAACTATTTTTTTTAAAGTAATGATCACACAACATTTCTTCCATGTTTTAATTTTAATAGTACAATTTTGTTTGCCAAAATAAATAAATAAAGTTTGATTTTCAATAATTTAAAAGATAAATGAAATTAATGTTTTATGCCTTCAGTTGAAAACCAGATACAGAATACAGAATTTCTGAGGAAAAATAAAACATTTCATAAGGCTATTTTGAGAATAAATTTGAATAAACCAAGTCGTTTTTATGCATTCAAATAATTAGACATACTACAACACAGAATTTAATAACAATAAAACATATGGTGAAAGAAAATAAAACACCCACTTATGAAAGTAGATAAAGATTTTCAATTTCTTGAAGTCTTTAACCTAGAATAAATGAATAGAAATGATGATTCTGTCTGAGCTATGCGTTTTAAAACGAACACGCACTAGTGTAAACTGAAAACTATTTGAGCTTTATTAAAATTATTTGCACTGATTTATTGTGTTGGATATATTTTGTTCCTTTGTGCAGTGGATCAGGAGAGGAGTCTTTGAGTCTGTATAAATGTCAACAAGCTGAAAAAAATAAAACCAAAGTTTTTTTAGATAATGTAATCTTGTTAAAACTGATTTCATAAAATTGGTATCGAAAAAAGTATCGTTCAGGAACCGGTATCGAACTCAAGGTATCGGTATCGAAAATTTTTGAACGATACCCAGCCCTACAGATGAGTTTTGAGTCTGGATTTAAATGTGGCTAATGTTTTAGCATATACAGGCTAAATAAGAGCGGTGCAAGAATTGAGCCTTGTGGGACTCCGCATGTCATGGACATCCACTTAGACTTATGCTCTCCTATACTCACATAATAACCTCTGCCTTCTAAGTATGACATGACCCATTTGAGTACCATCCCAGAAAGCCAGACCCAGTTTTCCAGTCTCTCTAGAACAGGGTTCCTCAAATCTTACCCTGGCGGTCCAATCTGCTGCAGAGTTATCTCCAACCCTGATCAAACTCACCTGCCTGTGATTTTCTAATGATCTTGAAGACTCTGATTAGCATGCTCAGGTGTGTTTGATTAGGTTTAGAGCTAAACTCTGCAGGAATGGTCCAGATTTGAGGATCCCTGCTCTAGAAGTATGTTATGATCGACAGTGTCAAACGCAGCACTAAGATCTAGTAGTACTAGCACTGATATTTTGCCAGAATCAGAGTTTAAGCGAATATCATTTATTATCTTAATGAGTGCTGTCTCTGTGTTGTGATTCGGACGATTTAAGGTGCTGTACTATTTCTTCCAAAATTTTGCTATCAATTGCTTCAAAAATAGACATAGTAACTTCTTTTTGAAATTGCAGTCGAATCTGTATGACCTCTGCATAACTTGAAGATGTGCCAATCGCCTTTCTGATATTATTGATCTTCTCAGAAAAGAAGGAAGCAAACTCATTGCATTTGCTGTCGGAGAGCATTTCACTGGGAATCTGACTTGGGGGGTTTGTCAGTCTCTCAACAGTAGCAAAAAGAGTGTGAATGTTGTTTAAGTTACTGTTTATAAGGTTTGAGAAGAATGTCTTTCTAGCTGTGGCTAGTTCCACATTGAAAGCATGAAGGCTGTCTTTAGGCCCTTTCGCACCGCAGGAACCTTTTCATAGTACCCAAACTAATTGTGGAACTACCCACTTTTTGGCGTGTTCGCACCGCGGGAACTAGGAACTGTTTTAGTTCCTGGAACTCCATTTGGAGGAACTAAATTAGCTCCTACTTCAGAGTAGGGTCTAAAACAGTTTCGTAGGAACTATCGTGACGTAAGTGTATGCTGATTGGCTAAACGCGTACGAAAACACCCTCACCCGCCATGATTTAAAACGCTGTGTAAACACATACTGTGTAAACATTGTATCAACTTATATTTCGCAAGAATGGATGTAAATAAAGTTTACAAAACAAAAGATGTGCTTAATCTTTCTATTTGTGCTGATAATCACCGTGTTGCAGAACATAATGATGAGATAGCAGCTGTTAAAAAATTGCGACGTCTTTAATCCCAAAAAGGTATTTTTAATCAAAATAAGAGAAACGTAAGTTAGTATATATGTAATTAATGTAGTATATATGGCTTATGCAGTCATAAAAAAGCATGGACGGACAAAAATAGTGTACCATTTAAAATGATTTATTGAACAAAACACATACACTAACGTTACTGCTTTGGTTTCTTAGTCCTCCTTTCCGATCTTTCAATTGCTTGAGGTATACGTCGACATTCCATGTCCATTATTGTGAAACCCGCGAGACAACAAAAACACAGCTCCCATCACAGCGTCCTCATCCTCCTGTTGTTAACGTCGTTGTTCTTCTTTGTTTTTGTTGTTGAACGCCGCGCACAAATGACGTCGCTGTCGACCGGCTTACGTCACTTCCTAGTACCCACTGTCAGTACGAATGCAACCCTTTAAATAGTACTGGGAAATAGTTCGCGCAAAATCGTCCCAGTACTTTAGTACTGTACTTTTAGTTCTGGAACTAAAGCGGTGCGAAAGGGGCTAATATAGATGCTATAGTGAACTTCAAGTTTCATCTTCTGCCACATCCGCAGTCATGCTACTTAATATTTTTGTGGAAACCATTAATTTTTTTTCCAGGATTCTTTGATAAATAGAAAGTTTAACAGAGCAGCACTTATTTGAAACAGAAATCTTTTGCAACATTATAAATGTCTTTAAAACAAAGATGCAAAACAGAAACAAAGATGGCGCCGCAGATGACAGCTACAGTGCTTTGCTCTTCAGTGTTCGTACTGTTTTTGTTTGTTTTTCCTGTTTTTTGTTTCTCAAAAATTATCAGTTTTACCAGGGATGAACTGCTGAACATTCGGCAGAACACACCACAAAATCTTTTACTGGATTTTGATTATTCGGACGTCTTGCTTTATCCGGATTTTGATTATTCGGACGTTTTGATTATTCGGACGTATTCAGAGCCATAGCGCTGGTCAACCGCTTCAGGACACGCAGACGGGGGAAGCGAGCCGGCGCGCTCGTGAAGCTTCATCAGCGTGGACTTAGAACGCCGTTGCCTAGCATCCATCTAGCGAATCTCCACTCACTACCCAACAAAACGGACGAACATCTTCTACTCTTCCGGACAAACAAGGATTTTTCAAACTCTGCTTCTCTGTGTTTCACGGAAACCTGGCTGAATGACGCAATACCGGACAGCGTGCTACATCTACCTAACTTCCAGCTGATCAGAGCAGATCAGATTTAACAGTGTTAAAGAAGATGTGCTGTTCAGATATAGAAATGCTCTTCATTAACTGCAAGCCGTTCTACTCGCCGAGGGAGTTTTGTTCGTTTATTCTCGTGAGTGTCTACATTCCTCCGCAAGCGCACGTGAGCTCAGCTTTACAGAAACTCGCTGATCTGATCACAGACACAGAGCAAAAACACCCGGACTCTGTTTTAATCATTCTAGGGGACTTTAATAAAGCAAATCTTTCCCGTGAACTGCCAAAATACAGACAGCACATCACATGTCCCACCAGAGACAGTAATATATTGGATCACTGTTACACACTCTATCACTCTGTCCCACGGGCAGCTTTAGGTCTCTGATCAGTTTGGTTCATCTCATACCGACCTACAGGCAGAAACTTAAATCTGCAAAACCTGTATTAAGAACTGTTAAAAGATGGACTAATGAAGCAGAGCAAGATTTAAAAGCTTGTTTTGATCTCAATGATTGGACTGTTTTTGAAGCTGCTGCCACCGATCTGGATGACCTCACAGAGACTGTAACATCTTATATCAGTTTCTGTGAAGATATGTGTATTCCTACCAGGACTCATTTAACCTACAACAACGACAAACCATGGTTCACTGCAAAACTCAGACAGCTCCGTCAGGCCAAAGAAGATGCTTACAGAAAGGGGGATAAAAGCCAGTGTTTCCCACAGGATTTTGTGAGACTTGTGGCGGCAGGTGATGTCATAATAATTTGCATATTTATGACGTCATTGCGTCAAGTTTGCGTTCAGACGAGTTTTGGCACTTCGTTCAGATGTTCTGCTCTATGAACTGTCACATACTACTGTAATACAACTGAATGCCCAATAAAGCTGTTCACATTATATTTTCTGTTGTCATACATAAAACAAGTATAAATAGTAAACACAACCCATTAAATACTACATGTTAACCAGGAATCACTCTCACCATATTTCTTAAATCCTGATTTATAAGCGCGAAAATCAATATACATCTAACTTGCACTATAAAAAGCGACTATATGCGGTGGTTTTGTATCATTCAGTGCACTGCCTGCGTCTGTAACTATATATGCGCATATTAACAGACGAATTATGTTCATATTTAAAAGTCCAAACAGTCAGTAAGCGACAGGTGCTTGGAAATGCTGTTTTGTAAATGATTTACTGACGAGTCGGCTGCGTTACTCACTGCTCAGAACAGACGCCGAGAGAGGCGACACTGCGCGGGGAGAGTCAGACCTCTCGCTTGCGGGACAGTACTGGAGACATCTTCCAACTGAACCATAGCTAAGGGTTTTTCAAAAAAGTCGCTAGGTTTGTCAGTATGTACCTGTTATGGGAAAAAAGCCGCCAAAGGGGTCTGTAATTTGCTCAATATTGTGCTAAAGTCGCGCTCGTGTGTGTGTGACGCGGGAGCTGATGGCAGCGGGCGGTGGATATTTTGTTTCGGCCCGCCACAAATAAATCAACGTATGGGAAACACTGAGGGAGTGTCGACAGGTTTCATTATCTCAGGCGAATTAAAAAAAATGTAAGAGATAATAATAATGATAAAAACAAAAATGTGTCACCAAATATACTTGGGCGGCCGTTAATATACCTGGGCGGCCCGCCCAGGTAAAGTCTATGTGTGGGAAACACTGCAGGCCAAATACACACTGGAAAAGGAGATCAGAGTGGCAAAGAGGAATTATTACGCAAATATTTCCACATCGTGACGTAGACATGTGAGGGCGTGTTTGAATGAGGCGTTTTAGCCCGGTCTGGATCAACCTTCTCTTTTAGATAGAATAAATCCTTTTGTGGGAGACTTTGAGTTTTGTAAAGGTCTCTGCACACTGAGTCGGAAATTTTCATATGCATTTTTTCGCATTCGCAATCCTAAAAATTTGTCACGCACAGAGACCTTGCACACTGAGTCCAATGCGTATTAATTAATCCGTTGCGAAAAAATTCGCAAAACAGTAGCCTACTAAACGGAGTCTTCAAGCATTGAGGATGATTTTGTTGTTCTCTTGCTTCTTAAAAAAAGAAAAAAAGTAAATATTGTGTCCATCCAATCCTTAAATATAGAGAGGACGGAGAGTTCCTCCTTATTAAGGAGCAGCGGCATTATCACGGGCGATTCAAAGTTTACTTCAGGACGTCAGTGGCTCAGTTTGATGCTTTGCTAGCGATACTAGAGCCACATATTAAAAAGAAGACCACCAATTTCTGTGAACTCTGTGTGCAAGGATCTATATACAGTGCTTTGTGCTGCGAGACAAAGTGGATGAACTTGACAATCGCCATTCTGGATTTTGGCGTTTGCTTCTACGGTGGCTCTGAACTGTCAAAACACCTCTCAAAATGCTTGCCACGAATGCGAAAAACGCAAAAAATCAAACCCGATACAATTTTTTTTATGACGGATGAAAATTTCGGAGGCAGTGTGCAACGTGATTGACATAACGTGAGGTCGTATTTATTTTCCAACGTGCAAAAATTTCAGACTAAAAATTCGGACTCGGTGTGCAATGGCCTTAACTCTGCAGATCTTATACTTGCACAAACAGCTCCATAACACACTAAAGAAAAGGAAAACAAGAAATCGCGTCATATGACCCCTTTAAAAAAATCCACAAACATTTGAATAGTAGTTTATACATCTGCTCTAGTATTTTGCGTCAAGTTCACAATAAATTGCCAATATATCTATAATTGACTTTAAATCTTCTGGATCAAATGCCACTGTGTATATTATGCGTTCCCTTTCGAGGGAACTTCGAACTGCGTCCTCTAGGGGTCGCTATGGGGAACGTCGTCAGCGTGACCCGTGTCTGAAGCATACATACAAAAACACCACTTGTTGGCCGGCGACAGCCTATGACGTCACTACTGGCGCGAACCACAGTATAAAGGGGCGCCGGGAAAATACGTCATCCTCTTCTTCGTCTTCAATGACTGGTTTGTTTGAAGCGTACAATCTACTATGGAAAAGGTAAGAACGGCTGCTACTATGGCGAGCACTAGCAAGGCGTTTAGGAGATGTGTGCATCCGTGTCCTCGTTATTTGACACCTGATGACACACATGATCTTTGCGTCTTTTGTTTGGGCGAGGAGCACGCACGCGATGTTCTCGAGGGAGCGATCTGCGTGCACTGTGAGCTTTTCTCGATGAGAAAGCTCCGCTCTCGTCTGTCTCTCTTTTCGAGGAAGGAGGGGCAGCCGTCTGCTTCCCACGGTTCAGGACTCACTGTTGCCGAGGCACGGAGGGGAATGATCTCGTGGGGCTCGCAGGCGGAGCTGGCCGATGAGTTAGAGAGGGGGCTTTCCCTCTCGCGCTCGTCGGCCGCGAACGAGGGTGAGCGGCTGGATGATGATGATGCAATTTCACTGACATCATCTGATCCAGCAGCTGGTGCTCTGCTGGGTTATGCCCAGGAAGAGCAGGAGATGTCTGAGGGTGATGAAGCTGAGGCTGAGCCCGATCAATCCTCCTGCCCTGCGTATGATGAGTTACTGGAGGTTATGGAACGCGCCACGGCGAGGCTTGACTTGCCGTGGAAGCGGGCCAAGATGGTGGCGCCGCGGGGTCGTCTCGATGAGCGTTATCTTTCTGGCCATAACCGCCCAGCTCGAGTGAGCCTCCCATTTCTTCCAGATCTCCATGCGGAGGTTGAGAAGGAATGGAAAAAGCCATTTTCCGCACGCATTCACAGGTTTCAGCATACTAGTTATGCTAACGTGGAGGGGATGCGTGAAAACGGCTATGAGAGGATGCCCCCTGTGGAAGAGACGCTGGCCAGCTATCTCTCCGTGGGCGAGACATCCTCTCTTAAGGCTCCCTCCTTGCCATCTAAGCCCCTTCAGGAAACATCTCGCTTAAATGGCAAGGCATATGCAGCAGCAGGTCAGGCTGTCGCTTCGTTGCACACGATGGCGGTGCTTCAGGCTTACCAGGCTGATCTGCTGAAAGACCTGGATAAGGGTCAGGGCTTGTCACCTGATGAAGTGGCTGAGCTGCGCCGCACCACAGATTTGGCTCTCCGTGCCACTAAGCAGGCCGCCACTGCTATGGGCAGGTCTATGGCGGCCATGGTGGTAACGGAGAGACATCTGTGGGTGAACCTGGCAGACATCGGGAGGAAAGAGAAGGGCTTTCTGCTCGATGCTCCGGTCTTGCCTTCCGAGCTTTTCGGTACCTCCGTTGAGACGGTGGTTGAGAAGTTTAGGGAGCCGAGGGCGCGCTCAGCAGCCTTCAAATCCTTCATTCCAAGAAGGTCCAGGTCTGAGCCCGAACAACGCAGGGGTCCTGGCCCATCTCCGTCTGGGGATCAGAGATGGGCACAGAAGGCTAGTGTCGCGGCTCGTGCCCCTCCCCCGCCTGCGGGTAGGGGTAGAGGGTGGCGCGGGTCAAAGAGAGGTAGGCAAGACCTGAGGGAGGTGTTCCAGACAAGGCGTTCTCAACGCTCTCGTCCGGACCGGAGTAAGAATTGAAACATCTACTCGCTTCCCTCGGGGGCCTGTGAAACATTTAAAGCCCTCATCTTCCCCTCTCTAATTCCCCTGCAACCATTGTACTCCACCTGACCGAGGTTAGGTGGGAATCTAGAAACCTGCGCTTGTAACATTGCAGTCTCTATGCTGGACTTATGATGTTTTTGGTGGAGTTCTATGTTTCATAGAAACTACCTTACTGATGGTTCGGACTCGACTCTTCGGACGTCGCCTCTTGGACTGATCTCATGCGCAGGAACCATGGATGGGTGAGTACGATCCAGTTCTATGGGAAAAACTGGTATTGTGTAACCATTCTTTGCAGTATTTCTGGGAAACCTGTCGGTTTTTGTTTCGACTCAGTGCAGTGATGACCTCACTTGTCGATACTAGATCCAGGCTGGGATGAGACCCCTGGATCGTGTGGCCTAGTCGTAGGTCTCTGTGGAGCCTCCTTGGTCAGCAGGTCCCCAGCACTGCAATTCCACGACCTGCGGGTCTTTTTAAAATATAATTCTGGACAAAGGGGGACACCGCCTTTTGAGGAAGGTGCATGGCTATCTGAGGATATCTATATACTAGCTCAGGGACTGCTCCCCTCTCGGGCGTTTAAGTAGCATCTCCCTGAGCCCTTGCCTAGAGTGTTCCCCTGCTAGGATTGTGGCTACTGGAGGGCTACTTAGGTTTCAGGAAGTGGCTAGCATTGCTCCCCTCACCATAGAGGGTCACCTATGAGCATGCCGCTCCCTTCTGAGCGTCTGGGTTCCCTCTCGTGCTGAGAGTCGAGTTCCCCGCTCTCCGGAGCTGTCACAGTAACCTCATGCTCTCCTGGTTGGTCGAGCCAGCATTGCTCCCCTCACCTTAGAGGGTCACCTATGAGCATGCCGCTCCCTTCTGAGCGATTGAGTTCCCTCTCATGCTGAGAGTTAAGTTCTCCGCTCCCCAGAGCTCTGACAGCATATGGTAAGTGTGCACGATAAGTCTCTGTGCACTTTTCTAAACCCACGTTGTGGTAAGATCGCACATCAAGTGTTTTGCGTTCTTTTCTAAAAATCCTGTACGGTAGGAGTTACGAGCTGCGGCTTCGTGCCCTTTCTTTGAGTTGGTCAGGCCCCGGTTTTTACCTTGGGCCCCACTCTACCTATGTATAGAGCATAAAGCCCCTCATCGTAGATGGTCGTTTATGAGCACACTGCTCCCTGCCGAGCGCTGTGATTCAGCGGCCTCAGGTAGGTTGCTTTCCTTGTCGGTCGAGCTAGCATTGCTCCCCTCACCTTAGAGGGTCACCGATGAGCATGCAGCTCCCTTCTGAGCGGTTGAGTTCCCTCTCATGCTGAGAGTGGAGCTCTCCGATGCCCGGAGCTCTGTGATTTTAGACGTTGCTCTCCCGGAGTACGGTCGAGCTAGCATTGTTCCCCTCACCATAGAGGGTCACCTATGAACATGCCGCTCCCTTCCAAGGGCTGTGATTCAGCGGCCTCAGGTGCTCTCCGGGTCGGTCGAGCCAGTATTGCTCCCCTCATCGAGAGGGTCACCTATGAGCACTCTGCTCCCTTCCGAAGGCTGTGATGCAGCGGCCTCAGGTTGATAGGCCTCTCTCTGCCTCCCTGTTAGGTTGCTCTCCGTGTCGGTCGAGCACTCCCTTCTGAGTTCCCTGTAATGTTAGAGTGGGTTCTCCGCTCTCCGGTGCGGTCACAGCAGCCTCACTCTTGGCTGGTCGAGCTAGTATTGCTCCCCTCACTATAGAGGGTCACCTATGAGCATGCCCGCTCCCTTCTGAGCTGTCACAGTAGCCTCAGGTTGTTAGGCTTCTTTGTGTCTCCCTGCTAGGTTGCTCTCCTATGGTCGAGCTAGCATTGCTCCCCTCACTTAGAGGGTCACCTTTGAGCATGCCGCTCCCTTCCGAGCGTCTGAGTTCCCTCTCATTCTGAGAGTTGGGTCCTTCGCTTCCCAGAGCTCTGTGATTTGGAGGTGCTCTCCTTATGGTCGAGCTAGCATCGCTCCCCTCACCATAAAGGGTCACCTATGAGCAACGCTATTCCCTTCCGAGCACTGTGACACCGCTCTCCAAAGCTGTCAGTTAGCAGCTTCAGGTTGTTAGGCCTCTTTAGGCCTCCCTGTTAAGTTGCTCACTTTGCGGCTCCCTAGAACAGTTTAAATCCATGTTATGGTAAGTGCGCACGCTAAGTCTCTGTGCACTTTCTAAAAATCCACGTTGTGGTAAGATCGCACATCAAGTGTTTTGCGTTCCTTCTAAAATCCTGTATGGTAAGGGTTACGCGCTGCGGCTTCGTGCCTTTCTTTGAGTTGGTCAGGCCCCGGTTTCGCCTTGGGCCCCACTCTACCTATTTCGCCCAATGCTCTGGGCTTGAAAGACAAATTAGATCACGAGCGCTGTGATTCAGCGACCTCAGGTTGCTAGGCCTCTCTCTGCCTCCCTGTTAGGTTGCTCTCCTTGTCGGTCGAGCTAGCATCGCTCCCCTCACCATAGAGGGTCACCTATGAGCATGCCGCTCCCTTCTGAGCGTCTGAGTTCCCTCATGCTGAGAGTTGAGTTCTCCGCTCTCCAGAGCTGTCACAGCAGCCTTATGCTCTCCTGGTTGGTCGAGCTAGCATTGCTCCCCTCTTTGTAGAGGGTCACATATGAGCATGCCACTCCCTTCTGAAGCGTCTAAGTTCCCTCTCATGCTGAGAGTTAGGTTCTCCGCTCCCCAGAGCTCGGAATCAGCAAACTTCAGGTTGTTAGGCCTCTCTCGGTCTCCCTGTTAAGTTGCTCGCTGCGTATGACAGCCTCTGTGATTCCCTAGAACGGAAAAGAAATCCATGTTATGTAAGTGCGCACGCTAGTCTCTGGGCACTTTTCTAAAAATCCACATTGTGGTAAGATCGCACATCAAGTGGTTTTGCGGTCTTTCTAGAAATCCTGTATGGTAGGGATTACGCGCTGCGGCTTCGTGCCCTTTCTTTGAGTTGGCAGGCCCCGGTTTCGCCTTGGGCCCACTCTACCTATGTATCATAGTGATACTGACTTGAACAGGGTGTTGCTACCAAGGGTCTGTTGAGACAGTTCCCTCATTGAGCTCATGCAGAGCAAGCGGTAGCCCCTGGGTGACAGGCCAGGACCTAGCTACTATCCTAGGCACTTGGCCGTATCCCCTTAAAGGAATCTTTTCTTATGATTCTAAGCCTTCGAGCTCTACCCTGGGTCCGGGAGTCCCGGCCCTTAACAGGTAAGTTCAGGGTATGCAGCTCGGGTCTTTGGCCGTAGGGGATAATGTCACTGACAGCCGTCTAACCGTCACAGGGGCAACTCCCGTAGCCGGGTAGAGTTGGTACTTAGTGCTCGCCTTGTGTGCTTGGCTTGCACTCCCCTCAGCATGGTGGCGTGGGTATTCCGTTCCCCATAGCGACCCCTAGAGGACGCAGTTCGAAGTTCCCTCGAAAGGGAACGTCTCAGGTTACGTATGTAACCATGGTTCCCTGAGAGTAGGGAACGAGACACTGCGTCCTCTAGGCGCGGTGCCATGCTTCGGACGCAAGCTTCAGACGAAGAAGTGGATGACGTATTTTCCCGGCGCCCCTTTATACTGTGGTTCGCGCCAGTAGTGACGTCATAGGCTGTCGCCGGCCAACAAGTGGTGTTTTTGTATGTATGCTTCAGACACGGGTCACGCTGACGACGTTCCCCATAGCGACCCCTAGAGGACGCAGTGTCTCGTTCCCTACTCTCAGGGAACCATGGTTACATACGTAACCTGAGACGATTTATATTATACTCCAACCTTTTCTGTCATCATTTCAACCCTGTGAAGAAACTGCATGAACTGCTGATAGTACAGTATTCTGTATTAAATGTACCAAAATGTGTGTCTTTGTGTGACATCTTTGCAGTCACTGCTTGGCAGAATGATGAGTCAAAACTGTGGTGCAAAGGATTTTCAAAAGTCGTGGGAACTCGGAAACGAAAACAATATATGCCACATGGGAAGCTGACATCATCTTCAATCAAATAATGTGGTACTGAGAGACCTGTCCTCCGTTCAGTCAAGATTTACATTCATCTGACACAGGAGTTTCTCTCCCTATTCACACTGTAGTCTGACTTGTGTTTTTACACCGTTTGTTTCAGGCTATCAAGACAGTTCCTCTCTGGAGAAGCATCTCAGAGGAACAACAGGACGAGGTTGGCTAGAATATATATAAAAAAGTCTAATATAATCTCCAGTGAGATGTACCCAATTCATTTCATGCTTGAAAGTCATTTGACAGTCTAAGTGAACAGTAGCAAAAGGGTGGCTGTGTTCAGGTGGCAAAACATAGGGAACCACATCATTGTCAAATAACTCAAAACATACAGTGCTCTGCCAAGAATGCCATTATACAGCCTGAGAACAGATCCAGAATTAAAACTTTACCTTTAGGAAGCATTAGAGTGATTGTTAGTAATGGAATAGCTTTGCTTTAAAATCATTCATATCTGTCTCGTCTCTTTTCATCTGCAGTAAAGCCCAGAGCTGCATATACAATTAGATAAGCTAAACTTCAAATGTTGGTCTTTTCATAATCCATCAGGAAGTTAAAAACTGGCAAATAAAGTTTTTCTAATGATTAGTGAGACATTGGACAAAACATGACTGCAGCTGTACTTGATATTTATTTTTAAAATACCTACATTTCTACTTTAAAAATCAAATCAGAGATAATCAAAAGAATAATATTAATACATTAATACAATAAAATATATTTGTAATTATTACATACACACACATATACAAACATAAAATCAACAAAACAATTATTACTATTTCTGACAAAAATAATTGTTTTTATTTTATAATAAAATATGCCTTATTTTAATAGGTTTCACAACAGTGTCCCTTTTCTGTCAACACACAACATCATATATTTACAAAAGCATATCAATATTTAAATCAAAATCAGCCTCATAAATGTCCTCTTTTCATATTTCACCTGCTATGAGTTCAACAAGGTCATACCACTATTATTTTAGTATTATTTATATACTATACTACTATGGTATTTATTGATGTTTTGAATTAGCTTTTCTTTTTAGATTTTTAGTTTAGGTTGCCATAATTTTGTCATTTTTATCTTTTTTTTTCAATAAAGTTAGTTATAAATAGTTTTACTTTAACAATAACAACACTAATGGTAATATCTTCACTATTCCATACCTTTTGTGAACTGTCCCTTTAAGAAGAATTGTATTACAGCAAATGTTTAAGACATTGTGTCAGGCCAAAAAGCAAGAACTGCTTCTAATTTTCCTTATCAAGCAAATTTACCAGAAACCTGGGAACACCATCTGATACTGAGGAAACGTGAGTATTTCTACACTCTTATATTTGGTCTAGTATCATGTGTATGCTTTAGACTTTGGGTGAATTCCATTTCTCGGTCTTACCCCTTCCCCTTAGTTTTGCGCGTTCACGTGAGAGTAAGGGCTGTCCCAATTCTGGTTTTGATCGAGGGGTAGGGCTAAGGGGAAGTGGTAGATACCCCTTAAAACCAAGCATTTTCGCGAGCTTACTTGAAACCAAGGGGTACCCAGAACACACTGCGCAACCGGCAACAATGTCGGCCAGATCATCCAGAGAGTCCCATTTTCGGCTTAAATAATTGATTTAAAAATTACGACAGTCTTGTTTTGTGCTCTACACAGTCCTGTACATATATATTTGCAACCATGTTCTTAATTGAAACGTTTTAAAAAAAAATCGCTAGTTTGCTGCGCTTTACATCGCTGATTTGCACAACAATCACAAAAACATCACTAATAAAACCCACGCGATCGACATACACACACTTGCAGACGGCATCTTGGAAGTTTGTGATCAACACTTGTTGCCTCTGGTGACGTAGCAGCCAGCTAGAGACGATGTACGATGACGTAACCGTAACCAAGTGGTGTCTCATTTCATAGGGGTATGTTTTCACCCCTAGCACTTACCACTCGGTTTCGAGGGACAAGGGCTAGGGGTAAGACGAAGGGGAAGGGGAAAGACAGAGAAATGGGATTCACCCTACTTTACAGTGATCTGCCTCTTCAAAGTAAAGCTAGCAGCATTTCTGCCTCATTGAATGCAACTAGTTGCTTTGATATTATCTGAAACTGGAATGTCACTCGAAAGGTCATCCACTGACATTTGTAATTTCCTTAAACAACCGACACAATAAAACGAATCTAAATGTGCAAGAAATGGAAGGCAGTCTGAACCCAACTATACGGTTAAATGTTGACATTTCTCCTCCGTGCACTTTCAAAACGCACTGGTTTTATCCTCTCTAAGCCCTGCTAAGACTAATGAGTCAGAGAGACATTAGTCATCTCATAAACTGATAAGTGATCACAAATGGTCAAGTGCACTTGGAAATCCGATATCGAGTTATGTGCATATTATGTGCATCAAACGGCACCCAACTTTCCAATCAGAAGATATGGAGATAGAGCATGATCGAATAAAGCACTTACCGAAACAAACCCAATCAAGGAAGATGACTGACACTTTGACCTTTTCTACAGTGTGGGTTGGATCCCATAGCCTGTTCCTGCCTTATCAAAGCACAGAGCAAACACACATAGACGGTGAGGGCTTTCCACTGCAAACACGGGTTTAATCTAATTCCTCCGCCTAGTTATCGGCTTCTCTGCCGTTTCAGATGTAAACCCAGTTCGGCTTTTAAACTTGAACTTGTAAAAATCACACATTCTGTTTCCCCAAGAGAGAAGCCAGTGTGTTTGCTGCACATTTAAAAGCCATCTGATTAATTATTCAAGGATATTATTTTCAGCATTCAATCTATTTCCTGCATCAGCGGTGCTGATAATGGGTCCCGGTGGAGTTGGGGAAGTCATGCATGCATATTCCTTGTTTATTCCATGCTCACCTCATAAGAACTTCACAGATGTACTGTACCTGGCGCAGAAATCAGCGCTCACATGGGTATTAGAATACATTCAGGGAACAATTTCACAAACAGATGATTATGAGAATTCAACTAGCGACTTCAGCTATGTATATCAGTTTGAGGCGTTTTTGTTTTGACAGTTTCAGTAACAGCTTTGGATGAGGCGCATTTACTTATTTCTGTATTAATGTTTATATATCTGAGTCCCCAGAGGTTGTTATTTTTCTTTCCCTAGGAGCATAATGTCAGGTTTTGTCAGCAGCTAAGTGCACACTGCCACTACGAAAGTATAGGGCCTATATTTGGTCTTTTAATTTAGTTTCTTACCAGAAAATATGTGACTTCATTGACAATAGGTGTGAAATAAACCATAAAATAAATGATTATAAACAGGCATATACTTACATTACATACATTTATTGGATATAGATAGGATTCTGTCTTGTTACAGTTCACTATTTCTGCTGTTGCTACAACTACTACTTAATAATTAAATAAATATGTATTTATTTTGCAACCCATAAGAGGGTAGCATTTTTTTTATATACAGCTATAGCTAAAAATAGATTCTGTCCTTGTATTATTAGCAAAAACAAACAAATATAATATTTTCTTAATTTAATAATCAAAGAGAACAGCATAATAATTTTATTCTTTTTCATTTTAATTTTATATTTTGGTCCTGTTATGTTTGCTCATGACTGGTAGTAACACAGAGCACAGGGGAGTCCCAGCTCTTCATTCATATTTATTTCTAGTATGCTTTTGACTTGAAGTCACACTTGTTTAAATGAATCATGAGTGCTGTGGTGAGAGAGACGAGGTGGTCAGGGGTTCCAGACTGAAAGTTTGGATTCACTGAAGTGAAAAACATTACTCATTACTGAGATCACTTCTGAATATGTATCACTGCATTCTGGCACAAAGAGGTCAAAGCTCAAGTCGGGATCTGAACACATCTAGACTGTTTTCATTTGCTTGTGTTGGGCTTTTGCTTTCTCTTTTACTACACAGGTCAGTTAGGAAGGAATTACTGGGTTCAGGACATGACGCAGATCAAATTTGACCCTGCAAGCTTAGGGGAGGACTACAATGTCTCAACAGCTTTTATGTGACAGTCTGTGCTTATACAAGCACGAAGCACCACACATCCTTCATCTTCACAGACAGCAGGTCTCACATTAAAAGGATGAACAGATCGAGAATTGATCTCAGAATGAATGCTTCTCTGGGTTTTGGGTACTTAATGAGACAAATGGCTCGTTCAGTAAAACCGTGTTGAATAAATAGGGACTAGTATCAAACACATTCATCTCTGGTCCTCAGATTAGCATCTCATCTGCTGAGCTGTGTATATATTCAGCCAAAGGCAATAAGTTTCCTAATGAGCCAATGCACTGTAAAGCAAACATTCATATTAAGCAACAGACAATACATAGCTTTTTTAATGTTTATGTACAGAGCTTCTGAAATCTATTTGTTCTATGCTGTAGAGTCCCAGTCGAATTAACATAACTTAGCCTACATCTTTCAGGATAAAAAAAGAGGAGTACAAGGATAAAGTGCATTTAAAAGATTTTGGTTTATAAATTAAACTCTGGGGTGATTAATTCATGACTAAACGTTAATTACAAACTAATCTGTAATAATAAAACATTCACAAAAAATAAGCAATGTTTTAAAAATGTATCTTATATAATGATGTCAGATAAATATATTAATCAGAGAAGAACTGCATGCCATGTCTATTTATGAAACAAATGAGGTTCTTTTATAAATGTATGTTTTCCCAAGATTAACGCAACACTCGCTTGCTAAAGTAAATGTGCATTTGCCATCAGAAACTGATTATTTTGTGGGTTCTAAACAATGCAAATATCCCAGCAGCCCCAGAGAAAAACAGATTTTGCATTCCACGCAGCACACGCAATCACAATTACATTTTTATCAATGTCGCCGTAAGAAGGGGCTTTAATTTAGGGAGGAAAACTCAGTTTCTAAACTCACTGCAAACAGTGGGTTACAAAGGCATAGAGTGAATATAGGCCAATATGAGGCGCCTTTGCCCTCTTTAAGTACAAAATTTAAATATATGGTGTTGAGATTTAAATATCACCCTTTATTTTATACAATCTCTTAATATTAACCCTAAATTTATACAAGGTAACAAGAAAAAAACTATATTGGTACAGCTCATGCAAAATCAATAACCAAAATTACAACAATAATATGATTAGAAGTAGAGCCACAGGTTTATCATACATTATGTATAGGCCTGTTTCTAGTCTTACAATTGAAACAAATTCAATATTAGATAAGAAGAATAAGAAAACGGATCGATCTAGTCCAGTGCAACACTGCTAAACCCAAATGTTTAGCATCAGGACCGAGCAGCACCACTGCATCTATTGCTATGCAAAGGATGACATTTGAAACCCACGACAGCACTAAAGATAGCACTAACATTCAAACGTAATATTTCACATGCAGTGACCAAAGACTCGCAAGCCAGTTAAACTTCCAACAATGAGAAAGACCTGGTGTTGCAAGTCTTTTATTTCCAACAAAATTGAATTCGGTCTCTCCAAACGCCGCCGCTCTTGATCTCCTATGCTCAAAGCAGCCATGTTAAAAATGACTGTAATAAGATTTTGGGGTGCTAAATTAAAGTGACTCCAGTAGCAGCAGAACCCATTATGTGTGTAATGGAGCATTTGCAGTGGAGACTCAGAGCATGATATCACAGAGAAGCTTATTTCCTTGTGAACAGCGTTGAGTCAAGCAAACACAACAAAGCTTTGCTCAAACACCACCCTAATCACTGGCAGACTCACACAGCTCCATGTGATGAAGCTACGACAATCCTGGACGCTCAACACAAAATGCCTCGACTGCCCTCTACTGGCTTCCACGGATCAGAGCCGAGAGAAATCTTCAATCAATGCTGGAGTCCTGATTTTGGGGAGTTAGATGTGTTCCTAGATCTACATATTTTGTTGACCCTGGAACAACATTTTAACCCAAATACTTAGTCTTGACCATATCCCTACTCCTTAACCTAACCTTAACCATAAAATCAGAGGAAATGATAGATGAATGAGCAAGCACCAAACACTGTTTTTATTTAATTATTATTATTAGTATTATTGAACAATATCAATTTACAAACTCAAATAGGGAACTCAATGCATATTACAAAATACACACTTTTCCAATCACATCTCCATCATACATAAATGTCTATGTGTGTATATATATCTCTGCATACAATAACAACAAACAAAACAAATATTCTTTAAACATTTTTGGGGGTTGCAAGAAAAAAAAAAACTTTTCACCAGTCTAAAAAGGAAAGATACTCATATATGGTTTTATAGGTGTTGATTATCTTTGGATAAGTGTTTTAAAGATTCTAACTATATTTTACATTCATTTTTAAAGCAATTTAAAGAGGGTTTACTGTTATTCCACTTACTTTTGTGTACATTATATTTACCCATTGTAATAATAATGTTTAACATGAATGACATCTTTTTCGAAAGACCATCTGCATAAACCAAAACCTGAAAAAATTCAGTGATTTTGATCACGATGTTGATCCTGGAACATGTTGCACTTGGTCAAATCAGGTTCTGCGTGAGATAAGAGCATCTATCCTTATTTCAAACACGTTTTTATTATTATCTTAAATTAGGAATAAAAAATAAAATAAAAAGTCAAATTACGTTATCATCATTTTGTTATTAACTGGTATGTAGACCAAAGATGATAAATATTACCTTTATTACATTTAAAGATACCATGGAATTTTTGTTGTTGTTGTAGTTGTTTACTTTTGATTTGACTAAATTAAAATGAAATAACTATGGTTATCTTAAAAGTAATAAATAAACAAACAATACCATTTTCCACAGTGCCATTTACTCACATCATGTAGGCTACTTAGTCGAGATTACCAGGTAGTTCTGGCCTGTACTGAAACTAGCCCTGATATTAACTGTATTATAATAATAAATACATAATATAAACATTAGCAGGTGTGATGCTAAATACTTACAGCAGTTGTAATGACAGTTTCACAACACCTTCAGTGAATTAAAAGCTCTTACCTCTGCTTTGAAAAAAAACTTATGAAGACCTTTTTTCGATTGTTGCTGGACTTCTGGGACCATGTTCCGTCCAAACACACGTTTCTGACCCGCGTGACCCGACACATCCCACTCACGTGACGCATTTAAAGCGGTTTGTTTGAGTTTGGATCAGCTGCTGAATCATGGGGGATCAGTTTATACGAGAAGTCCTCAGTCTGTGTTTGCAAAGGCTTGCTATTGAAGAAGCGTCTAACTCTGAGCTCGGTGAGATGTTATAGAACTGATTATTTTATAATAATAATAAGTTTATCTCTGACTTTGAGCTAAACAAATCAACTTTATTTTATTATTCTTCTTATTATATTTTTGTCTAAACGAAATGTGTATCCACCATGTGTGTGTTGTGCAGATGGCTGTTTTTGACATGTTAGATGTATTGTGTGAGTTTTGTCATGCTGTTGTTCTCTGGACTGTTTGCTGTAGCACTGCTTTGTATGGTGCACTAAACAAGGAGTTTAAATACCAAATTATCCTGTGTGTGTGTGTGTGTGTGTGTGTGTGTGTGTGTGCTTAAAAAAACAACCACATATTTTTCATGATTTTTGGATCTTTTGTAATGATTTTTCAAACTCTGCAGACAAAATATTATATTCTCAAGACTCCACAGACAGTAAAACATATACAATTAATTCTCATGTTACTACCATTCAACGTTTCTATGCTGCAGCCTATGTTTTTTGAAAGTAGTCTTTTATGCTAACCAAGGCTGAATTTATCTGATCAAAAATTAATTTAAAACAATAATATTGTGAAATATTAACAGTTATAAAACAACTGAGTCTTCATGGTCATGTGATCCTTCAGAAATCATTCTAATATGCTGATTTGCTGCTCAAGACACATTTCGTATTATTTTCAGTGTAGAAAACAGTTGTGCTGCTTAATATTTTTGTGGAAACCATTTTTCTGGATTATTTGATTAAATAGAAAGCTCAAAAGAACAGCGTTTATTTGAAATAGAAAGATTTAGTAACATTATAAATGTCACTTTTCATCAATTTAATGAGTCAATGCTAATTAAAATTAATTTATTTTTATTTTTTTATATATACAATGTACTTTTGAGGTTAAATTAATTTCCATCTCGACCCAAACCCAAAACAGCGTTACTATTCTGGATAGCAATCACCCTCTGAAAACTGTATGCCCACTCTGAGAAAACAGATGCTTTACACTTCAGTAATATATCTGAATGAGTGGATGTTCAGTCCAATGCTGGACTATATTAAAATCATTGAAGGGAAAATAAAATAATTTGCAATAACTGTTATTTTTATATGGATGTTGAAAAGAAGGGAAGTCAAGTCAATTTCAGTGTAACGTGAGGGATAATTTAGACGTCTGAAAAATGTAGAGTGTATTGTTTCAACAGAGCTTTTGAAAGCCAGGAATACATTTTAATTTTTACTTCTGAGGAAAAATGCACAAGTGGTTATTTGATTACTACCCGCTTGTTATTGTTGAACTGCAACGGCTTCATATCTTTGTTCTAGAATTATTTTTAAAAAACTACTGCTGTCAGAAAGCATGTTTTGTCTTGATATTGAAAGTCATTCTTTGATCTATTTTGCCATCTTGAAATCTCACCAGTTGTCTTTTATCTACAAGAGTTGATTGAGGTGGTGAGGAACTTTGAAGCTGCCCGGAAGAAATGGCTTCATGCAGAGCTGGAGCTGAAAAAACAGAAGGAGCTCCTGGTCAAATCTGATGTGTCTCGAGCTGCTCTGGAGGTCAAACTCAAACATGCTCGAAACCAGCTGGACGTGGAGATCAAGAAGCGCTACAAAGCTGAAGCAGACTACCAGTGCCTGGTTAGTTAAGAACTGAAACAATATCTCTTATCGCTTGTGCAGTAATATAAAGAAGCTAGATTTGTGCTTCCCTTACCAAGAAGTAGTATACTTCAAGTTTATTTTATTAAGTATACTTGAGTAAAGTTCAAGTATATTTTTAAGTATACTTTATGTAGTAAGTATACAAATATCAGTGTACTAGTAGTATACTTGTAAGTGTACCATTTCAATACTCATTGGGACTAAATTGGCGCACTTTCTAGTATATAAAAGTATACGTTTAAGGATAACAGTAGTAAACTTTGAGCACACAACTAGTTCACATCAATGTTTTTAGCTTGTACTGCAGCTATACTAAAAGCAAACTTATAGGTATACTGATAGTTTACTAATTAAATACTTGTAGTAGCATTTTTAGTACAGTTTGAAGTACATTTACATTTTACATTTAGTCATTTGGCAGACGCTTTTATCCGAAGCGACTTACAATTGGGGAAAGTATACGTTTAAGGACGTATACTACACTGAAAAAAACAATAAGTAAGATTTACTTAATTTTTGTTTTGCAAGTTTTTGCACACATAAATTAAGTAAAATTTAAGTATTGAATTAAGTAAAATCTACTTAACTAAGTTAGGTCAAATTAGCAAAGGAAATAAGTACATTTAACATGGCCAGTTAGAGTTTGATGAGTAATTTTTACTTAATTATTTTAAGTTAAATCTGCAATACTTAAGTACATTTCACTCAATCATAGCTTCTAAAATTTACTCAATCGATGAAGCACTTGGAAACAACTATGCTATTAAAGCATGTGAGTGAAACATGTAAGTATGCAAATAGACAGCTTGTTATCCTTTTAAGATAATATGTCCACGCAATAGAATTATTACCCAAATGAACACAGAGACCTCAATACTTGGTACCATACACAATGACGGTAACAATCAGTGGATAGTGTTTGAGTATGAATGGGTCATTTTGAGTAGAAAATCAAGTCCAGATGTCACAAAACAGTAAGTTACTAAACCTAACAATAAAAGCAACCATAAAACTGTGTAAATATAACTCAAAAACAGTGAAAAATGTAACCTTTTTAATTATTCATGCCCCAGTGCATGATGTGAAAAACGGGATCATAACTTTGATATTTACTTAAAGAATCCTTGTAAATATAACAAACAATTCCAAGTAAAATATACTTATAAGTTCAAACTTTAATTTCTACGAGCTTAAATTGAGTACTAATATAGAATTTACTTTAATTTTTTATTTTTTGCCTGAACTAAATTATTTAATGTAGAAATTACATTTGTTTTTATGTAGTATTTACTTCACCAAAAAATCATTTTTATCAGTGTAAGTATAGTCTTAGTAAACTACTAGTTTAGTAGTTTTATACTGCAAGTATACTCTTTCTTTAACTGAACTTTAAATCATACTTTAAGGCCCGGTTTCACAAACGGGGCTTAGCTTAAAGGGGGGGTACAATGCTGTTTCATGCATTCAGAGTTGTTTACACTGGTAAAGAGTTTGATTCTCATGCTAAGCATGGACAAAGTTTAAAAAAAAAATGTGGACGTATAACAGAGTATTTCTGTGCCAAAAATCTCACTTCCGGATTCATACAAGTTTCGGAGAGTTTTTTTCGATCGTTGTTCTTTATGACGTAAACGACGGTGGAACTCCTTATATGGGTATTTCTCCCAGAAAGAACGCGTCCGTAAACGCATCAACCGGAGCGAGAGCAGCCAATCAACACGCTTCAATCGGCAGCGCTGCACGGGACTCGCTCGGGAAGAATGTCTCTAAAGAAGTGTGTTTTTGGTTGTGAGGGAAAGATAACCTTGTTCAGCTTCCCAAAAGAACCCACCGTTACGTGAACAGTGGATATAGTTTGTTTTTCTGGGGCAGCAATGGAGTTTCTCAAGTGTTTTGTTGACGAACGTTTTATAAACAAGGCCCAATTCGACGCTGGATTTGCACATTGTTTAATACTGAAAGATGGAGCGGTCCCAGCTATAAAAGATCCCGGTCATGATTCAGAACTGCAGACGGTAAGTGAAAAGGCATCAAATGTCTCTGTTTTGTTGGTGATCGGAGCAAGTGCTCGTCACTCTTTAGCTCCGCCCACACGGCACGCCTCCAGGAGATCGGCTTTTTTCGGAGAGAATCGTAAATCTGTATCTTTCTTTTATAAATATGATAAAACTAAAGACTTTTTGGAGATATGAAGGATGCAGTACTACTCTATAGGTACTCAAGATTAACATGAGATTGGGTGAAACTGTGTGCGTTAGGTCCCCTTTAAAGCCAGGACTAGGCTTTAGTTAAATTAAGATATTTGAGCAACTTTTACAAAAATGCCTTCGAAGAAAACATTAAGGTGTGCATCTTGACACAGAACCGTGACACTGACTTATTTTAAGATATGTCAGAGCAAGATATTTTCAGCTGAGACAACTGAAACATGCATTTTAGTCTGGGACTAGCTTAAGCCTTGTCTGTGAAACCGGGGGTAAGTATACTACTATCTCCCTATTAATTTGTATATATGAATATCTGAACATGCAAAACATCCAAAGAAAGAACAAGGTACCTGCTTGTAAACAAAAATATTTTATTCTAGCTTCATGAATTTTTTTTAAACACTTGAATGTGGGAATTTTCATAAATAAAAAATTTAAGAAATAAACAACATTTTGAACCAAAAGCTGAAAAAAGACTATGAATTGTATTCAGATTGATCAACACCCCAAAGCTTGACAGTCATTATGACCTCTTCATTGGTCGACATTTTATTCATAACGTTACACAGTTTTGATGCTGTTTTATGTCAGATGATCGTGTTAGATTACATGTGGAAGCCTCTGTTGTTTTGGTTTCTTCTTCACTTGTGTTTTTTTGGGAAATTCTGTACAGTAGATGTGTACTAGCGCCCCGTACTCTATAGCAGTGAAAACACGGATTCTCGGAGCACAAGTACAGCTCAAATATATTTATACTTTTTCGAAGTATAAGTCAAGTATACTTAAATGTCATTTTAAGTATATTTCTGAGAAGTATATAAAAAGTAAACTAATGGCTCGTTTCCACCAAGCGGTACGGGTCAGTACAGTACAGTACGGTACGGTTCGGGATCGAACACCCTGATCCAGCTTGTGTTTCTACTGCCAACATACTGTTACTCAAAGTACTCAAAGCCTTGATAGACGTGGTGTATGCCGGAAAGTAGCGATCGACGATAAAGCACGACAATAAGCACAACTGTCTCTTTTTGTTAAATGTCAGTTTTAATGAACAATAATAATAGCCATTATAAAAGTACAAGTACAAAGTATAAGAGGCTTATATAAGAAGAAATAAAGACAAAAGCAAATATTTCAGTCAAACGTATGCTACAAAGTCAGCGCTGTAGCCTACTACGGTAAAGTTCAAAATAAATATATAAAGTTAAACATAACTTTGTGCTCAGACAAAACGATATGACCAGGAACAAATAATATATTCATGAGACCACGAATGCCTGTTAAATATACACAAAATGAATTGTATCTCATGTTTAATCACTACAGAGACATCAGAGCCAGCGGTAAATGTGTGAAGGACTAGCCGAGCGTAAGCTGCTCGAGGTGGATACATGAGCACTGAGCGCCCGCTGATCGTCTGGAGCGCCGAAATCAGCATAGCAAATTTTCAAATAGGCGCTATCTTTATAAATAAACCACAGATTTGAGTTTTAAACAACTACATTCTCACCGGAAAAACTCTTAAAACTACATTTCATGACGCAATAACACAATATTTTGAAAATTACGAGGGTTTTTGGGCAATGACGTTTCACAAGTCCACAAGAACAGACAAGAACGCATATTGAGAAACGGCTATTTTCTGTGTGACAATATAAAATTATAAAATGCACTTGATTGTAGTCAACCAATCAATGATCTGCAATGAGTTTAGCTCCACCCCTTTGGTACCCTTTGCTGTGCTCGGTACCTCAACAGAAGGGTACCAAAAAAGTGGTACGGTTTGCTATTTTGATACCATTCACAACTTCTGACAGTGGAAACGGAAATAATTGCGTACCGTACCATACTGTACCGAACCGTACCGCTCAGTGGAAACGTGCCATAAAAGTACACTTTCCTATTTTTAGTTTAAAAGAAGCACACTAATAGCACACTTGAATAAACTTATTTTTCATAAAGGATGTACCACTTATTATTAATTAATTTGTTGGCTGTTTAGCTACTGCACCTTGCAACTTGTATGTAAATGTTGAAGTTGAAGCTAACAAGGAAAACGTTGCCAGTTTGATCAGTGCAACATAACATGACTAACACAGACTTGGTGGAGGGCGTCATTGAGTACAGGGCCATGTGAATGTGGGCGCTCATGACTCATGTGCTAATGTGCATAGAGAGTTCATAAAACAGAAGTTCTCTGTGATGTATTGCCCATTGTTGTGAGAGTTTATTAAGGATATTTATTGTATCTTTGTCGCTCATTAATTCATTTGACAGGAGCGGCAGATGCAGTTGATATGTGACGTTCTGGTGCATGACAGCAAGTCAAGTGCTTGTCTCAATGATGAGCAAAGGTCAATGCTGACCAGCTTCAGTCACAAAGGAGCCAGTGTCCCACAGCACAGAGGAAAACGGTACCTCAACGATCGGCACAGGCTTTATATAGTTCTCAGTTTGCTGGAGTTTCCTCCCTTTCCCAATGCTGTTTTCCATCTTGTGTCTTTATACCAGGTTATCAGTGATTGACGAGTCCTCCTTCCTCTCGCACTCAGACATTAGTTATGACAGAACGGATGATGATTTGGTGGAGTATCATATTTAGTATCATTTTTATTCATGCTGTAGGATTATTGTCAGACCTGAGAAAAGTGCATGTGCATAAAAATCACTGAAAAGATCAAAACGATAGTTTCTGAAAATGATTTTGCTGGTATGATTTCTAGGACTTGGACAACACGGCGTTTGTTAAGCCTCTCAAGTCAAGAGCTCGTGAGAGAAGAGTAAGTGCTGCCAGTTTTCTAGAGAATTACGGTTTTTCTTTCATATTGTATTTATTGAAATATTTTTACATATTGAAATATTACTACAATTTAAAATAATGTTTTCTATTTTAATATTTTAAAAAGTAATTTCAGTAATTAATTATCATACTCACAGCCTTCAGAAATCATTCTAATATGCTGATTTAGTGTTCAACAATATTATTATTATTTTTATTTTTTTCAATGTTTAAAACAATTGTAATGCTTAATGTTTTTTGTGTGTAAACTGTGATGCATTTTTCAGGATTCTTTGAATAGAAAGATCAATTTAATGCTTCTTTGCTGAATAAAAGTACTATTTTTATTTTTCCTTTAAAAAGTGGAAATATACAGAATATATGGAATGACTAGGATTCCAAATCAAGTCTAAAGTAGCAAAAAGAAACGTTCTAACATAAAATTAATTTAAGGTTCTGCACTAATTCAATCATACTATTTAAATAAGTAGATTTGTGTCATTTTAAATATATTCTGAATTACTAATATATTATGAATTGTATATTATATTATATATATATATATATATATATATATATATCACACTAAATATTCCCATTCCTTTTTCAGATTTCTCAAGTTATAAAAGACACAACATGATGTCTGTTGTGAAGTGCTAGTGTATATACAGTGCTGCTTGAAAGTTTGTGAACCCCTTGCAGAAAATGTGAGTAATTTTAAACTCTTTGAATTTGAAGATCAAGGTAAATTGTACTTATTTTGTCATCCGGGAAACATGCAAGTATCTTCTGTTGCTTCTGAAGGACAGTACTAAATGGAAAAAATATATAATTCTACAAAATAATAAAAATGTGGACATCTTCATCCTGTTCAAAAGTTTTTTAACTCTTAAAAAAAAAAAAAAAAGGCTCTTAATGCATCGTGTTTCCTTCTGGAGCATCAGTGAATGTTTGAACCTTTTTTAATAGTTGTGTTTGAGTCTCTCAATTGTCCTCCGTATGAAAAGATGAATCTCAAAATCATACAGTCACTGCTGGAAAGGGTTCAAATATGCAAAAGATGCTTTTTCAGATACTTTTCAGTTAAACTTCTTTTTTTGAAGAACAGTGCTCACTTTAACTGTTCAGAACAAACAAGGGACTCATGAACAACCATCACAAAACAAAAAACAGTCGTGAATCATCCAGGTAACCACACACAGTATTAAGAGCCAAGGGTTCACAAACTTTTGAATGTCTTGTGGACTAAATGTAAACCTCTTTTATGTAAAATATCTTACTCAGGACAGTACTAAATAAAAAAAAATAACATGCATTTTGTCTTAATTTTAAAACTTAAAATTTGTTATAATTACTCACAGATTCTGCAAGGGGTTCACAAACTTTCAAGCAGCACTGTATTGTAGTTTTGTCTTTAATGTGTCTCACTTTATCACTGCTTGTTTTTAGCGTTCATCAATGGGCCCAAGTGTTGGTCCTCCGATTCAAAAACGAGGGAGGTTAAGCGGGCGTTCAGGAGATCTGCTGGGGGCTAGACCGCTGGAGAAGGTTGGTAGAAGTTTATTAAATCTACTCTTTATTTTTCTTATCTCAATTGTTTTAACAGTTTCAGTAAAAACAAATCCACCAAAAGTGAAACATTTAAAGCAGAAATAATCTGAATCTTGAATATCTGATTCCACCATGCTTAATTTGTAACTTCTAAGTTAAGGCACCATGTTAATTTCACAATCAGTTTAGTGTTTAAAATCTTCAGTAATCATAAATTGTCAATGAAACAGTACATCAGTAAGGACTGTAACACACAGTTAGCAGATGTGAGGTATATCTTGTGAAATGTACAGACTCTTCATATTAGTAGTGGGATCATATTCCCTCTTTAGGTTAGTCTGGTGTCGTTTCTCATCAGCTCGTTCGTTCATCAGTCCCTCATCCGACCGCTTGCCCACATCCACCGCCACACTGCTCGGATGAGAACAGCAGTGGACCGTGTCCTGTCTGTCTCCCTCCATGGGACTCATATCACTCCCACTCAGCTGGCACTGATCACTGAGAGAGAAGCAAAGCAATTTGGCACTTTGAGAAACTACATTTGTCCAGGAACGTGGATACGAGCTAGATAACCAATTGTTCTGCTACTCTAAGGGTCTTCCATTTCCGCAGAAAGCATGATTGGCTTCAAATGGATTTTTAGTGCGTGTTTGTCTGTGTATGTGCTTAGGAAATCGAGATGACGGTTGTGAAGGCGTCTGTCACTACCCCGGAGACTGGAGGTCAGATTCACATGGTAATAGACATAACCCAGGAGACTCCAGAATATCAGTCCAGGGCTCTCAGAAATGAACATTTTCTGTCTGTTGATGGTAAATAAGACTCAAAGGCGTCACTTTCAATGACACATTGTAACCTTCTCAAACTAACCATAGTCCTTCATGCAGAACAAACGTCTGTGTGGGCACACAGTGAAGTCACAGAGGCTGAAACAGTGGTTGAAATGGAGGTGAGCACCCCGGAGCCAGCCGTCCCTCAGGAGGACCTCACTCCCGCCGTGGAGAAGACTTTACAGCATGTTTTCCAGCAAAAAACAGTAGGAGGCCATTCAATAGTACTTCTCAACATTTTGTGAGGCTTTCACATCTGCTTTTAACATCAGTTTCATGAGTCATGAAGCAAGCATTTACTTGATTTATTTATTTTTTAATAATATGATATAATATTAGAGACATTTTTCACATTCCAAGGGTTCCCAGAAGCTGACGTTATCATAGTCGGGTAAACTTGATAGTGCTGGACAAAACCACAACAAACATGATTTTTATATACCCATTGTTTACAAAAAGAAAAGAAAAATCCATGATAGAATTTCTGTGACGTTACAAAAGAGTTTAAAATAAAGAGATCAAAAGAGAGAAAGATGTCAAATATGTGTTAATTCCTTCTATTAGAAACACTCATGCTGCAGAGATGACCCGTTTTCTGTCATTTTACACTGAGGTGATATAACATAAAGTTATAAATGTATATAAGATAAAAAAAATTATAAAATATGAAAACATTAAAAATATATGTGACCCTGGACCACAAAACCAGTCATAAGTCGCTGGGTATATTTGTAGCAATAGCTAAAAATACATTGTATGGGTCAAAATTATTGATTTTTCTTTTATGCCAAAAATCATTAGGCTATTAAGTAAAGATCATGTTCCATGAAGATATTTTGTAAATTTCCTACCATTTAATATATCAAAATTCATTTTTATTAGTAATATGAATTGCTAAGGACTTTATTTGGACAACTTTAAAGGTGATTTTCTCAATCTTTTATTTTTTTTAAAATAGTTGTATCTCGGCCAAATTTTGTCCTATCATAACAAACCATACATCAATGGAAAGCTTATTTATTCAGATGATGTATAAACCTCAATTTCGAAAAATTGACACTTAAGACTGGTTTTGTGGTCCAGGGTCACATATATAGTAAAACTTTCATAGTCTGTGAAAAGGATCCATGTAATATAAAGATTCATATATTATATTATATTATATTTAACATGTTATATTATGTTTAACATGAATTTATCATATAAAATATAGTTATTTATTAAATGGAGTTCCATGTACTGTAAATGTACAGTACATAAGTTTCAGAACCTCCCCAGCATATTCAGTGTGCATCATGCTATTATTCCAGTATATAATAAAGTGGAAAAATGAAGTAATAAAGTGCAATATAAGGAAATTCTGCCAAATATGCTGTTTCTGGTTTACAATTGTTAATAAGTGGTCAGTTTTAATTTTTAACAACACTCTTAAAAATAAAGGTGCTTCAAAAGGTTCTTCAAGCGATGCCATAGAAGAACCATTCAGTCAAAGGATCTTTAAAGAACCGTCTCTTCCTTACCTTTTTATAATCTGGAGAACCTTCTTTTGCCCCAAAGAACTTTTGTGTAACAGAAAGGTTCTTCAGATGTTGAAGGTTCTTAATGGAACCATTTAGACAAAAAAGTTATTCTATGGCATCGTGAAGCACCTGTATGTTTAAGAGTGAAGGTGTCTGACCTTAAAGGGATAGTTCACCCAAAAATTAAAATTCTGTCATTAATTACTCACCCTCATATTGTTTCAAACGCATTTGTCATGGCAGCGACTGACATGGAAGAGAAGAATTGTTGAATAAAGTCTTATTTATATTTTCTTTGTGCACAAAAAGTTTTCTCGTAGCTTCATAAAATTACAGTTGAACAGCTGATATCACATGGGCTATTTTAACGATGTCCTTGCTACCTTTCCGGGCCTTGAACGTGTCAGTTACATTGCTGTCTATGGAGGGTCAGAAAGCTCTCGGATTTCACCAAAAATATCTTGATTTGTGTTCCGAAGATGAACGAAGGTCTTACGGGTTTGAAGCAACATGAGGGTGAGTAATTAATGACATAATTTTCATTTTTGGGTGAGCTATCCCTTTAACAGTTTGTGCAGCATATTTCATTGTGCATCTTTATGAAACTGTCGTAGTGTAATACAGGCTTTAATTCTTAGGGTCAGAGGGAAAAAAACATGTAAGATTAAAAATAAAATCTTAACTTAAAAAAAATCTAAATAAATAAATACTAGGTGTAGACTGGTCTGTATGACTGCTGGGTCAGCGGTTTATGTTTTCTAGGTGATTCGTCCAGAGACATGCGTGCCATGTGGGAAGAGGATTCGCTTTGGGAAGCTGGCCATAAAATGCAGAGACTGTCGAGTGGTGAGCCATCCTGAGTGTAAACCGCTATGTGTGGAGAGATGCAGTCCTAATGCTCACGGTTCAGCCCAGCCCACCGAGGTATTCACCCTTCATAGTGCACATCCTTATGTGAAGATGCCATGTTCAAAAGTGGTTTGTTTCCCTCTTATAGAAGACTTTAGAGAGCTTTGCCCCCTCCACACGTCCACGGATTCCCTCTCTGATTGTTCAGTGTGTTCATGAAATTGAGAGAAGAGGACTTGAAGAGGTGTTTTTACTCAATCATACACCAACACAGGGATAGTTTCTCAAGCTGAAAGTATAATTACACTGCTTGAAACACAGAGCTGTATAATTAAGCTTAATTTGGATTTAAGAAACAAATCTTTTCTATCATATTGCAGTACATTACAGCATCAACGTAACAGGGTATACAGCTGATATAAGAAACCTCTCCGTATCTCATTTGTGTTGTGGTTGACTGGGGTATGTAGAAGGGTATTTACAGAGTGCCTGGAGGAGAGCGGCAGGTGAAGGAACTGAGGGAGAAATACCTGTCCGGGAAAGGCCTGCTGATGCTCCACAAAGTAGAAGAGGTTCATGCTGTCTGTGGACTCCTCAAAGACTTCTTGAGGAAGCTCAAGGAGCCTCTCGTAACATTTAAGCTTCACAGAGCATTCATGGAAGCTTCTGGTGGGTATTATGAAGAAGGATTTGGTTTTAATTTTAAATATACACTACTGTTCAAATGGTCTTTTTTAAGTTTCTTATGCTCAACAAGGCTGCTTTTAATTTTGGCCAATATTATCACAATTTAAAATAACAGTTTTCTATTTGAATATATTTAAAATGTAATTTATTACTTTGATGGCAAAGCTGTATTTTCAACAGTTATTAATCCAGTCTTCAGTGTCACATGATCTTCAGAAATCATTCTAATATGCTGATTCTCTGCTCAAGAAACGTTTCTTATGGTTGAAAACGGTAAATTTTGTGAAAAGTGTAATACGTTTTCAGAATTCTTTGATAAAGAGAGTTCAAAGAACATCATTTATTTGAAATAGAAATCTTATATAACATTATAAATGTCTTTACTGTCACCTTTAATCAATTTAATGCATCCTTGCAGAATAGAAGTATCAATTCCTTTTACAACAAATCTTACCCCAAACTTTTGAGATAAAATATTTATTTGGTTATTAAATATTATAATTGTAATATTTGGTGTTTATTTAAAGGGCTTTCTTGCCATTCTAAACCACATGATTTTCTTTCTTTCCTGGAACACAAAGAAGTTTAGCAGAACATGCTGGAAGCTCTTTTCCATTCAATTGTTCTGACTAGTGGAGTGATTGACGGGTGAAACCTAGTATTCTAGTACTCCAGACCACTAGTCTCAAGTCTGAGTTCAAGATCATATGTGACCCTGGACCACAGTCGCTGGGGTATATTTATAGCAATAGCCAAAAATACATTGTATGGGTCAAAATTATTGTTTTTTTCTTTTATGCCAAAAATCATTAGGATATTAAGTAAAGATCATGTTCCATGAAAATATTTTGTAAATTTCCTACTGTAAATGTATCTCAACTTACTTTTTGATTAGTAATATGCATTGCTAAGAACTTCATTTGAACAACTTTAAAGATGATTTTCTCAATATTTAGATTTTTTTGCTCCCTCAGATTCCAGATTTTCAAATAGTTGTATCTCAGTCAAATATTGTCCTATCATAACAAACCATACATCAATGGAAAGATTATTTATTCAGCTTTCAGACGGTTTAGTTTCGAAAAAATGACCCTTATGACTGGTTTTGTGGTCCAGGGTCACATATTAATTTGGATTCTGTCCTGACTCAGACTTGATCATCTTCTGTTTTCAGTCTTGACTGACTCAATCTACTCGGGTCTCAGCCTGGACTCGAACTTTAATAATCTGACCTCCACTACATCACTGGGTGAACCATTTTCAGTGCTGAAAAAAACCTGGCATTTATTAAGAAAGTCAATGAGTTGGTTTTTGAAAGCTGTTTGTCCTGAACATCTTGTTCTTACTACTTTAAAACTTTCTTTTCCCCCATCATCATCATCAGTAAGTCTATCAAGAGACTCATCTTGTCCTGACATTAATAGTCCCAATTTGACTTTCAAAATTTGATATACTTTGAGGAGTCTGACTAGATTATCCAAAATGGTGGCAATTTTGCAGAGGGTGGATCTATAACAAGCGTCTGGTGCTTGTGTATGCCGGAGGCATGAGGACGTATGCTACCCTCATTCATTTAGGGCGGATGGTTATTTCCCATTACTTGTGATATAGTTGACAAGTCCCTGATGACTCGGAAACAATCAATGTCGAACGTTATCTCCCAAACCAGCGCTTGTCTTTTTCAGCATTTTAATTTCATTCGCCGCTGCTGAATGGAGGGTAAGTGGCAGATTTAGGAGCAGTCAGGGTGCTTCTGCTATTATGGAGTTGTTTTTTTATTTTAATTTTTTTAGCCCTTATAGATTCAGGATGACTCCAGGGTAAAGTACCTCCCTTTTAAATTATAAATTGGATTGGATGTCATGGGAAGAGCCATATTGTCTAATTTCCTTGGCCAAGAATGGCTGTAGCATATAAATGAGAGAAAGTCCTTCATAATGCAAACGCTGCTACAGGTGTTTATGTACCTGCTCCGTGAAACCTGATGTCCTTAATGTTAGAAAAGTTGATAAAGTGATTAATTCACCTGATATATTGTGCTGGCAATGGAGCGTAATTGAATCTGATACTGTGGCTGGCTCTGACAAAATAGTAATTTTTTCACTCTCAGAGATGGCTGATGAAGACAAGAGCGTAGAAACATTAATAAAGACGATCAAAGAGTTGCCGCAGCCGAACAAAGACACCCTGGCCTTCCTGATGCTGCATTTGCAGAGGTAAATTGCTCTGATTTAGACATTTCTGCAACGCTGACTTTGTATACTTGTTTAAGTATTTTGAAAGCGTATTCATGTTGTTTATCAGAGTAATGCAGAGTCCGACGTGTCAGATGGATCAGAATAACTTATCCAGAGTGTTTGGGCCCACTCTCATTGGTCACGGGTTGCTAGAACCTTCTCCCATGACCATTATGAGAGACACAAACACCCAACCCAAAGTAAGTTGCAATAAAATCTCAATGTGATGCATTCCTTGTGTATTTAACTTTGTTACAAGAAATAAACCTCTTCTAATTCTTTGCAACAGGTAGTAGCTCGGATTTTGTCCTTCCCCTCAGATTTCTGGGAAGGTCTTCTAGCTGAGAAGGAGGCTCCGCTCGTACCTCCTGTGGTGGACTCCAGTGTCAGCAGAGTCTGTCCAAGCACTAGCAGAGGTACATGGTATCCACCAAGTGTTAAGACCCGTTCACACCAAGAACGATAATTCTAACAATAACTATAATCATCCACACAGCACATGTTCAGTCTACTATAAGCATGAACTGCTGTTCTGTCGTCTGCCACTTTAAATGCTCAAGCTCTTTAAAGCTCTTTGATTGACTGTCAATGGTTGTGAAAGTGATTCCAACAATATCGTTACTTTGTCCCGTTATGGTGTGGACTCTGCTATAACATTTAAAGCATTTTTAACTAAATCATTATTGTTATAGTTGTCATCCTTGGTGGTGTGAACGGGCCTTTAAAGTTAACACATATACTGGCTGGTTAAAGTTCCACTGCTCACTTATTGTCTATTTTAATGCCGTTTTTATGGTCTAAAATAACTTTAAAATCTTAAATGTAGTTGTATTTTTCAGTTTGTAGACTATATTTTGCTAGGATTCTTTAATTGTTTTTTAATTTGTTGGAACAGATAAGCTATTCAAACCTCTGACCTCTCCTGAGTTGAGTAAACACCCTAAAACTACATCCAGTGGCTCAATAAAGGGTCGGATCAAGCACTTCGGTGGCACTTTCAATAACCCGTAAGCTACTATGCATTGCTGTATTGGTCTTGAGCATGTTCGTATCGCGTGTTTTCATAATACACATATTCGTGTTTTTCTTTCTAGAAGCAAACCAAAAAATGAACCAGGAAAAAAGAAATTCTTCACATCCCCCAAATGATTTGTGTATATTTTGTTACACAGGAACACTTTGAACTGTTTTTTTTTTTTTTTTTTTTTTCACCACACAAATTGAATCATTTTAGTACTTCATATTCTACCTTGGAAAAAACCTTTCCTATGAATTTAATTCTGTCCAGAAAGGTAAAAATCTATGAAATATGAGACTACACTCTTTGTATTTTCTGCAGAATGTTTAAGTCTATTTATTATGTAGGAAATGTTCTGGAAAATATCTAAAGGTGGTATGAACACCGGGTGAAATGGCAAAATGATTTGAAATAAACGATGAATTAATGTTCTGTCTTTGTGGATTTTTATTTAGATAGAGAGATATAAATATAGATAGATAGATAGATATAAATATAGATATAGATAGGCAGTATTATACATTTATAAATAAGCATTTTGTTGCCAAACTGCAAAATGTGAAGTCTGTAATTGAATAATTTGTCTTGGTCTTAAAGGTTAAGAAAAATAATTGATGCTCTTGTAGCTGTTTAATCATAAATGCAGACACTGTGATTTTCTACAAGGGCAGCAGTAAATTACTTTATTAGCTTTTGTGACTTAATCAAAATATAATTTATTGCAGACGTCTGACTCTTGCACTGCGCTCGGCTTTCATACAGGGAGCAGTCACAGAAACATCAATTATTCAAAACAATTACCAACACGACTGGTATCCAATTACAAGGTTTTACCATTTGTCTTACCATTTTTTGTTTTACATGACATGTTAAAGGCTGAGTAACAGACTGCACAAATAAACAGCATTTCTTTTTTGCACCTTTCTTTGAATATAGTTGACATTTTACTGACGAGGGAGCCAACAAGCTGTAAATAAAATGAATTTCAAGTCATTTCAGAAACAGTTATTCTACAGCAGGGGTCTTCAACTCTGGACCTCGAGATCCATTTTCCTGCAGAGATTAGCTCCAACCTTTAAACACAGCTACCTGCATTGATCCTGAAGACCTTGATTAGCTTGTTCAGGTGTGTTTGATTAGTTGGAGCTAAACTCTGCAGGAAAGTGGACCTCGAGGTCCAGAGTTAAGGACTACAGCAAAACTATTTTTTGCATTTGTTTTATCCAGCTTTGACGTGATAACACTGTACAATGGTAAATCCATAAGCACAATACAGTAACAGATATTTTAACACAAATGCCACTGAATCTTCAGATGATTCATCCATTTTCATTTCAAATACCTGTTTTATTTGTATGAAAATGACAAGTACAAATGACTGAGACTGAAACTACAGTATGATCTGGTTTTTGAAGCTTCTGTTGAGGTCTTTATGTGGCAGGACGATGGAGTTGAGTATGATGACCTCAGATGGGATATTTACATTACAGCCTGATGAGATAGAGAGAGAAGCATTGAGAAGTCACATTAGATGAATCACTTTCAAATACATAATATATTCATGATGATGTTCTATAAAAGTTACCTAGAATTGTGATGGACGGTGTTAGTTTTCCATCTCTGAACAGTGTCTCACTGTCAATTTTGGCATATGGGTCATTAGGATTCGGGTCACTTGGGGTCCCTTCCACTCTGGCCCATTTGCCAATGGTGCTGCCCCAGCCCACAATACTGTTCAACACGCAACTATGATCCTACAGAACACACAGTATTATATTGTGTTGAGTCATTAGTTTTAAATGCAAGAAAAAGCAATAGGGAGAGAAAGTGAGTGTTCTGTGCCACTGGTTAGGAGCATAACTCACCTGTAAAGTAGCACCATGAAGGATGATGGACTCCCTCACGCGAACTCCTGCACCGATCGTTACGCCTGTTCCTATGGACACATTTGGACCTAACTAAAAAAAGAAAAGAAACAACACAGATCCTTTAAGGTATCTTGGAGGGGTTAGGTGTCCAAGTCGCAACATCTACTGTAGCTACTGGGGTGCCTCAGGGCTCAGTTCTTGGACCACTTCTCTTCTCTATCTTCATGGCATCATTAGGCTCTGTCATTCAAAAACATGGCTTTTCATATCACTGCTATGCTGATCATCTGAATTTCACAGACCACATTGCTAAAACTGCCTGGTCCTGCAGTCAGGCCCTTTCTATTGGAACATGCTACACAACTAGTTGTTCAAGCTCTTGTTCTGTCCAGGCTGGACTATTGCAGTACTCTCTTGCCAGGTCTTCCAGCCAGTTCTATCAAACCTCAGCAACTAATCCAGAATACGGCAGCAAGAGTAGTTTTTAACGAGCTGAAAATAATGCATGTCACACCTCTGTTCATCATTTTCCACTGGCTACCAATAGCTGCTTGTGTAAAATTCAAGGCATTGCCTACAAAACAACCACTGGCTCTGCACCCCTTTACCTAAATTAATTTCACCTAAATTCAGATGTATGTGCCCTCCAGAAGCTTGCATGCGCTTTATAGTGCCATCTCAAATAGGCACAAAATCACTTTCACAGACTTTTACCTTTAACTGTTCCCAGCTGGTGGAATGACCTGCCCAACTCGATCCAAGCAGTCTTCAAGAAACGTCTAAAGACATCTCTTCCATCTACACTTAACCCTCTAACACTAGAAATCTCTATTCTATTTCTATTCTATCTACTTTTTTTCTTTTTATTTATTAAAAAACAAACCAAAAAAAACTTGACCCTCTAATACTAGCATTCCTTATTCTTTTTCTATTCTAAACTACTTGTTTTCTTTTTAATAATTATAAAAAATAAATAAATAACGACTCTGTAATATTAGGTTTGTATGGAAGCCCCTTTCCGCCACTGAATAAAAAATAAGAAAAGGTTATTGCGACTTTTTAATCTCACAATTCTTGAATTTTTTTAATGAATTGTGAGATATAAAATCGCAATTGCGAGTTATAAAGTCAGAATTACGATTTATAAAGTCACAATTGTGATAAAAACTCGCAATTCTGACTTTTTTTCTCGCAATTGTGAGTTTATATCTTGCAATTCTCACTATTTTTCCTCGCAATTCTCACTTTTTTTCAGAATTGCATGATATACATTGCGAGTTAAAGTCCAATTTTGAGGGGGGGGGATTAATATGTTCTCAGAATTGTGAGTTTATATCTCGCATTTCTGATTTTATTTCTCAGAATTGCGACTTTATGAGAAAAAAAGTCAGAATTGTGAAATAAAAAGTCGCAATTAACTTTTTTTATTTTTTATTCAGTGGCGTAAACGGGATTACATTGTTTATCTATTCTATCTCTACACAAAATAATGCTATGTTAATATCATGACCAAACATACTTGTCATGACAAAATCCTGACGGCTAGCATTCTGCAAATCTTCTGCTAAACATACTTTTTCATGCAGAAGTGTCACATTGCAGAAGTTTAATACATTGCAAATGATTGTTGAGGAACTCTAAATATCAATATCAAGAAACACTTACCACAGCAGTTGGATCAATGTTGGCAGTTGGATGTATATAAACATTTCCTAAAATAAAAATATGCATTAGAAGGCATGCATAAAGGGCTCTTTCAGACAAACAAAATGTATACTTCCACTAAGCATCTACCTCTGGTCTTTGGCCCTCCTTCTCTATTAGTAGCTAACCTCTCTGGATGTGTTGTGTGATACTGGTTAAGATACAAACGGCTTGCATAGATCGCAGATCTGAAAAAAGAGGGGAGCATAACAGTAACTACAATCATACACACACACAATCAAATGTAGTTACAGAGAAAATGCAGCAACATAATCAGTGCATAATTGTAATTAAACAGCATGTGTCAACAACTAACCCTGCAGACTTGATTTGGCTCCAAAAGCGGTCTGTTTTGTACACATATAATTTGCCTTGGCCTGCCAGCGCTGTAAAGATGTCCTGCTCCAGACGGATCACCTCTGCCCGATGCCAGCCGTTGGACTGCTCCTCTCTACAGCACACAACCACATAGTACCAAATTAAGTCTTAATTGCACCCTCTGGTGATATCAGGAGAATTTTCTACGACCCAGGACAGAGGGTGTTATAAAATGAAAACTATGATGGACAAACACAAAATTAGGAAAGATAACTTGAACAAAAACAAATGAATGAAAATAAAAGGTAAATGCTGAAGATGCAGGGGGTTAAAAATTAAATGGCATTTGCAATGTATTTAACTTTCAAAATGTATTGTATTTATTAGTAAATCAGAATACTAATAAATGTCCAAGCCATCAATGCATATTATTTTCAAATAAGTTTTAGATAATCCCTTTTCATATACTTTTTTGCTTCAAATCAAAGTTTGTGATGTTATCACAACATGTGTGACGTGTTGTTGTCATCACACCACAACATGCTGCTAACATGAATCTAGTTGACAGATCACACAAGCAGGTGAGCTCACTACAAATCTACATCACACTTGCTCGTTCACGCTCTACATCCTAAACCAGACCTTCAGTCCACGTTCAGACTTACCCCTCATCGTAATATCTGATGATGGAACAGGAAACAGAATGATGGCAGACAGGAAGGAGTTAGAGGGGAAAAGATAAATGAAGAGAACCAAGTATGCATGCACTTCCACTCAAGAACCCTACAGGATTTGTCCCACTCACAACAGCATGTCCTGTTGGTTCTTCTGGAAAACTGCTCCGATATGCTGGAATATCTCCGGAGTGAACAGGTATATTCCACAGTTGATTATGTCACTCACAAATGTGCCGGGCTTCTCGACATAATGCAAGACCTGGAGGATATGATGAAACAATTATGATCTTATTTGTTATTGCTTCAAGTTTTTTAAATAAAAAAGAATTACCTCATCAGTTTGTTCATTCTCAACAATGCAGCCGTAGTTCAGGGACTGTTTTCTGTTGGCCTGAAACAATCAGATTTGATTTTCAAGCACAACAACATCGTAACAAAACTCAGATTAATAACTGAGAAACCTGTTTTATACACAGCCTGTCTGACTGAAATACATCTATGGTTTAATACATAAACAAGAACTCCTAACCGTGGTGCCAAGGATGACAAAACTGTAAGCGTCTCCGTGCTCCTTCTGGAAGTCCAGCATCTCTGGCAGAGGAAACTCTGAGCACACGTCAGCATTCATGACAAAAAATGCTTCTGGACTGCCAGACAGAATCTGATCTCTGAAATGATAGATTCCTCCTCCGGTGCCCAGAGCAGAGTACTCCTGAAGGTATCTGAGGGGATTTCAAAACAATAAATACAAATGTTATATAATAAAGATATTATAAAGTAACTTACCTTATTGAGATTTTGAAGTCTTGTTGGGCGCATGACAGAAATCTGTTTATTTCTTCATTGGGCTGATAAAAGCCAATAAGTAAGATCTCCTTCATATTCGGGAGCTAAAGAAAAAATAAGTCATAAACACTGTTAAACAAGTGCACAACTTTTCCCTATAGGGAAATTAATAAAATACCTATTATCTCTATGTGAACTGAAAATATGTACCTTAGAGCAAGCCTCAATGTGATGCTGTAGCATTGGCACTCCAGCCACTGGAAACAGAGGTTTGGGCACCTCAAAAGACAGCGGGCGAAACCGGGTCCCTGTATACACCGCAGGAACACAGAATCAAATCATTTAGGGTACAAAAAATTATAATAATAAAAAAATAAAAATTAGGGTACATTTCATGTCCACTGATGGTCATTTTATTTTACTAACAAGTCTTTTCTGCACAAAAATCATATTTTATCAGTTTTAAGGAAAGCTTATTATAATCTCACATTTTTAAAAATAACTAGAATGCTACTTCTCATGTCTTTTCAGGATGTATTTTATATTAACACAAGTGTTATGAAAAATATTACCAAAATGAAACATTTTCATAGAAGTACCGTAATGATCTTTAAGGCATATTTATCATTTAAAAAAGTCCTGTCCTTAGTGGCAATGCTGAGAATCACAAAATATGATTCTTAAAATTATCTTAAAACAATCACCGCACATATAACGTTAGCAGAACAGAACAATTGTGATGACTTCAATCTCTGAGGGATATTTACTCACCTTTCTGAGGACCTCCGATAAGAATAACAGCCTTCAGCATGATTTATTCTTCGTATATATACATATGTGCAAAAATCAGAATGTAAACAGATGGTCGAGCAGGAAGTGCTTAAACTCCTTCAGTGAATCGATTTGATGCATAAATGTCATTCCATGTTTGGCTTCAACGTGCAAAACTTACAAAAAAAATATTTGTTTATGTATCCAATTCCAAATTAAACAACATGACAGCAGCTAAAATCTAATGAGCTCACGTTGACAGTTCCGGAAGTACTAGGAGATGTTTTATGTTTTTCAAAATAAAAGTCCTTCTAATCCTTACTATCCTGTTTACTTAGGAGCAAATAAACTGTTAGATAAACAAGACATCTGAATTATATAGTTTGATTTTTGCTATTATTATTATTAATTAATTAATTAATTAATAATGTAATAAAGTTTTATTGTTTGTGATTGTTTTACCTTTGTGATTGCTGATTTATTTATTTTTTTACATTATTGCACATATGATAAAAAATATCTGTTTATAGTATGCAAGTAAACTGAACATTTTTCAACTCTTTGTTAATGGTTGTGTTCTGTGTACTTTCTCACCTTCCTGAGTTCCTGTTCATTATTATTTCATAGTGAAAATATACATTGGGAGAAAGAATATTATATTTCTATAGTAGCACTTCAATATTTTTTCTGAGCTGAGTGTTGCTCTGAGATTTGTATGCCAGACAATGTCATACAGTTCTATTTCTGCAGGTGTAATGCTGAATAATTCATGGTGTGGTGTGTGTTAAGTGTGTGTAGACTGAAGGAGGGAAGGCCTGCTGCATGAACAGATAACAAGGTCTTATCTGTCAGCCAAAACCTCCAGGCATTACTTTTTCATTCAAATCTATACATGCATTGCAATGTGCAGATTCTGTAACTTAATTACGAAAGCACATGGGGAAAATAACTTCTGTCACACTGTTACCAGGTATCAGAAACATGGCATCAAAAGCATTATGGTGAACGATGTGTAAATAAATGTCCTATATTGATGTGAGAAAATGTGGCTTCACTTGTACATCATAAGAGCATTCAGAGATGTGAATAGAGGCTGTTTCTGACTCCTGCAGGACTCTGATAAGCAGGCATTACAGACTCTTTGCCTTCATGCCAATGCACATTTACAAGAAGGTTAGAATCATACTTTTCATTCATATTTTCATAATCTCTACAACACACAGCACACTGAACATGTTTCTTTGCCTTTTTTCCTTCTTCCTCTCTCCATTAAGACAACAGTATCAAATCTGATGAATATGAGTTCATTTTTTAATCTAATATTTATCCCAACCTGGTCTATAAAATTTTGTATTAGCATGCATCATGTATTTAGAGTTGTTTTTTTTTGTTAAGTTAAATAGCATTTACTAAAGAAGATATCAGTGCACTAAATAATACATATTTAAAAGTAAATATAAGACATAAATGACCAATCACAAGTCAAAATGAACGGTATGCAAATATTACAATGATGTCAAAAATCTGATAATGTAAGTTAATGTAAGATTTGCACATTTGAATCGTATATTTTTCTTAAAATAATTATTTAATGTGTATAAAAACCAAAGATAAAGAGCACACCGATCAAACTTTATCTACACAACAAACTGTGTATCGAGTCTGTGTTAAACAATGCACGAGCGTGTGTCTATGTAATATTATGTTTTAGCGCCGTCTGTTGTTAGAAAGGTTTTACTACAATATCAATAACTAATAATAACCAACTAACATTCAACAAATCCCTCTGTTCTTGTTGAATACGAAAGTGTTGTTGTGAATAAAAACACATGTTCATGTGAAGATATATAATAATACACATATCTATTTGTTCAGATCACCAAAAAAGAAATAGTTCATATAATTTCGAATAATAAACAGTGGTTACACAAAACAGTATTTTGATGACTACTAGACTAATTCGGGAAATAGATACTGAGCAACTGAGCGCAGTCCAAGGACAGGACACTGGACACTGGAGACGGTGTTGCCTGGTTCCAGCCAATCAGAGCGCTCCAGTGCGCAGCTCGCGCTCTTCACTACACGCTGCGTCATTTACGTAGAGCAGAACAAGTTCATTCTCTCACGCTCTCATTTCATTCAGTCCCGTTGCTGAGGACACAGTAAACGTGGTAAGCGAAATATTTCTCCATTAATTTACAATAATTATAATTATGCTGATGTCACACTGGCAAAACAACTAAGAACAGATCATTTTTGTTGTTTAAAGTGAAGATAAAGTGTAACTATATTGTTTAACGTTACATACAGAGGCGGACAGTAACGCTAGTGAAGTATTTGTACTTTACTCAAGTAACGTTACATTTAAAAAGTATCTGTAGTGTTTTTCTTTGGAAAACTTTTACTTCACTACTTTCCAAAGCATAATATCATACTTTTTACTGCACTACATACATTTCATAAATAAAAGTTGTTTGTTTTACCTTTAATACTTAAGAATATTACAAATGTAGTAACGTTACTTTCTTGTACTCAAGTAACGTAAATCTTTGAATTACTTGAGTAAAAGTAAGAAAGTAATAGATTTCTAATGTAATTAAGTATTAAATGATATTTAATATAAAACATAGTGCAGTAAAAAGTGCAATATTATGCTTTGGGATGCTGTGAAGTGAAGTTTAACACTATGATAAAGTACAAACACTTGAAAAGTACTTTACAGCAGAGTAAAAATACTTCACTACTGTCCGCCTCTGTTTACATTTATGCATTTATTAGACGCTTTTATCCAAAGAGACTTACATTGCATTCAAGTTACAGTTTTACATTTGACCAGCTCTTGCTTTCCCTGGGAATCGAACCCATGATCTTAGCGTTGCTAGCGCCATGCTCTACCATTTGAGCTACAGGAAAGCTTTACTATGTTTACTATGTACTTATTCAGTACTGAGTCTGTCTTCTTGGAATGCATTGGATACTCTGTATGTGTGTAAATAGGGAGAGAAATAAAATTAAATAAAAAATGTTAATATAGGTATTCATTTCTTAATTGAATTATTCAAGAACTTTAATTATGTGGCTTGTGTTTCAGGGACATCACAATGTCAAAGTCAGATCCCCCTCCAAGTTATGAAGAGTCAAGACAGCAGCAGCATGGAAACTATCCATACCCTCCCTACGGATATCCAGCCCAGCCAGGGGTGTACACGGGCCCGGGACAGCCTGGCATACACCCCCCGGCAGGGCATTGGCAGGGCCCTGGATACTGCCCTTCAGCAATGCCATCCTTTATAACACCAGGGATATTTCCCTCCAACCCAAGTAAGAATCAAGTGTCATCTATTACTTCTCTACTGTATTTATTTGTTTGTTTTGTATGTGCAAATCAAGTTTCTTTCCAGAAAACTGTTGCATAGTGCAGCCTACCTTTGTACTATTTAGTTTTGTACTGCATTTGTCTGCTTTATGAATAAAACTGAGCTGCTTTTTATTCAGAAACCATGCACTCTTGTTGAGTCTGGCATGTATCTGGTACAGCAGATTTTTAAATGCGACATAGTTGTCCAAATACGTTTATATATATATTTATAATGATCCAAACTGTTTTTTGTGCATTCATTGTTTTGTTGTAGGAGATGCAGAAGGCATTTCTTCAACTGGCGTATGGGACAGCATGAGTGTTCGACATGCCTTCATTAGAAAGGTATTGAGATTATTCGTTTTAAAATAGAACTACAGATTTCTAAGTATATAAATGTAGCTATAAAATAAGCAACAGCTTAATGTAAAGCTTGTGGTTGTCTTTGTACCAGGTTTACCTTATTTTAGCCGTCCAGCTGTTAATCACTACTTCAATCATTGCTGTGTTTACGTTTGTGTGAGTATGATACATTCACAAAACAACTGAACATTTATGAACTGCTGTGTGAATGTAATACATTATACATACTAATGTAATGAAACGGGTGTGTTTGTGTACTTCTCTCATCTTAACAGTGAACCTGTGCATCTTTTTGTGGTCCAAAATCCTGCCATTTATTGGGCATCATTGTGAGTTATTTTCTGTCATGTCTGACAAATCTAAGTCTTTTATGATCCCCAATATTACATTCAGAAATCATTCTAATGTGCTGATTTGTTGCTTGTGGATGCTGTGGTACTTTTTTATATTTCTATTCTTTGATTAATGAAAAGTTCAAAAGAGCAGCATTTATTTTGAAATAGAAATGTAACATTTTAAATGTCTTTACTGTCACTTTTGATCAATTTAATGCATCCCCGCTGAATTAAAGTATTTCTTAAAAAAAATAAATTTGACTGACCCTAAACTTTTGAATATGTATATTATATATATTACTATGGATTTTTTTTTTCTCACAGCCCGGTGTATCTTGTTACTTACCTTATGCTGGTTTGCTGTGAGGGGCCGAGGTGAGTTTAGTCATTTTTAACGATTTACATTATAAGCACCAGAATATCTATTTAATAATGGAAATCCTGACCTTTTTAGGAGGCGTCATCCATGGAATTTAATACTCCTTTTCATTTTTGTAAGTGATGATTGCATTTAGCTTTCATGGACATTCCCCTTGAATTATTCATTGTAATTGACCAAATATGTTTTCTGTCCTCCACAGACCCTTACGTTGTCTTACATGACAGGAACAATATCAAGGTAAGACTGAAATAGCATCAGTCTCACACACTGCATATGCTTGGTTTAAAACATCATATAAGCTCTTGTTTTTTCCGTCTGGCATTATTTACAGTTATTTTGACACCAAAGCAGTGTTCCTGGCCCTGGGGATCACAGCAATAGTGTGTATAATCGTCACAATCTTCTGTTTTCAGACCAAGGTAAGACCTGCTGTGGCAGCACCCATCTACTGGTCGGTGCTGAATGCCACTTTGTTGCCTGTGTAAAATAACCCCATTGTATTTGATTACAATGATCGTCTGTCTCTCTTTAAACATTCATGGCATACTGGTAAATGTCTCATGCTTGCTTGAGACAAAACTGTTTTTTGTGTGCTCTGCTTTTTAATGGATCAATTTTTGCTTTTGTGTAATATTTTCTCCCCATTTTACATATGTAATCTTTTTTTACTTTCATTAGTATTACAGCTTCTAAAGTTTGCGGCTACTTAGGTGTCTTTCTAAATAAAGCCATGTTTTCTGCATTTGAACAGGTCGACTTCACCTCCTGCACAGGTCTGCTCTGTGCTCTTTGTGTGGTTCTTCTGGTGACTGGCATTATCACATCTGTTGTGCTCTCCTTTCAGTATGTAAGTGAGGCCGATATGTCATTATTTCAGTCATTGCAAATAATTTGGTGGTTTAAAGCAGTGCTTCTCAACTAGAAGGCCACTAATGGGAAGCTTCTGAATTGATTAATTTAATATATTGACACTCCCAGTTAATAAAAATGTTTGAAAACAAGCGTATTTGTCAATTTTAAGCAGAACATACTGGAAGAAATATTATAATTTGAATGAGTGTTGGACAGTGGGGTGTGGAGAACCTCTGGTTTAAAATAATACTGTTATTTTCAATGCCTACATAAAAAAATATTTTGACTTGTTCTTTAGTTTGTTAAAAACAACAGAAAACACATTACAGTAATGCATTTCCAATGGAAGCAAGTGAGTGGCACTATAAATAAATGTTAAAAAAAACTGTCGTAAAAGTATAACCATGACATTTAAAGTGATAGTTCCCACAAAAATGAATCGTTACTCTCTTGCCCTACAACGACGGTCAAAATAATGATAAAATAACATCAAATGATCTTTAAACTAGTCCATACAGCTCATTCTCTGTCTTCCAAGTCTTCTGAACACATGCTATAGCATTGTGTGGGGAACAGACTGAAGGGTAAGTAGTTAACTATCAGAATATGGGTGGGTGATGATGATTAAATGATAATTAATGGGTGAATTGTTCCTTTAAGGCAGTGGTTCTCAACCAGGGGCCCTCAGCATGGTCTGAAGAGGACCTAAAATTGTTTAAAATCAGACAAAACAAGCTAAATCAGATTTTTTAAATATATTTTTTTTCTCAACAATTGTTTGTTTTCTTTGAAGAACCAGAGTTCCCACAGACCAAAAAAACTGGATATATGAGGAAGCCTAATTAAAAGTAAAAAAGTGTGATTTCTGGACCTAGAAAACTCATGTAAATTATTGGGCATTTTTATAATGAAAAACATTTTAAAAAATCCTTATCCACTAAATCATGAATAGCTGGATAAGTCAGGTAAATAGTCGTGTAAAGTCATCCCTGAAGAACATTCAGCTCCAAAAATGTGTCATTATTATCATTATAATGTCATAAGGAGTGGCCACATATTAAAATAAGTTTTGAACTCAGACTAGGGGGACTTTGAATATTGTTGTGGACAATGGAGTCTCGCAGATGCATATTTTAAGTACATTACACATATTAACATGAGATTGATGTGGCAGAATTGCTGACCAAACTTGTCTTTGGAAAGTAAGGCCTGTATCCTGTCTTATGAATTATTAACCTGGAAAATACCTGTTATATGATAATATACCTGTACCATCAATGTCTCAGGTGCCGTGGCTGCATATGCTGTATGGAGCTTGTGGAGCAATAGTCTTTACCTTGGTGAGTTTATGAAACATTATTATCAAAAAAATCTAAATATTGAGGAAATCACCTTTAAAGTTGTCCAAATGAAGTTCTTAGCAATGCATATTACTAATCAAAAATTAAGTTTTGATATATTTACAGTAGGAAATTTACTAAATATCTTCATGGAACATGATCTTTAGTTAATATCCTAATGATTTTGGCATTAAAAAAAAATCTATAATTTCGACCTAATTTTGGCTATTGCTACAAATATACATAAGTGTTACTTATGACTGCTTTTGTGCTCCAGGGTCACACATACTTAAGTGTGAACTGAATGTAATGTTTTTGGACACTTAATTGCATATTATTTACAATTAAATATATATATTTTTTTATTATAGTACATTTTAAATGCAGCTAGCATTTAATATGAACTATTAGCATCGTATAATTGTAACTACAAATCTGTAATGATGAAATAGCAATTTAGTATAATTAAAATATATTAACTTTAAAAGTAATATTAAATTACAGTGAAAATGATCATGTGCTTTAGTATGTTAGTCAACACATCAAATTAAGCGTGTTTCTTTAAAGTGTGACAAAAGATCAAAACAATGAGTTAAAATGTACTTCAGAGTAACAATGCATTCAATTTGACTATTACATTATTAAAAGTGTAAGAAACAGTGTATTTTCTTAAAGTGCTCTTAAGTGGCTTTAAATTAATATTGGATTATCTGCAAGTACAGTTTCTTTTAAATATACTTTTAAGATTTGAAGTACACATTCAGTACAATTAAGCAGTTTTTTTCACAATGCAATGCTAATTGATTGCTTGTCTCTTGATAGTTTTTGGCTTACCACACTCAGCTGCTCATTGGAAACCGAGCGAACAGCATCAGCCCTGAGGAATATGTCTTCGGAGCTCTTTCCCTCTATGTTGATATCGTCCAGATCTTTATCTTCCTCCTGTACATCACCGGAAGCTCTTCAGAGTAAACAGATGAATGCGTTTGAGCGTTTCTGACCTTTCTTTGAGCTTATCTTGACTTTCAATCACGTGGATCTCAAATATTACCTTCAACACTACTGACGGTTATTAAAATGATGTTGTGTTGCTTCTTATGTTGCTCATACTTTTACCAAAATGACTGTCACTTTATTTACAGTAAGCACTTTATTTTTGTAACGTTCCACCTGTTCATTTGCATTTTGAAGAGTCTACTGTAAAAGCGTGAGCGTGCACTAAAACATATGTATTATCAATGTTTAGCCTACAACCTGAAGGGAAATAAAATGAAGAGAAACTATTAACAAATGTATGATGACTATTGGCTATAAAACAAGAATCATTGGCATTACACAACAGAAAGTGATGTAATATTAACCTTCAATGGTTGGGGAATCACTTAATAAGAGCTTATGATTTGAAACACAGTCAAGAATATATGAAGAGTTAATTTGCAAAAACAGATAATTGTTTTTTACAATTCTCAAAAATCATGTTTTTTCATTGTGCTTTCCAATTAATCTCAATCAAACTGCAGTTGGGTTATTTTGACTAAGTTAAAAATAACTTTAAAAAACAGCTAACTAACAATAAAACAATAATAAAAAACATGATTTTTGAAAATTTGTAAAAATGGATTTATCTGTTTTTGCAAATAAACTCTTCATATGTACAACATTAAAAATCATTTTCAAACTTTCAGAGAAAGAAAAATACTCAGAAGCGTATTATTTAGTTAATTTATTGTGCACGTACTGTTTAAATTATTTGTTAGAATTCTCAAAAACTTGGTGTCAAGGAACATCATCAGTAGAAAAACACCTACACGTACAGTATGATTTTAATAATGCATGTCACAACATCACCTGTATTATATAGCAGTTAACACTGATTCCCTTAAAGTACATTAGTTTGATCTAACATCCCGTTGTGTCTGGTAATAAGTATTATAAAAGTGGCTGAACTTGTGTGGGTTAATCATGGCACGTCCAGATCCCTGATGGTTGGCTGCTTTGATCTTTATGGGGTCAGGCGTTTGGGGTCACGAGGGAACATGGAGGTCTGCCGTACGTTATGTAGGCCGAGATAAAGCATGGTCACTCTCTCCAGACCTAAGAGACGCCAGACATTTAACATCATGCACTAGTGCAGCAGAGATTTATAACAGAACTAAAAACTGACGGAATATTTTAGGATTTCCAGTCATATGATTCTTCAGAAATCAATCTAATATGCTGATTTGGTGTTTAAGAAACATTTATTATTATCAACAGTTAAGCCACTTAATATTTTAATGACTAGAAAGTTCAAAACTACAGTATTTATTTTACATAGCAATCTTTGGTTACATTATACAGCGGGTAAAATAAGTATTGAACACGTCACCATTTTTCCCAGTAAATATGTTTCTAAAAGTGCTGTTGACATGAAATTTTCACCAGATGTCGGTAATAAACCAAGTAATCTAAATAAAACAAATAAGTTCAGAAATTAAGTTCTGTGTAATAAAACTGAATGACACAGGGAAAAAGTATTGAACTAATAGTGAAATGTATTTAATACTTCGTACAAAAGCGTTTGTTGGTAATGACAGCTTCAAGACGCCTCCTGTAGGAGAAACTAGTGGCATGCATTGCTCAGGTGTGATTTTGGCTCATTCTTCCACTCAGTCTTCAAATCTTGAAGGTTTTCTGACCTATGAACTCTGATCTTTAGTTCTTATTTTCTATTGGATTCGAGTCAGGTGATCGTCTGGCCGTTCAGCAGCTTTATTCTCTTTCTCTGAAACCAGTCGAGAGTTTGCTTGGCTGTGTTTGGGATCATTGTCACCCTTGTTTCATCTTCATCATCCTGGTACTGTAGGTGTTGGGACTGAAGCAGCTAATGTTAATTTCCACTGACGAGGGGCAGGATTGCTTTCTAATTACTGATAGATTTAAGCTGGAGTCTTGGCTTTCCATGCCTTTTTGCACCTCCCTTTCTTCATGTGTTCAATACTTTTCCCCTGCGTCATTCCATTTTATTACACATAACTTAATTTCTGAACTTATTTGTTTTGTTTTCTTTGCATGTATGGATTACTTGGGATGTTACCGAAATCTGGTGAAAATTTCATGTCAACAGCACCTTTAGAAATATATTTACTGGGTAAAATGGTGACGTGTTCAATACTTATTTTACCCGCTGTAGATGCCTTAAATGACCCAAAACCTTTGAACAGTAATTAGTCTATTTCTAAGATTGTAAAAATGTTTGTTACCTATGCCACCGCCAGCATGAGGAGGAGCTCCATAACGGAACGAGTCAATGTAGGCCTTGATCTTCTCCAAGTCTGTAACACAGAGCAACAAATGCATCATCTATGACAAAACAGACTTCAGAGCAGTCAATATTTACCATAAGTATGAAGTACAAAGTGTTGTGAATCAAATGCATTACATTCACTTCACATTGTGTGTATTCCTGTTTAGTGGAGCATCACTTTTAAGAGCACGGATGCTGTTCCAGTGTAGTTACCGATGCCGTGGTGCATTGCTCTTTCAGTGAGCAGCTGGGCATCGTGGACTCTCTGAGCTCCAGACAGGATCTCCTCTCCTCTCATGAACATGTCATATGAGTTGGAGTTTTTCTGCAGGAAGAACATGTATGGTTTGTTATGGTATATGTATATATATATATATATATATATAATAAAAATGGATTTAGATCTATAGGCTTCTAAACACTTACCGGGTTGCTGGGGTCAGGCATGGTGTAGAACGGCCTTACTGCCAAGGGGTATTTGTCCAGCACATAGAAGTCAGTGTCATACTACAATAAACACAAAGGTGTGTTTTATTTATACGTGCCATATTCTACTCATTTGTACAAACATGTTTGTCCTGGTTTCAATATTTCTGGAGCTAAAAGCATTGATAATTTAGTTTTACAAGGTTATTTTCCACTTTCTCTGACCTTAAGCAAACAAAACAGACTTCAGAATGACCCATTTGTGTAGTTAGGTGGACAGACGAGGGAGCTTTAGAGTATGTCTGCTCTTTTATATCAAAGAAAATTCTAAAAAGCATCAGATTTTTCATTTATTTATTTGAAAAGAAAATGATTTTATCCCACAATTTTTTTAAATATTTTTATAACATTTATAATGTAAAACATATTTTACATAAATGTTCTTTTAAGCTTTCTTTTAATCAAAGTATCCTGAAAAAAACAACAACAACTTGTCATGGTTTCCACAAAAATATTAAGCAACACAACTGTTTTCAACATTGATAATAAATGTTTTTATTAGAATGATTTCTGAAGATCATGTGACACTGAAGACTGGAGTAATGATACAGCTTTGATCACAGAAATAAACTGCATTTTAAAATATATATAAAAAAAAAAAACATGCTGCATTTTTAATCAAATAAATGCAGCCTTAGTAAATATAAGAGACTTCTTTCAAAAGCATTTAAAAAATCTTTCTGACCACAAACTTTTGAACAGTAGAGTGTATTATTAATGCTTAAAAGATCTTTTACCTTGTCTTTCACAATACGACCAAGCAGCTTTTCATTAGGTGTGCTGAGGAAGAAAAAATGAAATGATCACAGATCTGTTCTAAGACGTGTTACAGATTCTCTGCGTGTGCAATGTGGGAAATCGTATCAAGAAAGCCACACTGACCTCAAATCTTCTTCATCCCCCATCTCCACCCCAGCAGCTCGGAGCATTGCCAATGCCTCCTTATACTCCAGTCTCAGCGTGGGCTCCAGGAACTTGAACGGCTCACTGGGGTACTGCTTATTCACCGTCTGGATCTCTGTCTGGAACCTGGAGTGCATCCACATCACAGACACACCAAGAGAGAGAATAAGTAGGTAGGACGGAGATTTGCATGGAATGTGGGCCCAAAATTCAATTGAAGGCTTCAAATAAAGCGATTCTCGAGGCTTCCATTAAAACATCTGTTTCATCTTCCAAATACTGTTTTCCATACCTTTAGTGAGCAAATGTTATTTTTCCTCAATGCTGGTCAGGTTGTTTGTGATTACTGGATAAATCATTTATGAATTCCACATAAAGAGAACTCTGGGTCAGATTGCTATTTGTGTCCCAGGGGGCGTATTACAGAAAGATCCTAACTTTAAAATCTTATCTTATCTGTTTGGTAACCATGGTAATTTCAGTTAGGACCACATTTAGGACAAAAGCTATTACAGAACAGCATTTCCTAAGTGCGTTATCCTATCTTAACTACAGATAGGAAAGGGGTATTACAGAAACCTCCTAACTTGACAAAAAACCCTAAAAACTGTCTTAACTTTAGGACAACCTCACAGCTGTCCTAACTTCAAAATTATTTGAAAGCTAACGGAAAAAAACGCTTACAACTGTGCTGTACGACAATGGTATTACATTTATTAATAGTTGAAAATGAAGAAAGAAGATGTTTAATGGTAGAAAGACTCATGGAGGAGCCTGAAGATGTTATATTTTGGTAATTACAGACTGCCACACAACATATTACAGTTAGCACAGGAACTGCAACCAGCACTACAGAGACCAACAAAAGTGTCACGGAGCATTACTGGTTGTAGATCAAGTGACTAATGCCTTACGTTTTTTTGCAAAAGGCGATTTTCAAAGTGAAGCAGCTTTTGTTTACCTCATCAGCAGTGTTGGTTGCTTGGTAACAGACCTGAGAGTGGATTGTCGAGCTTGATTATGCCATTTAAGATTTCCTAACTAGAGATAAGATACAATTTTGTAAGATAGGATAAGAATCCCAAACCAAGTTAAGATTTGCTTCTGTAATACGAATTTGCAAAAAATCCTAATTTAACATATCATATCTTAAGTTAAGACCTAAGATAAGAAACTTTCTGTAATACGCCCCCTGGAGCACAAAACCAGTCATAAGTCGCTGGGGTATATTTGTAGCAATAGCCAAAAATACATTGTATGGGTCAAAATTATCCATTTTTATTTTATGCCAAAAATTATTAGGATATTAAGTAAAGATCATGTTTCATGAAGATATTTAGTAAATTTCTTACCATAAATATATCAAAACTTAATTTTTGATTAGTAATATGCATTGCTAAGAACTTCATTTGAACAACTTTAAAGGTGATTTTCTCAATATTTAGATTTTTTTGCACCCTCAGATTCCAGATTTTCAAATAGTTGAATCTCATCCATTATTCAGCTTTCAGATGATATATAAATCTCAATTTTGAAAAATTGACACTTAAGACTGGTTTTGTGGTCCAGGATCACATTTGTAAGTAACATTAGCCACAAAATAACAAGACTTGCAGTATTAACCTGACACTAGATGGCAGTGTACATCTGTGTTATTATAAACCACATGAACGTGTTGGCGTTTCTTTCACGTGTCATTTTTCAAGAGAAATTCATGTGACTTTATTCTCATGTGATTTGCTTCTCATTAAAAGGATTTTTTTGCACATTTAAAGCCATGTTGAAGGAGTCCCTTACCGGTCACGTAGTCCCTTAAAGATCTGAACCATGGTGTCAGTAATGGAGTCAATGACCTCATGGTAATGATAATTGAAAGCCATTTCAATATCCAGCCCCACAAACTCCGTCAGATGGCGATGAGTGTTGGAGTCCTCGGCTCTGAACACTAGGAGAAACATTTGTATAGTCAACGAAGTGATTCACATTCAGAGTAACCTCAGTATTCACATTAAACCAGAGTGATTCACTTCAGACACATTACTATTGTTCACGGCGGACAGAAATGTACCATCTTCAAATAACAGAGGTCCCCATTTTCAAATTGTGTTACAGTGTTATAAGTGTTAAAACAAGACTAAACTATTTAAATATTTTTGTTCATTTAAATATTAATATGAAATGATTTGAAGATGAAAATCTTAAAATTAAGCTTATAAAACGGATAGTTCCGGTCCTTGATTCTGATTGGTTGAGCCACGTTCGAAGCCGTTGTAAATTACACTACAAACCTTTGCTTACTTTGTGTGTTGCTCGGCAACCACTTTGTTCCAATCACAACTGTTTCTGAGGAACTACATTGTTTGGTGGAAGAATACTGTTTTTATTAATATCATTACACTTATTTACTCCGTTTTATTTTGTGAAACCTCACTAAATATATGGAATAACTGTTTTATAAAAGCAATAATCCCAGTGAAGCCGTGGTTTACAGTGAATTTATAACAGCTACGGGGGGTTTTAGGCCTAACAATGCCCCTGTTATAAATTCACTGTAAACCACGGCTTCACGGGGCTTATTGCTTTATTTTACAAATAACTGAAATAAAATAAGTTTAAAGGGATACTTCACTTTGAAATTAAAATGTGGTATCTATCAGCTTACCCCAAGGGCATCCAAGATGTAGGTGTCTTTTTTTCTTCAGTAGATCCAATTTTGATGTTTTTAGGTCAAACCGTTCTAGTCTGTCAGTCATATAATGGCAGGTATAGGTCACTGTCTCTATAAGAGGGAAAAAGAACATGCACAGAGAAATCCAAATTAAACAATTCCCCATCGTAACTACACATTGATGGCCTAAGACACGAAACGAGCGGTTTGTGTGAGAAAACGAACAGTATTTATATCGTTTTTTACCTCTTGTACACAACCATGTCCAAGTGATCTGAGTGCGCACACACATCCGGTGTGTGACGTGTGTGTGTGCGCGCTCTGGCTTAGTCTGTGCAAAAAAAAAATCAACGTTGTCTGTTGATATATCAAAATCGTCTTCCATTGCGATGTCCTGTATGTGTAAATATGTTTAGATCTTCAGAGTGAAAGGTAACACTTCAGAAATCTCTGTGTAAACAATGAGTGACGTATACGCGCGAGAGATCACTTCCAGCGCTTGCACAGACTAAGCCAGAGCGCGCGCACACACGTCACACACCGGATGTGTGTGCACTCAGATCACTTGGACATGGTTGTGTACAAGAGGTAAAAAACGATATAAATACTGTTCGTTTTCTCACACAAACCGCTCGTTTCGTGTCTTAGGCCATCAATGTGTAGTTACGATGGGGAATTGTTTAATTTGGATTTCTCTGTGAATGTTCTTTTTCCCTCTTATAGAGACAGTGACCTATACCTGCCATTATATGACTGACAGACTAGAACGGTTTGACCTAAAAACATCAAAATTGGATCTACTGAAGAAAAAAAGACACCTACATCTTGGATGCCCTTGGGGTAAGCTGATAGATACCAAATTTTAATTTCAAAGTGAACTATCCCTTTAAGTACGTGAATTAGTAAAAACTAAAAAAAAACAGAAAAGTTAAAATAAATATAAAAAACAAAATGACAAACATAAAATTACTAAAACTAAAATAAAAGCTAATTTAAAATATGAATAAATACTCTAATGGTATATAACACTAAACTAAAACAACACTAAATTTCTGAAATGCTGCTCTTTCAAATGTTCAGACCATCAATAACGTCTCAGACGTCACTTGTTTTGAACATTTCCAGGTGAAAAGCTGTTTCTAGACTGTGAGTCCCATCAGCAGAGGTCCCTGATGAGCTGTGTTTCTCTGAAGTCTCTGCTGAAAGTGTTTGATATTCTTGCTCTATTCAGTGTGCTGCACAGGAGGGATTTCTGAGCCCGCCAAATGCACCGAGTGCAATCCGTCTCTTTATCCTGCAGTGTGTCCTGATCTGCATACTGGCAGAGACGAGATACTGGTGAAGGTGACCTCTACACATACAGCGGCCACAGTCTACAGTATGTGATGGTCTCTGGGTCTTCTGGATTGTTTGCTATCCACCTTAGAGATGACCTGAGGATGGGAACAGCATATAGAAGGGAAAGAAAGGGAGTGTTTTGATGCTTTACCTGGTCCGACACAGAAGACTTTGTCAAAGTCAGCACAGATGCACATCTGCTTGTAGAGCTGAGGGGACTGGGCCAGGTATGCACTGGTTTTAAAGTAGGAGACGGTGAAGACATTTGCTCCACCCTCGCTGGCAGCTGTGAAAAACACACAAAGACATACGCGCTGTGATCATAGATATTATTTTGACCGCAGATGTGAGGACAGAGAAGTGCTAATAATTCTCATGGAAAGTATGGCCATCATAAGAACATGATGTTCTATAGGGCACGTAGAGTTGGGTGTGGGCACCGGATGTCATGCGGTTTTACTGAAAGAACACACTGTTGATCTGTTGAGGGTGGTAGATGTCACCGAAGGCGGCAAAGTTTAAATTCAAAATGCATCACTAAGGCTTTTTCTGATTGGCTGGCCGGGCCACAGAGGAAATGAAAGTAACTGTTTTCCTTAACAGCGAAAACCACATAAACACGACGGGGGGTTTTGCTGAGAGAAAGTGTTGTAACAGCACCAAGACCTTTACTGACGTAATACCCAGTCTTTAAAATCATTGGTGGACTAAAAAAGCAGCATATTTAAGAGCTGGTTGAAGTAGTTGAGCGACATCATTTTGGCGCTCGACTTCCATCAACAAGCAATGAATCACTCAATAAAAAAGTTCAAGTATCAGGCAAATAAAAGTAGTAACGCAGATATGAACTTAATTTAATACAATGTGTTGTTGTTTTGTGTGTGTGTGTGTGGGGGGGGGGTATTTGTTTTTTTATTAGATTTATTAAGGAATATTTTTTTTTTATAAATGAATAAAAAATCATTTCTTTTACATTCCCTCCTGTCATTACAAAAGTCATTATTCTTTCATTATACCAATAAAGTTTGATTATACCACTAAATTGAAAGCTCATTTCTGCCTCAAAATATAACTTAATAAATACAAATGTAACAGTGACCTTATACTTTACAATGCAACTCTCAATTTGCTTCTTATTTTAAACTTTATCTCACAATTACTTTTTAAGGTTGAATCAGTCTTCCATGGAAAAATTAAATGTTTTGAAATCAATAAATTATTATTTATACTATCAAGCTTCAAAAAGGACAAAAGTTTGCAGTCGGTATGATTTATTTATTTATTTTTGATATTTTTGAAAGAAGTCTTATGTTCACAAAGGCTACTTTTATTTAAATACAGTAAAATAGCAATATTGTGTACAGTTTTAAAAAACTGTTTTCTATTTGAATACATGTGTGACCCTGGAGCACAAAACCAGTCTTAAGTTGCTGGGGTATATTTATAGCAATAGCCAAAAATACGTTGCATGGGTCAAAATTATCCATTTTATGCCAAAAATCATTAGGATATTAAGTAAAGATCATGTTCCATGAAGATATTTTGTACATTTATTACCGTAAATATATCAAAACTTAATTTTTGATTAGTAATATGCATTGCTAAGAACAACTTTAAAGGTGATTTTCTCAATATTTAGATATTTTTTGCACCCTCAGATTCCAGATTTTCAAATAGTTGTATCACAGTCAAATATTGTTCAAACCATACATCAATGGAAAGCTTATCAGAAATCATTCTAATTATCACCTATTATCAGCTAGGTGTGGACTAGCTTCTTAATATTTCTGTGGAAACTGCTATTTTTTCAGGATTCTCTGATGAACAGAAAGAGCGGAGAAGTTTTGAGTCGAGTCAACAGAAGCAGGCCCTGAACTCTTTGTGCTCATGAATCCCAGCAGATCTGATAGCTCTTGGTGTACACACCATCTCAAGAGTGCTAACATGGCATCCTATCACTGACTGGAGACATATCTCCTTAATAAACAACACTTTTTCTTCAGCCGGTGTTTTGACAGTGTCACGGTCTTTTTTTTTTACCTCAGAAAATGAAAAAGTATCAATCCTTGAAATTGAAAGTTTTAGAGACTGAAGGTGCAGAGAAGGAACAATAAAGTAAGTTGGACAGCGGGAGCAGGAAATCATTCAGGAGGCTCGGTGTGTGAGGACAGAGATAAGACCTGTGTCATGAATACAGATACTCAAGCGTGAACATGGAGACAAGATCATCTGCCTCGTGTCATCTCAAACGCTGTGAGGTTGAAGTCACGATGGAACCGAAGCAGCGACACATCTTTTCTTCTAGATTGAGACGTACATCCAAATGAAATGATTATTAGATGACTGAATATGAGCTTACAGTCAGCTCTAAGAAAGACGGGGTTTGACTAAATGTTTGGAGATACATCACCAGACAGAAGTCTGTCGTTTCACCTGAAGATGAAAGTTGAAAAATTAAACATGCATGGATGAATTGAGGCATAATTCAGCACAAAACTGAATATCCAGCCCGGCCTTCATTACATCAGAAGAAAAGTTGTTTCAGAGGTGGATTTGTTTTGTTTTAATAAGACATGATGGAAACAGATCATGATGATAATTTAACCAATGTGTAATTGAATTGCTTATATCGTGCTATTATTTGTGCTTGTTGCTTAATCTGGTCACCACATATTCATTTTCAAAAAATACTTTAGTTTCTCTGAAAACATAAGAGCTTTGAGTTTTGATATGCAGGTAAATCAGCTTCCAGAAGAGATCAGATGTGCTAAAACATTATCCACATTTAAATCCAGACTCAAAACTCATCTGTTTAGCTGTGCATTTACTGAATGAGCCCTGTGCTACGTCTGAACTGACTGCACTGTATTTTATGTATAATCATTTTCTATTTTTAACTGTTTTAAATTCATTTTAAATCAATTTCTAAATCATTTTAAAAGTTTTTACCTGTTTTTATTGTTGTGATTATTTTTTTATGATTATTTTACTTCCTTTTATGTAAAGCACTTTGAATTACCAGTGTATGAAATTTGCTATATGTGACCCTGGACCACAAAACCAGTCATAAGGGTCAATTTGTCGAAATTGAGATTTATACATCATTTGAAAGCGGAGTAAATAATCTTTTCATTGATGTATGGTTTGTTATGATAGGACAATATTTGGCTGAGATACAACTATTTGGAATCTGAGGGTGCAAAAAAATCTAAATATTGAGAAAATCATCTTTAAAGTTGTCCAAATGAAGTTCTTCAAAAATCAAAAATTTAGTTCTGATATATTTACAGTAGGAAATTTACAAAATATCTTCATGGAACATGATCTTTAGTTAATATCCTAATGATTTTTGGCATAAAAGAAAAAACTATAATTTTGACCCATACAATGTATTTTTGGCTATTGCTATAAATATACCCCAGAGACTTAAGACTGGTTTTGTGCTCCAGGATTACATATAAATTAACTTGCCTTGCCTAAATAACTAGTGAACTACTCCTCTGACATTTCTTCAAAGGTATGCAGAGAGATGAAGTGCAGTTGGAGAAGGCCGTACCAGAGATGATTTTGGGGGTCTGGATCTCCACAAAGCCCTTGTTGATAAGCGTGTCTCTGAAGAGCTGACACACACCCGACTGCAGCCTGAAGATGGCCTGGCTGGTCGTGGTCTGTGAAGGAAGACACATGGGTTAGTAAACAAGTTATGTAACCTGTTTGTTTGGGTGTTGCCAGGGACTGATGTCAGCACTTCTCTTTCATGCCGTGTAACACCTTGAAACCTCTGCTTTGCACTGTGAAGGTTTTCTCTGGAGAAGTTCTGGAGAAAACAATGCTAGATCTCAAAAGACCTCTTTTGATTATGCTCTAATAAAATCTCTCTGGCAACTGAATATATTCTGGTCATTTTTGTCAGAGATACAAATAAATTAGCTCCTCTTCACAGGACCAAAGGGACAGAGCGCTTGCAAAATCAATCTTCAGCAACAATCAAAGCTCCTGAATCCTCGGGTCTCAAACAAAAAAGCTTTCTCAGCCTGAATTTCCCATGAATCAGATGACTCCCTGATGACCCGTGATATGGGCCACGTTTCCTCTTTCTTCATGACTTTCAGAAAGATCGCATAAATCCTAGAGAAACAAACAGCTTCTATATCAATATTTCAAGGATCTTGTTTATTGGATTTGATTCAGTTAGGACGGACTCACTTTTGCAGACAATAATTGATTGTGATAGGATAACGTTATGATTTCTGTGGAGATTTAAGATAATTAGATCTACTCTGGTTCCACGTTTGTAGTTTTATAACCTCATTATAACCACATTACAAACATCACCCCCCTTAGGGGGATTTTAGACCTGTAAATAACAGAAATTACGCTGTTCCGAGACCTAGTGAGAGTCTATATACGCAGCCACCTTCTATTATTCTAATGAAATATGACTGATTTGATAAACAGCAAGTCTGCAGACAGATCTACAACACGCATGTGCATAAACTGGACTGGCATCAAAACTGTTTTTGCATGATTTGAGATGAAGAGGCTAAATTTATGATACTATTATTGTCAGATTTTATTGCTGCTTTTAAATCTAATTTTGACATGCAGTCCTGAAAAACAGTTTAGTTTCTGGTCATCAAGCAGATAAGAGTTGTACTGACTGTAAAGGGTGTTAATCACCGAATGAAGTGACTCTGGTTTGAACTCATAATAAATACTACAAATAAATAGACACAGCTAAAGGGTAAAATAGGTCATTATTAATTAGATGGAACTATTCAGTTTTCAGTAATGAAAATAAGTACACAGGAAGTTTGGTGTCAGTAAGATTTTATATTAAGGCCATATTTATTTGATCAAAAAATACAGCAAAACAGCAATATTGTGACTTATTATTACAATTTACAAATAAATAAGATTTCTGAAAGAAGACTTATGCTCACCAAGGCTGCTAAAAATACTATTATGAAATGTTATTGTAATTTAAAATATCTATTTTCTATTTTAATACATTTAATAATGTAATTTATTCCAGTGATGGTAAAGCTGAAGTTTCAGCAGCCATCACTCCAGTCTTCAGTGTCACATGATCTATCTATCCATCCATCCATCCATCCCCAAACGTTTCAACGGTACTGTATATTTAAGACTGAATTTTCTCTTTTCTGGAATCTTGGATTATTTGTTTCCCCTGAGCTTGTCACAATGCATTCTGGTATTGCCCTCTTTGCAAAACAAAGTTTATTAAAAGCTGGTATTGCCTTCCTTTTAGAAAACCTCTTTGCAAAACAAAGTTTAGTCATAAAAGCATATTTTAGAAGGCAGTTTAATTTTGTTGCCTTCCTTTTAGAAAACTTTTGGTCTAGGTAGACAGCTTTGGTTGGGGGGGGAATGCCCCAAAAATCCATATTATCATTAGTGACTTGCAACTTTGAAATGAATTCCTACAACTTTTGACTAATGAATTTGAGTAGTTTAAAAAAATCATTAAATAGAGATCGCGCTCACTAACAGCAAATTTCTAGTGATTAAATACAGGTGCTGGTCATATAATTAGAATATCATCAATGGACATGACTGTGGGAAACCTGCAGAAATTAAATGTTTTTTAAAATAACAGTTAGTGTGATAATTTATGACCATAATGCAGTAAGTGTAATATATACAGGACAATAGGACTTCCTCTTATTAACCTGCTAATAAATATCAAGAAGTCAACAGATTAGGACACTCTGTGTATATTCTCAGTACAGATCATGATAACGCGGCGCCGGGGGAGCACTGCGAGGACATTAAGTGACTCGTCTGTGAAGCTGTGAGTGGTTGTACAGTTAATATGCAAAGCTGCTATCAGCGGAGTGTGTAAACATGCAGGCGTCCTCACACGTCTCTCACCGGGGGAAGTGTAGAAATGAGCTGTGTGCGTCACTCTAGTGTTCACAAGGCTGCAGTGAAAAGCGAAGAAGCACAAAAAGCTGTTGTCCTGTGGTTTGACTCCCCCGCCTCACAATCTCAGATTTCTGCCTTCACTTTCTGGAAGTTCTCAAAAACAGCCCGCTGTCTCAGAGCAAGGTGCGCTGTGACAGTCCTATAGCACTGCCAGATTTCAATCTCATTTGGTGTGAAAAAAAAAAAACAAGGTGTGTGTGTGACACGGAGGTCTTTCATTATGACAAAGCTAAGCCTGCAACCGCTGGAAACTGTTTATTGCTTTACTGTTCACTAAAAAGAAAGTGTGAGGCAGGCCAGGTCTGTTCACACAGACACATTGTCTCAGAAACAGGTGCTCTCACCAATCACAGCGCTCAAGTCCCACAACCACATCAGGGTTTCATAAATCTGAACAATACACTCATTTGGGATTCTCCTTTATTTCAGAAGCTTATCGCTTTTTTCATGCTGCACAATATCAGGAAGTCAGGGAGGACAGACCAAGGAGGTCTATACAGTACAAACTGAAGCAAGCTATCCGTTAACTTTCCCATTCATCCAAATACGTGTGTGTTTAACTTCATGTGGTCTTGTGCAGGCTGACTGGCATCTGACTTGAAGCGGTGCATGCAATTATGTACGAACTGAGGCCATGTCACTGTGACGTATGCCAATAAAGTACTGCAAAAGAGATTTGAGAGCAGCCTGCTAGCTCATTCTGCGCAGTGTCTTCAAAGCGGCTGCACGATTGGCTGGATTCACACATGACAACGCATGTTTCTGAAACTTTGGTTCGTCTAATGCTTACAAATCTTTTCATGTAAACTTAATGTTAAATTGTGTCATGCTTATCGAAATAAAACTGATAAAATATACAGAGCCCACTTTATAGGTATTTGAATAGTATATGTGACCCTGGAGCACAAAAGCAGTCTTAAGTCGCTGGGGTATATTTGTAGCAATAATCAAAAATACATTGTATGGTTCAAAATTATCAATTTTTCTTTTATTCCAAAAATCATTAGGACATTAAGTAAAGATCATGTTCCATGAAGATATTTTGTAAATTTCCTACTGTAAATATATCAAAACTTAATTTTTGATTAGTAATATGCATTGCTAAGAACTTCATTTGAACAACTTTAAAGGTGATTTTCTCAATATTTAGACTTTTTTTGCACCCTCAGATTCCAGATTTTCAAATAGTTGTATCTCAGTTAAATATTGTCCTATCATAACAAACCATACATCAATGGAAAGATTATTTATTCAGCTTTCAGATGATGTATAAATCTCAATTTCTTATGACTGGTTTTGTGGCGCAAGGTCACATATGCTTATGTTGAACTTTATTCTTGTACATGCAGCTGCTGTATTAAGAAGCACATAAAGTACTAAATTAAAATAGTTTTCTTTCGCTACATGAAAACATCCTGAAACATCCGTCAGAAGTCGAACATACCTGTACAAACACACTGTACAAATGTGCTGTACAGTGAGTTTAATGGATTGTACTGTTCTTTAACAAACTGATTTTTAAGCTGATGAAACGTCTTTCTGAAAAAACATTCAGCAAATCTATAAAATCATTTTGAAAGTTGTGATCTAGGACTTTCATTCACTGTGTGCCATTGTAAATACTGCAAGTCTGTTCCTCACAGCTTCATTTTTATCAGTGTTATATTCAATAGGGCAGCTAACCTGACTTAGGTCTATTGGCATTTGCTTGACTGGTACAGGGCCAATCACCTGAGACAAATGTCATGTGACTATTTACAGGACAATGCTAACCAACCGAATCCTGAGCCCTAGGGACAGATAATTCATCTTAAATGAAATCAGCGAGAGATGGATACAGGCTTACCCTCAGATCGATGACTCTGTTGTCCAGTCTAGTGTCCTGATTGACAGTGGCTCTTCCCTCCTGAAAGAAAAACAGAAAAGGTCATGATTACTCAAAAAAGAATTTCTACAACATTGTTGACAGCTCACAAATAAACCTGATTGGTCCAAAATCATGTCATGCCAAACCTATATGATTTTTTTTTTCTTCTATCATGGCTTAAAGGAACACTCCACCTTTTTTTGAAAATAGGCTAATTTTATATCTCCCCAAGAGTTAAACAGTTGAGTTTTACCGTTTTTGAATCCATTCAGCCGATCTCCGGGTCTGGCGGTAGCACTTTTAGCTTAGCTTAGCATAGATCATTTGAATCTGATTAGACCATTAGCATTTGGTCATCAAAAATGACCAAAGAGTTTAGATAATTTTCCTATTTAAAGCTTGACTCTTCTGTAGTTACATCATGTCCTAAGACCGACCGAAAATATAAAGTTGCAATTTTCTAGGCTGAATATGGCTAGGAACTATACTCTCATTCTGGCGTAATAATCAAGGAACTTTGCTGCCGTACCATGGGTCAGCAGGAGCAGTGATATGACGCAGCGCCTGAAAGTAGTTCCCGGCTATATTCATAACTAGTTACCTAGCTGGGGACTACTTTCAGGCGCTGCGTCATATCATTGTGCCTGCTGAACCCATGTAACCAAGTAACACAATGTAACTTTTGATTTTTTTGCACCCTCAGATTCCAGATTTTCAAATAGTTGTATCTCAGCCAAATATTGTCCGATCCTAACAAACCATACATCAATGGAAAGATTATTTATTCAGCTTTCAGATGATGTATAAATCTCAATTTAAAAAAATTGACCCTTATGACTGGTTTAGTGGTCCAGGGTCACATATACATAATAAATATACACAGTATGTGAACAAAAACTATTATTTTGGATGAGATTAATTTGACAGCACTAGTATAAATCTGAATCTAGATTCAAATTGTTTCTCTCGCAGAGGCCCCAAGGCCCCTGAGCTCTAAGAGCTATGTTTCCTTCATAAAGCCTGTAGGAGCTGAAGACTGCTCATCCTCAGACCGCCTGATAAGACACAGGCGTAATGAGGCGGCAGATGCTCTGTCTGACTGACATCGGGGAATCCCTGCAGAGAACACCTGGATAGCTACTGCAGCTGGTTTCTTCTTACTACATAAACACTGCACCACCATTAGCTGTCTGACGTCAAGAAAGATGTTCACAATAGCCATTTCTGTACTGTGCAGAGTGTATACTGGGCAAAGTATGCAAATTTTCTGTATTTATGGTATGCCTGGATGACCTGCTGCATTTGCTATGAGAAATGCAAAACAGATTAGACCATATAGAATACTACCGTAATGTAATGCTCTAAACCAGGGGTCATCAAACTTGATCCTGGAGGGCCGGTGTCCTGCAGAGTTTAGCTCCAACTTGCCTCAACACACCTGCCTGGAAGTTTCAAGTATACCTGTTTAGACCTTGATTAGCTGCTTCAGGTGTGTTTGATTAGGGTTGGAGCTAAACTCTGCAGGACACCGGCCCTCCAGGACCGAACTTGGTGACCCCTGCTCTCAACAATGTAGCTTACTACTGTTTAAGGTGAAGGTTATTTTTATCTGTATAGCGCCCAACATGAAGGCTGCTGCTTTAAGGGATAGTTCACTTAAAAGAAGAATTCTGTCATTATTTACTCACCCTCAATTTGTTCCAAAACATGTATTATCTTCTGCTGAACACAAAGGAAGAAATTTTGAAGAATGTGTGTAATCAAACAGTTTCTGGTCCCCATTGACTTCCATAGTAAGGACCAGCATCTGTTTGCTTACACATTCTTCAAAATATCTTATTTTGTGATCATTAGAAGAAAAAAAACATGTTTGGAACCACTCAAGGGTGAGAAAATGATGACAATTTTCATTTTTTGGGTAAACTATCCCTTTAACGCATCAGGGTTTTCCATTTCAAAATGCCATACTTTTCCAGACTCAAATTTCCAAACCTTTCAGTAGATTTTCAGACCCTATTTAATATAAATGGTTCATACAGCATTATTTTCAGCTTTATATTCGGTATAAAGTACAGTCATCTGTAAATATTTTTATTTTCTCAGGGTTTTTTTTTCATTGATTTTCTTGAAATAACACAGTCCCTAAAATAAAAAACTTTTACATGCACACAAGAAACTTTTTTGTGCCCTCAAGAAACTATTCACATGTGCATGGGAATGTTTTGCATGCTAACTTTCTAGTTTCAATTTTAGTTTTATATAACCTATTTCCTTTGTGTATCACTGCCATCTTACTATGAATAAAACGATAGCATGGATGCACATGAATTAACGGAGTTAATTACTCAGGTTAACAGAATTAACCTGCTCAAAATGTAGCTTTTCTTACGGTAGTATCTCTAATATCAAGGCCTAATGTCCAATTTAACACATCCTCCGTGGTAGTGGAGAAACTTTGACACGAAATGGGCTGATGGCATAAAACTTGCCAAGTTCAAGGGTCTATAAAAAGACTGGTACTGTAAAAAAAGTGTTTAAGATTTGGCTTTCATTGGGGCAATATGCCATATTTCAAAGCCTTAGGTCTCTTTAATGCATAGTCTGTGGCAGCTAAGAGACCACACTGTGAAATGAGCTGATGGCACAACAGGTGGCTCAGTGTGCATTGTCCTATATGCTAAGTTTTTTATATTTTTGCAAAGGCCCTATTTTTTATTTTTGCAAAGATCCTTGAGGCGATGTAATATGGTGCTAAACACAAAATGCTTATAACCTGCATTTTGCATAACGAAAAAGCGCACAATGAATTCATTCATTAATTTGACGATCACTAAACAGCTGCCATGAAACCTCACTTCTTGTACAATACATTTATTTTCATTAAATTCTTAATTTTCTATTATTAAAAAAATAAATAGGGGCAAAAGTCTGGAAACACAAATATTTTTCCATACTCTGCTTTCTTTTTTCCAAACCCCGTAGGAACCCTGACGCATACTATGCTGAGTGTATACTGTGCAGTATGCTTTGTATTCCATTCCTAACAGAAATAGAGAGAAAACAACCTCTTTGACCTCAACTTGTCTCACATTGGCTGTGGATTATCGTAACAATGAAATGAGGGATCCGTTTAACATTTTAAGCTTTCATTTGTGTGCTGCTCTTCTCTCATTACCCACAGCTTTTCAACTTTCTCACCTCGTCTCCTTCTCCCTCCGGCCTGACAGCATCTTCAAGCTGAAGGGGAAGTCTGGCCTCAGACTGGCTGATCACAAAGATCTGAGACAATGACACAGAAAAGGGAACGAGACTTTAGGTTATTATTAGACACAAAACAAAAGAAGTCATCTAGCACAATGTCCAAGCTGCTTTTTTCCATACAATGAATGTGAAATAGTAAACTCTATGGTCACTTTCACAGCATGATCTAAAGCAGCTTCTGCAAAACTGCTCCTTTTGTGTTCCACATAAGAAAGAAAGTCATACAGATCTGAAACAACATGAGGGTCAGAAAATGATGGTCATATATTCATTTTGGAGTGAATTATCAATCTAACAGCATGTCACTACAGATGAACTGTACCTGCAAATAGGCTTGGTACCATTCTTTGTTTATAGCACATGTAAGGCCAAAACAAATTTTCAGAAATCATGTTTTTTTTTTTAATTGTGCATTCCAAGTAATATCAATCAAACTGCATTTGGGTTGTTTTGATTAAGGGGAGACGCTGCAGGCATAAACACTGTTTTTTCATGCACCTGTCAAGATTGAGATTTGGGGCTTTTTGGTTTTTCATAAAGTGCTTTTTCAGACTAGTGGAAAGAGTTAAGTGTTTCTTTTATAGCATTTTATCTATTTGTGTCAATAGAGTTCAATTACAATACATATTTTAAAGGCTGTTTTCTCAAAATGAGTTTTTTCTCCTACACTGAACCATAAATCTCCTCTTCAGCAGCACTTACACACACCCAACTTTACATTTTTATTCCTATAGTCTATATCCTGAAGGTTTTTACAGAGGGATTTGTTCAGATATAATTTGCTTGATTATATACAACATTTTAATCCCCCAAAAATTGTGAGAATATAGTGTTTTCTGTCCGTTCTAAGCATTTTCTGAATTATGGAGTGACAAAAATGAGATACCCAAAATTTCATCTGTAAAAACTTTTGACTCTAATATGTCAAAAAAAATTAAACAAGAATTTTGAAACTGACTTCATCCAGCGTTTAGGTTTTTGTACTAGAAATGTATGCAAATTAACACATATTTCATTAAATAATTACTAATTTGTGTATCTAAACCTAACATTTTAGAAAACTTGTAATACAAAAAATGTATGCAATTATCAATGTAATCAAACAGCTGGGTAAGGAAGGCGATAACTATTAGTTTTTTTTTTTTTTTTCCCTATTCACCTGCAGTGTCTGGCCTTAGGTAATAATAACTTAAACAAATACAGGAATTTTACAAAATTAAACTTCATTGAAAGTATGTTTTTTGCCATATTAAAAGTTTGTTTTACAGCAAAATCTATTAACTCCAACAGTAATTTTTTGGCAAAAGCAGATATCTCCACATTTCATGTTTCAGAGTTAAAAACAAAAACACTGGTTTAATCTTTGATATCTCCTCAGATGACAATGTAGATGCCTGACAAACGTTATTGTTGTGATCATAGACTATGGCTGTGATTACACACAATACACTGAGATTTTTCCCTCATCATTGTAACGCACTGGTTTCGCAAGGATACATGAAAACATTTCAGCTTTTATTTTCCTTTTTCGCCCTGAAGAAGATATCACAGGTTCATCAAGTTTGACGAAATTATCCATCCTCGAGTACTTTTAGTCAGCTTTGACAAACTCCTCTCAGCTAGCACGTCTTTTCAAAGTGAAAGTAGCCTTGTCACCTGACCTGAATACAGCGCTCGGATTCGCTGAAAACAACAAGGCGCTTGTCGGCTTCTGAAGTAAAACGTGAACTCACGATGCCGTGAGAGTGGAAGGCATCGTGGCTTTTTTGACAAAACGTGTTTAGGGTTCAGATCGTGCTATAAGTGGAGGATAAGGCACTGCAATCAGCTCTTTTTTTTTTTTTTTAAAGTGGCATTTATCGTTTTTTGTAAATAAACTCTTCATATAAAGACCCTATTTTTCATGAAATGTTATCATTTCAACTTTCCATATTTACAGAGAACATTCAGAGGTGTTCTCTGAATCCAGTAACAGATCTCTACCCTCTCCAGATGAAGCTCCACATCCTGCTGAGAACAGCTCTCGATCTTCTGCTCCACCTTCTTCACCACGGCCTCCACGTCAATGATGCTCTCCTTCGTGAGGCTGCAAACACACAAATACAGCATGAGGAAAACAATGCATTTTGACAGTTGACATAACATCCAACTGCAAATTCAAACACTGCAATTTAAAAAATATTCTAAATAGGGCTGGGCGATAATTCGATAACGATAATTATCGCGATATAATTTTCCTCGATAAAACGATATGAAGAGTTCGATAAATGTTCGATATAATGTTTATGCGCCAAAAGCGGAACGAAACAGCACGCCTCATTTGAATCGCGCAACATGGACCGTTTAGGGGCCGTTCACATGTCGCGCTTAAAAACGCGTGGAAAACGCTAGGCACGCCGCTTTCTCCTTCTTTCCAAAGCGCTCCCGTGGTGTCTGCCGTTGCGAAGCAACCATGACCTGCGCTCTCCATGAAGTCGAAGAAGTTTCAGCAAAGGATAAATGGATTTCCAGAACTGAAAATCGCTTGCAGTAGCTCTGCTACTAAATTTATTTTAAAAAGACTATCCCTGTACAGTTATGATCGCGATATGTGAATGGCCCTGTTCGGATCAAAGTTCAAAGTGCCGCACGGCGCGAGCTCACTAGAGCAGATGCACTCGGTCACGCAAGCATTAAACAACACTGTGAGATCCAGTGTGAAGCGCTTGAATTCAGCGATGAACACAAATGAACCGGGTTATTTAGACTAGTTTAAAGCCCGAAACACACTGGAGGAGAAACACTGTGTGCAACGAGACAGTCAGAAGTCTTTTCAATCTACACATCGCCATCATTTACCATGGATTTACTGAAGTAGCACTCAATGCACCATGGTATTGTGGCAGAAATGTGGGATATTCACACTGAATTTTATTACAGGAGTAATGGTATATAATTATAGTATGTATTTGTGATTAAGCTATACTATGTGTGCATTTATACTGAATGTTTTTAGACTACTATTTTTCATACAAATAGGCTACCTAAAAACCATAGTTACATTTTTACCATGGTATTGAGGTGCTATGTGTGTGGTTTTAACTGTGTTTTATCATGATTTAAATGTATGCTACTATGGGAGACTAACGCTTAAATTAAAAAAATCTAAAAAACTTGGTCAGAATAAATTTAACCGTATAAAACCGAGGTTGCTACAATTTTTACAGATGTTACTGATTTTGATAATGAACAAAATTTAACCTCTGCATCCAAACTCAAGCTACTATCAAATGTGCATTTCTAAGAGACAAAAAAAGTGATATTATTCATATCAGGCAACCCAAACCTGTTTCTTGATTTGAAACAATATCACTCATTAGAACATGCAGAAACTAAGAATATATTTATTTATTTTGTTAAGGAAAATTAATTAGTTTTTCACTTTGGAGCAAAAATCGGGCTTTAAACTTGAAAGAAATAAAGATTTGACATTTATCGTGATAATTATCGATATCGACTGATATGAAAAAAAATATCGTGATAATTTTTTTGGCCATATCGCCCAGCCCTAATTCTAAATATACATTTTAAAATTAGTGTGTAAACATAAGAAGTATTATGGGAGTTTTAGAGACTACACTACAGGTCATGCTCACTAAAGCCCTATTCGGATGGGATTAGTTTTACATGGAGAGGTGGGGTAAAGTAATTATTACCAGAGCTTCTCAGTTATTTTAGTCCCGTCCGAATGCGCCATCTCAGTAATCATTACAGACAATGTCAGTAAAGATTACGGCGACTTTTACCTTCTGTAAAAAGATCCCGTCCGAATAGGGCTTAAGACTGCAATTGCACCTTCAGTGTAATTCAGAAATCATCTGCTGATTTGGTACCCAAGAAACATTTCTTATCATCAATGATGAAAACTGTTGTTTGTGTGAAAACCATGATACATATTTCAGGATTCCTTGATGAATATAAAACATTCCAAAAAATTCCAAACAACAGCATTTATTTGAATCTGATTTTTTTGTAAATGTAAAAGTCTTTACCACCATTTTTGGTCAATTTAATGCATCCTGATTAAAAGTATTAATTTCTTTAAACAACAACAAAACAACATCTTACTGACCCTAAACTTTTTAAACAAAGGTGCAGACAGACTACTTCTAAAATTAATTAGTCACTTCACAAATGTGTGGATTTATTAGACTCGGGTGATGATCAAAAACAAAACGGTTTCACTTTAGAACAAAAATGTAGGTGTTTTTTAAGCATCATTCAGAGTAGCACACATGAAACAGAAACTGCAGAACAACTTCATGGAAACTCATGAGACGATATTGTTAGGAAACAGTACGTTTGCAAGTAAGCTTTGTTACAAACGATCTCCATCACATGGTACACGCAAGTTCTGCTTTTACAATTCAAACAAACAGATTGCTGTTGTGAAGACAAACCACATTGCTTTCACTCTGATGAAACACTGTGTATTGCTTTAGACATTTAGTCACGATTTGAAAGGCCATGAATTTCTCACCTCCATAAATGCAAATATATTAGCAGTAAAGTGAAAACCTAAAAATGAAAATCCGGTCACTTACTTAACCTCTATTCAATCCAAATTGGTTTTCAGTGGAACACAAAATGAGAAACTTCTGATGAATATTTGGATCTAAATTTTTAAAGCATGACAGACATGGTCACTTTGAACTATCATTCACGATCTGTCAAAAAATAAATAAAGCCAATTGGGTTTGGAACGACATGAGGGTGAGTAACTGATGACAATTTTCATTTTGGATGACCTACTCCTTTTAGTGAAACAATATTAGATTGGCAAGACTCATTCAAACATTAAGATGACGGCCAATCATTCACCTTCAGCTCCAGTCATTACAAAGGAGTATCAGAGAGAGAGAGAATTGCACCAGTCCCTGCCAGCTGCTGCTCAGAGAGCGGCCAATCGCTCTGGGAAGTTCTGCTTGCCCTCTCTAACAATCTCCATACAGGCTCTTCATAAGTCCTGAGTCTGGCTACTGAACACTGGAACGTGATGGGGGATGACAATCATTTTTTTGTGGATTACTTGGAAACAGGAATTGATTACTAAGGTGTAAGCGATGTGTGTCACCAACCTCTGATGTGCAATACGGCAGAACAGACGGCACAAATTGAGATTGCAACCTTCAGCTCCAGTCATTACAAAGGAGTAATGAGAGACCAGAGAGAGAGAGAATGAGATGCACCAGTCCCTGCCAGCTGCTGCTCAGAGAGCGGCCACATCGCTCTGGGATCAGTTCTGCTTACACGGCCCTCTAACAATCTCCATACAGACACACTGCTCTTCATAAGTCCTGATTAAGTCTGGCTACTGAACACTAAGCCGCCCATGATGGGCACTGCTTGTGCTGAAGGAGCTGGCTAGGGAGGGGGGAGCGAGGTTGGAGCCTTCTGTGTGTTTGTGCCCATGCGCTTGTACGCACATCGCTTTATCACAATGCTTGCAGTTCTGATTCACTAACAATGGGGAAGTCGTGGCCTAATTGTTAGAGAGTCGGGCTCATAACCCAAAGGTTGTGAGTTCGAGTCTCGGGCCGGCAGGAATTGTAGGTGGGGGGAGTGAATGTACAGCGCTCTCTCCTCCTTCAATACCACGACTGAGGTGCCCTTGAGCAAGGCACCGAGCCCCCAACTGCTCCCCGGGCGCCGCAGCATAAATGGCTGCCCTCTGCTCCGGGTGTGTGTTCACGGTGTGTGTGTGTTCACTTGGATGGGTTGAATGCAGAGCACAAATTCCGAGTATAGGTAACCATACTTGGCCACATGTCACGTCACTTTCACTTTCACATCCACTGACCTTTAGCTAGGGGGAGCTGTGCTCCAAAACGTTTCTGTTAAGTCTCTATATAGGTTTGAGGTAGCAAGACGCACTCTAATCAGGGTCTGAAGCATCCTATGTTCAGGAAGCACTTCTTAATAATCTTATTATGAACGGATATGGCATGAACAGGATTTAAAGTGGTATAAAAAAAAAAAAAATCAAATAAATACAAAGGTGCATTAAAATCTTTGCCACGGGAGGTTTAATGATACTGGGATTCAACCATGGTAAAATGATGTGAACATAACCATTAAACATGGTAAAACTCACTATTTGAGTTGGTTATTGATTTTAGAAAACGGTGGCTATGGCAATATGACAAAAGACAACTGAATTTAAAAAGAATTTAAAATGCATAGTGTAAAAAAGTGTTATAATGTATTAACTGTATCATACAATTATTTATGAGTTTTGCAATGCATTAAAAGGCATAATTAATGCATTAAAACTACTTTCATAATGCATTACAGCATTAATAATAGTAACACTCACTGTAATGCATTAGTTCATTGCTTTTAAAAAATGACAGCAATTGCAATATAATTAAAGAAACAACATACAATTATAGATACATATATATTCTGCCAAGGATTATATAATAATATAATATACAATTCAGTAAATAAAAAATAAAAAAATCTACAACACAGCTCATCCAATCAAATTTTAAAGTATGTACTTTATTCTATAATGGTTTTAATCTACACCCCGATGTATTCAAACATGCATGATATTTTCCAGGAATTTTTCAAAAAACCTGAATAATGAATTATGTTTGTAGAGAATGTGTGCTTCCAGGTAGACATGAGGAATGTGCATCTTAGAGTAATGCAGCTAATACAGGTGTGCATTATTTTAAAATACATCACATCATTATTTTAGACAATTCTGGAACTCTAAAAATAGGTATAGCTCATATATTAATTATGCATTTGGTAAAACATGGAAGTCGGGTGTGTTAAACATCCTCTAACTGAAACTCTCTAACTCAACTGTCATGTTACTCCACTAACATTTACGTAATACAAAGAGAGGACGTTTCTCTGCAAAACACTGTTTCAGAGATCTGCAAGCATGGGGAAGCGCTCATCTAAGATTTCTTCTGAGGAGAAATAACCAAGTGCACAGCTATCAACCAGAACCATTTGAGTCAAGAACAATTACATTCAACTTCAAGCAATGAGAAACAAGATCAACAGCGTAAGGAACTGAAAAGGAACTCCCCAGACCACAACACCCTTCCTAATTCATGACTGATAATGTGAATAGAGTTTAGCCACCATTCAGTGCTACGTGAGCAAACAGAGGATGTTAACACGGTCAAGCAACAAACCCTCTGACCCTCTTAAAAGAATGGAAGTGGACTTGAAAACAAAGTGAACAAGCCTTGTCTATCAAACAGTTGTGAAAGCAAGAAACATTTCAAGCAAGAATGCAACAGAACGAATCATGCAAATGTTCAAACATACACATTTCAATACATCCAGACGGAATCGATAAGAAACTAAATCACAACTAATGGAATGAAATAAAAGGTTTCAGTTGCCTTAGTGTTTGTCCTATTGTCCCACAACCCTCTATTGGACCCCATTCATTCAAGCCATACTTTCAAGTAGACATGTCTCTCTGATGTATCTTCTGTTTGTTGTTTTAAGGGGAATGACCCATTACGGTGTTGAGGGAAAGCTGTATCCGACTGCAAAAATTGAGCTTGTGTTCTGAAGTGAAACTTTATCGATCGCCACTTAACAGGTTAAAATGGAACGAGTCACCAGGACTTCACTTTTCCCACCATTGTTTGACAGGAAACGTGGCCTATACTCACTTAGCTGCAAACTTGACCATCTGCTTGCTTGCACGATCTCCCACGGCGAGCAGGGCCTGCACGGTAAACTGCTGGTGACGCAGGACCAAGAAGCACTGTTTCCCTGGAGAGAAAACAACCTGTCAGAACACATCCCACAGCATACCTTTTTTTTTATATACTCTTTTACGTATTTTTACTTTCTCTTTTTACACGATTAACGTCTGCACTATTTATCTATGACAAAAGAACACTTTTGGACATCGGACACCGCTGCACTAACCTGCTTCAGAACACTTTACCCACGGATCCAGCGTGGCCGTTGGAGATTCTTCGGAACGCCGAGTTCAACAAAGGCCACCCGAATAATCCAGAAGGCGAAAGAAACACCGCGGACGACGCGCTGGAATTCGTGACAGACTGAGAAACAAAGCTCACAGCCCCCCCTCTCCCCAGTATTCTGCTCGCAAATGTCCAATCCTTGGAAAATAAGATGGACGATCTTAGAGCCAGGATTAGTTTCCAACGTGACATTAGAGACTGTAACATCCTTTGTTTGTCTGAAACATGGCTCACTCCCTCGATCACGACACCGCTGTAACACCGTCTGATAACTTTGCTGTTTTACGGATGGACAGAACAGCTGAGGCCGGAAAAATCAAGGGGGGTGGAGTGTGTTTCATGATTAACAAGAAATGGTGCGACCCCAGGAATATCTCCATTTCTGTCGCGTTCCTGCTCGCCTTCTGGAACATCTATCCATTATCTGCCGCCCATTCTATTTACCCGCGAGTTCTCCGCGGTCATCGCTACTGCCGTTTACATTCCACCTCAGGCAGACACGAGCTTGGCTTTGTCCAAACTCCACGAGGAGCTAAGCGGCTACATCAACAAACACCCTGACGCTGCCTCTATCATCGCTGGGGACTTTAACAAAGCCAACCTCAGGAAAGTAATGCCGAACTTCCATCAGCATGTATCCTGTCCAACCACAGAGGACCGAATACACTGGATCATTGCTACACTCAGTTCAAGAATGCCTATAAAGCTCGTTCCCAGCCAGCCTTCGGTAAGTCTGATCACGCGGCCATTTTCCTCACACCGGAATATAAACAAAGGATCGTTCAGGAATCCCCGGGGGAGAAGTGACGCGCTGGTCCTCCCATTCTGAAGCTATGCTGCAGGCGTCTCTTGATGACGTCGACTGGGACATGTTCCGGGCGAATTCAGCTGACGTCAGCGAGTTCACGGATGTAGCACTAAGCTTTGTTTACATGCTAACCGAACAAGCCACTGAAACGGTAACAATAAGGACATTCTCTAATCAGAAACCGTGGGGGTGGACAGAACGGTGCGGGCTGCGGTTAACCAACGCACTGCCGCATACAACGCCGTCTTCTGTCAGGAAACATGAGCGTTTACAAATCATCATGTTATGCTCTCCGACGGCAGTTAGAGCTGCTAAACTCCGATACAGAGAGAGAATTGAGTCACACTTTCAGCTCAATGACTCTCGACGCATGTGGCAGGGACTGAAGACCATCTGTTCCTCTGGAAATAACCCTCCGCCGAGGTGAAGAGCAGATCCATTGCTGGCCGAAGAGAGCTAAACATCTTCTACGGCCGCTTCGATCGCAACGGCGGCGCGACTCTGCTGCGATCTGCAACGCGCAGGAAGCAGCAGACAAGCAGCGATGTTGATCGTGTTATCACCGGGACGAGGACGAGAGCCCTGGGAGGGAATTAAGGAGAGAATAAGGATAAAAACATCAGAAAGCCGCCGGACCTGATGGGATTACTGGTCGCGTTCTGAGATCGTGTGCCGATCAGCTTGGCTGGTTGTTTACTTCCATCTTTAACGAGTCCCTTGCTACCTCTGTGATTCCCACCTCATTCAAGAAATCTGTCATCATCCCTGTGCCTAAGAACAGTAAACCCTCTTGCCTGAATGACTATCGTCCAGTTGCCCTCACATCAACAGTCATGAAGGTTTTGAGAGACTTTTAAGAAACACATATGCTCCTCCATCCCTGCTACCTTGGACCCTCTTCAGTTTGCCTATCGCCCAAATAGGTCTACTGATGATGCCATCTCTCAGGTACTGCACTCTTCCCTCACTCATATTGACAGCAAAAATGGCAACTATGTCAGACTGTTATTCATTGACTATAGCTCAGCTTTCAACACTAAGTCCCCTCCAAGCTAGCTGTCAAACTCTCAGACCTCGGCTTAAACACTCCACTCTGTGACTGGATCCAGGACTTCCTCACGCAGACCACAAGTGGTGAAATGGCCAGTTCACCTCCAACTCCATCACCCTGAACGTAGGAGCCCGCAGGGCTGCGTTCTGAGTCCCCTGCTCTACTCTCTCTACACACACGACTGTGTGTGTCCTCTCACAGCTCACTTCCTATTGTCAAATTTGCTGATGATACTGGGGTGTTCTGGCCTCATTTCCACAATGATGAATCCGCATACTTGGGTGAGGTAACAAAAAAAAATAGGTAACTAAAGAGGACTAGGACATCCAATGGTGCCAGGACAACTGTCTCTCCTCTGAACGAGAGCAAAAACTAAAGAGCTGATTGTAGACTTCAGGAAGAGACAGCAGCGCCCCTACACTCCTCTTATGATCAGTGGGACCCCTGGAGAGAGTAAGCAGCTTCAAGTACCTCGGTGTAAACATCTCAGAACTGACTTGGACTGCACACATTCAACACAGGTCAAGAAAGCCAGGCAAAGACTGTACCATCTGCGACAGCAGGAAATTCAGTCTCACCAGCAATCCTGAAAACTTTCTATTCAGGGGCCATAGAAAGTGTATGACTCAGTGCATCACATTGGTATTAGTACGCCACAAATCAGGACTCAAGTCCCTGCAAAGATTGTGCGCAGCTGAGCGCATCTCTGGGTCTGCCCTCCTCTCTGCAGGACATCTACCTCAAACGCTGCAGAAGCAGAGCTGCAAAAATAATCAAGGACTCATATCACCCCGGTAACCGTCTTTTCATCACACTTCCTTCGGGCAAGCGCTTCAGAAGTGTGATGGCAAAAACTGAGAGACTGAGAAGGAGCTTCTACCCTCAGATCATCAGGCTCCTAAACTCAGTCTCATAAACATCTACAGGACTCATTTAATTAACTGCGACACCCATCATTCTCCATCATCCGCATTGCTGCTATGTGTACATACCCGGTACAACCTGTTTGCACATTCATCTTGCACATCCCTGGTTATATTATATTTATTAAACCCTCAGTTGACTGTATTGCACATCTTAGTTCATTGCACATTTTACTCCTTATTTTATTTCTTGTTTGTACTATTATTATTATTATTATTATTACTTTTATTTTTATCTTATTCCTACCTATATTTATAGACATGCTCCTGTGTTATGTATAATCTTTTATTTCTTATTTTTATTTTTTGCACTGTCCATTGAGCGGACCCGTCCTGATCTACATTTCACTACTGATTATACCCTGTATGATTGTGTATGTGACAAATAAACAAGAACCTTGAACCTTGAACCTTGAACCTTACAGAGACGGGTACTTACTGCCCAAGACAAAAACACAATAGAACTTAATATACACTAAAGGTTTGGGGGCAGTAGTGTTTTTTAAAGAAATTAATCATTTAATAATCTATAATTAATTCATAATCAATTAAGCTAATTCTGTTTTATCTAATTATACTTTAGATTGTTACTTTATTTATTTATTTTTATTATTTAGTTTTAATTGCATTTTTTGCATGTGAAATTTTGTTGGTGGGTACAATGAAAGTTGTATGCATACAATAACAAAGAAATTCAATTCAGTTTAGCATTAATCTGATCAAAAGTGGCTGTAACAACATTTATAATTATACAAAATAATCTGTATTTATTTAATGCAGTTCTTTTGATCTTCTGTTCATTAAAGAATAAAAAAAAAAAAAAAAAAAAGATCAGTTTTTACAAAAACATTAAGCAGCACTGCCATTTTCAACTGTGATGAATCAGCATATTAGAATAATTCCTAAAGAATCGTGACACTGAAGACTTGAGTAATGACCGCTGAAAATTCAGCTTTGCCATCACAGGAATAAATTACATATTAAAATATATTACAATTAGAAAACTTATTTTAAACTGTAATATTTCACAATGTTACTGTTTATATTGTAATAAATGCAGCTTGGTGAACATTTGAGACTTCTTTCAAAAACAAAATAAAATCTTGCCAACCTCAAACTTTTAAATATGCTCAATAACAGCACCACTAATACAATAAAAATGCATAATAATAATAATAATGTGCCTATTTTCACAAACCAAACAGATCCCAATCTGAAATATCACACATTATAATATGCACTGTAAATTCAGTTTCATGTTATCTTTAGAGAAACTAACCAATTCATAATAGCTGGTTTCTGATCACAAAACCGAATTATTACATTTTATATAGGGAAACTTGTAATTAACCTATTACATTTCCAAAGTAACCTTCACAACACTGTCAATTCATAATAGATGGTTTCTGATCACAAACCAGGACTAAAAGAATGAGTGAATCAACAATACATTTTAACCAATTACTAAAGACATTTACTTATTTAAATCTCTAACAAACTAGGATTTAGATTTGATATCAAAGTAGAGCATGCTCTTCAGCTATCAACAGAACATCTGGACGTCTCTTTGAAAGACACGATGCGTGTAGTTTTGACTTGTCACCAAATTGCTCATCAGACACCTTGAGAGTGAACAAACTCTGATTGGTGTAAACCTGACACGGATCAGGTCAAGATCAGAGACCACACAGACTCTTTGAAGTCCCCCTCAGTGTTCAGAGAGTGTCAGACAGACAGCGCAGAGCAAATCAGGATGTTGTTGTGCTGAAGGACAGAATGAAGGAAGCTGGGGTTAAAGGATCCTTGACATGGAAGTCGTAGTGGAAGGAAACTAGTGATCTAGCCATGGTTTATTCATCACTGCGCTCTTAAAGCAGACGTGTACGTGTGGGCCCTTCAGACTCGGATTGTGTGGAACAGACAGGGGAAGCCACAAAGTTTCATTTAAGCTGAGGATTCAACCAAACACTTTCTATTGACGTCATTTACTATTAATAAAACACAGCCACAAGGAGTGTTTGTCAGTTGTGTAGTGAAAATAGCCACTATTTTCATAAGCTTTCAACGTCATTGCAATTCAGCCAAATAAAACATTTGCACAGATAAGGCACATGTTGAGGGCACCCATATCCCTCATGGTCCTCATAACCTCCATTAACCACAGGTATGGAAAATTACAGGACTGAAAAGCAGCAAAAATTATATTATATTATTATTTTAAGAATGTGCATCACATGTATTGAGGAACATAAGAAAATAAGTCTAGATAAAATAAAGTATAGCTAACAGCACACTGTGCATTATATACACACTATGTATACTACAAAAACGGTATATGAAGCAGTATGCAACAATGAACGTTTTAAATAGTAAGCTGCATGTAATTTTTGAAACGTGTAGTTATCACCTCAGATATACATCTATTTCACATTTTTAATCCAACTTTGAGTTAAAAGGTCTCAAAACTGCCAGTGAGGCCAGTGTAATTTGTCTTGCTGCATACTTCACATTTGATCAATTGTCATTTGGGCTCATTGTTGACAAGTAATAAAAGCTGTTTAGCATTAAATAAACTTTGTGTAAAAATACATTCATTCTTGGCCGTCTGGTCAAATAATAAATCAATAGAGAGACCACTTTTGTGGCTGTTTTTACTTACTGTTCATTGATCACACTAGAAATGGAATGTCAAGTCATATACGTTCTGGGAAACCATATTCACATGCATATTTTGGCAAATGCAGCAAAAGTAGGTCTAGTTAGCAAAATTAGACAAAATTCAATGCACAAAAAAGGTCCACTGTCTATTATTAATAGTCTACCAATGCATGAAGAACAGCTTATTCAGAGGTCACTTCCAAACTAAGCACCTTTATACTGATCAAAGTACACATTTTCCAGATTAAAGTTTAAATTCATTTTTTTTTTTTTTTATTAATCTGATGTGAAATTCACGGGGAGAAATGCTTCACTTTAATGTTTTATGAAATACTCTCATGTATAATTATGATGATGTCTGTTATTTATATTTAAATCGAAGCCTTTAGCAGATGTTTTTATCTAAATCAACGTGGATTGCATTTTTAAGGTATTTATATATATATATTTAAGGACATTTCTATCAGTTGTTGCATTCCCTTAAAATCAAACTCATGACCTTGGTGCCAAACCCATGCTCTACTGTTTGAGCTATTTATTTAATCATTCATTCACTTTTTAACGCCATGCCAGCATCAAGGCTATTTTCATGGCGATCTCTGAATAAATTATACAAGGTATACAATTAACAAAAGGTTATAAAAGACATTTCAGATCTACACTGGACAAAAATTCTAAAATACATTCAGGTGATACATTTTTAAATAAATCAGTTAAACACACCTCTGAATAAAACCATTGTCCATTTACATTAAAAACAGTACAATCCAATAAAATATGCTTCACAGTTATTTTAGTTTGGCAAGTAATGGCATGATGGTGGTTCTTCACCTTTTAATAATAAATATCCATGTGTAAATCTTGTATGACCTAAAAGACCATCTTGTAAAAACAACTTGGCCATACCTAGATTTGAAAAAAAATCTTACACTAGGATTTGTTTCATATAGCTTATTTTCATGACATTTATGCCACATGTCTACACATGTCATGTACTAATATAAGAGTTTATCACAGGTTTCTATGTTTGAGCTAAAGGAACTGTAATTTTAGTGTTTATTAATGCAATAACACAGCCTGCATGTCAAATAAGAAAACGTTGAGCTTTGGTAAGAGTGGCTTCCACGTGTTGAAATGAATTGAGCAACACTTTCGGCAGCAGATGAGCTTGTGTAATAGTGAGGAGGCGGTGTTTACCTTTAGCTCTGCTGGTGTGAATTCTGGCACGCACCCAGATCTGCTGCTCTGCCTTCTCGGGTGTCAGGTCCTGGACACGCACCAACGCCCTGTCTGCCTCCATCCAGGAGAGAGAGAGAGAGAGAGTCTCAGAGAGAAGACATCAAAGATGACAGGCCTCCCCCCTTGTACACAGATCTCCACAAAGACATTCACTCGGATTACAAAGCCACCGGGAGGAGGGCTAATAAATATGAAACATAACAAGCCCCGTCTGAAAGGTTACCATCATGTGAATTCTTCTCCGTTTTGACAAATACAGTGTCACCCTGCCTCCGCTGACTCGCATTATGACTTTATTATGAGGCAGCAGAGACGGGGCGGTCCCGCTCAGACCCAGTTTAAGTGCTCAGGGCGTTTGGCTGATCCAGAATCCACCCACATGAAAGCTTCATCTATCTCTGCCCGAGAGGAACGCTGATGGGAGACGACTTTGTTCTGCTTAAAAACTCTCAGCCGGACAGTCGGGAGTAATGTCACCCTAATTCCTCATCCGAGATTTATCTCGTACAGTCATTCAAGACTATTATGTGTGACAGCGAGGGGAGGAACATCAGGGAGAGCTAAAGGGGACGGCAGGGAGATCCCGACAGCATTCGATTATCTCTTAAGCTCAAAGACATTCCTAATTATCATTCTACAGCAGATATTGCACTGGGAAACCTGTCTATATTCATCCAGTGGGAGCGAGATGCCCTCCTAAATCTCCACTTAAAAACTGAGAAGGACACTGACCCAGTTTCTGCTGGGATTGGACCATAGGACAGATCCCATAGCGATCCTTGGCAAAATCCTGGGAGGAGGAGAAGAGAAGACAGGGATGGTAATGAATCTTAAAGGAACAGTTCATCAAAAATAAATCTGTTAATTCTGTCATCATTTATTCACCCCTTATGTTATTTAAAACATTACTTTCTTCTGTGTAACACCAAAGGAGAATGCTTGAATGGGTTTTTAAACCTTCAAGCCTCAAGAATGATAAAAAACAACTACAAAAGCATCATAAAAAAGTCCATTTGAGCGATATTTAAGCAAGTAAAAAAAAATAAAAAATACATTCATTCGTTGAAAATACAGCAAGTCGTTTATCACTGATAATCATTCTTTCCAATAAGATGTTAATTTGAGAACCTCATGAATGGATCATGGATCATCAATGAGTTAAACAAATCTTTCAGATTGTTTTGTCATCCAATTCATTGATTAAAAAAAAAAAACTTGAAAAACAATGCCAGGGTTATGTCAAGATATTCAGTGAATGATACACTATATTGCCAAAAGTATTGGCACCCCTTCTAATGAACAGGTTTGACTACTTTAGTAATTTCTATGAGTACAAATCTTAATGTTAAAGCATATAATGATATTCTAGGAAATTGTGTGCTTCTAATATTATAGCAACAGTTTGGACTCTTTTCTATTCTAACATGACAATGTCTCTGTGTATAAGACAAGGTTCAAAAAGAAAATGATTGATTCAGTCAGTGTGGAAGAACTTGACTGGTCTGCATAAAACCAAGTCCTAATCCCAGTTTAACACCTCTGGTGTGACTGTAAATGCAGACCTTGAGCCAAAAACTCATCACCAAACACCAATGACTTGTACATACACTATATAGACAAAAGTATTGGCACCCCTTCTTTAGAACAGAAAAAGGCACTTCCGAATCTGTGGCAACAACGATGGGAACATAATTCATGTATTTAAAAATTGTATTTCATCTCTGTTGCACAGTTTTGGAAGTGTCTAAAATGACTGAACCCATATGAACAAGTCATTGGTGTTTGGTGATGAGTTTTTGGCTCAAGGTCTGCATTTACAGTCACACCAGAGGTGTTAAACTGGGATTAGGACTTGGTTTTATGCAGACCAGTCAAGTTCTTCCAACTTGTATTAGAAGCACACAATTTCCTAGAATATCATTATATGCTTTAACATTAAGATTTGTACTCATAGAAATTACTAAAGTAGTCAAACCTGTTCATTAGAAGGGGGCGACCCAATACTTTTGGCAATATAGTGTATCTTAAATGGGCCATTATGGTATCCTTTACATGTAAAAAAAAAATAATAATAATAAAAATAAAAAGGCCCCATTCATTGTAATTGCAAGGAAAATGTGACCAGTAAATAAAAAAAAAGAAAAGTCAAAAATCTTTCCAAAATAAATATTCATAATATATTTGGGACACTAAGAACATAAGTACATAAAATTATTATTATTATTTTTTCTATAACACTTGATATGGCTAATAACAGACAGAAAATGTGAATTTGGACAGTGAACAGTAAATACTTACATCCTCATCAGCTTCTTGATGCTCTGAGGCCTGAATCAACGAGAGAAACTGATTTCAATAAAACAGTAGAGGGAAACAGACCCTTCATAAGAGCTAATATAGAGATTAAACACATACTGATTACTCTGGAGAAAGGCAAGTGCTGCAAGTTCACTTTAAAATCTTATCAAAATGCAATGACACAAATTCAAACACTTACTGATGTCTGCAAGCACATTAGAGTGCTAAAATGGAAAATAAAATGACTTCTCTAGGTAAAACAGAACTGGATTCTTTGTAAATAACTCAAATCAATGTGACAATTTAAGTAAGAATGACTTTATACGTTTGTTATCCATCTCTGAATCACTCACTTGACAAAATGTTTCACAAATGTCCAGCAGACAAAAAAAAACTCCTTAAGACTTTAAAATATTTGAACATGGATATTATTGGACTGTTTTCATTATTCACTTTATTATTATAGTATACTGTTTTTATTACTATTTTATTATTTTTAAATATAAAAAATGATATATTATGACTTTTCCAGGGAGAGTATGCTTTTCACAAACCTTCTGCAAATTACTGTAATTTTATTTTATTCTATAATAAAATATATTAAAAGATATATATTTTAAAAAAAACAGTACAGTATTGAACAAACCTCACAGCCCAAATTTCACTCACTTCTAATAAAATAAGACATTAAGCAAACAAAATAAGCACAATGCTCATTTTGACTGTTTGACTGAAATATTTTCTGGATGCACAAATGCCACTTTGTTCAGGCACATGCATGATTTGTAATCACAGGAATTGCAAAACAATGAAAACCCCTCCATACGGCAGTGGTGGGCCGTGGGCAGCACAGTGGGCAGGGTTTGCGTCTCCTGGCGCACACTCACCAGCTTGGCCTGCTTCTCTGCCTTCTTCGCTGCTTTCTCTGCTTCCTTCTGCTGTTTCTTCAGGGCTTTCTTGGACTGGGCCTGCTGCTCCTCCTCGCCGGCTCTAAAACAGGAAGACACCACACAACAAAAACAGCTCTGTCAAACTTCCATCTACCTTTTTTTAAATTTCCTTCCGGGAAGCTTTTCTGAAAGATGGGGAAAAGCATTCCAACCTCGGCTTACACACATAGGCACAGCACCCCGCTGGCTTTTAAGTAGCTGTGTCTTTCATCTATTGTTTCAACATGCCCAAAAAAACAACAGAGGCTAAATTAGACTTTCATCAGTAACGTCTGCTTGTTTGTGCTCCTGTGGTTTAGGTAGTCCAGTTATAGCAGCACAGGAAGAGTGATGTCTGTCTACAGTAGCACATATGTAACATCATTCATGTGATATGGTTGTCCCATACTGTAGCAACAGACTGATATAACAGTAACGAATGGGAATGAGAACATGGAAGTGGCAGTAACGATCGATAATGAAAAGAGTTGTTTCAGTTCACTTTTAATGATGTGATTTCAATTCAGTTCCACATATTGGCAACGGCAGTTTTTCAGTCTCTATTTGGTCACATGATCACAAGTGCATATAGTAACTAACACAGTCATTAAAAAGAGGCTGTAGTGGAAGCATGGTGAGTGTGTCAGATGGTACTGAATAATTGCCAAACACTTAGGCAATTCATATTTTATATGTATTTACACATTAAATGCCCAAAAAAATTATTTAGGGTAAATTGTCAGTTCTCTTGTATAATGTCTTGATATACACACAACAGTTCAAAGGCTTGGGCTCAGTATGATTTTTTTTTAAGAAATCATTACTTTTATTCAGCAAGGAAAAATTATAATGAAACAAAAAATATATACTATTTCAAATAAATTATATTCTTTTGATCTTTCTTTTCATTATAGAACCCTAAAAAAAAATTATCACAGTTTTCCCAAAAACATTAAGCAGTACAACTGTTTTCAGCATTGTTAATAATAATAATACATTTTCTTAAGCAGCAAATCAGCATATTAGAATGATTTCTGAAGGATCATGTGACACTGAAGACTGGAGTAATGATGCTGAAAATTCAGCTGTGCATCCCAGGAATAAATCTCTATTTTAAAATAAATAAAAATTAATGCTGTCAAACAATTAATCGCATCCAAAATAAAAGTTTTTGTTTACATAATATATATGTGTGTGCTGTGTATATTTATTATGTATATATAAATACACACACATACAGTATATATTTAGAAAATATTTACATGTATATATTTATATTCATATAATTTGTATATAAATATAATTAATATATAAACATAACATATTTTTCTTAAATATATTCATGCATGTGTGTGTATTTATATTAGGGCTGGTCCGAATACTATTTTTTGAGCTTCGAAGCTTCGGTATAAATCAATATAGAATATTCGAAGCTTCGGAGGGAGGGGGCTGAACATATTCTTCTCTCTAATAAAGGCAGGAATCTCTGTGCGTCTGTCTGTCTGTTTGCATTTTTATTATGTCGAGAACCATTCATCCAATCGACGCATGGCGGGTGTGTTGCAGCGGACACAAGGGAGTGCAGTGTCGCATTTCGGTGCAATATGGACACGCGACACGTTCAGAATTAATAAACTTTTAATAAAGTACAGAACAGTGCGAGCCAGAAGCGGTGCGCTTCACGTGGACAGGGCTTATATGCTCCGAGAATGGACACTGCACTAGTGATTAGGGCTGAACGATTAATTGCATTTGCGATAATATCGCGATATGAGAAAACGCGATTCTTCAACCACAGAGGCTGTGATTACACTTTGTCACGTGACACGCGAGAGTAGGAGTAAAGCTGTGTGTTCGACTTGAAGATCGATCGTATGACATCAAAGTACGGCAAGATAAAGCATAAGGAGACGTCTGCTCTCTTATAGCTCTCACAGTACTTTGATGACACACACCGATCGGTCTAGCAGCGCTGCTTCAAGTCAAACACATCTAAGCAGTCTTCAGAGGAAGCATCAAGTTGGCACGCTATGTTGTCAAGTCTGCAGTTTGCCGCGGGTTGTTTTCGTGTCCGCGGGTCTTACATAACATGCAGAATTGACGCGCTACATGTAAACGATATCCTTTGTTGTGTTTTCCTGTCAAAATAACGGAGTTCCTTTGGAATTCTTCAGCTTTTAAGAACTACCGGGTTCTCCGCTAGTGGGCGGAGCTAATGCGTAAACGGCAATCTCATTGGCCGGCGCTCACCTATCATCGTCCCTGTTTTGATTTCAGCGAATCAGTTCGAGCGAACGCAGACAACCTGATTAATATTCATGAACCCAGCAGCTCAATAATCCTTAGTGCGTTTTATATTGTTATTAGTAGTAGAATTCGTAGTAGTTTTGTTATCTTATCAGTATTATTTGTAGATTTCTTTTTCCTTTTTTTATAGAAACACTAAATGACAAACAATATCTTAAGCACCACCACCAGTCCTAAGTTCAGTCAACATGACAAATACATTCATACATGGTTATTCTAATTACTAAAGTTATATCATCATATACTGCTCAAATTTAATGCTAAATTATCATAATATCATATTATAATGTTTTGACTGACTGATGCTAAGTGAGATTTAAAAAAGACTGTGCCATTTTACAAACATAAGCTTTATATAGATATAATTGAAAATCATTCAATTGATTATTGTAAATATTATCAACCCTCTATGGACACCTTGGCAATATAATCTCCATTGGCTTGTCATTTTTTTAGTTTACTCACCAGACCAATATTAATTATCTGATATACTATAAAAAATGACAATGCAGATTATTGCCAAGGGTGATAGAGGGTTGATAATATTTCAATAATCAATTGAATTTGATAGGTGTCTCTCACATTGTCCCACAGAAACATTAAAATTGTGTAGATTAGTGTGCGATGTTTTATAATAATAATGTATTCTATTTAGTGTCCATTTCATTCATTTAACATTTAATACTGGGGACATCCAAGTTATTTGACATATTTCAACATTTTAAAAAAAAAAAGTAACAATAGTTACTTTCCCTGGTAATTAGTTTATTTTATAATGATGTAACTCAGCTACTATTTGTGAGAAGTAACTAGTAATATAACTAATTACTTTTTTAAAGTAACGTGCCCAACACTGCATACTATACAATGATTTATTGCTTGTCTTTGTTGAATAATACAGAATATAAAGAATCGCATATTAAATCGCAATCGCAATATTGGTAAAAAAAATCGCAATTAGATTATTTTCCAAAATCGTTCAGCCCTAATACACACTACACTGTAAAAAAAAATCTTTAACATTTACGGTAAAAAACTGGCAGCTGTGGTTGCCGGAATTCTACCATAAAAATATGGTAACAACATTTTAGGTTTTAACTTAAATTTACAGTTAAATACCATAATTTCTTTAACTGATATAATGTTAATATACCAACCTATTGAAGTACTGAAATCTGTTTTGTACCTTTGAAATACACTGATAACCACCAAATGCAGGTGGTGATGAGAAAGTCACATGATGAACCAAAGCCCATCACAAGCAGCTTTTAAATAATAACATGTATAGAAGGTGCACAGCGTCATTCACACAAACACTGAACACCATCATGGTGAGACTCATTAAACTGAAATATGTAATAAACATTAATTTAACAACATTAGATGTAACATACAACCCTAACAAACACAATTGATAAGAAAAAACTAAGAAAAAACATCAAATGCAAACAAAATTTGAAATGCAATGCAGGGAATTCTGGGAACGTCAGCTTATGTTTTTTCCCTGTAAATTTTACAGGAACTTACAGTTAACCATTTAACAGGTTTTTACTATAGAATTTTCACAGTTTTTTACCGTTAAAATCATGGTCATTTTTTACAGTGTAGCTTATTTCCTCTATATAATGATATGACAGGAAACAAGCTTACTTAGAAAAAAAAAATCACTCATTTAGATATTGTTTGTCTTAGTTATCATAAAAATGAAATCAGTTACTCTGAAATGACTTTCCTTTTTGGCATTAACACCTGAGTCCATTCCTTCATTAGTTCAGACACTTGGCTAACCAACTCCATTAACCAAGTGAGTCTAACATTTGCCAAGACCACCATCCATCCATCATTAGTTAATACGGCAGAGATGAATTACCAAGCAGTACAACAGTTATTAAAACAAACACAATTACACCCCAACAATATGTAAACTGATCACAGGGCAGAGGTTAAAGGAAATGACATGCCTCTGTGATCTCTCTCATTATATAACACATGGTTTCTGGTTAACAGGACTGACCAACCGCTTTAAATACACTCATTTGCTGAATTTAAATTCTGTGCTCTCTCTAAGGATATGAATGGCACTATTTAATCTGAAACCACAAGAGTAACAGGTGGTCAACAACACGAGCAGAACAAACCCATGCTCCACCTCAAGACATTTAACAGAATTTACTATTACACTAATTACTCCAAACAACAGAGAAACTGTGACTCCACTGCATAGTCTTGCTCTTTATCCAACACTGATCTACAAAGAGCCTCCAAAAACAGCAGAATCTGGGCAGGCGACCATATGGCAGCCCTCAGGCAACACAGGATCAAGTGCCTGTACACAGAGCTACAGAAGTTTAAACACAATGGATCAGTGAAAGTCTTCCCCAGCACTAACACTGCCAACGGTCCAGCCGCGGGCACCGCTGAGGCCTCAACCGTGCCAAAGTGTGCAATAAACAACTCCACTCCCCCTCTGCATTATGCATCAGCACGTAACGCAGCGGAGGACATAAAGGGCCACAGTGAAGGTATGCACAGCACGGAGCAGTTTTCAAGGGAATTCACGGATGACGGTCTCTCAAAGCATCGCTGTAATATCTGCTCACAGGAAATTGGAGGCACTGAGGCAGATAGAAGAGAATGAGAAGGCTGCCGATAATTAAAGGCCTGTGCCAGATTCGAGGTTATGTATTTACACAGAAACACAAGCCCCGGAGCAGAGCAGGGCTATAAAAGTAAGGGTGGAGCATTCAGATGCCCTCCACGCCACCCCAGAAAGCAGATGATGACGCATCAAATTATAGTTTATATATTAAACCATAGACAGTATTGTTCAGATAACACTGCTTTGGGCACAGCATAGCATTATTACATAAATAATCAGTTTAAAAATTAATCTGCTATAGCCTAACTAACATGAAAAAAATCAATGTAATTAATATCTGAGATCAAAAATCTTTCTTACTTTCACTTTGGTTTTTGAAAAGTAAAAGTATGTAAGGTGTTTACTTGTTGGAAATTATACTATTAAAATAACTATTATTATAATGGTCTCTTTTATCTGATACAGGGTTCCCAAACCTATTGATCAATTCATTTTCATGACTTTATAGATGATTTTCCACATTAATTATTGGAAATACTTTTCTTTTGAGCTTTATATTATTTATCATAGAATCCTGAAAAAAAATATCACAGGTTCCACAGAAATTTTTTTTTATATATATATATATATATTAAGCAGCAGAAATGTTTTCAACATTCATAATGACAATAATTGTTTCTTGAGCAGCAAATCATTATCATCAATGTGTCCTTCATTATGCCATTAATACACATCACCTTGATTATTAAAAACTGGTAACCATCTGCAACCAGTATCACTGCTTATACATATCAAATGTTTTCTTTTACAACATAAAATTCCTCCACAATAACTCTGTTTATTAACTATTGCATTTTAAACGTCTCCACGATGGACACCTAAGAGTTTATTATCTTCTATATCAGTAAATTGATTCCAAACTAAGTTATTAAGACAAGATAATTAACAAATAAAACTTAAAACTGTGGCAAAATCTATTTAGCATGTCTGCTCACTTGTTTAACTCCAACTGTTAGTATATAAAGACACTGTTCAGCTGTCAGTTAAAGATCTGTAAGTGCTGATGCAATCATCTGCAACACTATTAGACTCAGCTAGCAGCAACACAAGCTAATCAATGCCCTGAACACAAATATTACACATCCGCAGAAAACAACGAGATTGTGTTCTCACCCCTGAACATTGTCTTTAGTCATAGTTCGGCTCTGAAGGGATGTGGTGTAACAAAAGCACTAGATATTGAAGATTTCGGGTTTGTTCATGTGCAGTGACAGCCACTGGTGGGCATGTGGAGAAGTGCGGAGGTGTTTAGCTGTTGCACATTCACAGCCTCCTCGCGGCGAGTCCGTGTAGAACACGTCTCCTCGATAAAAGGTTCCTACTTACTGGTTTATCCGCACGCGCTCAGTGCAGCTCGCTCGGCTCGTGTAAATAAAACAGTGAAATTAATAAGTGAAATAAAACATTGCAATCTTGCTGCCATCCCAGAAAAATAATGAGTTAAATATGAGTTAAATCAAATAAACCCTGTGAATATGCTCTGCCTCTATAGTCACTTCAGGGCTGCTAAAACGCTTCTGTAACACGATGAATATTAATTTCCGAGAAGCATAGACATACTGTGGAACATGTAAACATATATGTGACCCTGGACCACAAAACCAGTCATAAGTGTCAATTTTTTCAAAATTGAGATTTATGAATCATCTGAATGTTGAATAAATAAGCTTTCCATTGATGTATGGTTTGTTATGATAGGACAATATTTGGCTGAGATATAAATATGTGAAAATCTGGAATCTGAGGGTTCAAAAAAATCTAAATATTGAGAAAATCGCCTTTAAAGTTGTCCAAATGAAGTTCTTAGCAATGCATATTACTAATCAAAAATTAAGTTTTGATATATTTACGGTAGGAAATGTACAAAATATCTTCATGGAACATGATCTTTACTTAATATCCTAATGATTTTTGGCATAAAAGAAAAATCTATAATTTTGACCCATACAATGTATTTTTGGCTATTGCTACAAATATACCCCAGCGACTTAAGACTGGTTTTGTGCTCCAGGGTCACGTATATTACATGCATACTCTATATATTATATGTTTATATGTTTCTCAGTAGGATTGCTTCATATGATCAGTGTCACTGGATAATTAAGGAGTCAATAAACAGTCTCGAAACACCCTTACTCTTGAGTTACAGACCACCCGTTCTGTTTGTTCTGTTCAGTTGTGGCTATAAAGTCTTTCAAGAGCTATCGGTCACAGGAGGTCCTGATGCAGGAAACCTTCCTGATCCTTCAGACAAAACTATGTAAACGTGATAATAAACCAATGGCAAGAGCAGCAAATACAGTCTGATAAAGCTCTCTTTACAGCTATATTTACACATCTAAATAAACAGAGCGATCACATTTCTGGACATATTTGAGAAGCAGCTGGCTTTAATACAGCAAGTCATTTTTTTTTACCTTCATTACTTTCTAAATACAGTAGGCTATCATCCCTGCTGGAAAAAACAATAGACACCATCACAAAATTAGTAATGGTTTTACTGGTTATAATGGGATTTGCATGGGTTTTAATGGAAACTGTAATGGACCCTGTGGTCTCTACTGGTAATTGGTCACTTTCTATTGGTGGCTTGTTAAAACCAATACATCCTTATGGAATATGTCCCAAAACACACTACAGAAAACCATTTTTAATGGTTTTAATGGTTAAAAGTTGATGGTTTGTAATGGTATTTGTAGTGGAAACCATTAGGATTTTCAGTGATGGTTCTATTGTTTTATTCAGCAGGGATCTTTCTATTGTTCTTTTCTTTAAGACATTAATTATTAAAGGCATGAATTATCAAAGGGCTGTGATTTGAGTGACATCTGTTTTTGACCTGTGATGTGCTTGGCTAAGGGTTGTCTGAGATCCGGGATTTGATCATATAGGGTTTTCCCAGCAGATTTCCAGAAGCTCCTTTTGGTTTGTCTCTTTTCAAATGGCAGTTAGAGATGGAGAGATGGTCCAGCTGAGCTCAATGGAGTGTTAATGGTGTGCCGTGGCTTTGAGAACAGCTCTTATGCTAATGACAGAACCATTCCAACATTTCCAAATGAACAAATGCAGCACCGAATGCTCTATTTTTACTGGTCTCTTACTGTGAGAGCAGACTCTGAAAAATAACCATAAACCTTAAAGTCTGATGCAGGGTACTTCACACCTCATTGGACTCTTTAGAAACGGTAATTTTAGCCCACTGTGTTAAACATGAGTTCAGCCATTACAATATAAACCTTGTGAATATCTATGTTCTGCCACTGTGGTTTATAGTTTCTTGCTTCTGTAATGCAATAGACCACAACTTGATGACTGAAATCTTTGCATTGCAAACAGGTCAAAAGTGCATGTCTTCATACAGTATCAACAGTAATATCAATTCTTAAGAAGGTAAGAATTTACTGAATTTACTAAATCAAAAGATAAAATTAAGAATATTTGTCATTTTTCTTCTTTCTTTGCATATAAAAATTACAGCTTTTAAGAATTTTGCATTTTGACTTTTTTTTTATTAATAATTCAAATTATATATATATATATAATATAATATATAATTTGTATTTTATAAATATACAATTTTATATATATTAATTTATAATATATATTTATATATACAATTTTATTATTTAAAAGTAGTGCTTTTAATTGTGTCAATTAATCACATCCAAAATAAATGTTTTTGTTTACATAATATATATATGTGTATACTTTGTATATTTATTATGTATATATAAATACAAACACATGCATGTATATATTTAAGAAAAATATGTTATGTTTATATATTAAATATATTTATATACATCATAAAATATAAGAATATAAATATATAAATGTATATAATCATTAGGGAAATATTGTATATAATAAAACTAAAACTTGTAAGATATTACAACAACAAAGTAGAGGATAAAATGAATTTAATTGTCTTTTGTTTTTTATCTTTTGTGGGACAGGTTTTATCAAGACCCATTAAAATGTTTCTAAACTGTTTTTTCTCTTATACCAGTATAAGACATTACATTTGTATTCTGCAGATTTGATCGTTTCAAACTTTACATGTTCAAACTACCTGATTAACTTCTTTTGCTTGTTATCTGATACAACAACAGAAGTCCCGAAGGACGGCCAATTCTGTGCCTTTGTATGTTGATGGGTGTCTTGTATCAGCAGTTGCTTAAAATGCTAAAGAACACAGATGTTCTTAAAATTACAGACCCTCTCCTCAGCCATTCTGTTCAGCGGGAGATCAGGTGCAGCTTTTGTTTTGGTAACTTGACAGACCTTCACTCCACTTCAGCTCTACCCCACCCCCCACTGAGAGACTGGGGTGGAGGGGTGTGTGTGTGTGTGTGTGTATGTGTGTGTGTGTGTGTGTGTGTGTGTGTGTATATGTGTGTGTATGTGTATGTGTGTGGTATGTGTATGTGTGTGTGTGTGTATGTATGTGTGTGTGTGTGTGTGTGTGTGTGTGTGTGTGTGTGTATGTGTGTGTGTGTGTGTGTGTGTGTGTGTGTATGTGTGTGTGTGTGTGTGTGTGTGTGTGTGTGTGTGTGTATGTGTGTGTGTGTGAGTGTGTGTGTGTGTATGTGTGTGTGTATGTGGGTGTATGTGTGTGTGTGTAAGTGAGTGAGTGTGTGTGTGTGTGTGTGTGTGTGTGTGTGTGTAGCCACTGGAGAGAAGTAAGATGACACTGTCAGACCTCATTAAAATTGGTGATTTTTAGGTTTTATTATGAAATGGAAGTAAAAATGCAACAATTGTGACATGATTAAATTACAACCCCTGTTTTTTACAGTGTGAGCTACCATTTCAATAAATATCAAAAAGCTTATGGAGCAATAGGAAAAGCTAAGTGCACACACACACACACACAAAATGGCAAACAATGAACTATGTACAAATAATTTACACTACACGTTCAGAATCAGACAAAAGACTATGCAGCAGCTTGCTAACATTTCCTGATAAGAACTTCTGCAAGTACAGACTTTGTCAAGGCTCTGCCTTTAGGTCCAGCAATAAAAGTACTAAGAAAAAAATACTAACATAAAAAAAAAAAAAAAAAAGATTAATTTAAGTAGTTGAATAAAAAGTGTTACAAAATAACAATTATTAACACAACAAGTTCACAATATACAAAAAGTGTAGTAAAGTCCTTTTCAAAAAATTAAATGAAAGCTTAGTCATCCACGAAGGAAAGTTTTTTGTACAAAGTGTCCATTAACTGGACAGGACACTAGATGACTCCGACTCAGTAGATACTGATGATATAGGACCTCTTTTCTTGGTCAGCATCTTGAGACTTGATCTACTGCTGATGCTCAGAGCGTTACGGGCGGATTTACTGAATTTGACTCCCAGGAAAGCATAAAGGATGGGGTTGAGACAGCAGTGGAAATACGCAAGCGCCTCGGTAAAGAAGATCCATTTCTCCAGACCCTGCTCCAGAAAACAGCTGTGAGATATGACATTCAACATCACCAGAGCGTCCACCAGGATGCCGGCGCAGTAAGGCAACCAGCAGATGAAGAAGCAGAGGATGAGGATGACCGTTGTCTTCAGCGCCTTCCTCTTCAGGACCTGACCTTTGGAGTTCTTGGACAGTCTTGAGATGATGATACAGTAACAGGTCAGAATGATCAGACCAGGCAGCAAAAAGCCAACGATGATGTGCTGGAAACGGAAAACGGCCTTCCACACTATGTTGGCTTGCTGTGGGTAGGTGTGCTCGCAGATGGTATTCACGCCCGTGTTGTGGACTTTGGCGAACACCAGATCGGGCACGGTGAGCAGGGTCGCCGGAAGCCAAACTCCAATGTAGATCACCTTTTCTGCGAGCAACCTCCTAAAGCTCTGGCTGTTTGTGGCACGGACCACCGCCAGGTACCTATCCAGGCTGATGAAGGCCAGAATCAGCACGCTGCTGTACAGATTCAGAGTGTAGATCATATTGACAGTGACGCACAGAAATCCCCCAAAAAGCCATCCGCTAGCCGCATCCACAGCCCAAAAGGGTAGCGTGAGGACAAACAGGAGGTCGGCGATGGAGAGATGCAACCTGTATTTGTCAGTCATGTTCTTTGACTTCTTCTGGAAGCCCATCACAAGCACAACAAGTCCATTGCCAATGATTCCCAGGACAAATATAATCCCATATACAATAGGGAGAAAGATCTTCGGGGAGTCATTGTTGACCGATAGGTCACAGAAATCGTCAAAGTCAAAGTCTCCAGATCCAGAGTCTGAGCTGTTGTCTAAAACAATGTGCTGCAGAAAATAACAGTATGTTGATTAATTTCACATAAATAATACGTTAAAAAAAATCACAAAAGTTACATCAAACATTGTAAATTACAAATACATTTAAAAACATTAAAACAGATTTTATTTTTTTAAAACTTCTTAAATGTTTTAAAACAACCTAAATGGTAAAACGTGACACCCAAAGTGCAGGTTGCAAGACATGATACACATAAACAACAGACTAAGCCTTATTAGTATCTAATCAAACTTCAGAGCGATTTACTTTTGTTCTAAATCAACTTACATCGTAAAATTCCATGCTGTTCAAACAGATGAACGTATAAACCGCGCAAAAGTCTCCACACACTTCAGTCAACGGAGCTCCTCCAGCAGCTTTTAAATAGTCCTCCGTGCCGTGGAGCCTGACACGCCCCTTTTTATTCAACAGGGCGGGGCCATGATGTAGGCGGAGCTCAGCAGGGCAGCGCTCTCGTGCGCTGTATTCTGAATGCACACTGCCTCCAATGGTTATTATTGACATAACCTTTATATTTGTGTTTCACTCGTGCCTGGCACAAAAATAGTTTGTACAGACTTTTTGTTTTTGCTGCTATCAATGACACTGCTTGTATTACAGATAGATAGATAGATAGATAGATAGATAGATAGATAGGCCTATCACAAATATACCACAAATATTGCAATGACTAAGGAAGTGTATTTTTTTATTCATTTTAAAATTTATTTTATACTATAATTTATATTTGATTTAATAGCCTATTTGATGTTGCTTTATTTATTTGCTAAGCAGCTACAAGGGAGATAATGAGCAGTCAGCAGGTCGTTATCACAAATTAAGTCCCTTAAGGACAATACCAGCCCTCTGTTTGTGTTGGGGTCCTGATCATCTGTCAGGGTTTATTTTGTGTTAAAGGAACAGTTCACCCCAAAAAAAAAAATTTGTTTACAAAACAAAACAAAAAACAAAACTCACCCTCAGGTCATTCAAGATGCAGATGAGTTTGTTTCTTAATCAAAACAGATTTGGTGAAATTTAGCATAACGTCGCTTGCTCAGCAATGGATCCTCAGCAGTGAATGGGTGCCGTCAGAATGAGAGTCCAAACATCACAATAATCCACACGACTCCAGTCCATCTGTTAACATTATATAAAGTAAAACGCTGTGTGCCTTTAAGAAACAAATCCATCATTAAAGCATTTTAAATTCAAACCATCACTTCTTGTAAAAATACAGTCCATAATCTATTATAATGCTTCTTCAGTGAAAAATCCCATCCCCTGTTATCCTCTTACATCAAAATATTTGCTTAGAACTGTTTTGGATTACAATGTAATGCTAAATTTCTCCAAATTTGTTTCTGATGAAGAAACAAGCTCATATACATCTTGGATACATCTTGCATTTTCAACACATTTTCATTTTTGGGTGAACTATTCCTTTAAAGACCATCGTATCCCTTACATATTCATTTAATCAGATCAACTGAAGTGAACTTTCCCACCACCTAAACTGTCCTCCCAGACACCCCAGCAGTTGTGTTTATGATCATGTTTCTTGGGTGAAGAACAGTGTGAAGGCCGTTGCTTGTGGTGGCTTCAGGCTTTGTAGTGTGATTTACTAGATGACAGGTCTCCTCTGGTCCTCTTTGCAATTTGTTTCGTGCAGAACTCTGATTGTTGAAGGAACCGTGAGCGATGAAAGAAGAAGGTCACGCAGTCACTTCCATCATATGCCTAGACTAACAGTTCACGACAGATCCAAACTCTCTGTGACTACTAAATCTCAGCTATGACAGAATCACATTTCTTTGAAACATGAGACACTTATTTAAGTGATTTCATTTTTGAGCAACATCTTCGCCATCCAGTCAACTTATGTTTCTTGCAGTGTTAGTTGTTATGTCTGTCCTCTCATTAGGTCGATCCCTGATGGTGCTCTTATCATTAGAGCCCTGTGGACCGCACAGATGGAATTCCTCCATCTATTGTGTTACTGTGAAACATCAACAGCATGGGCCTCTGGTGAGTAATGGATACGGAATGAAGATGACTCAGGAAAAATATAAGGAGATGTAAAAGTGTTCACTGACAGATGGAGACATGAGAGAATTTTATGCACTTTTTCTTAAGGATCATGTAACTGTGTCCAATAACAATAAACACTTGATCCAACATACCATACACTTCAGACACTTAAAGATCTAGAGCTTATAATATAAATCACTCAGCAAATGTATTCTGTACCTGTTATTCTTTCTGTGTTTTATTGTATAATAGACCAGAAAGGCAAAGCTTATAGTTGCAACTGCACATTACATAATGCTTATTAACTAGTAAATGGAAAATTATGGAAATGTTATGATTTCTAGGTCAATAATCTAATAAATTTGCAACATTCAACGCTATGATTTTCAATTAAAACTGCATTAACTTATACAAATGCAAACTGTAAGCATTTTCACAAGTGGATTCAGACTTGAACTCGAACAGGTTTTGACAGGTCGTTCCAGGCTGAATTATTAACTTGGCAATGTCTCCATGTTTTGTTTTCTTTCAATTATATGAGTGAGGGTCAGGTCAGGAGGATGTGTTTCACTAACCAGAGCTAGAATCCCCCCTGTGAAATATAAGATACCCTGTCCTGAGAGCACTAAACACAAGCTGTCTGTATATATGCCACATGTCCGGAATACAAAGGATCCGTGTGTTGTTTAGAATTCCAATAAAACGTGTGAAGAGCGGCAAGGGAGCTAAGGAGCAGGGAATGAGCATGGAAATAAGGTAAAAGAATGCAGCAGAGATAAAGAACGAAATGTGTAAAGCCTCCAGAGAGTAAACAATGCTTGTTTTGCAGCCACAACTCATTCATGGCCGTCAGCAAGCTTGAAAAGGATCACATTCATAATAATATGAGGGCTGAAGGATCAGCTCTGGTTCATAAGATAGTGCTTTTTGGAAAATATGCATTGATACATAATTAATCATAAAATTCAGAGCTAGGGGGTTTCCAGCTATTACGACCCAGCTGTTTGTGTGGAGTTTTTTGTGCTTTGATCTGACATTAAAAACCCCAAGAAGGCTGAATTGTTGTTTTTTTTCATCCTGATTTGCTTTTTAAAGTCAAATTTTTAAATACAGATTTAACAGGTAAATATATCACATGATTACAGTACAGAAATTATTCATTTGCATGACAGAAAAATCAGATAATGATCCTCTTTAGTTATTTCAAGGGACAAATACTAGCTATGTTTTAATTAAATATGTTTTAATGAACTAGTTTCATATGCAAAATAGAATCTAAACATCTCTAAAAGCTCATTTTAAGATCAAGGGTTATTAGGTTTTATCTGCTCTTAGTTGGCACATCATTTAGATCAAGATAGCTGAAGGGTTTTTTGTGAGCTGGAAAACATACATCTTTTACTTATGCTTCTGCTTTGGGATATTTGTTAATGTACATGCATGTTGGATGGCTGTTGCCTAATTAATTCCAGCATCTTTGTGGTTGTGTTCTGCATATTTTTCACCCACCTCCTCTCATAAAGAGCGAGTGAAATATAACCAGGGCAATGACATGATAAGATTTGCCCATTCGTGTTCTAGCTCGGAATATTTTTCATCTTTCTTGACTAAATGATAGTGTTACTCACATATCATAAAGCATACCTTCTCAGTTTAGGCGTGTGTCAGTGAAAAAATCCAGTTCTTATGTATTCATGACACTGAAACATTGATATTCAGTAGGTTTAGATACACAACCACAGTTTTAAGCCTTTAGCAAATCACAGAAACAATTAGGAAATGTCTTAACGGACTGTTTAAATGAAGTCTTATGATTAAACAATGGACATTTTTAAGGACAAAGGTTCGCCTTATCTACGAAAGGCACCTTTTTATGCTTCCTACTTGGGTGTGGGGCAGACTCCTTGACTTTCTGAAAGCTCTTCCTCTTATAGCATTAGGTCATGGCTTTGAGCTTTGAAATTAGAGGAGAGGGCCATTTATTCACAGGAGAATTTGTTGGACAGGCATGAGATGTGCCTTCATCAAGTTTGGAGTCGATTTCAAAAGCTATACTATTCAGATTAAAGTTTGTAATCAAAAATGTTGACTCTCATTTTGCCGATTTGCTGCATGTTGTTTGCACGTGGGCTATACTGAAACCACGTAAAACAGGCAGTCACATGTTGTACCATGAGCTTCGTGTGGGTGCCCGAGGTGTTGACTTTCAACAGGAAGCACTACGGTTTGCATCTAAAAAATAAAAATCACTGACACATTTTCTTTGCCCACACGTCCTGACACGACTTCACTTCGAAAACGAAGGGGTAATGAAAAAGGAAAAAATAGGTGGGTAAAATGAAATTTCAAATGGTGACACTTCCCCTGGGGTGTTGCTTGGAATTTATATTCATTATTGGCTCATAGCCCAAACAAACCACAACAGCCTTTCTTGGATGAGATGAAGTCTGAAGGGAAGGGTGTTTGCTGTTTCTCCATGATAACTTCCTACCTTCCTTCACTAACGACTAAATTGTGGTTTAATGTGCAATACTGAAAGTGACCAATGGAAGAGTAGGGTTAGTATGTCACATCGGATTACAAAACAGCCAAAGCCTTTTTCCTATGTTGGGCATGATAGCAAAATATAGTGTTATTGCTGCTATTTAGCTGTTATGTTGGGTAAATGTCCATTAAATGGTTAGGCAATCGTTTGGTAATTAGACCTCATAGGTGCAGCTTCCCTCTGTCTGTTATTCTATCAGAGGGAAATTATCTAAAAAGTCACTCCATAACAATAGTAACCTACATTTTTGACCGACTTGCCAGCTGTTTTATTTACAGAGCTACCTGTGTCTGAACTTTCAATAGAGCCCATTGTGTGCATTCATCAGGAAAAGCACTATGACTATCTGTGACAGAAGGGTTGAGGGGCAGCACTCCTTTTGCTCCCTTTCAAGTGTCCCCAGCTCTAAATCCACCCATATGGCCAGAGTGGCTTAAGTAGAGGAGAAAGGGCACATCAAACACATGGCCTGTTCAATTCTGCTTCACTTGACTCAGATAAGAGGGACGGTGCACCAGATGACAGCTCATAAGACCTCATGAGTAGGTGAACGGAAGAGTCATAAGCACGCTGCTGATGAGCGTTCAGTGCGCCCACTGCGCCCACAATGCAATTCAGTTGTTTATTATTTATTAGGCGACTGATGTGTGCCCTGTCCCCTGTCGAGTTAGATTTGAGGTAAAGTCAGTCAAGATATAGAGCAAAAACATCAGTGCTGATACTTCAAGAAAACAAACAATCAAAGAAAGTCCCTTCATTTCCTCTTACTTATGATATTGATATTCTAATTTCATAGGAAGCCAGGAGGAAGTGTAGAGTTGAGTCACTTAAGGCACTAGGACTTTTATTAAAATTATTAATCACTGGAACGTTTACTAAAATACAAAATATTAAGCATATTGAATATTTGGAACTGCATTTCTTAAATACATTTTTTATATTGTTAGTTTTGAGCCAAAATAGTCCTAAAATACTAAATATTAAATATACTTCATATTCCAAATACATTTTGTGATGTTAATTTTGAGGCAAAAAGTCCTAAATACTAAATATCCTCAATACATCTTTTAAAACATTTTTAGTTATTATAAAATAATATTTTTTGAGTGAAAATAGTTCTAAAATAGTAAACATATTAAATATGTACATATTTTAACATTTTTTTCAAAGTACTTTTTTTGTTTTTAATAATTTTTCATATTTTTAAATAAAAGTTCTGAATATTATAGAGCATCTTTAATATCCGATGATCACATTTCTCACAACTTAAATGTTATTTTCTGTGTTTTACATCTTTAGACAGATACAGTGGACATATTTTTAGGTAGCGAGAGAATAAATGGGCATATTGCAGGCCAGACTCGAACCCACATCACCATCATGAACATCAAAACATCAGGAATATTAGTGCTGCTTCAGAGCTCTCACATGCAGATGTTTCTTAAACACCAGACTGAAACAAAGCACTCATAACCAGCACAGTCATATAACGGCACACTTGGTCTTCACCAAGATCTGGTTTCTAGCCTGAAAGACGAGACCGGAGCAACGGCCTGCAGCAAGCTGAAAACAAATGGTTATTTTTCTGTGCTTCATGTCTGGAGGTGAAAGAGAGAGAAAGATGAAAAACAAGCACCTGTTAACATGACTTGTTTTTGTTCCTCAATTTCATAGGCTGTAAGCAATAATAATGGGCCACACAGTGAAAGTCTTGCCATAATTATAGGCTTCTCATCTGTCTGAACTTCAAATTCTGACGCCTGACTGCTGTGCGATGCCAAGTACTCACAGATACTTATATTTAAGTATATATTTTTGCAAAGTTTAATTTACTTTTCATTGGGGTGCACATGCACACACACCTTTTTTGCTTATTGCTGACTTTTATATGCAATGCAAACTATATAAATGACTCAATATTTCCCACACGGTTCATTAAACGTTTGTCATGTCAACAGATGATACTGTCTTGTTATTTGTATGTTTAAAGTATATCAAAGTCTGAAACTGAAAGGAGATTCCCATGAGGCTTTGTGTTTTAAGGAAAGCAAACAGAGTACTCTTTCTCCCGGCTAAAGTTTCCGCCTCCCGGCTTTTTCCGTGGACAGACAGGGAATATAACTCCCAGCATTAATGGCTTTGTATGTAACGGCTTCTTAGTTTATTTTGTATTACATTTCACGCCACAATTTCCCTTTTTTCCTGTTATGGCTTGTTAATTCTGAGATGTCTTCACTGATAAAACCTGTTGTTGACAGGCTCCAGACAGTGAAACTGAGAGGATTGCTGTGAAGATATAAGCATTGTGTGTTTACTTCATATTTAACAGTGTCAATTAAGGCTCAAACCCCTCGAAGACAGTCATAACAAAAAGTGGGGGGTCTTGAAAACGTTAAACATTTTAATTACACATTTGATCTGTTTTCAGTAAGCACAAAAGTTCAATTACAAGTTAGTTAGCTTGTCACACTTGGCTGAAATCACAAAGATATATTGAACAACATGTTCACATTTTGTTTAAAAGGCCATTTGGGTTGCGTGAAACTTCACCTACATATTTCTTTAAAACTAGACAGATATTGGGTGCTGTATATTTCTCATATGTCACATTCTTGTGTTCTGACTCACTCGCAGCAATGTGTTTTGAATCTGCTTGAATTGCATACAACTGTAAGCCCCTATTGTTCATAGCCAAAGTCACTTCACAAGACGCAGACGATTTGACAAGGGAAATCTTGTTCAGACCTCTTACTTAGAGCCCAGGAAAGTGCTCTTCACTCTCACTTCAAATCAAATCAATGTCTGATCAATCATGGGCCCTGAGCCTTCAGGGTGGCAGTACGGATCAATCTGCCATTTTTCAGGGGGTCCACTGACTGCTTATATCTAGGACTACGGCTGAGGCCTGTCTAATTGAATTAGCAGGGCCACGTCCCCGGGGTGGTTTCCATCTGGTTTTATATGTAACTGACAAGAACAAGTGACTTGAAGATACATCAACGATGCAGCTGGTAGTCCAGGAGGGAACTAAACTCTATAGAGGATGCAGAATGAGATAATATTTCCTTGGCATGGTTTCATAACGTGTTTTGAATAAGTCATGGTAAAATACACAAGTGTTAGAAAAACCCACGGAAATTACACGTCTAATTGTACATTCTGACTGTTGTTTCCTAACAGATGTTCTGTTATTGAGAACTAAAAGCATTTCTTGTGCTAACATTTTTTTGGCATTCATGGCTGATGTTAATTAAATCAATGTTATCATTCCAGGTGATGACGACACCTGTGCTTTCAGTTCATTACTCAGACTGAATCACCTATTATTGTCCTCAGTGTCAGACACCAGAAATGATTGCTCAACCAACTTCAGAGTGCTCAGACACCCATATCATATTTCCTTGCTTTTCCTTTGCAGAAGATGGGTTATTGGTAGTGTTCCTAAGGCCAAATCACTTATTTGACATTTATCAGGGAAGCCCAAAAATCTGAACCATAAAATAATTAAAAATAGGTCTGTTATTCAAATCACACGTTTAATGTGCCTGTGCCTTTGTTATAGCAGACAGCTTTATGACATGCAGCAGGAGGGTAGCATTGTGTCTCACCTAGTCAACCATTAGGCTACTAATAGTTACTAATACTTAGGGGTTGTTCTCAATGTGGTGTTCATTTAAAGGCATAGTTCACACAAAAATTACATTTCTGTCATAAGTTGTTTCAAACATAATTTCTGTCTAGTTGTTCCAAACCTGTATGAGTTTCTTTCTTTTGTTGAAGATAATAGAAGAATTCTTTGAAACCAATTTTGGTAACCAAACAGTTAACGGTAGCCATTGACTTCCATATATTTTTCCCATAATGTGGTAATTTTGATGGCTATCAACTGCTCGGTTCAAATTATCATCTATTGTGCATAACAGAAGAAAGAAACTCATACATGATGAAATAATTTTCATTTTGAGTGAACTATCCCTTAAACATATCTTTAATTAAAACTATTATTGCAGAACACAGGAATTAAACAATATGTAAACAATCCAATTTATATGACCTATATTTATTTACAGAAATATATTGTCATCATACCTTGAACTCATTTTGTCTGTTTGATGACGGCTGCTCAGTGAGTAGCTTGGGGGCAGTGAACACTATGTAGGGACCCTAACTTAAAAACAACAACCTATGAATGGGAACGCAGCTTGTGATGCTTCATGGAGCTCTGGATTCACACACACTGCACAATGCACACACACCAGATGAAAGCTGAAATCTGCTAATACGGGCAACAAAATATTAAAAGTACACTACTGATTTTGGCATTACACTCGCTGAGGATAATGCCTGAGAAGCAATTTCACTAATATAGTGCAATGATAATAAATAATCAACAATTATGATGTATGAGAAGGCAGAATTGACTGAGAACAGTCAAAGTGAAATAAATACGCACACATAAAATGTATGATGACTGTATAGAGACATTTACAGATGTATTATTTTGGATTTTTAACAAATGAACAACAAACAAAAAAAAAATATAAAAATAATTCTAATAATAATAATACTAATAAATGACATAAAATCTCAAACATTTTAGCCAATTTATAAATACAGCCTTTTTATAAGTCTATAAAACCGTTTCTGACTTCTTTATTCAATGACATAAGCAAATGACAAGAACACTCTAGAATGCAGGCGTTCTAAAATCACTTACATTAAGAAGTATTTGAGCATGAATGCCTGAACACCTTCCAGCAGAGCTGTTTTTACCAGTGCCATTTAGCCTGAACAAAACATGCAATAAAAATGAAGCCGTCTGCTGATGTCTGCGGGGTAATTAGCTCTCTCTTTCACTGCCTACCGAACTTCTGCCATTCAACATGTTCCTTCAAACACAGTGTTCCAGTGGCTGAACTCCTGGTGAACCTGGCCTGTGTTCTGCTGATGGCTGCTGCTTCTCATGTTGTTCAAACCTCAGAGAAACTTCCCCTGTCTAGTTACCCCCCCCAACCCAACCTAGCCTAACTACAGCCTGTTTATGCATGATAAAACCGCCTGTCTGAAATTAAATCAATAGCCGAGGACATTGATGAGTCACTGTCACACTACTCATCTGCACATTTCTCTGTTTTGCACACTGATTGCGTGAGAGCAACTGTTAAAAACAAGAAGTTGTGAGTTGTTTGTTTCCCTTTCTCAACACGCAGTGAGGTCATTGTCAAGCTAGAATTCACACTGGTCTGCTTTCCACTGGAAAAGATCTTGTTTTGGTGCGTTGTTGCTCTGTGGTCTGTCATGCGGACAGGGTTCATGTGAATTCACCTCGGTGTCACCTGTAATGAGAGAGGGGCTTATTCAAGATCAAGAAAGCCACATTAAAGCATGACCTCATGCTCTATGACATTTTAACCAACCGATAGAAGGGAAAACTAAAGTGGCCGCTGAGACTCGTCATGCTCTATATTGATCGTGTTAAAGTCCTATTCAATTCCTAAAGAGACATGAATAAATATTTAACACCCTTACACTTATGGGTGCCAGTGTTTTTTTTGTTTTTGAGGTGGCACAGATGGATGTCCGGTTCAGTTTAGAAACTTTTTCCACAGTTAAAAGATATAATATAGAAGAAATATATTTTTTTGCACATTGCATTCAAAATCCACTCTTCTCAAAAATCTACGGAGGCACGCTTGTCTTCCTGACATCTATTAGAGGGCAGATGGCCTCTTGTCTTGTATTGTTGGGGGTTTGGAGGACAGGAGGTGTGAAGTGTGGCCTGCTCAGAGTGAATAGCTTCAGCTCAGGCTTGAAGGAGCCACACACAAAGGCAAGCGCCCAGAGATTAGTGACATGACACAGCCATTCCGAAAGCACACAAGCGGAGCACGGAGATTGTGCTTTGTTGCTGTGGAAAACGGCAGAGTGACACATCTGGAGCAGAACTGCATTCGGCTCAGGGTTTCAAGGCTTCCCACCGGGCTTCTTTACACCATTATCTGCTCAATGGGTGGAAAGTCAGTGGCCACTTTCCTAAAATAGAGTACAAAGTAAGGTCTGAAACTCTTAAAAAAAAATTTCTCTTCCTTTTTCAATAAAATGGTCAGTAAACAGTGGTGTTTAACTTCATATGTTACATGTTGGATGGCAGCAAATCAGACATGACACTCCCCCACCATGATGAGTCTTTGTGTTGCCGCACACACGCTTGACACCATTGAACCAATAAGTTTATTTGCATTTCCATGTCCTTGTCTGTTTTATTTTGCATATCTTTAGAAGAGGCTTCCTTCTGGACGACAGCCATGCAACCGGCGTATGTTACCAGGCTGACCCCCCACCCTTCAACCTCTTGCTGCACTCATACGTCTATTTCCCAAACACAACCTCTGGATATGACGCTGAGCACGTGCACTCAACTTCTTTGGTCGACCATGGCGAGGCCTGTTCTGAGTGGAACCTGTCCTGTTAAACCGCTGTATGGTCTTGGCCACCGCGCTTTCAGGGTCTTGGCAATCTTCTTATAGCCTACGCCATCTTTATGTAGAGCAACAATACTTTTTTTTCAGATCCTCAGAGAGTTCTTTGCCATGAGGTGCCATGTTGAACTTCCAGTGACCAGTATGAGAGAGTGAGAGCGATAACACCAAATTTAACACACCTGCTCCCCATTCACACCTGAGACCTTGTAACACTAACGAGTCACATGACACCGGGGAGAGAAAATGGCTAATTGGGCCCAATTTGGACATTTTCACTTAGGGGTGTACTCACTTTTGTGGCCAGCGGTTTAGACATTAATGGCTGTGTGTTGAGTTATTTTGAGGGGACAGCAAATTTACACTGTTATACAAGCTGAACTACTATTTCAGAATTTCTTCAGTGTTGTCACATGAAAAGATATAATAAAATATTTACAAAAATGTGAGGGGTGTAGTCACTTCTGTGAGATACTGTATATGTATAAATTTTTTGTATACTGAAAAAAATAGTGTAGATTACAGAGAAATGACATGTAACACATTGAATAAAATTAAATAAGCAAAAACTCACTCATTTGAACTTCAATGTTAAACTTCTTGTTTCAATAATACTGTGTGATATGCATATAAAAATGAATTAATACGGTTGCAAATTTAACCTACTAGTTATTATAATAGCTGTGTAGATATGCAAACCATTGATTTATATGGGTATGATTGTTTTACAAAAAACTTTTTTACTCAACTTCCAGTAATTGAATGGTTTTGCCACATGCTGTCACTGGTTGTCAAAATGATGACGTTGTTGTATGATTGATATGGATACAGTTGAGAATTTGCACCGTATTCATATCCAACAATTAAAATTACTAAAATCAACTCTATTAACAGAAAAAAAAACTGTGTTTGTGGGTGAAAAGATTTGAGATAGAGACCAACACTTCTTCAGACAGTTGTTCAGTGTTTGCAGTCTCTGGTACAGAAACTAGAGTATCTAATCTGATTTATGTTTGTGGTAAACAGATTGTCCTGTTTAAAATGTCTTCACGTCACTCAGGTTCTCTGATCAACCATCTTCACCAAGCACAAGCAAATACAAGAACTAAGATCATATCACATACGCTGTTCCCACAAACTCATCATCACGGAGAACGATAAGGCGACACAGTTTAACACACCTCTGTTCTCAAATGTCAACAGTTTTTAGCATGGCATGGTTGAGAAGTTAATTGTGTAACATCTTGTTCCTGTTTGTATGCTAATTGTTATAGCTGTGCTTCGAGGGCAGGGTCACATGTTCATTACAGCACTCCAGGGCAGAACTGAGTTCAGAAGTCATGGCACTTTAGTCATAAATCTCCCATCTGCCTAGTCCTGTCAGTATTAATGCAACTCATTGGCTAACAAAGACAGAGCAGGGGTTGCTTCTATTTTTTCTGATTCACTTCACAAAATTTGTTTTTTCCTTAAAGGGTCACTGAATTTTCTCAAAATAAACACATCACACAAACACATATGCACAGACGGAAAACAACATGTGCACTGCCATCTGTGAAAGAAAGCTGATTATGATGTTCATTTGCATCCTTATTGTGTTGGTTAAATTCATATTGATTGAAACGTATTAGGTGTTGGTTGAACCAACTTTTTTTTTTTAATCAAAACTTATTCCAGATATGAAAATCATAATAAATACTTTGAGTCATATATAAATAACTCTCATGTTCTCACTATCTTTATAAACACCATATTTAGAGTCTCAGAAACCGCAATGCTATATATGTAAAATGAATAATAGTCGTTTAAAATGTACAACAAATGTACAAAATGTGAAAATTAATTGCTTTTATTTATTTTTATAGGCAGAATAACATGTGCAAGACTTGAAAGTAAAAATTTTGTTTAATAATTTCTAAAATAAAATTCTAAATAAATGAGTCTGAGAGGTTGTGGATAAACCTGATATATTAAGTATGCTTTTAAGTTATTACAATGACCTTGGGGTCTCCCAGACCCCCAACAGAGAACAAGGGTTAAGTAGTAACCTCATCTGACAGTGACCCTGTCAAGATTTATATTCAATATAAACCAATATAGTAAACAGTCACCAGGTGGCACTCCATACACCTTAATTCAAGATCCTCAATCTTTTCTTTATTCTTTTGATTGAACCTAAATCAAAGCGTATGTCAAGCGACTTTCATATTTCACATTTAATCTGTGATCACTCCGTTGAGTGCTATTAGAGATGGCATATATCCGTGCTTTAATCAAAGTTTGATGAATCACAGTGTTTCATGTGAAGACTGCTCTCTTTTTGCTTCCTTTAAGTGCTTGTATTCGCTCTCCTCTGGGTGTTCAGATGTTCTGGGGGTGTAAAATTTCATATCCAGCCTTCTCAAGCACTGCAATACTGTACCAATGTAAAGCTTTACTTTTATACGCAGAGGAACTGTCAGTATTTGCTATTGACTTAAAACTGAAATTGCAGATCGAAAGCAACTTTTCAGGTTTTAAAACCAGATTATTGATTGGTCTAATTCTATTCCTCCAAGACTTTAGTTAGAGGTGGCTGGGTTTTGGGAGAGTATCAACCTGCTGCGTAGGACCGGCCTCATCTCCCTCTCTCCCACGCCCACTTCTCCTCCGGTCAAGGCTAACACACTTTCTCCAGTTTCCCTCTGAAGAATAATTGGGCCTCCTCCTTGTTTTATTGTTGCTCTCCAGATCATAAATCAGTGAGAGGGATGGTGGCGGCTCCACTCCGGCCCTGCAGCCATGATGGGGAGTTGCTCTCTAGTGACATGCAGTATTCCCTTGTGTGTGTGGATATGGGTCCCAGAGTAAAGGCTGCCACAGGAAACAAAAGATGGCTTGTATTATTGTGACCGAGTGCCCAAAGGCTAATTAGGCAGAAAAAGAGGCAGCAAAAGCCTGCAAATCAATCATGCTGATGCTGCCTCTAAATAATGAATGACATAATAATGAATTTTTAAAACATTTTTGTTTTCTGTTATTATTCTGGAGTGTGGTGGAACAGCGTGCCTTTGTTAATGGGCATGTCAAAACCAAAAGTGAACCCTGATCTTTTAGGATGTTTTAGGGGGTTTTGAGGTACTATAGTGAGTTTCACATACACACAGAGTTGAGATAATGTGTGATTTGGTCTGCTGATCAAAACCACTTCCTGCAAGCTAGAACAATTTGTACTTTGCACTGTTCTTTTTTTTTCTATTTCCTTTTTTTATATATATATATTACATTCTTTGTTATATAACTTGCATGCAAATGATATTTGAACAGTATTTGGTTCATCTAGAGCACTTCCAGCCTTTTTATATAAACGTTGCTGTACTAAAGCATGTGTTTTTTAATGTATTAATTTGTTTATTTATTTCAGGCACACAGTTGTTGTGTATTATGTAATAGGCAGCCATGTACCATGAAATTAAAGTAAAGCTTGTGTAAAAACAATGTAGCTACTGAACTGCATTAAGGCAATATCAGCATACTATGTTCATCTTCTGGTCTGTGACAAAAGTGAAAGCCTGTGAGGGCAAAAGGACAAGCGTTGTTGTGTAGGCAGCAATGTACCATGCAATTAAAGTAAAGCTTGTGTAAAAACAATGTAGCTATACTGAACTTAGAGTCTCAGCATACTATTTTCATTTTATGGTCTGTGACAGTGAGGGCAAAGGGACTGGCATTGTTATCATTTGATGTAGGTGCCATCTAGTGGAGAGGATGATATTCTGGAGACTCGGTGAATCAGGTTTTGAACCGTCTGAATGAATCGGTTCACTAAAATGATTCAATCTTTTCAGCGCTATATGATTCAAGTGACTCGTTTCCTCACGGGACACTATTTTGAAAATAACTATCACTCTACTAAATATGTAATAAAGTTATTAATACTGCTAACTTTAGATAGGTAAATATAGCCTACTTTCTGTTGGCACTGAAGGTAGGAAGGTTCAAATTTTTTTTCTTAATTCTTATGGATCCACTGAAGTGACAGAAAATAAGTCACGTGGCATTGACATTAGCGAAATTTCGCGGGCAAGAAGTGTGTCTATTGTCAATAGTGTATAGATATATGACAGAAGTCAAATCATACAGCTTTCTGTTGGTTAATGTGGTCACCAACTTCAAGTTGCAATGTGAGAAGTCTTCGCGTACGCAAAAAACAAATAAACCGTAAATCGGTTTTCTTAAGCACGCAAGTTGTTGTTTTTTTCGCTCCAGTGCCAAAGTCTTGTTCCCCGCCGCTGCAAGTGGCACTTTTGGGGCTCCGTAAATTCTCCACCGACTTAATGGAGAACATAAATCCCGTCTTATTTGGCCGTCTTGACGAGGAGTACTGCCTCTTTGTTGGTTAGTTTAATTGTGAAGGATGAGATTCATTTGTGTCAATCAGGAAAAACACACATTAAGGCTTAGAGAGAGTAATTTATCCTGTTGTCTAAATGTTCTCGAGTGCTCCTAATTCAGAAGCACAATTAGAGCTCAGTGTTAAAGAGGTGAACAAACATGAGAACCGTAAAGTCTGAAGTGCAGATCTGAAACGATTAGCTGCTCAGAGATGTTCTGCTTGGCTGCAGGTGTGTCTCAGTCCTCAGAAAGTCATAAGCCAGTGATGGTATGCTCGGTAATTTAGGAATACAAATTGAACACGCCGATGTTGCATAGAAACATCAGGCAAGGTGAAGGAGCATGGCAGAAAACAGATGTAACAAAACGGAGAGCAATAAAGAAACCTCTCAAAATGGAAATGACTTGCACTAGTCATTTCAGTTTAAAACCCACCTGTTTCTTCTCATCTCAAATGGTACGATTTATCAGGCAGGATTGGGGAAAAATGAATGTACTGGAGGTAATTTTCCACCATATTAGATTTTAAACAAAAGCATGTGAAATTATCCACAGAGACTGTGAAACCATTTTACCCGCAGTTATGAAAATTAAACATTGTGGGAGGCAGGCTTTTCAGAGGATTGTTGATGCATTACCCCTGATATTATGCAATTTGTTTGTCTGTATATTTTTAGGCTAATTTTTATCTTGAACACCCCCTGTTTAAATGCCCATAATTGAGACAAAGCTTTCTCATTTGGAGTCAGATCCCTCGAGATGCCTTACAGGAACATAATGACACCTCACCGCCATAATTATTAACACGTGCGTTTACAGCGAGGAACACTTAGCATTTGGATTAAACCATTGATCTCAATTGGTCCAGGAGGTTTGTCAGGTAATGGGTTTACACAAATCAAAGCGAATAGAAGATTGTTCCCCTGCTGCCAGCGTGTCCAACAGCCCTTTGTGGTTGGTTTAGTCAAAGCGTACAAAGCACTTCAATTATTACAGCACTCTTTATATCAGTGCTTGAGATGACGGCCATTTCTTCAGCTGTGAAATCAAGTAGCTCTTTGTTTCTGTTTACAAACAGCCATAAAGTCGCAAAAAAATGATGAAGATGCTGACGCACAAGAGGAACATTAATCTGAGTGAGATGGAAAATCCACTGACAGGTATGTCGACCCGTACTACTCTTCTAATAAACAATCCTCTCTGTTTCCCAGGTAATGCACCTCGCTGCTTCCACTTCGGTAAATGGCTTCAGCTTTCTCATCTTTGGCTCTGGAGGAGCGGGGGTTTAATTTTTATATACTAACATAAAAAAAGTCTCTGCTTTGACAGCACTCCGGTTAAATATTTCCCTTGGCCATAGTTGAATTGCGAATACTTTTAATAGTGGTGAGGATTGGAGCGGACAGGTCTGGGGACCGGAAGGTCCCAAGATGCTAGGGCCAAATTGACAGGCTGTCTATGTTGGCTCAGTCTTCATTTACAGCAGGATCATCCTTGCCAACCCTGGTGGCAGCCAATTTGCTCTAGGACAGATGAATGTGGAGAGGTATATGGAGGCAGTGTTTTCCCACAATCCCTCCGGGCAGATCTGAGACCTCTGTCACAGAACTGACATCTTATTTACCTCAGTGTTTGAGGAAATGTTGAGTCGACCGTTTCAACATTTGGAAAATTTGAATCAAGTGATGATGACCACGGGATCATTACCTTTTGACCTACTTTGAATCCCAAGAGGTCAGTACAGTTTATCTGAGTAGTGTAGAATCATTTTGCACTTGCAACAGTGGAAAACCCAACACTTATTTTCTGCCAGTCTTTGATAGTGTATTTTCAAATGGTATGATCAGACACTGCCGTGGAAATTTCATTTATTGATTGAGTTCTGTTTTGTTAAAACACAAAAGAACAAACAACACTTTTAAGTGTTCCCTTAGTTTTAATTAGCCTCTTCTCATTGTCATTTACGAGAGGTGTAAACACTGCCCAGGGCGGGAGGGTGAAATTGGCCAATTCTATCATTGCATGCAAGAACCCGGTGCTTTCTCTCAGCTCCCTTCAAAGTCTCTTGGTGGTTGTGTTGGCAGGCTACTGAGCAAAACAATCTGTTTTGGGCACATGGCTTATTCCTGACAGAATATAAATGCTGGTCTGTGAGAAAAGACACTTACTAAACATTGATTCATTGTAATTTTTATATGCAGATTGCATCATTTACTATGAATGATCATACAAAAATAAAAATAAAATCCAGTAGAGTGCAGTATTTGGTTTCCAGAAGTGAAAATCCCATCAATTTTCTCCAGACTCTGTCACCAGATATCAAGCATGCATCTGTTGTAGGGTATCGTTTGAATTTTATCAATTCCGATTCTGATTCTGCTTATCGATTCCCAGTTTCGATTCCAATGTGATTAAAAAATTATATCAAACATTTATCTTGTACCTCTTTTTTCAAACCATTTAATTGCTGCTGAATACCATGAACAAAAATCAACAGGCTACATAAAAACTAGACTCTTTAAGAGCTGTTTGTGTGCAAAATAGAGCTGCATGATTCTGGATAAATTGAGTTGTTCTTTTTTATTATTTATTTTTTCAATGGAAGTTATGGTTCTCACGATTCTGAAGAAAAAAACATTAGAAAACTAAACAAAATCACATGTAATTTATGTATGAATGATTCAATGACTCACTCAAGATGTACTTGTTTCATTACTGGATGAATCAGCGTTTTTGAAAAAAATCTCTTGTATGATTCAAAGACAAATACATTTTAAAGCGTCCCTATTATGGTAATGAAAGGTTCATATTTTGGTTTTGGGAGTCCCCATCAACAGGTTGACATGCATGCAAGGTCAAAAAACACTTTCATTGTCTTATAATATGCATTTATTTTTACCTTATTTGCTCAACGACTCCCAAACGATTCACTCAATAATTCATTTTACCAAACCCCTCCTTTGTGTGACGCTAATCTGCATATCTACATAACAAAAATGTAAGCACAGCCAGACTTTTTGCATTTAATGATGTACATCTTAATTGAAATGCTTTTGTCATTTAAAATAAAATTAAATATTTTTGTGTGAGAGATTAATATTTTATTTTAACATAACTTCTTGTACTGAAACCAATATCTTGTGCACTAAAATGTCTCAATGTAGATTTTGGTGATCTTAATAGGTGCGTTTACCCTAGGTATGGGATGGGATTAAAATACCTAAAATATGGTTATGCAGTATAATCCAATAACATGTGCTTTATAAGTACTAATAAACACAGCCAGTATGCTAGTAATAGGCATGCTAATAAGCAACTAGTTAGCAAGAATTGCCCCTAAACTAAAGTGTTACCGAAATGACTAGTCACTGTGATGAAAAATTATTTTATCACCCGTTTATTATGTTCTAGAAGCTTCATCTGTGTCTTTATGCATGCTCATGTTAATTAATGCATTGTGATTGGTTAATGTGAGAGCATCCTGGTATAGTTTAGAGTATAAAAGATTGTGATGAAGGATTGTCTTTTGTCACACACGCTGCAGATGCTCTGTATGACTGTTTGACCTTCTTGCAAGAATAAATTCCCCTGTTTTCTTTATGCTTTCAGAATTTTTGTTTCTCACCATATTAATTGATCCAAAATTCCATAACATCACACAAACCCTTTGTAAGTACACAGTCTTGCTCTTTCTAGATTTTCTATCCTCTTTAGTTTTAAATGAATGTTGCTGGTTGGTTCATGTCTCAGAACTGGGACTGATTTCCACTTTTTGAAACCCTTATGAAGAGAAAACCTCCAGAACCAGGCACTTTTTTGTTTGTTTGTTTTGTTTGCTTTTTTGTGCTTTACCCAGCAGGCACCAGACGTCTATGTAATGTCAGGTTGACGTTGGACATGACGTCAGACAGACGTTGCATTTTGGTTGAAAATGAAAATCGGGTTGACGTCAATATTTGATGTCAATTTGACGTTGACTTAACGCTGGATTTTGGTTACACAACCTAAAAACAACTAAATCTCAACATCAGCTGACGTCGGTATTGGACATCAATTGACATTAGACGTTGGATTTACATTGGATTTTGGTCACCCGACGTCGCAACCAAAATTTAACCAAATATCAACGTCTTATGACGTTGTGTGCCTGTTTTGTGCCTGCTGGGTTATTTTGTATGTTCTTGATGACTCTAGAGAAAACGAATGCACACAGATATGAATTTATCTCTGAATTCTAGAGTTCTCATTTTTGGGGTTACATCCCAAGAGAGGACCACCACGTCCAACTCATTTTCACCTAGCTGTCTGTAACAATTTGAATGTTTCCACACTTGCTGATGAAACCCTCTGCGCTTTGGGCTTTGTTTTCTGTGTTGTTAGATGTCAATCACATAAGCTGATCAGTATTCAGAATGATAACTCCTTCTCCACTGGGTCTGATTTCTAGCTCCTGAGTCAATTACTTTTCATTTGTCTGCCCTGAATTGCTGAAGCAATGTTCAGCTGCGGTTCCTCGCAGCTCACGTGGTTTGTGTCGCTTTGCAGAGAAACACAACACTCAGAGCAGCATATACAAAGACTGGCATGCATCAGTCCTGGCTTTAATTTACCATCGAGATAAGTTTTCTTCCCTCTTGTGCTGATCTGAATTTATGTATTTATTTATTTCATACTTACAACGCTAGACAGGAAACATACAAACTTCGTAAGGCATGCTTATTAACATACAAAAACTGGAGCAAAATTGGAAATGGAATTACTTTAACAAAGTGTTTTTCTAGACTTTTTCAGTCTGTATTGGATTCAGTGTGTGGTAGAGGTCTTCACGGAGGACCCGAGACCCGACCCGGGACCCGTACGGATTCGGGTCTATATTTTAAATGGTCAGCCGGGTCCGGGTCGGGAATTCAAGAGCTCTTTGACCCTCCATAGACAGCAAGGGTGATGCGTAAAATAATTGTTGAATAAAGTTGTTATTTTAGTTTTATTTTCGCACAAAAAGTATTCTCGTAGCTTCATAAAATTACAGTTGAACCACTGATGTCACATGGACCATTTTAACGATGTTCTTACTACGTTTCTGTGCTTTGATCCTGGTAGTATCATTGCTGTCTATGGAGGGTTAGAAAGCTCTCGGATTTCATCATAAATCTCTTAATTTGTGTGAACAAAGGTCTTACGGGTTTGGAACGACATGAGGGTGAGTAATTAATGACAGAATCTTCATTTTTGGGTGAGCTATCCCTTTAAATATCAGAACTCCGCATGATGCGAATTCTAAAATAAAATAAAAAATGTTTTTCTACACTTTTTCAGTCTGTGTTTGATTCAGTGTGCAGCTAGCTACCTTTGTGTTAATTTTGAATATTTACCCACCAAAATTTGTGATTGGTGTATCTATTGCCACTGTTTTTACCCATCAGTTCCTGATCTTCTATTTAAATAAGCAGTGAATAAACCTTAGTCAGGCTAGACGCCAAGTTCAGTTTGATGCTTTGAGTAACAGACATGCAATATTAAGCTCCTATAGGTCACAATTAGTTTCTTTTCAATTAACTTGTTACCTATAGGACTTGATGTTTTCTAGAGTTTTGCCAACTGGAAATGTATTATGTTGTATGTTTGGTCGCTTACACCAAGGTACACAACAGTCCAGCTCATTGAACAGACTGTTACGTCTATCCTTCACGGCCTCGTTGTCATTTGTGTCAAATTAAGTATGCTGTCTACCCTGACTAAGATCTGTGTCCGCAGATCCATTGTCAGTTACAGACTTAAACTGCCTTGACAAGTTCACTTCATCAATTACAGTCAGATTCCACTCACTTCTCTCTAGGCTATGATCCACAGTATTAGCCCATGCCTCTATGCTAATAGTCTGTCATATTTTTAAATGGCAGCTATTTGTTAGCCTGGAAAGGACTGACTGATGATGTTTACAAATTCAGCAGGTAAGGTCTGAAATTATCTTCTATAAATCATGCAATGCAGCACTTCTGTTGCTTGAGATCATCCGATAAATGCATCTGCCAACTTGGAGAGCGATTGTCCCTGCCACAGGGAGAGACGCACACAGGCTAGTCAGCTCTCTGTATTCTGAGAGGCCTTATAATTAATTTGGACAGCTTCCAGCAATCTGCTAGTGTCCCAAGCTGGTTCATTTCTTACCCGGGAGAGTGACGGATGAGACGTGGCCAGATTGTCACCGCTCAGTGTGAACCGGGAGCTCTCAGAGACGAGCGTTCGCTAACCCCCGTACATCGCTTTGACTCTCTGCCAAATTTTTACAAAACTCTGTTCATTTGGAAATGTATGCAAATGGCAGGCAATGGAGCTCTCCTTGAGTTGGTCCTTGTGGAACGTGGTTAAAAGCTGAAAATTATGTTCATCCTCCAGCCTCTCAGTCTCTTTACTGCTTCAACTATTTAACTGAGTGTGATGCTTTAGGGTTGAGTTAAATTACGTACTGGATTCATGTTCATTTGTGCTCTCTATTTTGTAACCTATTGTGATTCTTGCACAATTCTAATATGATTCATAATTTAAGACTGCAGGTGTCTTGTACATGAGATTATATTTTTTCATTTTGGGTTTGCACAACATTTGCAGTGGATTGATCGTTGGTTATTTCATATAATGAATGAATCAAAAGTTTGATTCTGTTTAAAAGTTGGGAATCGGTAAGATTTTTAATGGTGTTGAAATGCATCTCTTACACTCACCAAGGCTGCAAAAAATTCAGTAAAAACAATAATATTGAGAAGTTATTTCAATGTAAAATAACTGTTTTCTGTTTGAGTGTGTCTTTTAAAATATAATGTATTCCTGGGATGGTAAAGCTGATTTTTCAGCATCATTACTACAATCTTCAGTATCTCATGATCCTTTAGAAATCATTCTAATATTCTGAATCAACAAAGTTGGAAATAGTTGTGCTGCTTCATATTTTTGTGGATTTTTTTTGTTGCTTTTGAAGAAAAAATAAAAGAACAGCATTTTTCAGCACAATCTTTTGTTACAGTATAAATCATACCGTCTTTACATTTTGAACAATTCAATGTGTCCTTGCTGAGTAAAAGTATTTATTGCTTCTTCCTCCTCCTCCTGCTGACCCAAACTGTTGATTGGTAGTGTATACATTTAATCAATTATAAAAAAATATTATTTTTATGCAATTGCTGAGAATGGAGATTTACTTATCTGCCCATCTGCCGTCCGAGTTCCTGGAACAAGTATAGTCAAATTGTGAACGTTTCATTATTTTGAATCAGATCCTTTCAATGATTTGGTTGATTTATTTCACAATACGTTATATGATTCATTCTCAAATCTGACTGATCTTGTTCTCAAGTTCACAAAACCAACTCAATGATCTGATCGCAGCAGGGAGGATAATCAGTGAGTAATGACTGGAGTTCAGGTCTGTTCTTCACACAAGCCTGTTGTATGGCTTCTAAAGACTATAGCGAACACGTCATATGGCCCATTTTTATGGTGCTTTTACAACCTGTTTGAAGCCCTCAATCCTCAAGGGGAATAACTGCATGGGGGAAAAGAGCAACCAGTACAATATTTCACAATTTGTGTTCCGCAGAAGAAAAATATGGGTTTGGAACAACACGAAGAGGAATAACTGATAACAGGATTTTTTTGGGGGGCTGAACTATTCCTTAAGTAATGTGATGCACTCCCAAAAATACCTTCTTGCAGCTATGTCCGTGTTTAGCAGCGAAGCGGTTTAAAAGTATCAAAGGAGCTTTTGCTCCAGATTTTTTCATTTACTGAAAGTGTCACACTGTTGACTGCTTGGCTTGTTTGGATTATTATACACGGCACACTAGTGAACCTCCACATGCGCCCCATACCATGTGCATGTTGCCTGGCAACACACTCCAGGATTCCTCAGAAGGTAAAATGATGCACATTAGACATGCAGAACCAACAGAAGCAAGATAATGAAAATCGGCCTTCTGTACTTGATTCCCCCTCACCTTTCTCTTCCTCAGCAGGTGAACTGCTGAGTGTGCTGGAAAACCGCTTTAGATGGAGATTCACCAAACGATTCGGCACACATTCAAGCAGCGCAATTTGATTTTAAGATTGAACCAGCAAGGGTGCCCATAATTAGCGGTGTGATTAGGAACCATAATTAACATTATGTAATTACCTTGATCAGATGTTCTACTTTTGCTAATAAAGTTATCTAAGCCCCTAAGCAGAACCTCAGCAATCTTAATTTGAGGTATTAATTTGGAAAAATCTTTTAATGAAGGCAGTTGAAGTTGTGGCATTGACCCGAATGAAAAGACAAATGTACAAAGGGGAAGATGGTCTAAGATGGTTTCTTGACTATAGATTTTTTTAGATAGTAGTGATTGTGAATTTATTATGTTGGAGATTAACAGTCATAGGGGATTTGTGGAAGATTCCCACTGGCATGTTGTTTCTTATGTTTTTAGTTTCTGATTATTAAAATATGCAGATATTATTTAATAAATCCATGCATTAGATGTACATTTCCATAATTTTCAGTATTCGACAGTATTAAACAATAGGCTACTTGAGTGGAATCATTTAACCGGAATCCCTGCGATTCTATAATTTGTTATTCCATTTAACTAAATTATCAAATTGCGTACATTTATATATAATTCACTTACTTTATTTAATTTTATTTATTTATTTTGTACATGAATGACAACATTTTCAAATACAGAAATGACTAAAAGTGAAATTTTCCCCTGGTGGGATTCTTGCACCGGGTGGGTGCGTGGGTGATCTTACCTCAGTAGTAGAGATGTACGCTAACACTTTAGTACAGGGACCATTTCTCAGTATTAACTAGTTGCTTATTAGCATGCCTATTATTAACATATTGGCTGTTTATTAGTACTTATAAAGTGCATATTCTGCATGACCATATTCTACATCCCTAATCCTACCCAACACCTACACTTAACAACTACCTTACTAATTATCAATAAGCAGCAAATTAGGAGTTTATTGAGGGAAAATCATAGTTAATGGTCTGTTAATAGTGAGATTTGGACCTTAAAATAAAGTGTGACCAGATTTACTGCTGTTTGCTGGTTCTTTGTTGTCTGCAGTATTAGTTTGTGGCAATAATATAGGTATATGAAGTTTGAGCTGTACTGTTGCCTATTGCTTTGCACATGGTTATTAGTTTTCTTCAAAAAGACTGTTTCCAAAATGGGCTTCTTGAACACTCTCCTGTTTTCCATTGGTTGGACAAACAGATGTTCTAATCTCATAGACTGACTCATACAAGGTTTATTATTTATTAGTTTGTCAGGAACTGTAGCAGGTTGATACAGCAGAGTTTTTGAGGATGAAATAAATTCTGGATTTGTCAAATATGTCAGTATAGTGACATCAAATCTTGTTTGAGGGACATAAGAAAAGGAAATGTGGAAATATCCACAAGAAATATCCATAATCATTCCATTGTTTTTTTTAGCTATGTCTGTAAAACACATTTTCTAGTTTGCCTGTGTTTTTGCTTTGTGATCAATCATTATTATTATTATTGTTCAGACATGGTCTGGCATTGTGGTATATCTCAGAAAACGCTATTTAAAGGTCTGGCTACACAAGACTGGAGTTTGGCTAGTTAGTCCCTGCTGGTAGATTTCATAACTATGCTATGAAATGGACATCAAAAATTGATTGCCATTCAAACTTGACTATTGACAGCCATTCAAAACAGCTGTGTATTGTGACAAAATATTTTTAAAAGCAACTTAGCAAAACTTCATTATATTACAGTAGATGCTAGATTTTATAATGAGTAAATAGCGTTTAATCTTTAGTGATTTAATATAGTTTAAAATCTAATGGATCATGAATAATGGGGTCAACATTTAGTCACACTTTTTTGTTAGCTGAAACAAATATTTTTTTAGCTACTAAACCAAACAAGAAGAATCTGATTAAAAAGCAGAAAAACTCTTGCCCCCTGCAGCAACCTGACAAATCACACTTGGCTACACGTTACAGGACGAGCAGGGAATCCATTACAGTGTGTGGCCCCAGTCCTCTGTTGCACTCCAGCAAGCACACAGACAATAGTAAAATAAATAAATAAATGCTGCCCCCTGGCCATACCAGCAGCTGCATGCCATGTGCAATTTTCAGCTCCATGCTCATTGATGCAATTAAAACTAAATTAAAATGAAAAATGCACAGTGTTGAAATCAACAGCTTTACCCCCTCCACAGCTAAAACTCCCAAAGGTTTCAAAAGAAGTTTTCAAAGGGCAATTTGCATTGGCAAACTTTCAGATACTTAAGCCTGTGCTCTCCTTGCAGTATTTTACCAAGCATTTATATAGAGGCAAGCGTGAATCAGTGGATTTCATGCAATCTGGAGCGCTGCAGTATTGAATTGCATTGATCTAATGGCTTAAATAGGCATATTGATAGACTCTCAAATGAACTTTAAAGACTATGAGTAGCATCCACCCACTTTTTGGCTTTATTTTGCTCCCTTTCATTGCATTTTCATGCTGTCTGCTTTGTTTCAAGTTGCTGATGATAAAAGCATCTGCTAAAAGAATAAATGTTTCAGTGTAGCTGCAATAACTACTTGCCACTAGCCCTGGATGTGTTTGCGCAGCAGATCTCATCTAAATTAAAAGCAGCCTTAGGTGCTATTTCGCATGATTGAAGTCCGTGCTAATTAATGAACACCAGCATCTAACAACCCGAGAGCCCGTATTACGCACACATGTCCCAGTGGGCTTGACTGCCTCTGTTTCTCAGAGGACTGAGCGATACAGTCTTCAGCCTCACCTGCGGATGGAGGGATGGAAAGAACGAATGAGCCGGGGACCAGGAGATTTGAGCATCCTATAGATTTGGTCACAGAGGTGTGATGATGGAGGAGGCTGTCAGGATGCTTTCACATGGGGTAAATCACACCTCGATGGAGAGGAGAGAGTGCCACCATGCATTAGGTTTGGAATTAACATTTCTCTGCTCCGGACCAGCAGAGTGATTTGGGACTCTTATCCAGCACACAGCCGTCCGTAAGACACTGAAATTACACCGAGTTATGAATGGTATTTTTAGCAACGTGATGGGAAATCTGTGGATGGAGTGGGAGTTAAGTTTGGTCCCCAAATGTTCATTATTTACTCTCCAACATTCAAATGGTTTAGGTCTAAGAGAGCAACACTTTTTCTCACTATCCTCTCATTATGATGGAGGTTAGGTTTTTTGTATGCTGAGGGATATATTTGGTTTTAAGGGATTTAATCGGATTAAAATATCAATACATTCAAAGCCAGACCTCCTCCAGTGATAGTTATTTATTTATGACTGAGATTCTTGGAGGCATTTTAAACAACAAATAATGTTTGTGCCACTAGATGGCAGAATATCAGCTTGCATTAAAGGAAGTGTGTTGAATATGAGTGCATATAGATGAAAGATACTGTTCAAGATCACAAACACTTTGTTTTGATGCATTTCATTTCTGCTTTTTTTCTGCAATTAGACCTTTTTGACATTATAATCTGTTACATAATATCTGAAAACTCACTGAATGAGCGCTGATTTAAATTAACTATAGACGTAGTTAATGTAACTATAATAGTCCATTCAGATTAAATGAATATTCTGGGTTCAGTACATTTTAAGATCAGTCAACAGCATTTGTGGCACAATCTTGGTTACCAGAAAAATTCATCTCAGTCCCTCAATTTTTATATTTTAAATGTAATCAGTTTCAGTAGTATACTGTAGGCACAAGACAAAAAGAATAAGGCTTTAAAAAAAACAAAAAACATTTACATTTTGTGTAGTTGTATCCAGTTTTACAGCTTTGTGGTCATGTCAACGAAACACCTAAATAACCACAGTGGCATTAGAGCACAAATACACAAGTTTTAACAGAAGATCCCAGTCCCATTCACTTCTATTGTAAGTGCCTTTTTTCCTTAAATGAGGGATGTGTCCTATTTATTTATTAAGAGAGTATTTTAAGAAATGTTAGTAACCAAGCAGTTTTGTTACCATTGACATCCAATGTACTTTCCAGTGTCACTGGGGCAGTACCTTTTCAGAAGGTTCTAATACCTTTAACTTTAAGGTCCTAATATGCACTCTTTAGGGGTTAATTAGGTACAGAGGTGTACCTTTCGAAAGGATACTGCCAAGGGACAGCTTTTGTACCTAACAAACACTGAGATATTTCTTAAAATATCTTCTTTTGTGTTCCACAGATGAAAGTAATTTAAACGGCATGATGTGAGATTGAGAAAATGAGACAGTTTTCAGTTTTTTTGTGTGAGCTATACCTTCAAGATTAATCAACAGCATGAAACAAACAAATAAAAAGAGTCATATTTCATTTTTAAAATAGCAAAAAACTCTAAATATTTTCTTCAAGTAACGTCAAGTTTCTTGCCATCAAAAGTGGATGTAAGGAAACAAGAAAGTGTCCTCCGGATGTCCTAATGTTTCAGTGTGTGTATCAGTTAAAATGTCACAAGAGAACATTACGCACCACCCAAGGGTAGTCCGCTCAGTGCCCCTCTGTCAGACCACGTTCACCCACCCGACTCGGACAGCCTCGAAATGCTACTCTGCCGCAAAATACCTCCATTTATTTGATGCTGTCCAACATCGGAAGCAAACAACGTTTTCCTTGTCAACAATTCAGAGCACCTAGTCAGCCTGTCACGCTCCAGAGTGCATCCTTTGGCTATAGCTGTACTGACAGCCGCTCACTCTGTCTGGAAAAACTCAAGCTCTTTATAAAAGTGCACACTAGAGTGCTCAAACACAGACAGGAGTGCGATAGATGGGTCCAAAGAACATCCTCTTATCCTTACCAAACAAAAAACAGACGTTTTCATTATTCAATTTGTGATGTTAGTTATTGGTGTTTTTTCTGGCTCCAGGGTATTGTATTCTTTTTCTCACTTTTTCCACATTTTTTACTTCTTCTGTGACTGTTTCAGCCCTGGGAGATGAAATATAGGATGCCAGTGGAGCAACATTTGTGTTTGCTGCAGTTTTTCTGTGGCTGGTGATATTATCTCATGTTCTGCTGTATTTTTCCATGTGCTGTGGACGGTTGTAGATGGTTTTCTATAGGGCTAGTTTCAGAAATCCTGCACACATATATACATTTATATATGCTAACAAATCTAAATTTTAGTTTAATTGGCTGTTGGCTGCATTTTTGGGCCTACTGCTCCAAGTTAAAACAGATATTTATAGAAATAAAACAGGATTATGTGTTCTTGAATGCATGTTTTGTGGTTTAGCTGTATATGAGCCAGCTCGTGTGTGTGTGTGTGTGTGTGTGTGTGTTTAAGCAGAAACAGGATTTATGATGTATATGAGCTACAGAAGTAATCCAGCACTGAGGACTCTGGGAAGCAGAGCAGCAGGTGTCCTCCTGTATCTCTCCTCCGATGTTTGTAATTTGGGCATAATAGTACTTCACCTTACACTCATACATGCAAAATATCTCAGTGAAAACAGCTAAAATGAAGCTTTAGTAGAAAATATGAAAGCGCATATATCCCACCTAACGATTAATGAATTAGGGTTCAGTGGTGGCTAGTAATTTTAATGACATTCTCTTAATTTTAGGTGATTTATTTAGTTTAATTGGCAACTCCTAGCCCTTGTGGCCTTATTTTTCCAAAATCAAGCTGCTGATGGTTTGGAATGAGCTGATTTACTGTAGTCTTAGATTCACAGCCAGGAGAGATATAAAATCTGATCTACAGAATTAATAATTCTACAAGGGTATATTTTATGACCTGTTTACATCAAGAGCGATAACTATGTTAGTGTCCACAGCAGAGGTTGGTCCACACCATTGTCCATCAAAATCACGGACAATGTTAAAGTCTACATTGTCACTGGGTTGAAAAAAATTCTGTCATAATCTATTATTAATCATCATTTTAATTTTCATATTATAACACATTGCTTTTTTTATGTTCACATTTTCATTTTTAATAATGAACCTACAGGATGAGCATATAAGCTTATGCATTTATTTATTTATGATGAGAACAGATGAACAGAGACTGTGCTTCACTTTTCATGTTCAACACCGCAGTGACAGCGGAGGCCACTAAAACAATAAAATATGCTAGGGCTGGGTAAAACAAAAAAAAATTCTCAATTTTAATAAATTCTGAACCAATATCGATTCTTAAATCCCAATCAATGCTGTTTTCAGTTGATGAATGAACAATACAGGTGCATCTCAATGAATTAGAATGTCGTGAAAAAGTTCATTTTTTATTGTAACTCATTTCAAAAAGTGAAACTTTCATATATTTTAGATTCATTACATGTAAAGTAAAACATTTCAAAAGTTTTTTTGTTTTAATTTAGATTATTAGAGCTTACAGCTCATGAAAGTCAAAAATCAGTATCTCAAAATATTAAGAATATTTACATTTGAGCTTCATTAAATGACCGTCCCTACAGTATACATTCTGGGTATCTCTTGTTCTTTGAAACCACAATAATGGAGAAGACTGCTGACTTGGCAAATCATTAAATCACTTTGCTCAGTATTTTTCAAAAACATCAACTTCAAACTCATCTACTCTACTTATTCATTCCTGAAGTGAACTTTTGCCTGTTTGGTGATTAGATGAATGGTTTTGGACTGCTGTCATGAACTTAACGTGATGTGTCCCATGTGTGATACCTGTGAGATGTCCTTGATGTGTTGCTGTGCTTCTCGTCAGGTGTGTGACCGCCTTACATGAACTGAATTTGACAAAACCTCATTTTGGAAACATCTTTATTTTTAAAATTTGTATTAAAAAATAAAACCATTTTAAATGTAAAAGTACAGAAAGTTTTGTTAGGGTAAGTGTTTGGGTATTTATCACTAGCTGTATAAAAACAAAATATGTCTGTTGAATATCCCCATTTAGATTGCTAAGTGAACGTGTGTGTGTGTGTGTGTGTGTGTGTGTGCGTGTGCGTGTGTGCGCGTGTGCGTGCGCGTGCGTGTGTGCGCGTGTGTTTGCGTGTGTGTGTGTGTGTGTGTGTGTGCGTGTGTGTGCGTGTGTGCGCGCGCAAGTGCAAGAGGAGGAGTGTGTAGCTTTGGTGTGTCACCACCTTCCAAGTGTTAAAGTGGTGAATCAGACCCTTCTTATGTGACGCTGAACCTCAAACAATTCACAAGATGAATGAGGTTACAAAGTTAAACGTTGGCATTGTGTCTGAGTGAATAAGAACTTTTTTACTTTTTTCTTTTTTTTTACCTGTCCTCTTTTTTCCTGCCTAAACATTGCTAGGCAAGTAGAACTACACTTAGCAGAGAATATATTTGTTGGTGGAGAGCAGTGTATGCTCCATTAGGCCTACTGGATTGTTGTCAAGGTCCATAATACATTTTTGCCTCCACTTTGCCTTGCCTGTGGGTCATTTAAAAGACTGCTGAAGCGTTGTCTTTTATCATACTGCTAGACATAGCAGTATTTGGAAGGGAAATAACTTTTGCAGATTGTAAAGTGTCTGTCTCTAATGTACAACCAAGTTTAGTGCCAGTGATCATGTCTCAAACAGCTCTGCTTCTCCATCTACGAGGAGCCTATAGTTTTCATGTGTCTGTGGATCACTGTAATGTGCCTGTATCATTTTTACAGAGTGGGATGTTGATGATACCTTGTTGTTAAAGAATTTAGTCCTACCTGGTTATACAAATGCAGCCCCTCTTTGCTAGTTTGTCTGTTTGAGTGATTTCCAATACAAAGATAGAATGAAGCTATCTTGTTCTCTGCAAGTCCATTATCACTGTAACCGTTGATGGAGATGAATGGAGACAGCACTGTTCTGTGCTATATGCAGCAGGAGCATTTTCTCTGAGGTCACAAGGGAAGCAGTGGCTCCAAAAAATTTGGAAGAGAAAATAATTGACAGGACAAAACAAACATTGTGAGATATGAGAAAAGTTAGCGTGAAAAGAAACAGTTCAGCATAAGACTGCTTGTTCTGTCCATTGACCAACTTCCCTTTTGGCATTTAAGATCCCTTTTGTGTTAATTATACTTGTAGTATAGACTAGTGTCTAGAGCAGTGATGGGCAAACTTGTCCCTTCCAGGCCACTTTCCTACAGAGATTTGATCCAACCCTGATAACACTCACCTGCTTGTAGCCGTCTAGCAGTCTTGAAGACAATGATTAGCTGGTTCAGGTGTGTTTGATTAGGGTTGGAGCTAAACTATGAAGGAAAGTGGCCTGGAAGGGCTGAGTTTGCCCACCCCTGGTCTAGAGTGTCTAGAACCCTGTCTTTCATTGTTTTAAAGAAGGATTTCTCAAACTTTTTAATTCTAGAAACCAGCTAGAGAGGTAGAATCAATCCTGAGATCCACCAATACATTTTTTTTTATTGTGAAATATGAGGGAAAAGAACACACTTTGTTGTCTTTTACTTTAGGTTTTTACTTTTCTTTCATTTGGGTAAGCCATTCTGATGGATTCAGTTAATTAGCCTACGTGCTCATTCAGTAACGGATTCATCAGACTGATTTAAACCAGTGACTCTTGAGTTTGAGTTTTTCTGAATGACTGACTTGTAATAGTACTTTCCCTGTTGACCCCCCCCAGCATATGCTGGTTAGGTATGTTTTAAAGCATGGCTGCTGGTTTGACCTGGTTTAAGATGGTTCTTAGCTGGTCATAAGCTGGTTTAAGCTGGTCATGTGCTGGTCCTTAGCTGGTCCTGAGCAGTTGTTTAGGACCAGCTCAAGCCACCTTAAACCAGCAGTCATGCTTCAAAACATACCTAACCAGCATATGCTGTTTTTTTTCAACAGGGTTGTTTAAGTCGGTGTAAACATACGTTAAATGCAGAACCTCTATTAACTAAAACAAGAATGCTTAGTTTGTGGTTCAATGTAATTGAAATGAAAAATGTAAAAACACAACAACAATAAAACAAAGACAAACTCACTTATATTAAGCATAGCAATATTGCCAAATAGGCACTTGTGCTCTTCACCTTGACACAGAATCCTCTCTCATTGTCTTGTCAGTCATCTTTTCTTTCTATGTCATATCTTTTCATCTATTCATGTAAAAAGTGAAATGTGGCTTCTGGTGCCCCTGCTTTATGGAGCAGACACTTTCACACTGTTGTCGGTGCAATACACTTATATCTGTTCTGTGACCCACCAGTCTAAAAGCTGATATTTTAGTGGATCCTTCTCAAATATAACTAAACAAACTACACTTCTGCTTTAGAATTTACTTTAAAGTGTCAATAAAAAAACATCTACTGCATAAAGAAAGATCATCAAAGCAACAGCACTGCCAATACAATACAATATAAGTGAATTGACGAGACAGACACTTCCAATTTCAATGGAAGCGTTCTTAGATTTTATACCAAGAAAGATAAGAATAACCTGGACTGTGTCAAAATGTTAAAATAGCACAGAGAATTACCTCCTCCTGAGACGTGAGAGCACATCTCTGATGCCCGTTTATTTCTAGTCATTCTTCAACATAATGTACAGCAGGTGTTAAATAAATCACTATTCAATATCTAATTACCAGGGCTTTTGTGGTAACATGCAACATGTGTTCTATTCTGATTAGACAGATGGAGATGTGAAAATCTTTATTTATATGAAAATGTGTGATTATTACTGTTTTGTAACATTATTACTGTTATGTGACTTTGCTAACATATTGTGAAAATAAAAGTTTAAGAGTCTAACCCGTACATAAAGTTGATGTGTGACAAATTAATCAAATATAAAACATCATTTAGCTACCACATACTGTATATTGTTTGATGTAACAGTAAAAACTGAATTCAGGGTGTTTTGCTGCTTTGAGTTCATTGTGACCTCTGACCATTGCCTGTGATGCAGTGAGTGAGATCAGTAACTTGGTTGTCATGGAAACAATGCTACAGGACACGATCACATCACATTAAGAGCTCAGTCAGTGAATTTGAACATTTGCACTCACACATGCACACGTTTGCCTAATGAAATACATGGTGTAAACTGTGGCAGTGTGCAGTGAATTGTCTGTGTGTTTCTGTATTCAGTATCCAGATAGAAAGCAGGGCTTACATCAGAAGTGGTACATGTTTTTGTTTTTTTTGATTATTTACAGTTTCTACATAGCAAATATGCTGTCGTTTAATTTAAAAATTGTATCATTTAAATGATTCCTTTTTATTAGAAATGTTATTTTTATTTAGTTAAGAACAGTGCTTAAATTGTAAATATAATGACAACAGCATGGCTTCCTCTGCACACTCGTTTTGAAAGAAATGGTCTTATTGGTCAAACTAAAAACAAAGTAGCTTGTTTACTGTATATGTTTAAAGTTATTATTAAGTTTGTATTCTGAGACACACAAAATATGCAGTGTGGCCATTCGATTTGAAATTGAAATCACATAATGTGCATTTTCATTCATAAAGCTCATGCTTTAGTCTTATTGGCTTTATGTAGATATGTTTAGGGATGCACCGAAATGAAAATTCTTGACCAAAGCCGAAGCCGAACGAAATGAAACACTGGGCTGAAGGCCGAATACACTGTAAAAAATGGAACGGGCTATTTACTTAAAAAAAATATGGTAACAATATTACACTTAATATTTTTGAGTAGTTTTTAAGACTTGTTTTTTAATGCAATCTACCTGAATAAATCATGTAAAATCTCCTAAATTAATTAATCTATGACACAATGAATTGAATATAATTAGTGAAATGTGCTCATTTATTTTAAGTTGATTCTCAGAAGTCAGTGATTTTGAGTGAGGTCTGTTTGTATTTGACTTTGAGTTATTTTGTACGTTTAAAAGACTGTATACAGCCAAACAGCTCAAGTAGGACAATACTTGAGAAATACTGGAAAGTACTGCACTAGCACTAAAGCTACTGCTCATTGAACAAGGCTTAATGCCTTAGAGGAGTAGTATCCATAACCATAAGCTCTACTCTTCTGCACAATGGTAACTTCAATGTAACAGAAACTCTTTCAAATGTCAAACATAACTGAACATTAAACATTAATAGATGATTCCCTTCACTCAAAAACGCATAAAATAGCATTTAATTTCAAATTTACTCTCCATATCCAGCCATATGCAAAGCATGCTGGGAACTAACAATCACCTCTAAAATAAAACTGCAAAATTGAGCTAATTATCTTAAAATAAATAGGTAGCCTTCTTTCCTTCTTTCTTTTAGTTTAATCAGTTCCTCAATTCTGATTCCTCAATAAAAGTTTCCTTTAAAAAAAAGAGGAAAACACATCTCTTGGTATTATTAGTAAAAAGTCCTCAATATTTTCTATACAACACTGAATCACAATTTCTTTAATGAAATATACTCACAATTTTTAACTATCACCTTAATTTTTTTAATGAAAATTACAAGACCCATGATTCATTTTTTACAGTGTACTGAACACGGTTTTCACCTCCCCCCCCCCATGTATTTTGGCATGCATTTTTTCACCATTGCATAAATTAAATAGCCAAAGTGTGCTTTTTACTGTTTTGTCTCGCTATTCAAAGAAAAAAATCTATTACAAAACAATAATTTAAAAATATTTATTTAACTGAACATTTTGTAACATTCTAGCAGATATTATAACAACAAAGCAATTTAACTTCAAATGAATAAGTTATTTTTTTAAACCCCCTTCTTGAATCAGGCATGTTATTGGCTAAAGACAAAAAAGAAGGAAAAGTGAACACTTTGAGCAGCAAATCATCATATTATTATGATTTCTGAAGATCATGTGACACTGAAGACTGGAGTAATGATGCTGAAAATACAGCTTTGATCACAGAAATCAATTACATTTTACTATATATTCACATACAAAACAGTTATTTAAAATTGTAATAATATGTCACAATGTTACTGTTTTTGTATTTTTTACTGTACAAATAAATGCACTCTTGCTGAGCAGAAGAGACTTCTTTTTAATAATCCGCTCAACAGTGCTCAAATCTTAGCGGGAAATTAACACTTTTGACAACACTAGTGTGAATATTATAATAACATTTATTAATAGAGTTGTTGTAATTATTATTATCATGATTATTGTCTTACTTTTTATTTTATTTTACAGAACAACAGTAAAATTACAATACTAACATTTATGAATGTTGATGGAGCTTTTATTTTGGCAGAAACCCGCAGGAAGACCTCAGTGCTTCTTTTTGTTGACAACAGCAGATTTATAAATGATTCTTATGAATTTGGGAAGATGATTGTCGCACATATCACATTGTCACATCCATGCCTTGTAAAAATTCACAAAAATGTTCCTGAGCAGCTGACGAGTAACACTGTATCAGTGCAGATTTTCCTCACGCTTTGGACTTTGAACTCTTCTTAAGTGATGCGAGCTCGTGCAGCGCTGTTTGAATACATGCAATTTGTGCGTATATTAGAAAACATAACATTCTGCAGTTTATTTACTAATTGTTTAAGGCCATTTTGTGATTTCAATCATCATACAGTAACCAGCAACAACCCCCCCTCCTCTTCTGATCAAAGACATGCGATGCAGTGCTAAACAGACTCTCACTGTCGGTTCTTGTAATGATTTTTGAGTCTTTCTCAGACAGTTTTAAATGCTTCCACACTGCCGACATGTTTGCTGAATTATAAAGAGTGCGCGCCTATCACTCTATGCTGGTTGCCATTTGATAGCATCACCAAATATGTAATTGTTTGGTACAATTTATTCGCTCTTTTCGCCAATTCGGCCGACACCAAAAGAGCTTTTTTTGGTATTTTTGGGCCAAATAATTTTGGTTGCCGAACAGTCGGTGCATCCCTAGATATGTTTCATTTCAAATACGGAGTGTCTATTTACCTTGTTAGCAGATGCTATTTACACTAACTCCACCCACCAATGTGTGATTGGGATAGTCAACATAATCATCAGTTCCAGTGGCGCAGATGGTAAAGCACGTGCCGTGGTCTTTTTGATGCGATCGACCCGCCTTTTGCTGAACTTTTTTTTTTCTGCCTTTTCAAATCTAATATCACATCGTAAAGGCATTTATTTTCAAGAAAAATTAAGGAAATAACCAAAAAGTTTAAAATAAAGTATCGGGTAGGGTTAGGGTAGGGTTAGGGAGGGCTTTATTGTACCAATAAGGTGGCATCCATTTAGTAATTTGAATTTAAATGATAATTTACACTAAATACATTATTATTGCATACTGTTTTATAATGTAATACAATACTGAAGTGCATATAATTGCCACTATTTGCAATAAGTAATATAAATAGCAGAAAATCCTGCTATTTGCACTTAGTGTAAATAGCCACTGCAAAATATCACTTTATCCATGCAGTCGATGGCTGATCAGTCTAACAAACAAACTAACAACTGCAGACATAAATATAATGTAATATTTACTTTTTGTTTGATATTTCGGTTGATTCATTTTGAAGTCATTGGTTTTGACTTTCTAAATAAGGTGTTCGATTTTATCCACATCTCTATTGTACATATATCATTTATTGCTCAATGAAAGGTGCTGTATTCTATGCAAATGCTTCACACTAGCCAAACAAACCAAACTCTGACATCATTCAGATTTGGGTGTGCACAAAAACGTCCTTAGTTTTATACTTTAAAAGAGTTTGCCATTGAAGAGCTTCCATTGAAGATCAATGCTGTGGCAGAGCTCAGACCTTTGCGTTGTGATTTTCAAATGACTGTGTCGCAGAATAATCCTGAGCCATGCTGTGGTGGATGACAAGGTGGGATTTCCTCCAGCAGGGGTGTTTGTCTTCATAGCCTAACCCTCGTGAAGTGCCCCAGTGTCTGAACACCTCGAGTTCCTCTTGAGTTCTGTCCGGCCATTTGTTCTGACAGCTCCCCGTCTCGTCTTTCGCCCGTAGCGACTTCACCGCTTTCCAGGGGCATCCCGTCACACCACTCACTAAATATTTACCTCATGCTGGTTAAATATAGACAGTTCGCAAAACAGCCCATCCAAGACAGGTCCCATCAACGTGCTGCTGAGAAGAATGATGGATGGCCCTGCCTGAGAATTTATGACTGTCACAAGCGAAACACGAAGGAATCGAGGAAATGACTCCTGACGGAAACAGTGTGAAATGCTACAATTTTTACCACAAATGTCTGATGTTGTCCTGAATGCCTCTTTAGTGTCATATAAATGCCAAAATGATGAGACAGGACCATGGGGTGTTTTTCACAGTGGGTGGCCTTCCTAACAAAACACATTTAACTTTGGGCCACTTTTTGTTTATGCTCTCCTAAGGCAAGGGCAAAAACATTCAGAACTATACAAATTAGGAATTTATGACTCTGTCTTGAGGGTCAATGACATGACGTGACATGAATTTTGTTTGTTTTACAGGTTTATCTATTCAAAATTTAATTTTAAAGTGCAATTCTTGCATTCAATAACTTGAATGCATCTTCTATGAGTTATTTTTTGCATTTATTTGCTCAAAAATACAGTAAACAATTGTGAAACATTATTGCAATTTAAAGTAACAGTTTTCAATTTGAATGTATTTTAAAATATAATTTATTCCTGTGATGCAAAGCTGAATTTTCAGCATCATTACTGCAGTCTTCAGTGTCACATGATCTCTCGGAAATGATTGTAATATGCTGATTTGCTGCTTAAGAAACAGTAATGTATTTGACAATATATTTGTAAATATGTTTCTAAAAGTGAAATATATTTGAACTTTTTTTAAACAATTAAGAATCACATGCATTCAAGGGTGTAAGGATCGTTTTTTAACACATTTCTAACCCATTCTTTAAAAAAAACAAAAAAACAAAATTTGTGATTTGCCCTCAAAATCAAACTTTGTTTATGTCTGCAAAATCCAATTACACTGGTCAATGAAAATATTGGAAATGTTTCTTTATAGTTTTATCAGTTAAATAAAGGTTAAATAGAATTAACAAATCACAAATTCTAGTTTTAATTGCATTTTACAAAATGTTCCAACTTTTTTGGGTTGTGCATGACTGTTACACCACATGACATTAAATTTAAACTTTTATTGAAATTAGTTAAAGGATTTCAGAAGCTGTCATGAATACAGAGAGCACATTTCTAAGAACTAGCCTTGTGTTCTTTATTTGTGGAAACTTTTATATGTCACTGACCCAGTAATTCATACAGTCCTCGCAGTCTTCCAGCTCTCGAATACATGATGTTCCGATGGAAAATATAACCACTTTCCTTGTTCTTCTCCGTTGATCAGTGTCAAAAAGATCCAGTTGTCAATGTGTTGTACGATTCCTGACCTTTAGATTAAACCGTGCCCCTGTGTTGGCCTTCAGTAAAATGATTCTTAAAAGTGATATTTTAAAACTGTTCTCGAAATATCCACAAAGCATAAAGCCATCTAGTATAGCGTTTGTTTAGATGCATACTTTCTCTCCGAGATTTTGAGACACAATGACCCACCTATCAGGAGACTCTTCATTTTAAAGGTTGCATTAAAGGGCAGAGCATACTGTTACTGGCTGGTCTTTGTGTGTTTGGGGGAGATGGGGGTTGGTATCGACAGATCCTCTAACTGATGTCTCCAAATCCTCAATGAATAATTCATTTTGTGTGCAGGGGACAAGATCCCTCGGCTGAGCTTTCATCTCCAAGACTCCAGAGTGACCTATGTCACGCTCCTGCAGAGTTCATTTCTCCTCTGCTCCCAAAGTCAGCGGTGTCACCTCCACACTAAACTGTTCAGATATGACTCGTCTGAAATATGTATGCCGTCCAACTAACGCGCTCCATTTGGTGATGACAATGAGTTATCAATGTTTTAAGCAGTGTAAACAGCACACTTGGTAATGCATTAAGATTGATCCTGCATTAAATGTGATGTGACAACATGACAGCTCTTCATACGCAGCTCACTAATTTTCAGCTAATTCAGCTCATTTTAAATAATAACGTTTTTGCTCCTGGCTGACACTTGTTAATTATTCTAAAAGCTCTGATTTGAATTTCATTTTCATTATTGAGAGGCAAGAGGTGCAGACTTTACCGCAGGAACTTACAGCATGCGATCATGGCCTGTCTGAGGTCATGTTTTATTCTCCTTGTAGTTTTTAGTCCGGACTGATTTTCGACCTTTCACGGTTGGTACATTTGTTTATTTATCTTAACAACTAGAGAGACTGATGTGTTTGACCTTTCTCTTTGATGAAATGGTATTCCTGCAGCTACAAATAAAAGCCCCTTTGGAGGTTATCGTGTTTGTGTATTGTGGGATAATTGACAGCTTCTCTTTGGTCATCTTATGGATACATTTGACTTTCGCCTCTGAATTTCACCTTTGGTTCATTGAGATAAATGAGGTTGTTTAGTGTATGCGTGAATGTGGAAGGATGCATCTATGTTTGTTCGAACACGTAGCTACTAGTGCTGCGCCAATGTAGCACAGGTTTCAAAATTAAATCAATCTAATGTCAAATCTTAATTGGTTTTTAAGATCTGATTTAAGACTTTTTAATTCAAATAAAATAAAATAAAAATATGGTAACATTTTAATCTGTAAAATGACTGTAAAAAGCATGATTTACAGTTGAGATGCAGGTTTTCAGAAAAAAAAAAATTTTAAAATATTCACATTTATTTTTATTATTAATTTTATTATATTAAATTTAAACAATTATTATCAATTAATTATTATATTGTTTAAATAACATAAATATATTTTACTGTCTTAATTGTTTAGATTTTTATAATGCATTAGCTTCTTGCGATCTGCTAGTTCACATATAAGTCTTTGTGTCACCATATTTGTAGTCTGTGTGCATTGATCATTGTTTTGGATTTAATGTATGGGTTAATAAAGTCTTATATTGCGATATGCTCATAATACAAAGTTACTGTCATTTCAGGACACCCAGAACACACCAGTTGAGTAGTAAAGTGGTTCTTTGGCTGGTGTTAACGTTGCTGTTCTTTGTGTATTTTCAGTAGCGATACAGCAGTGGTGTTAGACGTTGCACTGCTATCTATTCATGTGGTTTGGTTTAATGTAAATGATACTGATACTACTGAGTTTTACAGAGTGGTCTACACAAATAATTCCCTAACCAGTCCAACAAAAAATAAGCAACTACTCCAACTACTATTTTCTCCATCATCAAATCTTTACACCTTGTGCACGTCAATGTTTACATTCATTTTTGTTTTGTGCTTCTTCAGCCATATTCAGGTACTGATTCTCTCATTGTCTCTGCTGGTAAAGCACAATATTAAGTATGTTCCAGTGTCTACATTTTACTCTTCACATCTCCAAACTTCGCTACTAGTGTTTCTGCAGAAATAGCAGCCAAAGAGTGTGAGGATTCATTTTGAGTGGGGTGACCTGCACCATATATAGGCTCAATCACAATTATATTTTATACCCCTTCACCTACCCCTACGCCTACCCCTTCCCCTTGTCCCTTAAAACAGAGTGTCAAGGGATAGGGGTGAAAATATTCCCCTAAGAAATGGGACACCACTACTATACCATCACATGTCATCATACGTCTTCTAGCTCCTACAATACACACTTATACTGGTGTATGCATTAGAGCCTTACCATTCTATATTAATGCGCTGCTTACTGACACACACACACACACACACACACACATTGGAGATCGCGCAGCTCACACATCCAGGAGCAAAGAAACTTGTCAACACTGCCCCACTTTTATTAATAACAGTTTAAATACTGAATCGCTACATTATATTTTCCATCAACAAGAGGATAAAATCGCTGTTTTTGAAGTAAACTCACAGTAAAGAGAGACGCACAGACGTGTATACACGCAACTTTCATCTCTCTCTCTCGAATTGGCAATATTTGCGAAAAAGGTTTAGCGATTTCTAATTATTGGGGGGACTATAGCCCCCCTCAATGTCTATGGTGGTTATCGCTCTGATCAGACATGAAAATATGCTTTCCTGTAGCTCAAATGGTAGAGCATGGCGCTAGCAACGCCAAGATCATGGGTTCGATTCCCAGGGAAAGCAAGAGCTGGATAAAAATGTAAAAATTGTAACTTGAATGCAATGTAAGTCGCTTTGGATAAAAGCGTCTGCTAAATGCATAAATGTAAATGTAAAATATGTTGTGGCACTATCGTGCAGTCAGTAATGATATCACGTTAGCAAACATTAGTGTTTGTTTGCAAACATTTCTTTGAATAGCATGACTGTAAATATGAATATAATATAATAACATGATTGAATGTAACATAAAACAAATGATTACTTTTCATTAAAATCTTTATTAATGCCAACGATTCTTACATTTATGGGTCTTTTTGTTCGCTCGGGCAGCTGTGTTGCCGCTGTAGCCTGTTTATGCTGATAACTCTCATACTTTAACGGGGAGACAGAGGCGTGCTGATCCATATGCAAGCTTTTATTAATAAACATGGTCAAAACACAGGCAGGGTCGAACACCAGCAAACAGGTATGGTATGGAGAGCGATAAACGCAGACAATACTCGGCAGTTTGAGAAGGGTCTGAGTGGGTGTAATATAGTGTGTGTGTGATTGACTGCAGGTGAGTCCAATCAGTGCAATGGAACATGGGAAATGTAGTCCAGGGTGATGTGTAACAGTCTGTGTGGTGTGAGAGTTAATATAATGGAAGGGCGACCTCTGGTGGCAATCAGACGGAAGGCCACGGACCAGATTAGTGACACATACCCTTCAATTGAAGTGTGGTCCTGAAAAATCTTCATTTGAAGGGCTATCTGGCCCTTCCCCTACCCCTACCCCATCCAACCAAAAGAGAATCGAGACACCTCTACCCTTTAACGTGAACGCATAAAGTGTAGGGTAAGGGGTAGAAATGGGATCGGGCCATAATTAATACACTTTTTATATAAAACTTATCAGTGCAGTCTTCATCTCTGTGTGAGTGAACACTATTCAGATGACTCTTCACAAAAATTGCAATTCATTTCTTAATGTGTTCCCTTATGTAAAAAGTTACATTGACTTTTTTTAAATGTCTTTAAAATTTGCACAGAACAAGTACAGGTGCATCTCAATAAATTAGAATGTCATGGAAAAGTTCATTTATTTCAGTAATTCAACTCAAATTGTGAAACTCGTGTATTAAATAAATTCAATGCACACAGACTGAAGTAGTTTAAGTCTTTGGTTCTTTTAATTGTGATGATTTAGGCTCACATTTAACAAAAACCCACCAATTCACTATCTCAACAAATTAGAATACTTCATAAGACCAATAAAAAAACATTTGTAGTGAATTGTTGGCCTTCTGGAAAGTATGTTCATTTACTGTATATGTACTCAATACTTGGTAGGGGCTGCTTTTGCTTTAATTACTGCCTCAATTCGGCGTGGCATGGAGGTGATCAGTTTGTGGCACTGCTGAGGTGGTATGGAAGCCCAGGTTTCTTTGACAGTGGCCTTCAGCTCATCTGCATTGTTGGGTCTGGTGTCTCTCATCTTCCTCTTGACAATACCCCACAGATTCTCTATGGGGTTCAGGTCAGGCGAGTTTGCTGGCCAATCAAGCACAGTAACACCATGGTCATTGAACCAGCTTTTGGTACCTTTGGCAGTGTGGGCAATGTGCCAAGTCCTGCTGGAAAATGAAATTAGCATCTCCATAAAGCTTGTCAGCAGAAGGAAGCATGAAGTGCTCTAAAATTTCCTGGTAGATGGCTGCGTTGACTGTGGACTTCAGAAAACACAGTGGACCAACACCAGCAGATGACATAGCAGCCCAAATCATCACTGACTGTGGAAACTTCACACTGGACTTCAAGCAACATGGATTCTGTGCCTCTCCACTCTTCCTCCAGACTCTGGGACCTTGATTTCCAAATTAAATGCAAAATTTACTTTCATCTGAAAAGAGGACTTTGGACCACTGAGTTCTTTTTCTCCACAGCCCAGGTAAGATGCTTCTGACGTTGTCTCTGGTTCAGAAGTGGCTTGGTAGCCCTTTTCCTGAAGACGTCTGAGCGTGGTGACTCTTGATGCACTGACTCCAGCTTCAGTCCACTCCTTGTGAAGCTCTCCCAAGTGTTTGAATCAGCTTTGCTTGACTGTATTCTCAAGCTTGCGGTCATCCCTGTTGCTTGTGCACCTTTTCCTACCCAAATTCTTCCTTCCAGTCAACTTTGCATTTAATATGCTTTGATACAGCACTCTGTAAACAGCCACACCTTTCAGTAATGACCTTCTGTGACTTACCCTCTTTGTGGAGGGCGTCAATGTTCGTCTTCTGGATCATTGCCAAGTCAGCAGTCTTCCCCATTATTGTGGTTTCAAAGAACAAGAGATACCCGGAATTTATACTGTAGGGATGGTCATTAATTGAAACTCAAATGTAAATATTCTAATATTTTGAGATACTGATTTTTGACTTTCATGAGCTGTAAGCTCTAATCATCAAAATTAAAACTATTTTTTTTTAAAATGTTTTACTTTACATGTAATGAATCTAAAATATATGAAAGTTTCACTTTTGGAAATAAGTTACAAGAAAAAATTAACTTTTTCACGACATTCTAATTTATTGAGATGCACCTGGTATAAGCCATATACTGTTGGTTTGGAACATCATGACGATGAGTACATGTCAGAATTTTCATTTTCGAGTGAATTGTACCTTTCAATTCAACAACTAGTACCTGAAAAGAGTACCTTGAGCCTTGGTTATGCGATATGTCCTCTACTTTGAATGCAAATGAAATCACTGGTATGCTATCATATGTTATTCAGAAACGCATCCATGTCAGGGATGCTAAAACACGTTGCAGATTTAAGATATTACAAAGTCTTATTAGCTGTATTTTCTCGTGCAGATCTTCAGGTATTCTGTCTTTTTTTCAATGATATTTTGCAGGAGAGCAATGGATCACCTCTGTTCGCGCTTCACTGTTGTTACGCTCGAGCGCTTTGCTCATTCCATGCTTGAGGAGCTCCACTCATGCAGGTGTGAGTAACAGAGACTCGCACATTCACTGCTGGCCAGTGTCTCATCTGGGATTCGATTCATGCGTCTTTGTGATAATCTCATTATATCTCCTCTCGGAGCATCTTGGGTAATGTAATGTGGCAGACACAATCACAGACAGGGGGCGTACATTGAGGCTTAATCTTCCCCGCCCCACCGGCACCACTTTCCACCTCCTTGGGAAATTGTAATCAAACTTTTGCCGCTCCCTGATTTTACTGCCGAATTGTCACAGCTGCACAATATACGTCCTTCTTTTGAACTAACAGCATAAATACTAATCATTGTCATCACTTTTCTAATTGCTCTTCACCGAGAAACCCAGGGAGGGGGGTGTTTACGGCCGGTCTGAACATGGCAAGGAGGCAATTATCAAACAGGACGCCGTCTAAAGGGGCGGTGAACCATACACAATGCAAAGGTCGATTTTGTGCAGTGTGAAGTCCCGTTGTCGATGCCGCTGCACAATAACTCATAAATAGGGCTCTGGGGGAGTATTGTCAGGCTTCAGTCAGACCCCAGGCCACTTGTCAGTCTAGACTGAGTCTCTCCGTGTGTCCACTTGGAGGTGAGGGTGTGATGAATGCTGGGTGTCGGTGCTGTAAAGTTTTATGTGGCAACTCTGATAATGTGATAATGGAGTGGCTGTCACTTATGAGGGCGACACAACGCTTAGTGTAGCACGAAGGCTGACAGTCATGAGGAGATGTCAGTCATAGTGTGAAGGCAAGACAAGACATTGGGTTCTCGTTCAGATCCTCTATGGATTTTGGTGTGTATGTGTGCTTATTGTTTCAACAGTAGAAGATGTGTTTTTTTGCATGGAAGAAGTCAAGTCCAAAATATTTATAAATACACATTTCAAAGCAGCTTTAAAGAAAATTATGATGGTAATCAGTGTTCAACTGATATAGATTTTTTTGATGGCTGATATAAAGCCGATATATATATACTGTATATTTATGATAGTAAAGATACATGCATAACAATCACTGAAATTTAGTATTATTTTATATACAGTGGCATGCAAAAGTTTGGGAACCCCTTGCAGAATCTGTGAAAATGTGAATAGTTTTAACAAAATAAGAGAGATCATACAAAATGCATGTTATTTTTTATTTAGTACTGTCCTGAGTAAGATATTTTACATAAAATATGTTTACATATAGTCCACAAGACAAAAAATAGCTGAAATTATTCAAATAACCCCCTTCAAAAGTTTGGGAACCCTTGGTTCTTAATACTGTGTGAGGTTACCTGGATGATCCACGACTGTTCTTTTGTTTTGTGTTGGGTGTTCATGAGTCCCTTGTTTGTTCTGAACAGTTGAACTGAGCTGTTCTTCAGACAAATCCTCCACGTTCTGTAGATTCTGCAGTTTTCCAGCATTTTTGCATATTTGAACCCTTTCCAGCAGTGACTGTATGATTTTGAGATCCATCTGTTCACACTGAGGACAATTGATGGACTCAAACACAACTATTAAAAAAGGTTCAAACATTCACTGATGCTCCAGAAGGAAACACGATGCATTAAGAGCCGGGGGGTGAAAACTTTTTGAATTTGAAGATCAAGGTAAATTGTACTTAATTTGTCTTCCGGGAAACATGCAAGTATCTTCTGTTGCTTCCGAAGGGCAGTAATAAATGGAAAAAAATATATATTTCAACAAAAGAAAAAAGTTGGAAATCTTCATCCTGTTCAAAAGTTTTCACCCCCCGGCTCTTAATGCATCGTGTTTCCTTCTGGAGCATCAGTGAATATTTGAACCTTTTTTAATAGTTGTGTTTGAGTCCATCAATTGTCCTCAGTGTGAAAAGATGGATCTCAAAATCATACAGTCACTGCTGGAAAGGGTTCAAATATGCAAAAATGCTGGAAAACTGCAGAATCTACAGAACGTGGAGGATTTGTATGAAGAACAGCTCAGTTCAACTGTTCAGAACAAACAAGGGACTCATGAACACCCAACACAAAACAAAAGAACAGTCGTGGATCATCAGGTAACCTCACACAGTATTAAGAACCAAGGGTTCCCAAACTTTTGAAGGGGGTTATTTGAATAATTTCAGCTATTTTTTGTCTTGTGGACTATATGTAAACATATTTTATATAAAATATCTTACTCAGGACAGTACTAAATAAAAAATAACATGCATTTTGTATGATCTCTCTTATTTTGTTAAAATTATTCACATTTTCACAGATTCTACAAGGGGTTCCCAAACTTTCGCATGCCACTGTATCTACTACATAAAAAAATCATTAGAAAATGGATAGAAAAAAATAAAATTATTTGATATAACTTGACTTATAACTTGACTGATGATTAAAAAATCTGTAAAATAGATAGCAATTTTTTAGATAGCAACTACTTGATCCTGTCTGTAATCCTATATAGTATTTTTCTCAAATGAAGAAATAAAATGTGAATTTGAATTAAAAGGAAGTAACACTGTAATCAACTGTTCACTCTGATACAATCAACCATTGCGCACAGATTTAAAGTGCCCCTATTATGGATTTTTTTAAATTATCTTTCATGCAGTGTGTAACACAGCTCTAAGTGAATGAAAACATCCTGCAAAGTTTTAAATCTGAAAGTGCACCGTGTATAAAGTTATTGTCTCTCAAAAGAAAGAGTCGACTCTGAATCATTGAAACGATTTGTTTTTAAAACGAATCTTAAGCCGTTTCATGTTGACGTCAAAATGAAACATTAGCATATTGCCTGCCCACTTGTTGCCACTAGGTAAAAACAAAGACTATAGAATACCCAAGACATGTCACTTGTATAGTTTTGAATGGGGAAAAATGCAACGCTTAATATGGCTGCTAAATCGCAGGAAGCCCCGCCTTCTGAATGAAAGAGCCAATCGCTAATCGGTAAAGTCAGCGCATCACTGCAGCTGCCGTTAGAAGTCCCGGTTGCTATAGAAACAGTCAGCGCTCTGAGACGCGCGTTCAGGACTGAGCATGCGCACTGGCTGATCTAGCATGAAAAATAAGCTTTTTATAACGCTATTTGAACAAAAGAAACAACATTTATGACACAGTTGTTGTCCGATTTCTTTGGTGATTTCAAATATGAAATTTAATCGTAAGCTTAGTGAACAGTTTTGGAGAATTTGATGTTTCCCCATACAAAGTGATAGGAGCTGCACTTGGATGCCCGAGAGGCGTTTCAAAGATGGCCGCCGAGTGACATGACTTGTCTTAAAGAGACTTTGGTAAAAATAGCTGTTTCCCCGGTAACGCTGTACACAAATCAGCACTGCTCACAATCACAAACACTGCTTTAAATGAAAACGACCAATCGGACCAATCACCGCAGATTAGCGTCACGCAAAGGAGGGGTTTGGATAAATGAATCATTGAGCGAATCGTTTGGGAGTCGTTGAGCAAATAAGGTAAAAATAAATGCATATTATAAGAAAATTAAAGTGTTTTTTGAGCTTGCATGCATGTCAACCTGTTGTTGTGGTCTTCCAAAACCAAAAAAAGAACCTTTCATAACCCATAATAGGGGTACTTAAAATTTTTAGGTGCGTTTTGAAATGGACACCCTGAATATTTCTGTTTCTCAAATTTGGAATGAACATTTAGAGCATAACAAGGATATATTTGCGTTAAACAACCCTCAAAAGGCCACAGTTTCAGTTAAAAGCACCCAATTACAGGGGAAAATGTGCCTTTCGTGTTTTTTTTGGAACGGCGCAAGGGCTTTGGGAGTGGTTGAGGATATAAGACATTAGAGATATTAAACCATGATAAAGCTCCTAAATCTGCCATTTTCATCATCAGCGCATAAGAGAACGGGAGGTGTGAGCAGCATCTGTTCTTAATCAAAAGCTCGCCGGTCTCGCCTGAATGAAATGGCATTACGTAGGCTGCATGATAATGCTGCTGCCCCCTCTCAGCATGGACCGGCTCTCAATCAATAACCGCCGCTGCAGTGAGGCATAAACCCGTATTCTCTATGCATTGATTCTTAATGGATTATCATTGCTGATAGTTTACTGCTGGGGATTTAGTGTTTACTCCAGTAACATGTCTCGTTCCGCTCCCATTTTTTCCCTTACTCTTTTCGTCTCTCCTACAGGGTCTGTCGGTTTTAGTCTCTGCTGCTCAGCTGTTTGTGTTTAAAAGGTTGCTGTCCTCCTGGGACGACACTATTCCTGTGCATCAGATTTCTCTTCTAAACTGTCTTTCTTTAGCGATCACTGGGGAACCTGGAATTTATCTCTCAGAGATAGAGAGGAAAAGAGAACGAGGAACTTGGCACCAGAGAGAAAAAGACTGTTTCAAACGCTAGTGAGCTGCTTTGCTGCCTACATAGGCAGCTGTCTTCTAAGGGAGAGTTGTAACAATCATGAAACCTTATAAGTGGTGGTTTTGGAACGCTCTACTTGGGTAGGAACGCTCCTAAACAGCAGGCTTCTGATTTTAACAAGTATTCTGATTTTAATAATAGCATGTACTCTAGAATAATAGGGATAGAAAAGGTAGTAAGGACATAGTTAAAATAGTCCATGTGACGACAGTGGTTCAACCGTAATTTTATGAAGCTTAGAAAATACTCTTTGTGAGCAAAGAAAACAAAAATAACAAATTTAATCAACAATTTCTTCTCTTCAGCATCAGTCTTCGATGAGAGAAGATTGAAGGTCACACTATTTTAACAGTGTCCTTCACTGTCCTTCAACAGTGTCCCATCAGTGATGTCACACTATTTTAACAGTGTCCTTACTAACTTTTAGGGTCTTGAACGTGGTAGTTGCGTTGCTGTCTATGGAGGGTCAGAAAGCTCTCAGATTTCATCAAAAATATCTTAATTTGTGTTCCGAAGATGAACGAAGGTCTTACGGGTTTGGAACGACACGAGGGTGAGTAATTAATGATCGAATTTTCATTTTTGGGTGAACTATCCCCTTAAGCATAAAAAATACAAAACACATGTAACACAAGTGTAAGAATAGCAAGTTGTTCTTATTGATACTTTTCAGTATTAAATGAACTTACAGAAAGTTTATAAATGGCATTTCTTTGTCAGCCGTCTGGGAGTTATTTTTTCACTCAACTTGGCATGCAGTCTGGGATTTGCTGCAAAGGGTACTTGCAATACTAAGAATTTGGCCAAAATCAAATGCCTATCAAAGTAGGCATCATAATCTCACAATTGATTTTGATGTTAGTATGTTGCTAATCTAATAGCACTGAACTCTAAGCATAAAAAGTACAACAGAAAAATATTGAGTAAAACGACCCATTTTAATTACTCTGAGCTGTTTTTAATTGATATTTTTCAGCACTGAATAAAATTGATTTTGATGTTAGCTTAATGACCATGCTTATTAGGGCTGTCACAATGTTCACTACGCTATTTTCATGGTCAATTTAAATAATTCTATCAGTCAAATTATTATTATTATTATTATTATTTTTTGTGGCCAATGAATCCCAATCAAAATTCTAGTGTAGGGGAGCAGAGAGATTTTGTAAGTATAACTGTACAGAAGCATACAAATAGGATCTGTAGACCATGCTGTCTAACACTGGCAGGGTACATTTTTTAGTTGCGGGTAAATTGTCTTGCTTTCCTCTTTCATCTCTTCTGACATGATTTTGTGTAGCAGAAGTAGTTATTCACTGTGTTGTCATCCCACTCTTTTTTTTCTGTTTTATGATTGGTTGCAACCAGCGTTTGTCAACCAAATATGTACTGCCGTTAGATTATTTACAATATTGTATTTTTTTATATTAATATTTCATTTTTTTTTTAAACATAACGATTAGTCAGTTTTGTGACACATCTATGTCCTACCTTTTGGAACATTCTTTGAATCTGGTACCTTAAAATGTCCCAAAATCTTGTTAGATTTCATAACAGAGCAGTAGAGATGGAGGAGGATAGATAGAAGAGGGGTTAAAACTGTGAATGTGACGCTGCAGACTGAACGGAAGCCAACAAGGTGTTTTCTCTGGGCTTTTCAGCCTCCCCGTTGCCTTTTTGTGCCCATCACTTCTTGCTAACATTCTCTCATTTGCCTCAATCCTTGTCCCTCAGTCAGCTATTACAATAGTAATTATGGCCGACAGCTATTTTTTAGTTCCTTTTGTTGATGTGCAAGAACGTTGGTCTGCCCTTTGCTGTGAGAACAAGAAATGGCGAGGAAAGTGCGGAGCAAGCAGTAATGGGCCGTACATGTTTTTTCCACTATCTCCTTTCGTAAGGAGCTGGAGAAAAGCATATTATTTCCAGGCCATTAGCAGGCACTTGTAGCTGTTCTTTGCTCTATAAAGTATTAATGCAGGTGAAGCCGCACACTGATGGAGCAGAGAGCCTTGGATTTGCAGCACAAGTCAGGTTTAGCGTAGACGCTCCTCGACTTGAGCACCTGGATTTTTGTTTCTCTGAGTCTGCTGGTGGGAAAATAAAGTACAGATGATCTGTGTTACTAAACTAAATCCAACATAGGCTCATTGGGAAAACAAAGCCTCTACCTACATTTTTGAAAAACTTCAAAAAATGCACCTATACATACAATTCACTGCAGTTTCCAGTTGACCACTAGTGACAATAAAACACCAACAACTTTTATCTCTTTTCACACAAATTATAATTACATATTTGATTAATAATGGCTTATTTTGTGTGTGTTTCCCTTGCACAATACTATATTATGAACTCAAAACACTTTTACCATAGTGCATGACATTTGCATCTCATAACCAGCTCCACATTGATGGCTTTTCTGATGTAGTAAACTTGCTTGGCAGCTCACCTGGTACAGCATTGCATTTGTGGTAGAGCATTAGCCTTTTAGTGTAAAACAACCTATACAACAGGATAAACTGTTCCCAGATTCATGTTAAATCCGAAAGCACTCATAGTGCCACTCACCCACATTTCACTTTGAAAGTGTTGCGAAATGTGCAATAAGAGCATTTTTGCAGAAATGTCGCCACAGGCATATTTTCCCAATGAGCCTGAGTTGACTAAACTGAAGCTGAAAGTTGAGATCTGGTTATAATAAGAGGGGCACTAATCGGTGAAAACTTGGCTGTGACAGTGTTTACAATTTGTGGTGTTGTTGCCGCTACATTTTTTTGCCAGTTCTCTGAGAAATGTGAAAGAGAAAAATATCTATCCTTCTCACATTATTACAGAGGTTTGCTTATAGTCTGAAAAACAATCTCACAACAGAAACAACGTTTTGTTTTGGCTACGGAAATGCAAGTCTAATAGCACTCAGAAATAGTTTTGTCTGGTAAAGAAAATGCATGGCAATTTTCTCCAGGCTAATTGCTGTGACGCTTCTTCATTGAGGCCATTGATAACAAGCAGGGTTTTTATGTCAACACTGGGTTCATGGTGTGTTGCTTCCTCTGAATTTCTGACTACAAAATCAATCTCAAGTCTCAGATAACTAAAAACTGTTGATTGGTTTAATTATCATTCTTTGCCCTTGGTGAAATTCAGACACTTTGAAAATGCCAAAGTGACAGAAATCCTTTTTGCATGTTCTGAGAAAGATCCTTAATTGTGTTTGTTTCTTTGTATGGCAAGTAATTTGAAACTCACTCAAGGACATGTTATTTTCCTCTTCTCGCCAGTTCAAGCAACCCAAGGAACAGGTAAAGAATCTATTCACTGAAAAAAGTTGATACGTGTGTTTAAGTGGAATGTGAATCAGAGCCGAATAGCCCCGATGTCGACTTTCCTGTCAAGACTTTCTCCAAATTCACAGAACAATAATGACATTAACTTCTTTATCCAGCCCTGTGGTCGCTTGATATTGAATTGAAGACCGTTCTGTGCTTTTCCCCGTCTCTGGACTATACACAGTTACCTTATGTTTATAGTACATAGTGTGTGAGAAGGCAACCTTTAGCTGGAATATGAATCTGGTGTGATAACACATGCTGAAGAATCAATATCACAGTTTGTGTGCACTGAAGGTTTATTTGCTCATGTAGTTTAGTGCAGTAGTGTCTCATTCTTCTCCATTATTGCATTACTTCTGTGTTGGATGTCATAATTGTTTGCAGCCATGATTAGGATTGTGTGTTAATTATGACTGAATGGAGGATAATTGGCGATGGAGCTTAGTACTGTAGTGGTACAGTTCATTGATTCCACATCATGGTCGACCTGCGTCTGCCACCATCTACCAGCCAATGAATGATGAGCAGGTCAGCTACTGTAATTCTCATTCGCTGAGGCTTGTCATTCCCAGCATGCTTGCTGGATTGATTGAAGTTCAGGCTTCTTGTGCTAATTAAAACCACTTTGTCATATAGACAACTTTGTCATACAGACAATGCATTCTATTATGTATTTTTATCTTTATGTATTTCATTGCTTAAAGGATCAGATGAATCAAAAATCCTTGATTAATTCATACATACAGATGATTATGGAAGCCTGTTTCCATCTCAGAGTAAAACAAAAATTACTTTATTATATTTTCTAATAAATATTTTATTTTATTTGATTATTTTATTTAATTTTGAAGTGGAAACAGCTTCAATATGTCAACCAGTTTTTGTGTCATGGTTTTGTTTATTACTAAATACATTGGCGTAATAATGGTTTGTTATATCTATAAGTTGTATGATGCTTAGTTAGAGACCCTTCTGTTTTGCATCATGATCCATATGTTGAATCCCTTCTGTGGTGGTGGGGGGGGGGGTGTTCCTGGTGAGTTCGTCCCTCCAGGGCAATTGTACATCATTCTACAATCTAGTTTACGATGGAGGGATTCATATCTCAGTTTTCACAAGAATCATACAGATAACTCATGTCGCCTTCCTCAGCTCTCCGTGTGAGCGAAGTGCAGGCACTGCACATTAACCATATTTACTGCCGACAATTTCCAAAGGAAATTGCCTCTGCAAAGGGAAAAGGGCATTTAGAAAATCCAAACTCTAGATTTCAATCAAGATACGTCAGTTTAAAATATTCTTTCTCTATGTACATGCTGTTGTCTTTGATTCTGTCTGTGAACTGTGACACTTTACAGGGTGTTTTATTATGTGGACAAAGACGCAAATTGCTTGCCATCATATGTGGATTTGGGAAGAATAATAGGTTTTTAATGTGAAAAGCAAATGGGAAGCCCTTTTTTCTACATGCAGGCCATCTGTCACCATGGAGAAAACAATCTTGCCGGAGCATGTTACATTAAACAAGATCATGTTACATCATGAAGCACTTTTTGTTCTGATTTGAGAGAAAATTGGAGGACTAATTAGAGTCCCTTCAAAGAAACGGATTAGAACCTAATTTGTTTCAGCGCTTAGTGACACTTTCCATGTGTTTTTTTGAACACCCAGTCTTAAATCCTCTGAGCGCTGATTACATTGCTGTTTTGAGTGTTCCTCTCCATCATGCACCATTCCTTCCTTGCATGGATGCCCTCATTCTTCAGATCTTTTGCCAGGCTTCATCTTAAAGATAAGCCTTCCAGCTCAAGCTGCTAGTCTGACTTTTAGCTTCACTCTTCAGATTCATTCAAAGGAGCAATATTCTACACTTTTTATTTGTTTTCTTAAACTCCATTTATGATGTTAGGCCAGGTTTATTGCACAGATTTTGTTACAGTTATCCAGCCTTAAACATGCTGTTTTGACTACTGTTAAATCTTTTGCATGAGGTGTCATGCTGCTAAAACCAACCTCTTTTAATTATTACTATTATTACCATATTTCTGAAATGAGAAAAACTCAATTTAATGAGGATATAAATGCAGTTTTATTTCAAGAGTTTTGTCAGTTTTATTAGCTATCATACCACACAGAATTGTATTGTCTCGTTCAGAAGTCCAGCATATATTTATTGAGCTGAAGCAGTAACGGACATCAGGTTTGTGCTGATGCCTTCCACGCTGCCTCTCATGTGTATGGAAATACCTAATTGCATATTGTGTAAAATGACATACTATATTTTATTTTATTTAAATTTTATTTTTATTTTATTTTATTTTATTTTATTTTATTTTATTTTATTTTATTTTATTTTATTTTATTTTTTAATTTAATTTAATTTAATTTTAATTTAATTTTAATTTAATTTTATTTTATTTTAAAAACCTCTTTTATAGGAATGTCTTTCCTAAGATAGACAACAAAACAACACAATTATTAATAAAGTAAATATTTAAATAACTTTTTCCATTCAAAAATTCCTCCTCTAGTCATTGTTGATGATATATCGCGTTCCAAGGCCAGTGCTGAGCTTTAACCTCTGATTGGTTTGGACATCAGAGGAAGTGACTCTTACCTGATTCTTGACCGCTGACCTACACCGAGACATCAGAGATGGAGTAAGGGGATAAACGGCAGCCATGCTCTGTCAAAAGTGGGTGGTGGAATTCTGCTGAGGTGGCCGAAGTTCTTGGTGCAATTGATTAAACAATATTTCTCCCTGCTCGATGTGAAGGGAAGGAAATATATTTGCTCTTTCAGTGTGAGCCGAACGCCCCCGTGCCTCACTTGGGGTATAAAATGATGTGTTATTTTAATTTACAAGACCAAGCTCATTTCTCTCTCTCATTCTGTTAAGCATCAAGGATGCTTGTGGAAATCCTAGAATTAAAATGACATGCAATTAGATGGATTTCAAGTTCATGTATTTGTCATGTATAATTTCCTTAATTAGTCTGTGAGAGACTGATGTTCATTAGACAGCACAGGAGCTGGCGTGAAGAAAAACACAATATGAAAGTAAATTGCTCATTGTACATTCTGATCTTTCTTTTGTGCATGCAAGCGATCAAGTGAGGATTCCTCATGCACTCAAAGAGAGAAATGGAGAGAAAAACGTCAGGTTTACAGTGCCGTCTCAGACCCTCTCACATTCCTGGAAAAATTGCTGTGAATGACACAATGTTGAATCTCGCTCTCATCGGTTTCTCTGCATAGTACGCTGGAATTTAATAAGTCCACATTATTAAAGCTCCGGCGCTGGGATATTTTTTACTATTTTTATCAAGTACACTTTTGTTTGGTTGTGAAACGCATTGAGCTGTGGCACTGGATAGGCTCACCCCTGCACAACCTATTGAGCTATTGGTTTTTATGCGGTTATTAATCGCAGAGAGGTATGGAAGACAATGAGCCTCAAACTCAATGAGCTATTGAATCTTGAGATTGATAAATATAAATCTTTTTTAATATATTTATAGCCTGTTTGATTGTATACCATAATATCAGGTGTTGTTCTAAAAGGTACATTTATGAACACTAATGCTATGGTACCTATGCCACTACTGCTGGAAAAAACCCTGCTTAAACCAGCCTAAGCTAATTTGCTGGTCTTAGCCAGTTTTAGCTAGCCATAGCTGGTTTAATTAGCTAAAAAAATTGAGCCTGCTGAGGCTCCCTAGTGTTCCCCGGACCCCTGGTTGAGAAGCACTGATCTAAAATCAGCTAACAGACCATTCTGACCTGGATGGAGACTAGGGCTGCAACAAACAATTATTCTGATAATCGATTAATGTAACAATTATTAGATAGATTATTATTAGAAGTTATACATATTAGTGTTGTCACAATACCACATTGTTGACTGATATGATACCTGACTAAAATGTCTTGATACTACTACTGAACAGATACCATGACCAAAACATAACACAACAGGTTTGCCACATTGGTAAGTTAGCTAAAATGATAAAGCCAAATTAGACGTTTGACTTCTATTTGACGGCATGAGCTAGGAATGAGATATGACCAAAATCTTATTTCATGATATGAGTAATTTCGTTGCAATTTGTATCATGATATAGTATTTTTTGTTATTTTATCTTCAAGCAACAAACTTTGAGGACAAATACAAAAAAAAAAACAGACACAAATTAAATAAACAGTGTTTTTAGGTAAAGTAGGTCTATCTAGCATTCAAGCAAGAGATAATACAGAAATTGAATAATCAAAATGTCAAAAATATAACTCTATGAATTAAATATACATTGATCCTTATTAAAACTACTGAAGTTAGTCAAGATCGGTGAGTGATTTTCTCTTTTTCTTTTGTTGTTTGATTAAAGGTGGGGTAAGTGATTTCTGGTAGACAATGTTGATATTTGAAATCATCAAAACAAACACGCCCCTACCCCAAAAGTGTCTCGCCCCTATTTTGATAGATGTTCAAACCTGGGCCTGTATTTATCAAGCCTCTAAGAATTACTCTCAAGAACACTGCTAAGAATTGACTTAAGTGGAAAAAAATTCTTGGCTCAAAGCTGCGATTAAAAGTTAGTTATCAATCATCTCAGTCGTAATTTAAGCGAAGTGTAGGACTAAATCTTAAGTGTCAGTCTTAGAGATGATTCACTACACTTTGCTGTGCCACAAACGGGATTTTGGATGACGACATACGCATGGACCAATCACTGAATAGATTTTCTTAATTAAGAATATTCTCAGATAAATTCACATTGACTGGTTAAATTCCTAATAGGAGTTTACATTCAACACACATTTGACAATAAAGACTTTTCAAGAGAACACATTATGGCAAGGAAACGAAGCATCATCACAACTTAATTTAGGGTGCAGATAGATGATAGTATAGTGTATCGACTGTTGCTGATGCCTTTGACCACAGCGAGACGATTATTATTATTATCCGTCAAAAATAGACTTTAATCTTTAGTGATGCAGCGTGGAGAGCGGCTTCAGAAACTTGCCACGGCGCAGCTGATCAGCTCCGGTGGCTGTGGAGCTGTAACGCGCCGCAGACGCGTGCAGTGTAAATAAGGGGTAAGAGATTTATTCATCATACAGTGTAGATCGTATAATATTCGCGATAGACAGAAGTCAGTTATGATGTTGTTTGGTAATGTAAATGTTCTTTGCTCGTTTTGAATAACTGAGGAAGTGTAACTTGTTTGATTAACTGCTCGTCGCCAAACATTTCAAAGACATTCCTCCTCTCCTGAAAGATTCGCGCACGTCTCCGTCTCTTCAGCGCCATCACAAGCCCCTGCTGGCAACTCCTAACCACTTGAGAGACCTCTCCAGCTGTCTTAAATAACTGGGAGAGTAAGAGTGATTCTTAGCTTTAAGAAATTTGATAACTTGCTTTTATACTTAAGTTTGAAAGTAGGAGTAAATTTCATGAATTCTCAGCACTTAAGACTAAAATGGCACTTTGAGAAGCTTGATAAATACGGGCCCAGTTCAATATACTTAGTACAATATTACCCTCACATACATACGCAACCCAGGCAACGATTAGTTCTGTGAGACAACGCAAAACTCATTATAATCACGATTAATCATTTGACGGCACTAATTTATATTTAACATGATCACAGTTTAATAAAAACTTTGTAAGTTACTAATTATAATGCTTATATTTCCTCAGTTATTAAAACAGCAGTTACAGAAAAGCAAAGCACATTTACATTATCAAAGAACATTATCACTGACTCCTGTTATAATCAGTGAAGCCGTCTACACTGTGATGAATAAAACTCTTATACTTCCATAGCATGTACATCTGCAATTTGTTGTTTATGATGAGAGAATTCACGCGCACACTCATCAACAAAGCTCCGCTGTTTCAGCGATGACTCATCTGAACGCCTCTGATTGGCCACTGCATTCATAAACTCAACGGAATCTTGCGTGATTGGTTTGTGATTGTGTCAGACCTGTGTTCCCCATGTCACGTGTTTCCCCTCCTCTCGTGCCCATATTTGGTCTTCCTGTTCCTGTCCTCGTTTGTCTTTATTAGTCTCCGTCTGTGTTTGATTGCTCCCCACCTGTTTCAGTTCTTCCTCGTTTGATTTCCTTGTGTTTATAAGCCCAGTGTCTCCTGTGTCCTGTGTTCGCTGTTAAATGTCTTCCATGTTTTATTAAAGTCTATGTTTGAAGATTATCTGTGTCTCCTCGCTCCTTGCTCCCCCGAGAGCCTGACAGATTGGTTATCACCAATCACACTTATTTGTTCCATCATATTTCTTTTTTTTCGCGTGCAACACTGTAAAAACGTGGAAAAAGAAATATGATGGAACAAATAAGCCCAATATTAACTAGATAATAATTCTAGCCTGATGATAATAATAATAATAACAACAACAATAATAATCGTCTTGATATCGTCAAAGGCATCAGCCACAGGTGATATCTCAGACTATCGTCTATCAGCACAACCCTAGTTTATAAAGACTTTTAATGCTTATAGCTTCAATGGGCTGTTTTTAGTTAGTAGCTTATTGTGTAACTACTTTTACCTTTTACCATACGTCAGTTTCAAAGGTAGCTTCCCCAACATAACCTGCTGAAAAAAAACATATTAAACCAGCCACTTTTCAGTCAGCTTGACCAGACTGGGATATCATCTAGACCAGCTGAAGACCAACTAGACAGACTGTGGGAGACCAGCAAACCATCTTAGACTAGTTTAAGCGTGTTTTTTCCACATAGATGTTGTATGTATTAAATGGTCTATGCTGTATGTGTGTGCTGTAATCCTAATGTGTTCAATGTATGATTCTACATATACTTTGTTTTAAGTGTGCTCACAGGGATTTGCAGGGCTCTATTGTACCACCCACACACAGATCTGTAAAAGCCTGCCCCATATTACACTCCTGCTGACCCACTTAAGGTGTTTAACAAACTGTGGACCTCATTGCTATTGCTGTTTGCAGCCATCTTGACAATCCATCTGGGCCTCTGAAAGAAAAAAGTTGATTGCAGGGGACTCTGATGTCCTGAAGATGACCCTTACATAAACGACATGTGAATGACAGAACAAGATCCTGCCCCGTGATTACTGCCATCTTCAAGTATCCATGCCTGAGGCACACCTAGCAAACACATCTGTGAAAAGCACTTGGTAAAATAGAATATATTTAAATCAAAGTAATATTGAACAGGCCGTATCCTTTGGAGTGTTTCCTTTAAATATGTATTTTTCATTCAGGCGTCATAATGAAAACAGTCCAGCGATGTGATTTGGTCAAATATATTTGGATGAAAGATGGAAAATCCTTTCTTCTCTGTTAAAAGGAAAGACTCATTCTACACTAGTGGCGCTTTAAGTCTTGAAAATATTGGGCTGAATGAGACTGTGATGCATTTGAAGTGTCCTGCCTTCTCTCTTTCAGGGCAGGTTTCATTCTCTGCTGAATCTAAGAGATCGATTTCAAAGCAAAGCTATGAAAATGCTAATGCTGTGAAACCTACAGGAGATGAATCCTTAAAATCATTCCAATGATACCATCAGCTAAATCGAAGACAAATAGAAAATGAAACGTAGACTCAACTATGTTAAATCGACATGTGATTTGACTTAATGCCACAACTCAGGTTGCTCAGCTCAAAAAGAAATCCTAATATAAATGTCTCATTTACTTGATTTAAGCATTGCACTCAGTCCAAGGTCCTCAGACGCACTAAAAATGATGCAACAGGGGAATTGTTTATTATTTTTTGAAAGTTCTCAGAGAGCAGGTTGTGAATTTAAGCACCTATGCTCCTGAAGCTGCGTATCCTGTCGATGTGTCTTTTGCAAATAAATGCATTATTTTCCTGGATTTGGGATGTTTAAGGCTAATTGTATTTTATTTAATCTCTAGTAATGGGTTGAAGACAAAACATGTGCTATTGTATCAACCAACACTGATTTACATGATGGTAAAAATGCAACCTGGGCTCATTGGAAATACGTGTCTCTACATACATTTCTGCAAAACTGAAAAAATGTACCTATATGTACGATTCCCTGCAGTTTCCAGTTGAAATGAACACTAGAGGCTGTAAAACTCTGACAACTTCTATTCCTTTTCACACGAAGTGTGACTTACAGGAACAGTTTTGATTATTTTCTCACAGTTACTTGCAGAATGGTATGTTATGACTTCTAAACAATTTTAACATCCTGCACGATTTGAAAACTGATACTTTTGAACGTTGTCGTCACATATACAGCTTCATATGTATGAGTTTACTAACTCAGTAAGTTTACTCGGTAGCTCACGCGATACAGCGTTGCACTTAGGTGATGAAGAGCTCCGGTACGAATCCCGTCAAACTACAGTTCAACAAAACAGCTCAAATCTGCATAAGGAAGTTAAAATAGCATGGCTGCATCAGCGAATACGTTTTTATATTACTTTTGCATTTGTTAACACTTTCGGGTAGGTTTAGGTTTGGGTTTGGTGTAGGGGATACTTCCAACTTCATAGAGCTTAATCTTTAGCGACACTCACCGGATATTTGAATTATGAATGGCGGCAAAACGTACCTCAAGCAGCATAATGAAAACACTGCAATACGTGTCTGTACCAACGTAATCAAAACGTGTCACGGTCACGTATTAAACGTGTGTTTTAGCACCACTCTCTGGACATTTCACTTTGAAACTGCCGTGAAACGTGCTGCAAGGAACATAATTACGGTGTTGCAGAAATGTATTTAGAGACACGTATTTCCAATGAGCCTGGGTTGTAAAAATGCGTGCAATCTAGAAACAACATTTAAATTACATTCATTAAATTATATAATATTACAATTATTTACTCCAATTAGTTACATACATCAATATTTGCTGTAAATGACCCTGTATGAAGATAATCTAAGGCCCGGTTTCATAGACAGGGCTTAGCCTAAACCAGGATTAGGCCATAGTTTAATTAGGACATTTAAGTAATTTTTATAAACATGCCTTAGAAAAAACATTACTGGTGTGCATCTTGAGACAAAACAAAGGCACTGACATGTTTTAAGATCAGTCAGAGCAAGTTTATTTCAGTTGAAACAGCTCAGACTTATATTTTAGTCTAGGACTAGTCTTAAGCCTTGTCTGTGAAACTGGGGGTATATGTATTAAATTATTGTGGCAAAAGAAAGTACTGAATAGACCCTAAAAAATAGAACAGTAAAAGTCCATTTAGAAGTCAATGTTTTTATTGTTGTTATTATTTATAAAAAAATAAAATAAAATAAAATAAAATAATTGAATTTTAATGGTTCATTGCCAGCCCTAATAATGATTATAACAAACTGCTCCCTTGCTTTACTCGTCAGGAAATAGGATTTCTCCATTGTAGTGATCAAACTAAGTCTGTGTCACTAGCTTTCTAGCTTTCTCTTCAAGTGTACGTTCAGTAAGAGCGAGATAAAACAAACAAAGGAGAGATGGTTTTCTGATGAGAGCAGAGAGAGGTTTGTCATCAAGTTTTCTAAGACAATTCAGATCTCAAATAGTCTTTTCAACGACACTTCAAACAATCAAACAATGGAGCCCATCTGTCTTGTGTGTTTGGCTCCGGCTCTGCTGTGGGAAATGAAAACCCACGGTACTCTGTGTTGTAATCATCCAACAAACATTCGCAAAAATACATTTCTGTGTTTATGGAATTGTGAAATTTCCTGAAGAGACTATAAAACTCCTTCATTTCTCATTAAACTGCAGTTTAATGAGAAACATTCTTGAAAACTTTATGACATGAAGAGGTACGTCGTTTACTGAGGTGAATATATTCATTGTCATTTACTCTGTTCTCATTCTTATGTGGAACACCAGAGAGCCGATACATGATTTCAGCTCTGTGTTGATACTGAGTTCATGGACTAGTGATGTATAGAAATGAGTTTCTTGAAAACACAATAGATATTTCTCAGAAGACGCATTGACTGCAGTACTGCACTCTAAAAAAATGGTGCTATATAGCACTAAAAGTGGTTCTTTGGCTCGTAATCATAGGGGAACCACTTTTGGAGCTGTATAGCACCAAATCTCGGTGCTTCAGTGGTTCTTCAGTGGTTCTTCACCAGTTATTTGGCATAACAGAGGGGCTATATAGCACCACTATCATATACAGAACCTGTTAAACTCTTGTATGGTTCTTCAGAGGTTCTTCAGTGGTTCTTTGGGGTGATTAAGGTGCTATATAGCACCACTGCCGTACAAAGAATCTGTTAAGCCCCTTTAAAGGTTCTTTACGAGCCAAAGAACCACTGTTGGTGCTGTTTAGCACCATTTTTGTTGAAGAAATACAATGCAATATGGCACCTCTTATGGTTCTACATAGCACCATTTGACAAAGGTGCTGTATAGCATCTTTAAAGATATGGTCCTATACAGCACCAAAAGTGGTTCCCCTATGATTACAAGCCAAGAACCACTTTTAGTGCTATATAGCACCATTTTTTTCCCCACGTCTCTATTTTCTTACTGAATGTATTGTTTAGCATGTGCTAGGAAGCAAACGGTATTACAATGGTGCAGTGGACTCAAAGTCTAGGAGTTAAAAAGTTGGAGCTGTGGTGCAGTGGTTAACACTCAAATTGTGGTGCTAACACAGGTAATGCAGGTTTGAATCTGGTCTGTTTCCTCAGTAATTGTATTTTATTTTGTCACTCTATCTGTAAAATAAAGCAGTTTTTTTAGATAGACCTTCATGAAAAGCACTTCATCTAGCTTTAAGCCCGTACTCAATGGGCCTCATTTATCAATCTAACGTGGAAACGAGCGCAGATCCGTGTGCACAAAGTTCACGTGTGATTCATGAAAAATTTGTATGTCGCCAATCTCAGCGTACGAATGATCGTATGTTGATAAATGTGGCGGCAGAAAACAATCATCATTTGAATATCACGCCCCTAAAAACACCCCGGTTTAGGAGCCTTGCCCCTATAGTTTACGACACGGAGAAACGAAACCCGGCCAAAAAGAGCAAGTAATCTCATTAAAGAGAAATTGATCTTACTCCAAAAACACCCGCTAGCCTTGTAATTGCAGACAATTAGGCTACATTAATTTTTGTAATTGATATGTATATTAAAATACTGGTAAATATAAACATTATAGCCTATTTAGTTCCCCTCACTCTACAACAAATATTTTTAATTTAACGGTATTAAGAACAGAACAAGAATGAAAAATAAGTATTTATAAAATGACATATTAAACTATAAAATAAAACACAAAATAGGCTATAGTGGCATTCATTATACAGCATACAAGCAAAACTGAAACGGCATTGGGCTCACGAGCCTGTCTCATTCCACAAGATTACAATTTTTCCATTTTTGCCATATTTGTAACATTTGGTTGCTAAACTATTATTCATTATGTAGCCTAAACAAAGCGTTATACTTCACTCATGTTCTAATATCCGTGAACAATCCTTCACATGCGCATACATGTTTGTTTGGGCGCTGCACGCTGTCTTTACAGCAGACCTTTTCAAATAAACAGTGTAACTTTTATGTTTGGTTGACTGCATTTTAGTTTGATGATGAATGGCAGAAATGTCAGGCAACGCTAGAACTAATGTTGTTTGTGTGTGAGTGAGGCGCCTGTGCGATCAGATGGATTAAATCAAATAAAGATCGAAAGAAAAGAAATAAAATGCATTGAGGGTCACAAAAACGAGCGTATACTTGTTGCACAGTTTTTTACTTTTGTTAATTTGTTAATTATATTATAGCCTATTATATATTTAGTGTAGTCCTAATTATTTTATTCCTTTTATAGACTTAATTTCTGTTTTTCTCCATTCACAGAAGCGTTGCAGGTGCGTGATACGACGATGTGTGAATCCTCATGGTCTGTGGTTTACGCTGCTCTTCGTGCATATAAAGCTAAAGCCCTGAATAAAAAACAAAACAAAAACAAAAGACATTCTAATCTTACTGGTCAGTGATCGACTAATGAGCTTCGATTGTCGGTCAGGAAAATAACCTAAATGATCAAAATGCTGTCATTCTACAATTCTCCACGAGATTTATATGCTGTGTGCAAGTTCAGGCTAAAAAACCTTGCGTACACTAGCTGAGACCAGACGTGAGATTTGATCGTAGCCACCGCTCACGTCCATATTGATACATTCCAAGTTTTGCGTTGGAACAACCTTAGGCCCACTTTTCTGTCGTACGTTCGTTTCATAAATGAGGCCCAATATGTCTGCTTGCACCACCTTCTGATTAATGACTCTGTCGTCAAATTACAGTCTGTGTTCAAGGGTGCTGTACTAAAACAAGCACCCGATGACCTCTGTCTACACTGGTGAAGGTAGTAAAAATTGGTTTACAAGATGGTCACTAACAGACCATCACCTAACATCTCCTCCAGGGAAGACAAGGTGATTTTAACCTTGTCCCTCGAGGAGTGCCGTGCAGGACGCAGAGGATTGTCTAAATGTAAATAAGTGAAGCGTCTCGGAACAAGTTTCCCTGAAGCTCAGCTGTAATGGATAACTGCACCCGGTCAGTAATTACTCACTGTCTCTCCTCCATGGTGTTTTCATTACTCCCCTTATGATCTGTCAGCGTCGACATGAAGAGTCTTTGGATATCTCCCTTTGTTGTGCTCGACAGAGCCACCTTGTGAATTTCCGCAAACATTTCAACACCTCATTCTGCGCTCTCTCAGTGACTGGCCAAGTGACTTATTGAGGTTCAGGAACTTGTTTTATAATTTGACATGAATGAGAAGAAAGTTGGTGTAACATGTTCCTGTATGTACACACACACACACAGACACACACACAGACACACACACGCACACACACACACGCATGCACACGCACACGCACACACACACACACACACACACACACACAGACACAGACACAGACACAGACACGCACACACAGACATGCACACGCACACGCACACGCACACACACACACACACACACACACACACACACACACACACACGCACACACACACACAGACACGCACACACACAGACACAGACACAGACACACACACACACACACACACACACACACACACAGACACAGACACAGACACGCACACACAGACACACGCACACACACGCACACACACACACACAGACACAGACACAGACACAGACACGCACACACACACACACACACACACACACACACACACACACACACACACAGACACAGACACAGACACGCACACACAGACACAGACACACACACACACACACACACACAATCTCTCCAATACATCAGATTTACATTTTATTACAAAATTATTTTTATAAAAAAAAAAAAAAAAAAAAACATTTAATCAACCTTTATGTATTTATTTGATTGCACACATATATATATATATATTTTCTCCATAGTCTTATGCATGTTCCTGCACATCAGCTGGAGACCCTTAGATGTATTTGAATAGTTGTCAAGAAAGTACATTGATTAACTGGCACTTTCTTCCATATTTGTCTCATTGACAGTGGCATCGAGAGTTTTAGGTGTTTTGGACATTGGAAAATATAGCCAGACCAGCATTAAACCATCATAAACCAGCCTGGATCAGCAATCAATTCATACTGCACATGGATGGTCTTGGCGGAGGCGTTTTAATACTTATTTTGGTGATTTATTGATTTATTTGTATAGAAAAGTGCAGTTAATACATAACAGTTCAATAACTGTCGATATCGTTATATGCTGTCAGTGATATGGTATTTATGAGATGCATCATTCAATATGGATGCATCATATGAGATGGATGATTTATTAAAGAGTGAAACAGGTAAACATTTGCTTTAGCCTCGAGGCATTTGTTAGCCCTGATGTATCTCTGCTTAATAAAATTCAAAATCTAAAAATTAATATTCATATTCTGTGTATAAATTTTGTCATGAATGTTCAGATTTAAGAACAAGGATGGACTCCTTTAATCTGCGCTCTATTCATTGCAACTGTAGAAACATGGTGGATGTGCGAGAGGCGGTGATTACGAGAGAGAAGTAGTCCGGGAGAAAACTGAGCACATGACACATGTAAACAGCAGTGAAATGTGTTTGAATACAAATCTCTGTGGAGCCAGGTTTACATTCACCAAATACCAATGATGTCTTATTTCCTACCCCTCCGCTCCGAGAGAGTCGTTAAGTGCTTGGTTTGCGTGCAGGTGCTAAAATCACACAAAATCACACTCGCTGTTTTCTCAGAGGATAATTAATGGTACTTTGAGAGCCACATCTAATAATTCAAGGTTAGCAAAAGTCCAAGGGTTATGATTTAATGAGAACATGTTGGATAGAACAATGTTTTGCCACCACTATGCGAGGAAGCCGCTGATGAATTAATGAAGTCGTCATACTTTACAGGAACTATAGCAATTAATAGTTGCTATGTCACCATCAACTGACGTCTATTAATGTGTTGAGGAGGATTTCCAGTGAATTACATTTTCATGGATTTGTTTAGTTATAAGGAGCTGAATTGCTTGTATTCTGGGTCTTTCTTATAGATTAATTAATTTATTTATTTAAATGCCTGTTGGGCATCCTGTGTGTTTAATATTTTTGCTGGTTCTTTTTTCTCTCAGGTGAAGCTTCCATGATTTACAGTCTCATTACAAGATGTCACATAAAATGAGATGGGATGCTCAATCATATGTATGAGGCAAATTAATCGCCAAATTAAATAGTATCCTGTAGCTTGCATTTATAATTTGATTAGAAGTAACTGCCTTTCTCGGCCCTGGTCCTAAACTAGGCTTTCTTTTTGTCCTGTAAAATACACCCGCACCCATGGTAAAATTAATTTATGGCTATTATATATCCTTCAACCTTTCGCCCCTTGGGTTTCCTCCATAAAATATCATGGGGAAAAATATGTGAATAGTGCCAGAAGGAGCCACTTAACAGTAGATTGTATGGAAATTAAGCCACGGAGGCATAAACAATGTTAATTAAAACCTGAGAAATTGAGAAGTGTAAATGTTAAATTATGGCATGCGACAAGCCACAGCAGGCAGCACCTGAGGTGCTAGTGTATTTTTTAGGCTTGCTTCTACTTTTGCAAACATACTACAGCAAAGTAAATATGTATAATTAAAAATATAAGAAAAAAAATGCATATAAATAAATTATAATACATTTATTAAATTTAATCCATTTATTATTAAAGAATATACAGTACTGTACAAAATTTTGGAGTCAGTAAGTTTTTATTTTTTTAATAAAAACAATTTTTTTTAACAGTGATGCATTAAATCCATCTAAAGTGACAGATTTTTTGTAACATTATTTAAGTCTTTACTCTTTCAAAGAAATGCTGTTTTTCCTATTCATTCAATTTTCTATTCATCAAAGAATCCTAAAACAATGTATCACATCACAGTGTTTCTTAACCACCAAATCAGCATACTAAAATTATTTCTGAAGTATTATGCTACACTGAAGAAAATTCAGCTTTGCCATCACAGGAATAAATTACATTAAAAATATTTTCAGATGGAAACAATATTGATTTTTACCGTATTTTGGTCAAATAAATGCAGTTTTTGTGAGCATAACAGACTTTTTTTTCAAAAATATTACAAAAATCTTAAATGATTGTGTAAATGATTTACATTAAATGGTTGTTTTGAGGCTGTTTATCACAGACTAAACATAGATCACAATTATATGGCTTATTCTATACCGACTAGCTCTTATTCTGTAAGAAAATTAAATTCTGTAATGTTTGTTTTGCATTATTAGTCTGATGAATGGCAGCATTATCATTGTAATTTAGTAAAAACTTGTTTTGAACACTGAGCACTGACTTTATATTCAAAGCCGCTGTACTGATCAAAGATAAATTCAATTCTCCCTGATGGTATTCAATGACTGTGCAAAAGTCAACAGCTTTGTGATTTAATATCCCAATGAATGATAAGCTATTTATCGCTCTCACATGGAGAATTCGTTAATTAGACAGATTTGCTTACACTTAGGCTTTGATAAAGAAAATTCAGTCTCGTTTCTCTAGCTCTTAAGATATGAAATCTTTCTAGACGTCAGTTTATTTGATTATTCAGAGCAATGATTCCCAACCACATGTACTTAAGCTGGTCTCAAGTGGTGCTTGGAAAGATTTTGATTTGCTTTGGTAAACCTGTAAGTCTTGCAAATTCTCATTAAATTTGTACAAATGATGGTGTAATCGCTCTTGGGTGATATTTTGATACTTGTTGAGCTTCAATGCTTTTTAAATTCCACCTTACAAAGACTACAAATGACTTCACTTCTGTTAGGTGTCCCATCTGGTTCTGATTTATGAATAAATTCACTGGTAATTCTTTCTCAGAGAGTGTTTCTATCATAGACAAAACAGAGAGAAATGAGCTCAGGTGTTTTATTAAAGGGACTTGTGAAGTCTGTTTATCACCCATACTGTATTTTTTTTCATGAATCATCATGAAAGTGTGCAGTTTAATCATGTTAATGATAATGTTAAATAATTTCACAAGTTTAAAAGGAGCACTTTTCAGGTTTGGTGTCAGTGAAGAAGACTTTTAGATGTTTTTACGCTTCACGACCTGTTCCTGTCTTTGCTATCTTGCCAGCTTGCGTCCTCTGTTTAAATGTCTTCATCTCAGTGTAGGTGAGTCAAACGCAGACGCAGGGAGTCGTTATGACTCACAAATGAAGGAAGGAGTGATATGAGGCACAGCCGGAGGTCTATGGATTGCAGCATCTGCTTAAAACGCAGAGATGTGAAGAAACAGACGCTATTAAGTGTTTGCAGGGAAGAGGGGTCTTTAGTCAGTATTACAGAAAAACGGTTTCCCTGGCCATTGTGCTGTTATTACAATTGCTTTTACCCTCAGAGAGTGAGAGGCTGACTATAAAGTGAGCGCAGAGGTGAACATTACTGTGGTTGATGTTACACATTAACTGGATTCATTGAGTGTGATTAATTCTCCTTATTGATTGGTCAGTTTAATCAGGTTTTTGATGTTAATCTAGCTGTATTTAAGCGTAAATCCTGTGAAATCTGCACCTTTGCTGCTGCCCCAATGATTATTGAGACAGTGATCCACTAGAGTCTTCTTGATCTATATATTGAGTGATGTTCATTAAACTCTTTAAGATGCATTTACAGTGTTGATCATTTAACTGCATCAATTCAATTCAAGTTTATTTGTATAGCGCTTTTTACGATACAAATCATTGCAAAGCAGCTTTACAGGAAATTACGTTTCTACAATATATTTATATACTGTAGAAACTTAATATATTTAACTTATGGCAAAATTTGGTGATTCTGTATGTTGTCTGAGGGTTGGCATCCTCTGAGGTCCTCTGAGGGGTCAGCATCATCTCTTCTCAGGTGTTTGGTCATCTCCGATCATTTAAGGGTTGGATCCAGACTGAAGCTTCAGTAATTCTTAGTTTCCAGAAACAGAGAAACAAAGAGACATAATTAGCGTAGCTGCTGTTCCATCCAAGCAAAAATGATTTGTTCAACCCAAGCTAAAGAATAATAATGTACATTTGATCAGATATAACTGCAGTACAAGATTATAAGATGCACGATGTGAATGCTTGGCTAAAGAGATGTGTCTTTAATCTAGATTTAAACAGAGAGAGTGTGTCTGAACCCCGAACGTTATCAGGAAGGCTATTCCAGAGTTTGGGAGCCAAATATCTCCTTTAGTGGACTTTGCTATTCTAGGTACTACCAAGAGTCCAGAGTTTTGCGACCTTAGGGAGCCTGATGGATTGTAGTGTGATAGAAGACTAGTTAGGTACGCAGGAGCTAAACCATTTAGGGCCTTATAGGCAAGTAATAATATTTTGTAACTGATACGGAACTTAATAGGGAGCCAGTGCAGAGACTGTAAAATTGGGGTAATATGATCACATTGACCTGGTAAGGACTCTAGCCGCTGCATTTTGGACTACCTGTAGCTTGTTTATTGTTTATTGCATCTGTGTTATTTGAGTGCATATGTAGTTTGCACTACCAGTGGTTTGATTATATATATATCTTTTTTTATTTTAGGCTCTTTAGATCAGTGAGTGGCATTCTGGGTTCTTTAAAGCTCAACTCTGTTGGTTTCAAGAGCCAGATTTAAAGTGATAGTTATCTTAGTTATCTCATCTTAAACTTGTATGACATTCTTTCCTTCTGTGGAACATAAAATAATATATTTTTTAATGGTCTCAGATGTCTCATTCTTGTATCTATGTATGTATTTGTTTATTTATTTTGTTCATATGATAGACATCAGTGGTAAGAAAAACTGCTTGGTTAATGACATTCCTCAAAATACTTCTTTTGTGTTCTGCAGAAGAAAGACATGTATTCAGGTTTGAAACAACACTAGGGTGAGTAAATAATGGCACATTTAAAAGTGGCACCATTTCGGTCAAAGACCTTCATCAGGCAAACACATGCCAGTCAGTGAAATCAGTCATTATAACTTCTTCATATTTCCACGAACTGCATAGGCTCAAAAATATGCTAAATTATTGACATGTTAAGTTTTGTAAATGTGTAAACATCAGCAGGAGTGTGATTTACCCATAAACCCATATTAAAGAAAGACTGTAATTTCCTTCTTCCTTTTTAAAAGTGATTACACACATTAATTTTGATATAAAAGTGATTTCATGTTTATCATAACTATGCATGCACATTAATATTTTAATGTTGCACAATAACATTTTATCACTTGTATCGTTTACCCTGCTATCCGCAGCCCACCAGTGGAGATCCAGTTCTCTAAATGATAGTTTCCTAAAGAAAACAAAAGAGAAGTATTTTAAGGTCTTAAAGAACTTAAAGAGGTTCTCATGAGGCATCAAGCAGTAAAACCATATTGGTTTTGGAATATTTATTTTAAGAGTATGTATTTGCAGGTAATTCAAATTCACTCTCATCTATGAATTCATGGAATAATAGTATGTTCTGTCCATTAGCATTCTCATTCACCTCAGTGACTGTTTTTCAGGACTTGCTGCCTCTGTACATGGGCTCGCAGAACTTTTTTAGCCGATCACCTGACTTATTTCTCAGGAGCTGTAGAAAAATGACTTCAAGATATGCTTACAGTGGCTGGCTGATGGCACCATGAGAACATGCACAGTCCTAAACCCTACACTGGCAAAGTCCATTTGACATTTTTACACTTTTTTTACACTTTATTTTATTTATTTATTTTTTGAAAGAATCTTTTTTATTCAGCAGGGTTGCAGTTGAGCAATAGCAACAGTAAATATGAGTATAAAGACGTTACAGAAGATTTATATTTCAAATAAATGATGTTCTTTTGAACTTTCTATTCATCAAAGAATCCTGGAAAAAAAATGTATCATGGTTTCCAAAAAAAAATGTAAAGCAGCACAATTGTTTTCAACATTGATAATAAGAAATGTTTCTTGAGCACCAGGGGCTAACAGGGTAACACAGCCTGATTATGTCGTCTTTGTCCTGGATCAGTTTTGTTCCACTCTTCGTTACAATATGTACTATGAGGCTAAGAGGTGTCACTGTAGTTTCTGTGCTAAAACCTAGTTTCTTTTTGCACATAAAGCAACACATGGTAATGGATGATAGAGCATGTGTCATGTGGTCTCTTTCAGCTGTCTTGTTAATTTGCTGAGTCGGAGAGTAAATCACGGCTGGGCAATACCCAGCACATCCGACCGCCTCTGCGTTTTATCTCTTGGCTTTTGTCACACAGGCGCCGGGACATGTCCTACTTGCAAATGGCAAGTTGAAGCCTCCTAAGGCATGGGAGAAGGCTCCAATTATAGCATAGCATATTTTTCTTTGGCAAAGAAGGCTGAAAGAGCAGATGGGTATCAAACAACAGTGACAGGAGTACAAGGGTTATCACAAACCTTGCCAATTACTGCGTTACCCACCAATCGAGAAACAATAGGCAGATCAAAGAGCCTCTTATGACTCATAGCAGTTGTTGTTTGCAAAACTCTGAACTGGAAACCAATGCCGCTGTAATGTACGACATGATTTTCTTTTTTCCAGACTAGATGCATCATGGGTAAACCGAAGGGATTTTTTCCACAAAGAGATGTGAAATGCTTTTTCTTCTGAAGCCTTTTCCTCTTTTAGTTGCTCGCTCTAAATTGGTCAAAATATGGCGATTTTCTATAGAGGTCATGCAAACATGCATGTAGTGTTTGTGTGTTCGGGAGCAGTTTTGGACTCTTCAGAGACATTATGCATTATTCTCCGCTGGTGCGCTGCCATATTTAGAAGCCTTTAGTTTTCTCTACTAGCACAGACGGCTTTTGTCCCGCTCAGCCTTTATGCTTGAAAGTGGTCTTCCAAGAAAATCATTTTGTAAAATGTATTGAACTAACTCTAGTCATGGAAAAATGCAATACTTGTGGAGGAAATATCCAAATTATGTTGGAAGCCATTAAGTGGTTGTGATGCCAATGATGCATTCTCATTTTTTAGGCATCCGGTCTCTCTTTAATGGCTCAAACAATAACTGATGACCCTAAAAATGACAATTCTGTCATCATAATACTTGTCCTCATGCCATTCCAGACCTGTTTGGCGAACGCAAAAGATGCTAGGATAATGAGTTGCACTATTGCATATTTTGAATATCTGGTTTTGATTTGAGGCAAACTGAAAGCCAATCAAATATTTAAAAATTCAAAATTAATTTGACAGCTTTCAATTTCTGTCAGTATTAGCTATTTTGTTACACTTTACCGTAAGGTTCCATCCGTTAATGCATTGGATATTATGAACTAACAATGAACTATATATTTTTGGCATTTATTAATCTTGCTTGATGTTTGATTTCTATGTGTACATTTTTAACATTTCAGGTTTTATAAATGAACTGATGTATTCTGAATGAACATTAATTAATAATGAGCAATTGTATTTTAATGCTGCAGATTCAGTGTTATTTTCTGGTGCTTTGTGACATGCTGGATATATTGGCTAACACCAAGTTTTACTCATAGATTAAATAGGCTTTTTCAAATGAATTGCTTACACAGATGTGATTTAAATTTTTTTTTTTGGACTGGTTGTTAGACTACTTGACTAGTCAGTTACAACATTTCAGTTTAAAAGTCAATGAAATTATTCTTTGTGGACATAATAATATTCCTAATTTTCGTAATAATTTCACATTGAACCTCCAAATGCATGTGGAAACAACATAAAGACAGCATTGTCAATACTTCATATTTTAAATGTCTGTAAAACACCATCTTCTTACTAAGTAGTACTATGAATGAAGGCTATTTATTTTCAATTTCTAGGATAAAATGATAGCCATTCAACAGTATAATTGAAAGCCAGGCATAAAGTGCAAATTATTGTTTTTTACTTATTTAAAGTGGGGAACATTTGGTATCAATCTTTTTATGTGAAGATCGATTCTCTCGATACAACATCTGTATCACAAATATTATTACTTACAGCAAGTATAAAAAATGCAGAAATTAACACATTATTTTCCCCCAGCCCTGGTAATACCTCAATTAATTTTTAATGTATTAAGTCATAATTAATCACACATTGAACCATACTGTACACTGAAACTGAAAATGCTTCTCAGTGGTGTATAAGTTCATAGTTTAATGCACATCTAATGTACAATGAATTTAATGCATGTCCTGTCCTAATGGACAGCAGTGCTGCTCATCGAAAAATCTTTTGTGCAGTCAGTTCCATTAAAAATGAATATACCTCACATGCAAATATCACCCTTTGTGCACTTGCTGCTTAGATATTCATGTAAGTGTAATTCATGTAGTAATTTACAATTTCAATAGACACAAATACAGCAGTGCTTTAAAAAAACACCTAAAAGATGTTTCCAGTGCACTAAAATTGGACATTTTGGACCGATTAAATCCACTTTCATTTGTATTTCCTCATTGTGAAAAGGCAGAGCTGATTCCTTAACAATCAAAAATGAAGAAAACAAACCTCCGTTCCAAAGTCAATGTTGAAAGCATCTCAAGGCATTGTGGAGGAACTGTCTAGAAGCATAAAAAGAGAGGGTGACAGAGAAAAGACACTTATGGATGCAGACAAGCAGTGAAAAGGACCTAAACAATAGTGTTGCACTTCAATGAAGGGCTACCGAGCGTGTGCCACGGCAGCGAGGAACCAGGATTGAGATGAAAATGAGAAAAAGAACATGAAGGGGAAAGAAAAGATGCATGCGAGCGTGCAGAGAAAGAGAGAGAGAGATTGTTTGCAAGGGGAGGGGGTAACTTGAGGGGAGCAGGGCTGGCTAAATAGGAATCATCCCTCTTAGCCAATGAGTTTATAGAGAGAAGCAGATGTCACAGGAGTGAGAGGGACCACCTCCGCAAGCTCAAGCACCCTCAGTGAAAAGAGCACAATGAGCTGTGCGCTGTCACATCGGCAGTTGCTATCTCCTCTCTCTCTCGTTCTCACACTCCTGCTCGCTTTCGCAGGCTGTCAGCTGGAAGCATCAGTGTAGGTAAGACTTGCATGTTACGTCTCTGCCTGTAGATTAGCAAAGGATGCCTGAATGGTCATTAAAGTGTGTCTGATTTGTCATTTTGTGGGAGTTAGATGTGAGTTTCTCCTGATAAGAGGTGCACTCACAGAAACTGAGGAGGTTCTTATGTAAGTGCCGTGGCTCAGAGCTGATTTTACGCAAACTTTGATATGAGATGAGAGGAGAGTCACAGCGGCATCTCTGAGATCTGCTGTTCCTGAGTGCATGTATTATAAATAAAGGAGGGCTCCAAATGAATGGAGTCACTTTGTGTGGTCTCCCAAACATGCCGGTTCAGGCGCTCCGGTCCACGGGCAGGTAAATCAGTGTTTAGATGCAGCAAACCTCAGGTTAAAATGAGAGCTGTGGATTATTATTATTTTTTTTTAGTGGCTTTCACTGCGTTCAGCATGCTTTATCTTTCTCCTGACTGTAATAAACGCTGTTTTGCCTGCCGGCTCTCACTCAAAGCAGGGTCCCAACCCCAAATCTTTTTGTTCAAGGGGGGTGTGCTTAGACTAATCAATTCCATTATGTGTGAAGCAGACAACAATGTGGAAAGGTGTATGTCTAATGAGGGGTTTTCAAAGCTGACTGTGGTTGTCAGTAGTTGTTACTATCAATGCATGAGGAATTAATGCTGAATATGTGGAATATCTACAAAATTTCTCCAATCAGCAAATATATTGTGGGCTGTTGTTGTTTTGCAGCGATATTTTTGTCCCCGGAGTTGGATGTTGAAGCATGTCTTTGAACTTCCATGACTCACTGACGCTTACCTGCCCTACTTTGAGAAAAGGATGATAAAGTATTGCTCATACTTCATGTAGGAATTCAGATGAAAGCCTCACAATCTATTGCCTGCATTGCTTTTGCCCCATTTTCTCAAGTGTACAATACTTGAAAGTTTGATCAAAATATCAGACGGGAAAAAGCTTTGTGTTATTCAGTCAAGGTGACACATGGAAACGGCTGTGCATGGCCCACATGTCCATTTTGTGTTGCCTTTAAATGGGAGTTTTGAGTCAGTTTGATTCCTTTTAGAAAATATAGAAGATGTTGCAAACTTCTGGATTTTTTTTTCACATGCAAATGAGCTTTGTGGTGGAATAACTGCGAGTTTGATGCAACTCTGACAACAAATGCACGCTAAAGTCAATACTTTAGTGGTATTTTTCACACCGTCTCCTTTTCTGATGAATAAATAAATTCAACTCGCCACTGAAAATAGCTCCATTTGGTCCACATACACTATAAGTAATGTACGTGTGTCTTATATTTCATTTATACTCTTGATGCCGTGTGAAGGAAAAGCATTGTTCTGCTGCAGCATTTCGCCTTAATCAGCATCAACCATCAGACGTTTGATCATCGCCTCTATCTGAACGACTTTCAGCCAACCAGGACATAAACATACCTCCCCTCTTGAGAGTCATCTCTAACTGTGATTAACCAAACACAGATGAGCTCTCCTGTCTCTTGGAGTTAGTGGATGTACGTTTGTTTTCAGTTGTGGGGAATTAAAGCTGAAAATGAGAAACCGTGCTCGTGCTCATTGCTGCTTGCTCTGTTTTTGCAGTCGTTTCTGGAGGCGTCTCAGGTGTGACAATCTGGCAGAGTAATGACAGGTGTGGACTGATGCATACTCGCAGGCTTGAATCATTCATATAAATAAGATGGAGAGCGCAGGGCTCGACTGTGCCGAGGCTCAGAGCCTGGCTGTGAATCACTCTAACACCCCGTCAGCTCCAGTATAAAACTAGAGCGCTTCCCTTATAGTCAACAAAGTTGTCTAGTGTGATTTTCAGTGTAGGATGCTTCAGTGATTATTCTGAGAAAGGTTTGGTTTAGTTGCATTGTGTCATATAACTCGCTTACAGTGGAATACAGTCTGTATAAAAGAAAATTCATTAATGAGATCTCATTAATCTCAATTATCTCCATGCAATCTCAAGATTTTCTCTTCTATAGTTTTAGATTTCGACACAAACTGCACTTAAATTTGTCAAGTTAATAAAGTCTGCTATTACAAGCCAGAGATTTTAACCAGGGGGTTAGAAACATTGGTTAATTCTGAGCAGAATCTTTTTTTTTCTTTACATTAGTTTTTGGACTTGCTTTCCAAACAGTAACTGATGAAATTAAAGAATAGTAAATGTTCTTTTTTTAAAAAAACAAACAAAAAGAGAGTAGTTTTTTATGTTGTTAATGCTTTTATTCAGCAAGGATGCATTTACACTGATCTAAAGTGACAATAAAGACATTTATAATGTCACAAAAGATTTCTATTTCAAATAAATGCTGATCTTTTGAACTTTATATTCATTAAAGAATCTTGAAAGAAATAGCAAATCAGCATATTAGAGTGATTTCTGAAATAAATCATGTGACACTGAAGACTGGAGCAATGATGCTGAAAATACAGCTGCGCATCACAAGACAAAATTACATATTAAAATATATTAAATTGAAAACAGTTATTTTAAGTTGTATTAATATTTCAAAATATTGTTGCTTTTACTGTATTTTTGATCATATAATGCAATCTTGGTGATCATATGAAACTTCTTTCAAATCAACCCCAAATTTTTAAATGGTAATGTAATTGATTAGATAACACATTACAAGTTACATTATTCAAAATATTTATTTGGAAAAAAATCCTTTGGTCTTTGCTTTAATGAAAAATTATCAGAGCAAAATAATAGCATTATTAGCTGATTTATGTTTTCTGTTACATTCTGCTAAAAATAACATGTTTTCAGCATTAGTTTTTTTTTCTCCTTAAACCATTTTTAATCCCTGATACAATTGCACACATCTCATCAGATTTTCCTAAGATTTTATTATCTGATTTATGCTGTCCATATTAATTGCATAGCTCTACATATTTACCTGTGTGTCAAAAATCGCCTGATTAATGTATTTTTTGATCTAAGGAATTTTATGAGAAACATCAATAAACATGTTTCTTCTGTCTTTGACTGCTAATTGAACGTCAGCTTTTCTGTTAAATGTGAAACTTTAAGTTTTGGTACAAATAAGAGTTTTTTTTGTCTTTTTCACACTTACTGACTCACATCAAGTTGATTTCCACCTTTTGCTGCGGCACACAGAGCGATTGAAGTTACAGCAAAGCATGACACAATGAAACAAGACAGTGTTCAGTCAAGCGTTCTCTCTTAATATAAAAGAATGCTGTAATTTCATTGTAATTTCATCATCTGACTTACTTCAAATCACTAATCACACACTCATTATTAATCTCTACCTCATAACTACCTCATAACTGTCAGTGTCATTTGCTCATTTGCACACTTGCACACAACACGTTCTGTATCTTGTAAATCGTATCTTATTTTTATATTTATTTTATTTTTTGTGATTGGCTGCTTCATGTCAACCATGTATAACCTGTTGCACATTCCTCTCTGTACAGTCATGCTCATATTAATATTTAATTCGACAGCTTACTGCGTTCTCTCTTAATATAAAAGAATGCTGTAATTTCATTGAAATACACCTCTTGTGGAAACCAGCTGTTGGTATATTTCTGCCATTGCTTGTCCATGACACCCAAAGACTCATTCGTCTGTTGATGAAAGCCATTGATTAATACTCGAGTTAAATGCTGAACACATCTCTGCACGCATATCGCTGAGATGTATTGGAGCGTTTAAGGTCTTGGCAGACAGGTTCCTCTGTGAGTCAGTAATGGGCGAGGAATGCCAGGAAAGCCTGAGCCCTCACCACCCCCCCGCCCTCGCAGATAAAAACAATGTGTCCCTGGTGGCCCGGAACATGATTTCAGCCCGTATGAGGTTTCAACAGCTTCTGTGCAAACAGTGTTGCGCCCCTACTCCAGTGTTTATCGATTGAACCGTTCTCTCTATCAGTCATCTGATCGTGCTCTCCTTCCTTAGTTGCTTCTCTTAAACATCACAATTCTACTTCTGAAAATCAGCTGAGGACAAGACAAGAGAGAAACATAGAAAGAACATCAGCTATTATGTGAAAATATGTCCTTTAGCAGACGTACTACTGTACGTCTGTCAATCATTAATGTCTTTCTGAAGTTCCTCCCTGAACCGTTCTTGGCAAAACATGCAATATTATGAAAATGATGGTGATTTCCGTGGCTCACTTAGCTTGAGTGTTTCTCCTCCTTGCACGTCTGCCTAACTTCAGATGAGCTTTACAATCTGCGCATGTTGAAGTGTAAGTACACATAAGTGCGGCCTCTTCAGAAACCAGGAAATGACACGTTTGTTCTTCCTCCCGCACTGCATGTCTTCAGGGAGCTTGTTTATGGCGTCTGAACCTCACAGACGGTTTTAAAGAGGCCTGACGTGACATTAGAAACTGAAACACAGCAACCGAAATGAATATGGTGGTTAATTGTGTTTCTGAAGGATGATGTTGACCAGTAGAGGACATTTGAATGTCTCTTTGAACTGAAAGGCTTGCTTTTTTCTATCCAAACTAAAAAGGCAGCTCATGTTTTATCTTATGTGTGTGTGTGTGTGTGTGTCTGTGATTCAGAGCTTTGCTTGTTACCCTACGATGATGAAAGGAAGACGAAGCCTTCGTACATACATACATATTCAGGTCTCTCTGTAATAGATTTGTGCATGGATGCTTTAGCCGACACAAAAGCAAGGAAGAGGCATGTGGAAAGCTATTAGTCAACGACAGCTGAACTGACCAGCCTGATTCCTGTGCATTTTAATGGCCTCCTCTCCACGTGCTGCTGCCTCTGTAGTGCGTACAAGGTACAGATTGCTTTATCATTTTAAATGAAACCTACTGATGTGAAGATATATTGCCTACAGCTGTCTCATAAATCTGTGAGATGGGATAATTTCTCTGAAGCCTGAAGAGTTTTATGATGAAAATCTGAATGATATTTGCTTGTGCCGAAATCGATGCCATAATGCTTAGGGTGTTTTTCTTGTCTTTTGAAAGCACGTCGAAATTTACATAAAGCTTTTTAAAATAATCTTTAGAAAATCTCAAAATAAATATTCATTTTTAATACTGTGCATAATAATATGATGCCTACATTGACTTACAGCATGCATTAAAAACAGATTTATTTTACTTTCTTCATTTATTAATCAATCAATCAATCAGAATCAGACAATATTGGGTATTTTACATCTTTAGCAAATCTCAAAATAAATTTCCATTTTCATACTGTATATTATAATGTTGTGTGTAAATTCACTTGTAGCATTTAATATGATTGATTTTCACAGCTATTTGGTTAGTTGGTTGGTTGATTAGTTAGTTATGTTTTTTGTTATTAGAGACAATTTTGGAAATGTAATTATTCATTTTCTTGTTCTCCATTTTTACATTTAGATTACGTTTGCTGTTGTCTAAAAATCAGTTGACGTGTATCTTTAAATTAAGAGTAATACATTAATAACTTAATTTTCAGCAAATATAAAAAAATGCTGTGCAATTTAAAATACATTATAATGTTATGCCTAATTTCACTTGTAGCATTTGAAACAATATTAATTTATTTTATGTATTTTACATGAACTAGCATGTAATTTAATATGTGCCATTAATCAGTTATACAGTGTGTCTGGAACAGTGGAGTCCCGGTGCTGTTGGGCTGTATATCAGCACTTCTGGGATGCTGCTCAACCAATCAAATTCAAGGACCGGAACTAATTGTCATATTGAATACTGCTATTGAATACTGGTTCTGCCCATGCATCAACAATTCCCTACATTATTTGTTTATCAAACCCAATTTCCTGCTGGAATTACACAGGACAGCACAATCTCCGCTCTTTACAGTAAAAGCATGAGGTTGCATTTGAATGCAGTTTCACTCTGTCCTTTTGGAGGTGTCACTCTCGCCCGATATATAGATCATGTTTGTCCAGCGTGCTGTCGGCTGGCCGGTGGCACGCTGTCGCCAGCTCTGGATAATTAATAGCAGAGGGAGCTGGAGGCATGGGGTGGTTTCACTCAGGCTGTACTGTAGGTGTGTGTCAATCTAGGCTGATGGGTGCTGCCTGCAGCAACATTAAGATTGCAGGCATGGAGACCAGAGATACACATTTCCCATCATGCCCTCTGACCAACAGATCAGAGGAGTCCCAGACACACAAAATGAAGGTCAACCTCTTTTAAATGATAGATTTGTGACACAGCCTCAAGGCACTGTCTGTGTGTAGTTGTACGCCTTTGTGTTTATGCATGTGCATAACGGTTCAGTGCTAAAATTTCTAAATGACAACGATTCACCCGTGTCTATTAAACCTTTGAAAAAATCTTAGCAGAACATTAAAATCTGCGTTCGCACTGCCGCTGACAGAGAGAGAGAGAGCAGTTACCGTGTTTAGGTAAGAAACAGCTTCACAAACAGTCTTTCCAACTACAAAGTGTTATTTCTGTCTTACAGTCATTCATGCTATCACAGAAATACTGGGATGAAAGTTTATAGTTGTTGATATTGATAAATATTGATATATGGTCACGATCAAAATGGAGCAAGGCTTCTTTTGAAAGTAATTGGCGCTTCAAATAACGTGTCGATTGCATTGTTTGACCACTAGGTGGCAACAAGCGACTGTTTAAAATTGATTTATCATTGAATCATTCATTCAAGAGATTCGTTCAAAAACGCTGAATCATCCAGTAATGCAACAAGTGAAGTATTTATGAGTGAGTCATTGAATCATTCATTCAAACCACTTTTTCATAATTTTAATATTAAAAATTGCTGTATTAAATATATTAGATTTTAAATATATGTTAGGCCTAGGTTATATGTGACCCTGGAGCACAAAAGCAGTCTTAAGTCACTGGGTATATTTGTAGCAATAGACAAAAATACATTGTATGGGTCAAAATTATCAACTTTTCTTAAGTAAAGATCATGTTCCAGGAAGATATTTTGTAAATTTTCTACTGTAAATATATCAAAACTTAATTTTTGATTAGTAATATGCATTGCTAAGAACTTCATTTGGACAACTTTAAAGGCGATTTTCTCAATATTTTTAATATAATATTGTCCTATAATATTGCCAAATATTGTCCTATCATCACAAACCATACATCAATGGAAAGATTATTTATTCAGCTTTCATATGATGTATAAATCTCAATTTCATAAAATTGACCCTTATGACCCTTATAAATTAATTAAACACTTTTAAATAGACTGTAGCAATTAATATTTTGTCACACATTAGTTTGTTTAGTTCAGAATCGTGGGAGAATCGTGATCTCTATTTGAGGCAAAAAAATTTGATTCTCAATTTATCCAGAATCGTGCAGCTCTAATACGGAGGCAGCATTTTAAGGCATCAGAAGACTTGCCTACCTTTTGGAACGGCATCCAGAGCATCTAGATTTAGGAACAGAACTGTATTTGTGCAGGTCTATGTCTGTGCTAGGTGTCTTGGTAGCAATTACCCTGGAGAGCAGAGACTGCATGACTGGATCTGCAGTCTGCTCCACACTTTTCAATTACATCAGTCCCCCACCACCACCGCTAGACGTCGGCATGCTAATGCTGTGGCGGGTGGCGACGTGATCTCATGGGGTCTTGTGCAGTTGCTGTCTTATTGGTTCAGGGATCTCCTGGACAGAGCAACAGGCCCTAAATTCAACATGCAAGACACTGTGGAGAAGACACCTTTATGCACTCGGCACTGTGTAAAGCCCTGCGTGTCCACAACCTCTATTAGTTCAGGATCGTAGACACTCAACGGAGCTCCCTGATGCTCAGAGAATAATCATTTTGAGTGACTGCATTCTACCACATTCTCATTTATTGTCTAATTGCTTTTCATCCCTGAGCACTTGATCTCATTGGGAGCCGCGAGTGATAGTGTCGAAATGCTTTGGAAGCAGGATGAAAACATCTATATGCTTGTCAGCATTGCAAGTATGTGTCTGCTCAGAATTTAACATCCGGCAAATGTTATTGCATGAGATTTCTGGAGGCGAAATTGTCTTTAGCACCAGTGATACATTAAATGCAATGCTTTTTTTCAGTCTGAGAAACAATATATTATCTTCTATGATATTCAGAACCAAAATAGTAAATAATTAAATGTATCACTTTGGCTAGATTCATGCAGTTGACAAGATACAGTAACCAAATATCTGAAGGTCCTGTTGGAATAATACTAATTTGTGAATTATCTTGAATAGATATATTAGAATTTAATAAAAGGGGTCTTACTGACCCCAAACTTTTGAAAGTTGCAGCTTGTACGTTCATTCATTATATGTTTTTTCTTATTTTAGATGAATTTATCTATAGAATCTATAGAATTTTAATAGGAGCCATTTATCAGTTTTATGTTTAATATTTCATGTTTGGTATATTTGAAGCAGGCTTTGGTGATGTGTCTGTGGATACAGATAGGAAACTGTGTTATGGTACCAGAGAAGAAAACTCTTTGTATTCAGGCAATAGCTAAAGCTGTTAGTCTTTTTAATGTCTGCCTGCCTGCTATATATCTTAGCATCTGTTAATTACCCTTATTATTAACTGCCAGTTTTGGCACTCCATAATTATGTGTAAACAGAAGAACACCCACATACAGATGCATGTATTACCATTTTCAGCAAGCAGTTTCCATTTTTCCCATCATGTAATCACAACGTTATGTGCGATTGTGGTTTGAATTGGTGCTGTGAAACGATTAATCGCATACAAAATAAAAGTTTTTGTTTGCATAATATATGTGAGTGTTCTGTGTATATTTATTATGTATATATAAATACACACACAAACAGTATATATTTTGAAAATATTTACATGTCTATATTTATATTCATATAATTTATATTATAAATAAATATATTTAATATATAAACATAACATATTTTCTGAAATATATACAGTACATGAATGTGTGTGTATTGTGTACACACACACACACACACACACACACACACACACATATATATTATGTAAAACAAAAACTTTTATTTTGGATGCGATTAATCACTTGTATTACATTAATAATTGACAGCACTAGCTTGAACACAATAGAGATGTTGGGGTAATTTCGTATCATTTTGCCTTTTCCACAACAGCATAGTTATAAACATAGTTGTAAACTATGTGTGTTAGGTGTATACCTGAAGCTTTGTGTGTACACTGAAGAAAATTCGGTTAAGAAACAATTTTCACTCAGAAATGGCTGGTTAATTTGACAAACAATTACAAAGAAACAGCAAGTACCACATTTAATTGATGTGAATGTGTGAAATTTGAAATTTTTGAAATGTGAAAAAATTGAAAATGTGACATTTTACAGAAGAAAAATTGAGATAGTATTTTCTTGTAAAACGTATTGCAATAATATTTGTATTAAATACATTTTTGCAGTATTTCCTGCTGCATCTAATAACAATGGAAAATGTAGTTTGTTTGCACAAGCCTTCCAGCTAAATGATTAGTGTTTTCTGGCAAGATTTATTGCTAGTTTTCATCAACACTACAAAAAATATGTGCAAAACAAATTGGCAAGTCAGCATTCACAGCATACAACCTATTATGATCAATAACATTTGCTTCTGACATGACTCTTTATTGACAAACCCCCAAGTTGTTCCTCTGGTAATATCATGTAAATACAAGCATTCCTACAGTACATGACTTGATTTCTTAGGCTTTTCATGTTTGTTTTTCTTCATGTTGAGCTAATGACATTTTCTATCTCCTAGAACTAAACCTCACAGAAACCTTTGTGCAGTTTTAGGACATTATTTAGTATGGTTATTAAACCGCTTGTGTAAAGTGCTGGTGTAGCTGATTTCAGGTTTTACTGTCCTTGTGAGGACATTTAGTCCCCACAAAGTAGTCCAAACCTGACGCACACACAACTTTAGTGCTCTGTTCTTTGTCTCCATCCTCGTTCCTCCATTAGCCCCATTCCTCTGAAGTTCCTAATCCCTGTCAGGTTTGAAGGGGGTTGCGTTCTCCTTTGCATCTTCACCCCTCCTCCCTCAGTGCAGAAATGACAGACAACCATTCAGTTTAAGAACTTAAAGAGATAAGACTTATGGGAATAAGAGGATGGTTTTGTGCCCAATGTGAGTTTTTTCTTGCAGCGGACTGAATCCTTTGGGTGCTGTGCTGACCAAAAACCTCAGACACATTCTGCATTACAGCTATCTTTATTCTGACCGAACCTCACCACTCCACCGTGCATATCTCCACCTACAGAGAAACACAGGCTCTGTATTTGATTTGATGCACAATACATTTAAGATAGTTGTTTCAGTTTAGCGGACAGCTCTGAAGCACTTGTCAAATCCAGATAGCGGTCTGTCCACTGAGGGGACTCGAGTTATATCTGCGAAATGAGAAAATGACTTGCAATTTTTGGAGTCTGGCAGATGTGAAGCTACTTCTCCGGAGATACGTGGCCCAACCGCTGTGAGCAGCATTTGTTTATGGTGATTGCATTAGGCCGCCTGCCTTCCAAAACCTGGATGTTTTCAGTCCGATCCTCTCTTGTACGCTCTCTGAAGTTGGCACTGGTGCTCGTACGCTCGCTGTGGGCCTATTTAAGATACTGTTTTTCCCACTTTGCCCTGGAAATTCTCCCCTGGTAGATCATTACTTCAGGCTGCTTGCGCCCGGTGATGGCTCTTAACATCCTCCTTAACATTTGCTGTGCCTTGCATCTAATTAACACATAGCCTGCCTACAAACAGTGAAATAATGACTATAGCTGCTTGCGCTCTCTCATTTCCCAGCCAAATGCCTTTTGCCAAGAAATCTGGGAATTTGTGTCATTTCCAAGGTCTTGGGGGTGTATGGAAAAAAAAAAAGTGTGGTGCTGTGACCATTAGCAACTACACATTGAACTATGCATCCCTAATTTATACCTACTGGGATAGTGCAGAAAGCGAGAGGCTATCATAAAGCCACCTGGGAATACCGGCAGTGCTGCTCTGTATAAATAGCAACAGACTGGGATAGCAAAATATCGGTAGCTACAGAACAGAGCATAGTCGGCTTCCACGAGTGTAAAGCCCTTGGCATTAGTTCTAGAGATCAAAGGCAGCTTCTTCACAATATTGTGAAAGCAGGATCCATTGCTAGAAATGTTTCCACGGCTAATAGAATTGGCCCACGGCATCTGCCTGATTCGTTGTTTACGAGGGAGCCTTAGAAGCTAGTGGACAACACGCAAACGTGTAGACAAGTCGCTTCAGTTTCTGAGAAAATTGCATCTTTTGCAGTTTTGGTGAACAATGCACAGGTCAATAGCTTGCTTGATTGTTTTCTGTTTGGAGTGGCGGGATGTGTTTTGACTGCAAGCACGGGGAGATGCATTACAAACTATTTCTGTATGAAATGGCTCCGCGGTCCCCAGCTGTTCACAGGTTCCTCTCTCTGTGCTCCGATTAGGTGGAAATAGAGAGAATTTAGTTTTCTGAGTGAATAATGGCGATCTGGTCTTGGCTTCACTGCTGAGCCAGCAATTTAAGGTGTAATTTTGTAGGGGTTTTTTTATACAGGAGGGAATATAACCAGCTGCCTGCAAATCCAAACTCTATTCATTTTCTCATAGTTAAGTATTTTGCTCTGTGGTCCACAGTGTTATATGATATTGGAAAATTACCAGATTGGATTGCATTGTGTAATTGAGATGTTTACTGTCAGAAGACATGAGTGCAGAGGGATTTTTGCCAGTTATTATAACCTCAAGAAATCCAGACATTCTTTGACACACACTGTTTAAGTTTAGCTGGTGTTTCAGTTTATCAGTGCAAGAGTACAGGAGCAAATCAGCTCTATTATCCCCTCATAATTAAATGTGACTTTTTCATGTTCCTATTAAATACGCTAGCATATGAGCAAAAATACAATACAAACAGTAATATTGTGAAATAAAAAAATATTTAATAACTGTTTTCTATTTGAATATATTTTAAAATGTAATTTATTCTTGTGATGGCAAAGCTGAATGACATGATAATTCAGAAACCTTATTATTAAAACATTTGTCTTACCCCAAAATTTTAAATGATAGTGTATATCTAAAAATATTAAATATGTTTTATAATATAATTAAAAATAATTAGTGCTGTCAAACGATTAATCACGATTAATCGCATCCAAAATAAAAGTTTTTGTTTACATAAATGTATGTGTACTGTGTTTATTTATTATGTATATATAAATACACACACATACAGTATATATATATATATTAAATACATGTATATACATTTATATGTTTATTATTATATTTTATGTTATATATAAATATATTTAATATATAAACATAACATATTTTTCTTAAATATATACATGCATGTGTTTGTATTTATATATACAGTACATAATAAATATACACAGTATACACTCATATATTATGTAAACACATTTTTTTTGTGTGTGTGATTTGTTTTCTTTTATTTTGGATGCGATTAATCACAATTAATCGTTTGACAGCACTAAAAATAATATAATTAAAATAATAATAATTAATAGTTTTTATTAATTAATGTTATAATTAATATGATTTGCTTAACCAGATCATATTTCTCAAAGTCTGGTTCACCCTTTTATAGGAATGCTTACTTAAATTAATACACAACACGGGCATGTTCATTTATTAAGATTCACAAAGAACGTACTGCATCAAATGACCTTGTGTTTCATATTATCATGAGCGGGATGCGATTGATTATGTAATGGTGAAATTTACAGTCAGAAGACATCATTACATAGTGGCTTTTCCAGTCATATTAATGTCGATAAATCAACACTAATATAGTCCAAATTTGCTCATGTTTCAGTTTTAATTACACCAGAGGAGCGCTGGAAGTGACTGGTGTCGTCATTCTCTGACGCAAAGCATCACAAGCTATTCAAATTACCAGTATAATGTATTTTATTATATTATCAAGAAACTTACAGCTAGAAGATATCAATACAGTGTGGTTTTCTTGTAGTTAAATAAACTTCGGGCTGCATCAAAAATTAGTGACTGATATACTACATGGTTTTCAAGATGTGCTCGTGTTTCATTGAATCGATGATTGAGAGAGAAGAGCACAGCAGGCCGGCGTCACAGAGCATCATGAGCTTCGTGTCAAGCTGCGGTGTGCTGTTAAAAGTTCTGCTTGAGTTGTTTTCGCTTCTGCTTTAATTGAATGAGTTGCTTCTGAAATCTCCCATGATGCTGCAGATCCCAGAATAAGCAGCTTAGATGAAATAAAACACCCTATAAATAAATAAGCAGATGAAAATACCTGCTTGAATTTGAAGATTATAAGGGACAGAACAAAAACGCTTCTTGACCTGCGCTTTCTAATTTATTTAATGATAGCTTTGAGCTTAAAAGAAAACCATTGAATCTGCAAGTTAAACAGCACACTTGAGCCCATGTGAAAACGGTTATGCGTATACTGCTTGCTTATACCTCCTGCACACACCTGCATTTGCAATGGGCCTTGGTTTCAGTTGTTGGTCGACATATAATGACTCAGCATAAGCAAAAACAACTGGATCTGTGTTATCTTCTTTTAGCTTATTTTAAATGGTCACTTTATGGGTCATTTGACTGATAAATATGATGTCTGAGGTAGATAGGAATGATCTAGGCTCTCTGGAGGCTATTTGGTATCTCCTAATGCACACTGAGCTAACATGTCTGGTTGTGGTTGTCTGGTCAGCGTTTTTAAATATATATTTTCTTCAAGTGAAAAGGTGAATAATCCCCTATGGAGCACAATAACAGTGACCGTCCGCTTTTTCCAGCTGCCTTGGTTCTGGATGTATTTTTTCCCATTTATTTTCCTCACTGGAGTATCCAGAGAAACTTCAATAAAGAGGCCGTGAACCAAAGAACCAGCTTTGAGATCTATCACAACATTACAGACTTTAAAGAAAAAGATAAAAGAAAGAGAGAGTTACGAGACTGTATTTAAATTCATGTACTGAATTAGGCAGTGAACTATGCATCCCAAGAAGCATAAAAAGTCAAATAATTAAAAGTAATTTATTTTTAAATGTTTATTTAATTTTTGTTATTTAGCTATTAGTATTTATTTACATTAGCTTTAACTACTAATGTACTTACTTTAAAAAATAAGTACAGTGTACTTATTGTGTTCATACTGTGGGTAAGGTTAGGTTAGGTTAAGGTGTAAGGGATGGGTCAACAGTGTAATTATAAATGTAATTACAGAAATTAATTACAGATGTAAGTACATGCAGGTATTTTTTAAATATAAGTACAATGTAAAAACACGTATGTACACAATAAGTGCATTGTATCAAATGAACAATTTAAATGTAAGTAAAGTATATAATAGTCAAGGCCACCTAACATAAAGTGGGACCATATTTAGATTTTAGACATATTTTTATTTTAATACAATCACTGCTGAGCTCTTTTGGTAGGTACTCTGTTTCTACAGTAACACACCTGATTGGTGTATATTTCTTCAAGGTTATGGATAATGTTGTACTTCACTGAGAATGTGGCTACTACACATTTTTTTTAAAGATTTCTTTTTAAAGAAATGGCTTGTACAGAAGCATATATCATTGCTTAACAATCGTGGAGCTCATGGTAGGTCTGTTGAAAGATTTATACAGAATCGTTAAAACTCAATTTTACTGGAGAAGATGAATGGGATGTTTCCAAAACCAGACTGTTGTGCTCTATTAGGCGATTCTCATTAGAAGAGCCTTAAAAATATTTGTGAAATAAAATACTATGCATGTGACATTTAGATTTATTGATACAGATTTCATTGTGAATTGAATGACTGGCACCAAATAAGCAAATTCTGTACAATGCGAAGCTAATTCTGTCTAACCAGTGTGTTGTGTCTTCTCTTCCAGTCCTGACAGCGAGTTGAGTTCACTGAGGTTTTATAGTGGTATCATCTGAACTGTCAGCTGCAGTGGTCCGGGTAACAGTGTGTTTATACTATATATTATGTTAGATCTCAGTATGGTTCTCTGAGAAGGAAACACACATTCTCTATCTATCCTACTTCCTCTATCTTGACATGCAGCACACAGACTGGAGCTTTTGTGTAATCCTGTCAGTTGTCTTGAGGTTTCGTTCATCAAAGCCGTTGATGGTCATCCTTTAGTGGTATTTCGTTCTAAAACATCAATACACTGTGAACATCCAGTCGCAGCATGAAACCAGTAGAGTCACCTTAGAAATAAAAGAGGTTAAATCTATATAGCAGAATGGGATGTAAAGGTGTCCACGTTGTACCTGGAGGTGATGCACCAGAGATGAATTGCGTAATTGTATGGATTTTGTGAAACCATCTCCTTCAAAACCGCTTTAATGTGAAGCTGTTTGCAGCTAGTGTGTTTTTATTAAATAGATAAATTCTGAGGACGGTCTGTATTTATCTCAAAGGCAGAAAGAAATGTTCATTCATAAATTTGAACCGCTCAAGAAAAAAAAACAGTGCAGGGTAAGCAATCATCGAGTGAACATCTTGCTTTCTATTTGCCATTGGGCTTTCCAGATATTGGCACTTGGAGATTTAGAGACCTAACAGCAATGCTTCAGAAACAAATTACTCTGTTATTTTTCATCTCACCTCCAGACCTCAATCTAAGAAAAGGCACAATCAGGTGGTGACTGATTGAACCTGTCACCTAACCCTCCTCCGATTGAATTTACCCCACTGTTACTTCACTGCGCTGCTACGGTGTCGTTGGCGGCAGGCGACTCAAAGAATCGAAGGAAGCTTGATAATGTCTCCTCCTGTCTCGTCTAGGTGGCTGTCCACAGCAATCACATAAAAGAGTCACTCATAGACGGATGACACCATGTTGTGTCTGGTGTCTGTCATAAACGCAGTCGTCTGCGTGTGACATGTTTGCGATTGGAGATGCGTTATTTTTAAAATGGGACTCTATTCTGGTCAAAAATGAGTCATTCGATATTTTGCATTTAGTCGAGATGAGTGTTGATTAGATTTTGCGCTGTGAGTGTAATCAGAGCCTAATTAGAGCATTGGCGGATATGAGGATGAATTGAAATTAACACTTTATGGAAACTTGAGTTCTTCAGTATTCTCTGTTGCAGTTATCCTGCTCTAGATATAATACTCTCATGTCATTTTTTTTTTTTTTGCTGGTTATCATGACATTTTCATTTTCTCTTATCAAATATTATTTATATGTTAAGGATTTAAAGGTATTTTCAGCCTTGTCAACAATTCTTTGAATTCCTCTTACTGACACAATATTTTAGTGTCATCTTACTGGGTTTTATCTGCATTCCAGTTGCTTTGGAAATCTAGTCGACAAGGCCTCTTAAAAGAGAAAGACTACATTTTTCCTAACAAATAACACTTACCACAGATAGTGCACATTGCACATATATACTACTGTTCAAATATCTGTGTTTGTAAATGTTTTAATGCTTTTGAAAAAAGTATCTTGTGCTCATTAAAGCTGCATATTTTCTGTTTTAATATATTTCAAAATGTAATTCATTCATGTGATGGCAAAGCTGAATTTTCAGCAGTTGTTATTCCAGTCTTCAGTGTCACATGATGCTTCAGAAATCATGCTGATTTGCTGCTCAAGAAACATTCTTATTGCTATCAGTGTTGAAAGCTGTTTTAAATAATTATAAATTTTTCAAGCTTCTTTGATGAATAGACAGTTCAAAAGAACAGCATTTATTTGATATAGAAATCTTTTGTCTTTAGTGCCACTTTTGATTCAATGTTATGCATCCTTGATGAATGTAAGTGCTCATTTCTTATAGTAAAATCCTATTGACTTTAAACTTTTGAATGATATTCATATATAATACAAGTATAATTTTATATGTATTTAGTGTTTTTTTTGGTAACACTTTATTTTAGGGTCTCTTAACTAGTTGCTTATTAGCATGCATATTACTAGAATATTAGCCATTTATTAGTAGTAATTAAGCACATATTAATGCCTTATTCTACATCCCTAATCCTACCCAACACCTAAACTTAACAACTACCTTACTAACTATTAATAAGCAGCAAATTAGGAATTTATTGAGGGAAAAGTCATAGTTAATAGTGAATAAGTGTTACCGTTGTTTTTATTAATCAGTGAGATATTAGGTGAATTTACTCTACAAATCGAACTAGTTTTAACCAGGCCCAGCACAATAAAGGTATGCTTTCATTATAACCAGAGTTTGTTTTCTTCTTTCCTGACCACTGCGACAAACAGGGAATTGTATTAGCCGTTTAGTTCCTATTTGTTGCATCCTATTGTTTGTCGTCATGCCGTGTAGCCCTGCTCATTATGAAATCTCATTACCTCATAATCTTGCTTCACATAGCTCTAGTACTACAGTATATTAAACATCAATATGTTCTGATTGTGTCGTGTCTCACCTCATTTTCACTTTAAGAGTGGGGCAGACAAGTTGACATCACCTTGAGTCTGGTTGAACAGCGTTAGAACATGAAAGTGAGCAGGGTTGCTTCAGGTCTGAATAAATTAGCTCTGTATAAATTAAATGTTCTGACCTTCTTGCATTTTGTCTTTTTGGTCTTTAAAGGTCAATAGCCTGGTGAACAGCAAGGGTTGTGTGTTGTGTGAAAAAGTTAAACTGTTTAAGCGGTCTAAAGTGCCCTTTTATTCAAGTGTTAGCATTAAGCGTGAGTCATTTAATCCAGAGCAGTTTGTATTCAACATACAGTGAAAGAACTAAAGAGCAGATTAAACTAGCCCTTCTGTTCCTCTTGCTCTTCATTATGGCATTACGTGTTGGCTTTTCAATTACTATTCCGATCACAGCGGGCTGTGTATTCCCTCAGTGCATTAAGCACTGATTGCATTATTTATTAACAACAGCCATCAGTTCATTGCTGTTGATCCAAGTTGCTCCATTTCTGACTTTATCCTCAATTATTGAGAGATAGCGCCAGACGAGATGATATCTAACGGTGAAAAAAGCAGCTATTTACATCTTCCTGCCTTGCCGCTGTGCTTTTCAACGCTTGCGTGGAGTTGTTGTGCCGTAGCGAATGCGAAAAAGTATCAGAGAGTATATTTGGACATAATGGTTAGATGTCTTTCTGGTAAAGCAGCCAGCACAACTGTTGTTCCTATCATTAATTTAGCATTCGCACTCATTAAAATGGTCTTCCAGAGGAGTCGCGGTGTGGACAGCGCTCACCTGTGCTTATTTGTCTTGCGTTACATCTAAAGCTAATCGTGAGACTATTGACATCATACAACGCCTGTAATTATACTAGTGCTCCCGCTCTCACTGTCCGATTCTGCTGACACATCTAACAGAAGACCTCATTAGGTGCTCAGTCCCTCCCTTCTGGACCCTGCAAATATATCTCCACTAACTCAAAGACACAAACAAGAACTTGGAGAGTTATTTTGGTCTCTAATGGAATTGGGACCTTATCTGGCTTTGTTATCAGCTGATTAAGTAATGCACTGCTCCTGTGGAGACGCTCACTGTCTGAGTTTCTCAGAGTTCTTCAGGTGAAGTCAAGGTCAGATGTAATCCAAACTCCCGCATACTTTTAGCCCAACGAGCTTCTCTAAGTCATGCCTACTGGCCAAATCTAATTATGTTTTGTGGGATTTTTTCAAGACAAATCGGAAGATAAATGTTGAGCACACTAAAGCTGGTGTAGGGTTTTAGAAATGTAAATCTTTGTCTCCATTTCCTTTTGTTGAAATCTTTTTTGAGTGATTTTATACAGCTTCATCTCTGTTTTTATCTGAATGATATAGGTAATAGTAGCATGCTCCAAGTAGGGGTGGGCGATATGGCAAAAATATCATATCACAATTATTTTTAGAAATATCACGATTTCACGATTTTATCACGATTGTCATGTTGGTTTTACTATTTTGTCTGAGCATTACAGCCAAACTAATTTCCCTATTATAAAGACAAAGCCTTTCAAGGTAACAAAATATAAAAAAGGATGGTGGATATTTTGGCCAAAGTTGACAAAGATAAAAATCTTTGTCATTATTTTATCTTTGTTATTAAAAAATAAGAACAAAGATACACATTGCAAATACACATAATATACAAATAAAAAAACAGTGCTTTATTTCAGGTACAATAGGCATGTTTAGCAGGAGCATTCAAGAAATTGAATGAACAAATATAAAAATAAAACACTATATAACTGTATTATTTTTTTTCAGTCAAGAGTAGTGAGTTATTTTTTTTCTCTTTGTGTTTTGTTGTTTTAACATTAAAGAATAAAAATTCTGTCATAGTGTTTTATATTTATACCATCATTTACTCACTCAAAATTAGTTTTAAACCTGAATGAGTTTCTTTCCTCTGCTGAACATAAATGCTTTTTTGAAGAATGTGGAAAACCAAACAGTTTCTGGTCCACAGTGACTTCCATAGTATTTTTTTTTTCCTACTATCAAATTCAATGTGGACCAGCAACTGTTTGGTTACCCACGTTCTTCAAAATATCTTCTTTTGTGTTCAGCACTAGAAAGAAATTACAGTTTTTTTCAATCGCTAACAAGCGCTTACCCATACTTCAGATACTTTTTCTAAACTCTTAACACAGACTCACACCTACAAAACACAATTGGCCAAATGGATAATTTTCTTCTCAAAAATACATTTTGTTAAATATATACTAACTCTTCATTTCAAAATAGAACACATCTTTCTCTGCACACAGTAACTTTACCAAAACACTGGAAATCTGACTCAAAATGAAATTATTCTGTCAAAGAATAACACTTGTTTTCACTTCACAAGGTACATGCAGTCAATCAAAGTACACCAGGTTTCAAAATACTGGCTATTGTTGACATTACAAAAACTGCATAGACTTTTATGTTTCAGTTTTACAGGTATTTGCATGCAAAACATGCAATCCACCGTTTTGACACTAAATTTCTTGGTTGGGAACTGTATGTCCACATGTACAGTAATGTTCACATTCAAAAGCATTCCAGTAAAAAGCAAATAAGTTTTTTTTTCCTTTACTGTTTACTACAGGAGGTACAGTAGAAACACGGTATGATAGAACAGAAAAAGTTTTACAGTATTGCTTACAGTGAACAAAATATCCATGAAACACACAAGAGCATTCTGAACAAAAAAACAACAGCAAAAAGCCCAGATAAAAAGGGGGGGGGGGGCTAAAAAAAAGCACAAAATTACTGTATCTAATCTCTGCGATCTTCAGGGTTAGGCCACATGTTTTCATCAACATCACATCTGATGTTATCCAAGGCGATGCACCTGGGATAAAACCGCCTGGTATGTCGGATCCACCCTTGGCAATCATCAACTGTGATGTCCCTGCAGCCAGCATCCATGGCTTCAAGGAGGGACATCTGGTCATGTGGCTGATGGTCATAAACCTTCCACCTCCATGCAGAAAAGAACTCCTCTATGGGGTTGAGGAAAGGTGAATAGGGTGGAAGGAAGAGACTTACCAGTCTTGGGTGGACTTCAAACCATGTTGTTATTGCTTGCGAATGATGGAAAGCCACATTGTCCCAGGTAATTACAAAGGTCCTCATGTTTTCACCCTCCTGATCCTGCTCTGGAACCAGGCGCTGGTGGAGATCATTGAGAAAGGCAAGGAGGCGCTCGGTATTATAGGGTCCAACCTGACATCTGTGAAGGAGTAATCCTGCATTTGCAATTGCTGCACACATGGTAATGTTTGCCCCTCTCTGTCCTGGCACATCAATTGTGGCCCTTTTTCCAATTACATTTCGTCCACGTCGACGCCTTTTGGCCAGATTGAATCCTGCCTCATCTATGTATATGAATTCATGAGGGGCCTGGTTGGCCTCCAATTCCATAACTCTCTGAAACAAAGTTTACGTAAATCATGTCATTACTGTATACCATACTGTACTGTAACCTATTACTGTGTAGGTTACCTACTTGCAAAGTGCAAAGCTTATAGAACTGGACATTGAATTGAATATACACTATACCTGGACATATTGTCGTCGTAGCTCCTTGACTCTCTCACTGTTCCTCTCAAAGGGAACAGTGTAGAGCTGCTTCATCCGCACTCTGTGTTTGGACAATGTCCGCGTAATGGTTGTGAGGCTGATGCTATCGATATTGTCAAATATCTCATGGTCCACCACAATTCTAGTTTGAATTTCATGCAGTTTTATTGCATTATTTGCAACAACCATTTCTACAATGGCAAGCTCTTGATCATTATTGAGGAGCTTTCCTCTTCCCCCAGAGGGTGGAAGACGTTGCATTCTTTAGAGGGACAAAAAATTCAACATATGCATTACTGTATGACCATATTGACATGTCAAGTGAGAATAGAAACAATCCATGTAAAATGCAATACTTACCTGTTGGTTTGTTGAAAGATGCGTTTAATGGAGGCAACCGTTGACCGCCTCAAATTGGGCTGCACTCTTTCACCAGCCTCTCTTAGTGAAAGACCGTGGTTGATTACATCGTCAATGATAGTGGCACGAATTTCATCACTGACTACTGTTCTTGCAGCCCTTGGAATGCCACCACCACGCATTCTTACACCTCTACCTTGCCCTCTCCTTGGGCCTGCTCTTCTCCCTGGCCCTGCTCCTCTCACTGCTCCTGCACCTCTCACTGCTCCTGCTCCTCTCACTGCTCCTGCACCTCTCACTGCATCTCTCACTGCTCCTGCACCTCTCACTGCTCCTGCACCTCTCACTGCTCCTGCTCCTCTCACTGCTCCTGCTCCTCTCACTGCTCCTGCTCTTCTCACTGCTCCTGCACCTCTCACTGCTCCTGCTCCTCTCACTGCTCCTGCTCTTCTCACTGCTCCTGCACCTCTCACTGCTCCTGCATCTCTCACTGCTCCTGCACCTCTCACTGCTCCTGCATCTCTCACTGCTCCTGCACCTCTCACTGCTCCTGCATCTCTCACTGCTCCTGCTCCTCTCACTGCTCCTGCTCCTCTCACTGCTCCTGCACCTCTCACTGCTCCTGCTCCTCTCACTGCATCTCTCACTGCTCCTGCTCCTCTCACTGCTCCTGCTCCTCTCACTGCATCTCTCACTGCTCCTGCTCCTCTCACTGCTCCTGCACCTCTCACTGAATCTCTCACTGCTCCTGCTCCTCTCACTGCTCCTGCTCCTCTCACTGCATCTCTCACTGCTCCTGCACCTCTCACTGCATCTCTCACTGGGCCTGCTCTTCTCCCTGGGCCCCTTGCTCTTACTCTTCCTTGTCCAGACATTACAGTGTTTGTCTTTTTCTGTTTCTGTTTCCAAAAACATCACTCCTCAAAGTCCTCCTTTTACTGTATAAGTGTAAATGTAATAGAAAAAATAAGCCCTGCCACTGAGTCTAAGCCATACTGGAATCAGCTGTGGTTGGCCCAATTTACCCAACATAAATCAGCTGTGTGTCAATTATTCAATTGTTTGTTTATTATCAGCTGAGATATACAGTATTTATTGATATTGTTTTTGAACTGATATCATTGCAGAAGCAGAGGTTTTTATACTGTATCTAAGGTTTGGAATATTGTTTTTGCTATTGTGGGATGTTGTGTGTTAACATTAGTAAATACTACAAAAACAATCCATAATTTTGTTGGGAGGTATAGCTTGTCTGTTAAGAAAATGTAAGCATTGTGGAAATGTGTTCACTGACTGCATATTGGGTGAAAACGACATGAAATGTGTGAATGGTATGGCCACAAAAGACCGATGCTGTGCTAATTGTGTTTAGAGTTTTGAAAATGTGACAACTGGTTGGAAAAACGCTTGTTAGCGACTGAAAAAAATTGTAATACAGGTTTGGGATAACATGTGAGTGAGTAAATAATGACAGAAATAACATGTTAGGGTGAACTATCCCTTTAATGACAGTGGGCAGCATGTTTAGTACTGTCCCTTTAAGTTTAAGACCTGCACGCATCCGTTTTTCTCTCAACTCTTTACTTTCATTTTAGACATAACCAACTGAGTCTATATGCAAACCTTGTGTGTTTTGACAGTATTAGCTAAGGGTAACTTAGTTGAGTAATCAGGTGCTGTTAGACAGGCGTTTTAGTGAATGATATTGAATGAGCGAATGAAAAGCTTAACCGGCCAGGCTTTAAAACACACTCAAATTATGTACTTTTGTGATTGCGAATAAGTGCAGTGTCCTGTGAGAGTAACTCTACCGCTGAGTTAACACTGATGTGAATGTATGTGGCGTTGTACAGTATATAGAGATGGAGGTCCCAGAACTACAGCTGATAGCATGTGCGCTGTAGCACGATACTACGATATTTCTTAAAAAGCAGATCGTGGAGACATTTTTTATCCTCCACAATCAAAAATCGTCATATCACACACCCCTAGCTCAAAGTAATAATTATAAACTGTATAAAACTATTCATTAAATGGATAGTTCACCAAAAAATGAAAACTATGTCATGTCATTCCAAAACTGTATGACTGACTATTATTTTTCATAAATGTCTATTTTTATTCTTATACAGTGAATGTTAGTGGTCACCAATGTTGTTTGGTTGCCATCATTCTTCAAAATATCTTCTTTTATGTTCCTCAGAAGAAAGAAAGTCATACTGATTTGAAACAACATGATGGTGAGTAAATGACAGGATTTACATTTTTGGTGAACTATCCCTTTAACATATTTGAACCAGTGAGGTTGCAATATTACAGCATTAAAGGGATAGTTCATCCAAAAATGAAAATTAAGGTTGAACCACCGATGTCACAGCGATGTCCTTACTACCTTTCTGGGCCTTGAATGTGTCAGTTACGTTGCTGTCTCTGGAGGGTCAGAAGGCTCTCGGATTTCACCAAAAAATATTTGGATTTGTGTTCCGAAGATGAACGAAGGTCTTACGGGTTTGGAATAACATGAGGAACATGAGAGTAATTAATGACAGAATTTTGTTTTTGGTTGAACTATTCCTTTAACAAATAACATGACTAAATATGTGGTGTTATAGGATGTGAACTATTTGTTTCCTCTTTTTCTGTTGCCAGAAATTAAGCATTCAATATACATCCCTCTAATGACAACTCTTGCATATGACACTATATGTTCAGAAGTATGTCGACCCATGAACACCACCTATACTATGAATGTTCTATTTGAATATTTCATTTCAAAACCTTGGGCATTTCATAGACTATTGGTTGACTCTTTTCTCCTCTAGGAAGGTTTTCCACTAGATGTTTGAACATGGATGCAGTAATTTGCGCCTATTCATTCCAGAGCATCAGTGAGGTCAGAAAATGATGTTGGATAAAGGGGTCTAGCTCAAATTCGCCATTCCCATTCATCATCCCAGAGGTGAAGGCCAGTCTGGTTCTTCCACACCATATTGTCATGATAAAACAAAAAGGGCCTCATTATTCTAAAAATCTTTGTCTGAGGGGATTGGTTATGTACGTTTGATTTTATAGAGCTTTTGGTGTAGGTAGTCCAGTTAATTATTGTCCATATACTGTACTTTCAGCCATGTGTGTATCTATGATTTCAGCACATCAGTCATTCCCATGACATGAGGAAAAAAAAGATTATTTTACATTCATTGTGCAGTGTAGAAGTTCAGATACTCGTTATACTCTATTTTAAGAGGTCAAAGCAGTATATTTTTGCATTTATTGAAGTAATATATTATCATACATTACCCGTCCCTGATTCATCAATCAAACAGAGATAAATATTCCAGAGTATCATTTTATATGAGCTACTTTGCCTATCCGGTTTCCTCATGCATGCTTTGCAGTTCATTCTGTACTGTTTTTTCCTTTTCCCTTTTTCACATTCACACGGCACACTCGATCCTTGACATGCATGCGCACACACACACACACACACACACACACACACACACGCACACACACACACACACACACACACACACACGCACACACACACACACACACACACACACACACACACACACACACATAGAGAGAGAGACACTGCACAGGTAAAACCAAAGCTCAAGGCTAACTTGTCATCTCTTCATTTATCACGCTGAAGACAAAAAGATTTTATGCTCGTCTCTTGCATTTTTTAACATTTACATTGAAAGTGAGCCATCAGATGGAAGTTGTCGGAGTGTTGTGAGGAGTTCTGCGTTTGATGGAGATACTCCTCACTGAAGGAGCCCTCATATTTACTGATGAAAAGACTGCCGAAATGACACATCATAAGCTTTGCCTGCAGCTCTGAAGGAGGGCGGTGATTTATTGAGCAATTTCTTGTGTGTTTACCCAGATGCACTATTGCCGGGGTTGCTTTAGTGTTTCAGTTTCTTTTGTTTTGCTTTTTCATTGCACAAGTGCTATTAGAAGTCATTAATGCATTTTTTGTCAATAATCACCCTGGATTATGGTTGAAGCTCCCAGTGGAATAATTACAATCTCTTAAAGAGGATTTTAGAGCACATTTACGACACGAGATGTGTTTTATCAGCACACGCTGAACACACTCAAACCCTTTTACATCTGTTTAAATGACGTAGTTGCTCAGAGTATTGTCACCTATTATGTTGGCAGTAAACCCTCTCCCTCGAAACCGTTCGAGCAGTTATCTTACACCGCCAAACGACAAAAAGGTTCACCGTGTAGCCGTAAATTTGTGTGCTACAGCCTTCATCATCATAATGAACTTGTGAATAATGCAATTATGACAGAATTCCTCTCCCCCGATTGTCGGCCATCATCATACTAAAGAGTTCGCATCATTTCTGACGAGCCTTTAATCCAATTCTCCAAAAACTAAATCCAATCAGCCATATGGCAAAGCTCAGCAATATTTCCTGCTGCCTCCACACATCTGAGAGATCTTCATGGCACAGGGTCAATGCTTCTCGTTGAAGGAGCCCACTCAGTGTGTATATCTCCCTCTAGAAGGTGTGTGAGAGAGAGGTGCACTCATGTTTCCTCGTGCCCTGCGGGGAGCTCTTATTGAATTACTGCCGTGTGGGTGCAGCAGCTGTCTTCCCGTCTGCAGCGGGCCGCAGCTGCTAATTGCTGCGTAATAGGCCCAGCAGCAGGGAAGGTCAGAGGGGTGTCCGGCAGCCGTGCCCGTCACCTTTGATAAGGGACTGAAGCATTGTTGAGATCTTCATATCCTGCGGCGGTGTGAAAACAAACAGCGGGAGAGATGATTGGCAGTCGTTGAGTATATAGCTTCTACTGATGGTAGCACTTGCACAGTTCTCTTGGTTCTTGTGAGATGCAGAGATTGGGGATAAATATTGGTGGTTCATCAGTGGTTAGGGTTCACTTGCAATCATTTCAATCTCATACAGTATTAGCAAGTAGTAGGGTGATATAACCAAAATATATCATGATAAAATCAGTCGATATCGATAATTATAACAATCAGTTTCAAATCTAAGTGAAAATTGTAGAAACTAGACCATTAATTGTGGTTTAAACAACCTTTTATGGTCAGAACATGATGAACACTTCACATTTTTGAATTCTTTACACTTTTCAAGTCATTTTTCCTTAAGAAAATATGAAGAAAATGAAGAAGAAAAATTAATTTCTTAGGTTTCTGCATGTTCTAATGAGTGATATTGTTTCAAATCATGAAACAGGTTTGTGTTGGCTGACTTTGACTCCTATCTTCAGCACAGTTTGCAGTGCAGGCTGCAATATTAATATTACATTTTTTGTCTCTTAGAAATGCACATTTGACAGCACTGAAAAAAAGCTGCAATATTAATATTACATTTTTTGTCTCTTAGAAATGCACATTTGACAGTAGCTTGAGTTAGGATGCAGATCTAAATTTATGTTCATTATCAAAAACAGTACAGTAATATCTGTAAAAATGGTAACAACCTCATTGTTATATGGTGAAATTCTGATCTGTTTGAGTTTTATTAAAAATATCCATTGGTCTTCCATAGTACATTTTGATAATGATAACCACGGTTAAAATCTCAATACCATGGTAAAAATGTATCTATGTGGTTTCTAGGTATTTGCATGAAAAACAGTAGTCTAAATACATTTAGTATAAATCCACAAATGCTATAGCTTAATCAAAAACATGCTGTAATTATTTTTTATATAATATAATACAATTTTGGTGTGAATATCCCACATTTCTGCCAAAATACTATGGTGCAATTAGTGTTACTACAGTAAATCCATGGTAAATGATGGCAATTTGTAAACTGAAAAGCCTTCTGACTGTATAGTTGTGCACAGTGTTTCTCACATTTATCAGTTTTGTTTCATCTGGATTCACTGAATTCAAGTGCTTTACACTGGTCAACACTTTGCTCCAGGGCTGTTTGTTTAAGGAATAGTTCACCCAAAAATGAAAAGTTGCTGAAAATGTACTCACCCTCAGGCCATACAATATGTAGATGAGTTTGTTTTTTCATCTGAAGACATTTGGAGATTTAGCATCACTTGCTCCCTAAATGATCCTCTGCAGTGAATGGGTGCCGTCAGAATGAGAGTCCAAATAGCTGATAAAAACATCACAATAATCCACAAGTAGTCCACATGACTCCAGATGAACAATTACCATCTTGTGAAGTGAAAAGCTGTGTTTGTAATAAACAAATCTGTTGTTAAGGCATTTTTAACTTCAAACCGTTGTTTCCAGCTAAAGGTCCTCTATCCATAATAATGTTTTTCCAGTAAAAAAGAAATATGCACAGATCAAGCACCGTTTACAAGCAAAAACAGTCCAAAAGAGTTCAAAATGTAATCAAATATGACTAGAGAGGATGAACTTTTTCACTGGAGGAAGTGGTTATGGATTATGGTCTTGTACTTTGGTCAGAAGTGGCGGTCTAAAGTTAAAACGCTTTACTGATGTTTCTTCCAAACACGCAGCTTTTCACTTCAAAACATATTTTGCTGAATTGATCGACTGGAGTTGTGTGGATTTGTGCTTTGTTTTTATCAGCTGTGTAAAGTCTCATTCTTATGCAGAGGTGGGCAGAGTACCCAAAAACTGTACTCAAGTAAAAGTAAAAGTACTTGTAGTAATATTTACTCAAGTAAAAGTAAAAGTAATCGTCTGAATAGTTACTTGAGTAAGAGTAAAAAAGTATTGGATAAAAAAACTACTCAAGTAGTTAGTTACTAGTTACTTTGGATCATATACTGAATATAGTCTATTTTTATTTAGATATATACATATTTAGATAAAATTTATATATATATATATATATAATATATATATATATATATATATATATATATATATATATACATATATATATATATACACACACACACACACACACACACACACACACTGCCGTTCAAAAGATTTTTAATGTTTTTTTAATGTAATTTATTTCAGTGATACAAATCAGAATTTTTATCAGCCTTTACGCCAGTCTTCAGTGTCACATAATCCTTCATAAATCATTCCAATATGTTGATTTATTATCAATGCTGTTCTTTTTAGTTTATATTCATAAAAGAAACCTGAACAAAATGTCACAGGTTCCAAAAAATATTAAGCAGCAAAACTGTTCCCTGTTGAAAAAAACCAGCATATGCTGGTTCGGTATGTTTTGAAGCACGGATGATGGTTTGAGCTGGTTTAAGTGGATCCTTAGCTGGTTTAAGCTGATCATGTGCTGGTCCTTAGCTGGTTTAAGCTGGTCCTTAGATGGTTTAAGCTGGTCATGTGCTGGTCCGACCATCTTAAGACCAGCACATGACCAGCTAAGGACCAGCATAAACCAGCATCCCAGCTTCAAAACATACCTAACGAGCATATGCTGTTTTTTTCAACAACACTGGTAATAAATCAATATATTAGAATGATTTCTGAAGGATCATATGACTCTGAAAACTGGAGTAACAGCTGATAAAAATTCTGATTTGCATCACTGAATTAAATTATATTTTAAAGTATATTAATTATGTATTATATATGTATGTATATAACCTCTGACACGGAGAAGAGTGAAAACTCCTCACATGATCTTCTTCCGTCTGTTCTGCAAAATGTAAACAAATGTAGCCTTTATTTCTGCAAGTGTAAATATTGTGAAAATATCAAATATTAATTGTGTCTAGGCAAAGGCATTCCTCCTGGAACTAACGCGGGTTTGGCGGGTGGTCATTTCATACTCTGTGACAGCTTATTTAATGAATAAATTATACATTGTATTTAATGTGTGAGGTGCATGTATAACAAACTGGTAATGTCATAGTGGTATCGTGTACTGTAATCGAATCTATACCTGTGGAACAGTAGACAGCACACGCGGTGTTCATCTAATAAAGATCTTCATAGCTAGCAAACAATAGCCTTTGCAGATTTGCTTTCAATTGACTGTAGATCCAAAGCCACGTCTTCAGCGCTATTTCTGTTACAACTCTGAGTGAGAACCGCTTCAGACACTCAGCGTGTGCAGCAGGGAACTGAACAAATCATTCAAACTGATTCGTGAATTCGTGAATGTGCATCGCTCATTGCCCAGAGAAAAGTAGACGGTGCGTTTGGAATAAATTGAAGAATTTGAACTTGTATTGCATTAAGATAAAGTAATGAGAGGAGCGTCGCCCACAGTAACGAAGTAAAAGTACCGTTTTTTCACTAAAAATGTACTTGAGTAAGAGTAAAAGTACCCATTTTTAAATATACTCTAACCCCCGGTTTCACAGACAGGGCTTAGACTAAACCAGGATTAGGCATCATAGTTCAATTAAGACATTTAAGTAATTTTTATAAACATGCTTAGAAAAAAACATTACTGGTGTGCATATTGAGACAAAACAAAGACACTGCTATATTTTAAGATCAGCAAGTTTATTTCAGTTGAAACAGCTCAGACTTACATTTTAGTCTAGGACTAAGTAAATGTAATGAAGTAAATGTAACTCGTTACTACCCACCTCTGTTCTTACGGAACCGATTTAAATCAAATACAAATTTGAAATCACTTTGAGCAAGATCATGTCACCACAATCAGTAGAACGTTTGGAGGGAATTTCCTCAGCACAGAGGTGCAGCGTGTAAAACGGTATGATGAAGCGGAAAACCAAGGGAAGTCTGAAAATTGGCGTCTTCGATTCTATACCTCTGAGAGTGGATAATTATGAGCCTCTCATGGCCTCTGACTTCTTCCCCAGCAGGGTCACTGCTCAGAGAGCAGCCCAGTAAAATGATGTACAGACCATCAGAGAAAACACAAAGCATAGTCAGTTTACCGTAGGTCTCAGAGCCCACCCAGAGGCCACTAGTAATCAACGCTATGACACTTGCCTTTCAGGAAGCACCGCAACGCTTGGCTTGTATTGATCGTTCTGATTGCTGTGCACCGTCTCGTTCCTAAGACTGAGTGGATGAAGGAGTTTCCTCAGAGATCTTCTTTTTCTCTTTCCATTTGTCTTTACATCTGTCTCAACACCTAAGTCATGCATTTTTGGGTGAATTTTTAGCATTTTCCTTTCTGCTTCAAAAGTGCAGATCAATATTTCTGTTCAGACGTCCTGTCACTCATATTTTTCATTCCAACCTCATAAATCAGTTAATACGCTCTAAACTAATACATGTGATGCAAGATACAGGTATGTGAAGTTTTATATTGACATATCTGTTTTTTCTTTCTTTTTCTCCCTCTGGGGCACAAAGGAGGGCAAACGCATTTCATGCCATTTCATTTTCAAAGCCCTCAATAACTAAAACAGCATGAATTTTTGACCTGAAGCAATCAATGCGAGTCCACTAGGAAACAAAAGTAAGAGTTTTTTTGCTGTAAACTCCAATCCTGTTTACCAATGTGATTGTCACTCAAGTTTGTATAGATCAATACTAAGATTTTGTTGTTTGGGGTTGTGGCTGTTGGAAAGGGCTGTGAGCAATTCTTAATGTAAGAGAAAAAAAAATGATGTTTTGGTTGTGTTCTCTTTCCTCAATTTATCCTGTCGTGCAAAACTCTCCAAAAAGGATTAGGAAATGTGCATCAAGGGTTAAAGTTTAATCCTCCATTCACTAATACAGAAGTCAGATCAATGGGGGAAGTCAGCCATGAAGAAACAGTCTATCTCCAGACACAGGCAGTATGCCAGCTGCTGTGAACTCTCTCGAGGAGCTGGGGTCTCACCTGCCGCCCCTGCGGGCCGCTCTTATAGCTGACTTCCAGCACGGCTGCCAGGCATTGCTACTTTTACAGCTGCTAATTGGGCAGTTTGCATTTAAAATGAGAAATAACTGAGAAGCAAGACAGAACGAGAGACTTGTTCATCTGTCTGTGCTCAAATTGTTGGCTGTGCTTTTATTGTGGATTGATTATTGCTCGGAAGACACATTGTTGCTGAGAAATGAAAAGCAATTACTTTTTTGTTCCTTTTCTTGTACCAATTCTTGGTGATGACAAGCTTTAATTTTGTCTCATTTGGTCTAGAAAAACCGTATCATATCATATAAAGGTTAACTAAAACTATTAAACATGCATATCAAAGCTTTATTTCAGAGCAGAGGGAAAATGTACTCTGGAAATGATAATGATATTCTCATACTGTGTAATCAGCTCAGTCCCATCATGGCGCAGTTTAAAGGTCACACGTGTTCTTATTGACATTCAGAATATAGAGAGAATGAAAATGCAGATTTAATTTTGACATATAAACGCAAAATAAGAAACGTACATTCAGCATTGCAGGAGAAAAATAACTTATTTGGAAATGTCATTTATCATAAGTTGCATGCTAAGCTTTAAAATATGCTTTATATCATGCTTTTGAAATGAAACTCTGGAACTTAATATGATACTCTGATGATTTTGAAACTTTAAATTTAAAGTTTTTGTTTCATCTAGAGGCAAACTATTGCTCAGACAGGTATATCACGAAATATATTTTCTTGTAATAAATAGATCATATTATATTAGAGCTGGGATTCTTAGGATAGGTCAGTTATTTAAACCTAGGTGGAAGACTGAGATCAGATCTCTGTGTGGAGCACTGGCTGTTGTCAGACTCCTTGTGCATACAAAAATCTCACTGAATTATTACAATTAATGGCAAAATGAATGTTTGGAAATGATATTTCCCTACTGACACACTACAGCAACACTACACTACAGTGTCAGTAGGAAATACCAGTTTACATTTCCAAACATTCATTAATTGTAATAATTCAGTGAGATTTTTGTATGCACAAGGAGTCTGACAACAGCCAGTGCTCCACACAGAGATCTGATCTGATCATCCTCCAGTCTGTCTGCAATGATATGAAGAAACTGAGACAGACTAAATCCAGAAGAACTGTGGCAATGTCTCCAAGAGAAACCTACCTGCAAAGCTGGGAAACTATGCAGGGCAAAAGCTGCTTTTAACACAAAGGATGCTCACACCAAATGTAGATTTAATATAGTTAATAGAAGTTAATCGATAAAGAAAATCTATTTATGACATTATTTTTGACAGCATCCTCATTTTACAGCATTTTTACACAACTGCCTAAATTTTGAACAGTACTGTAGCTTTGCAGGTAGGTTTCTTGAAGCATCTTGGAAACTTGCCATTGCGTTGCCATTGATCCGGGCAACCATTTTTTGGTGTTTATATCTGTGCACATCTTTTCTACCAAAATCACTAGAAAGAACAAAAAGTACACACTAGCTTTCTAATGTTATGGAAAGGATGAAAAAAATGTCAAATAAAACTGCCTTTGTGTTACAGCACTAAATATCCCTTATTTACATTGTACTGAACACTTATCTAACTAATGTTTTGAGGCTAATGGTGGCATTAAAAAAACTATATATAATATGACTTCTTTCCAGAAAAAAGCTGACCTCAGAATTGTCTCAGTATGTTTGCCTTTCAGTCTTTGGACAGTTTGAACTCATTACACTAAAAGCTGTTTGTTAGCTGAATCTGAGAGCAGTTTGTTAGACACAGACACTTTAGGGTTTAATTGTCACATTTAGCATATAAAAACTGAATGAGAACTTCATTTTGACAGTTTAATTTCATACAACATTAAAATGTGCTCAGAAAGCAAATATTCCACTGTGCCCTCGTTCTAAGAACATTTGAGGGGATTTCACTGAGAATGAGTTGCGGCTGCTGATAGCATAATTTATTCACAGCCAGTGTCTGTGTTGTTTTAAGGCCTTGAAGAATTATGCAAATTAGTAATGGTGCAAACATACAAAGTTCAGCAAGTTTGTGCAATCTGATTGTGAATTGCACAGGGCAGTTTGTAACGAGACAAACATATAAGTGGGCAAAAGGCCACACAGTGGTTTCTGATAAATATTGATATACAAAAATGGCCTTCTCTCTCATTGGCTCTTTATCTAAACTATTAGTCAACCCATATGATTTCAGGTCTAGGTACACTTTCATTATTGTGTTTACAGTGTAACCAGTACTGCCACATGTCAAGCAGAATTCGATTGATTAATTTGATATGTTCATTTTATCTTTTGGATAAGAAAACCCCTCACCATGTATACACTGTAAAAAAAAATAAAAAATAAAAATCTGTAGACAAAATGGAAAAGTTACTGGTTATTCCAGGATACCAGGACATTTTCCATAAAGTTACATTTCTTGTAACCCTAAAACACAACACATTGAAATGCGTAATTCAGGTAACAGACCTGTGAAAACATCAATACGGAAAATTCCTTTATATTAACACAGTACTTTGGGCCCTATTGTTTTTACCAACATTTCTTATAGTGTATGCACAGTTGATCAGGTTACAGTTAGTACTGCTACCTAAACTAACGGGTCACACTTTATTTTAATGTCCAATTCTCGCCATTAACTGCATATTTTGCCTCAAATAAATTCCTAATTTGCTGCTTATTACTCGTTAGTAAGGTAGTTTTTCAGTTCAGGTATTGGGTAGAATTAGGGATATAGAATATGGACATGCAGAATATGTGCTTTATAAGTACTAATAAACAGCCAATATGTTAAAAATAGGGAGGAGCCTAGTGACAACAGAGTTTGGGATCCACTTGCAGGCTTTATTAAAGAGCGTAGTAAAACAGACAAGGTCAAAGTACTAGCTTACCTCAATGGCAGAGGCAAGGCAACAGAGTAATCCAAACAACAGGCAAAGGTCAGGGCAGGCAGCAAACAATCAAAAACCAGATAGACAGTCCAAGACAAAACACTAAAGCAAGGCAAGGAAACAAAGGAAACACGGAAAAACACAGGAACAACAGCTGGCTAGGAATGAACATACAAACAATACTCAGCAATGTGAGTGAGAGTGTGTGCAACCTTTATAGTCCTCCTGATAGGAAACAGGTGGAGTCCGATAATTGAGCTCCTAGGCAGGGGTTATGGGAAATGGAGTCCAGAATAAGTGGCAAAGGAATAGGATGGAGTGCCCTCTAAAGGAGCTCATGGGCACTCCAGCTGGAGATCGTGACAAGAAGATTTTGAATTAATCATCAGTGTTTGTACATTTTGGTAGAACTAGTGCTGTTGATGTCTGAAATTTTAGTGTAAGACGCAAGTGACTCGGATCTTTATCTGATCACACTATGAATGCAAGTATAAATCCAATCTGGCTAAAAAAAATTCAGATGTAAATCTCATTCTTAAAGTCTGTAGCGTTGCCTTTCTTCCATACTGCCATGTAGGCTACATCATAGGGAGAATAGATTATGAAAATACAGAAAATGAAGGTTGGGGCTCTTGGTTCTGTCCTCCAGTTGTTGATTGGATGGAGGCAGATCTGAATTGGATTACGACGTCAAATGAAACATGCACAGATGAATTGTTCACAATGAGATCAATAACATGCATTTAGAAAATAGATTGGGTGAATTTAGTTTCATGCCAGGTGTAAACGGAGCCCATACCAGTGTACGCAGCACCTGGTTATCTGAATAAGATGCAGTAAATACCACATGCTAAAGTGATGCAACTGTTCGCCTCCTAGTGCCCAATTTGCCAGGCCTTATTTTGATGATTTTTCAGGTGTTTATAAGATTATCCCTTCACACAGGCAGGCCGTCTGTCACCTCAAGTGCCAGGCTTTAATTTCACCCATGGCTCCCGTCTCCTGGAACTCGTCCCCAGCATAATTGACTTTAACAGGTTTGAGCTCAGCTGTGGCCTGTCTTGGGACTCAACTCTTACCGACTCTGTCTCTTTCTCGCTCTCTATAGCACCTGATTAGTGGTCTGCTCCGGAGGGGAGGGCTGCTGGGATTTTGTCTGTTCATCCAGGGGGCCCAGTGTTATCATGCAGCCGTACGGAACAGACCCGCTTAAGAATAATCCTGCTTCCCCCTGGACACGCGACGGACAGCCATCAGCTTATAGCCTTTCTGTTGCTCACCTCGAGTTATCATATCACATAGAGGGCGGGGAGAATGTTTTCGCCTGCGCTGTGTTAATTATAAATTGGTTTAACGAGACGAGGCAGTCAGGTGGAACAGCGGTGCGGAGGGTTTAATTACAATTCCGCTTCTTTCTCTCTGCTGTAAACTCAAACCTAGATGTCTCGCCTGTGATTTTTTTCTTTTTCGGAGGGTTTCGCACAAACACAAATTTAAATTCTCTTTCACACACACTCTCTATCTCTCTTGTCACATTGTCACACACCGACTCGCTCTATTCCTACCTTCCTCTCGCCAGATATCAGCATTCTGAGTGAACGGATCATTTATTTTTGGTTTCTGCTTCTTGTCTAGATGTTCTCTGCTCTCTCTTGCATGCGCCCAACCTCCACTGCCACTTGAAGGGAGGTGCTTTCTTCTTCCCATATAAAACCAGCCACCTCAAAAGCGGCCAATTAAAATCCGCGCTGACAAGTCTTTTTTTCATGTGCTGACAGGATCACTGTCCCTTCACCTGAGGGGGCTCCAGGTGTTTGTTCTCACGTGTCATACCTCTCTTTTATATTTTAACTAGTTCTTCAAGAGACATCACACTTCTCTTTCTCTGCACCTGTTCTCAGACACTCGTTATTTCGGCCTGTTTTTGGCTTTCACATCTTAAAGCTTTTAATGGCAGCTAATGAAGACCACACTTCACGTTGGCTTCTGCCTTGACATATTCAACACCCTCATCATTAATTGTTACACTTGGCTACTTCTTGTCATCACACTGAGAATCCTTCATAGAAGCGTTAATAGAATGAGGAGAATGTCAAATGGGGTGGAAGGGTTGTATTGTCATCCCCGAGGGATATTTAATGCCCTGAGGTTTCTCTTTCATAGTTCGGGAGATTTAATGGAGTTCCCAATTATGATTTATTCAAGTATCAACTTTATCTTCGATGCTTCTCGTAGAACTTTTCTTCTTCTTATGAGGAATAAAAGCAGATTTAAATATGTTTGTGCTCTACAAATGAAAGTCGTAACGTTTTGAAATTAGTAAATGACAAATATTGGTGATAATGTTAAACTAAAACTATTAGAAACATATTTGTTAACTAAAATGAAGCTGAAATAATATAAAAATTCAATGAAATCCTAAGCTACATTTGAAAGAAAATTCATATAAAAAAATGAAAAAAGCGCAAAATCACTCAAATGTAAACTAAAAATGAAAATTCAAATTATATATTTTTTTATATTAATACATAGTATATTAATAATACAAAAATACTGGTCATTTTTGGTTGAACTATGCCTTGTAAGCTGACAATTTATCTGATTTGAACATTAGCTCTGTTCACATGTAAAAATGCTGTTAAATATGGAACAGGTTGTTGGCTATGTGTGAAAGAACAAGATCATGAAGATTTAAAATGAATGCTCTATGATATACACAGTGTAGCTCAGATGATTTGGTTTTTAAATAATGAGACATTTTGTTTTCATTTTGAAAGCTTTGTTTTTAGACTCTTGATGATTGTATGAGATCTTAGTTGATTTTAGATCTTGCTAAATATGTGGAGCAGTTTATGATAGTGTTCTAATACTGTACAGGGGACACATGGAGGAATTATAGCATCTTTTTGGAAGTAGTATGAAAGATTTGACATACATTCATCTACATCTTTGAATGCAGAGACAACTATAAGTCAGCCATTCATAGATTGATTCCGCCCAAAATATAAAAGCTGTGACTTTGTGGTGCTATCAGGACATTGCTGGGTTTGTATGAGAAACAGATACAAATTTAAGTTGTTTTTCCACTGATAATCTTTCCCTCCAGTGAACTGTTAATGGCTGCAAGCGGCTCATTGAGTCAGTGAGTTGAACTCAAGGACCGGATCGGCCCAATTCATGAACAAATTGGTAGGAATAACAGAATTTTTGAAAACTTTGGGAAACAAGAGAGCAGAAGTCTCCATTTACCCTCAATTTAATCTCACTACTGTCTAGGAGAAAGAAATGGGATTAAAGAGATCTCATTTGTGATTTTTCAGCCCTCTGGGATATCGCACAGCTATATGCAGACACCGTGGAAAACAGACAATGTGTAATCAATGGCTTGCACCAGCTATTCTCCGTCCATTCAAATGAGTAAATGCATTTATTGGGATTAGCAGGCCTGCTGGAGCCCAAACGCTATTCTGAGATAAGCACACGGATTCAGGAATGCTTCTTTAAGCTGCTGGAGATAAAGATCGACCTATAGATCTCTACCCTCTGACCATAACTTATTTTTAAATCAGCATTTCATTGAAAGGCAAAGTGGTTTAATGTGGCTCTGTCAGTTCAATGCTGAATTCCAGCTGGTTTCTGCAGCACTGGGAACACGCTGTCTGAAATCATTAAAGCCATTGTCCCTCTGTATTCTCAGACCAAAACGAACAATCTCATGCTAAAAGAAAGAGGTTTAGTCATAGGCGGAAAAAATACAGAAGGAGAGAGAGACAGGAAAGAGTAATAATCCTTCAGTTATTTTAAAAGGACTGTCTATCACCAGAGAATGACTGTTATGTTATGCATTATTATTTAGTAGTGATTTGAGGCTGTTTAATATGACCTAGCTAAAGCCTAACCTTTGTTTTAGTTTTGTGATTCACTTCAAGCTTAAAGTAAAAACTTTTGACAGCTCTTCAAAATAGAAAATACCTTTTTAAATGACCTCTGTAATTGAATAAATTGCTATAAGTTAATACAATTGTGTATATCCATTGAATTCAGGGCATTGGCCAATTTCAGACAGACTTTGGCACTTAAATGTCATCTTTGACTCTGAATCGAGTAGTTAGAGTAAATGATGAAGTTTTCCGTCCTCGCTGGTCTGTTTAACATAATTGCAGTCCAGGGTCTACTTGTTTATACCCTTTCATGTAATTGTTACTGGTAGCTGGTTCACAAAGGCGTTTCATCAAATTAATTGAAATGGCAGACTATTTGATTAAACTGTCTCAAAATTAATTTCCTTATCATATTTGTGTGAAATTGATTTCATGCAGTAAAGCTTCAAGTTCGTCCGTGTTGAAACTCTTTACTCTCGCTTTGTCTCTTTAAAGCTTGCCTGTCTGCACACATTTGCTTCACAATTAATCACACCAGTTTAAATTCTCGGAGCACAGCATATGCGAGTAGACAAGCTAATTGTATCCATCAATTTTCGCAGCTTGTGTCAGATTTACATTTCAGGCAACTTTAGCATGGATTACCAGAAGAGTAGCACACGCTAAATTCCTATAATAAACCATAAATCCACGTGTGAAGGGATTAGAGAAATGTTGTTCCTGTCATGTTGATATTGAGGTACATTTTAAGAAAATATCTACTTAGGAAGGATCTTCTTGATTTTGATCTCCGTGGTGAAATGTCTTCTCCGCTCCAAACACAATGTTTGACGGGATTGTTATTTCATAGCTGTCTGAGTATGAACATCTTCAAAAAAAATTGGTCTTCTAATAGCTGAAATAACTGTTGGCTACTCTGATATTCAACTGTTCATCATTATGTTTTATTGTTCATGTAAGACATAGGGGCTCCGAATTATGCTTTTAAAGTTATTATTTTATAGCAAAGACTATAATTTTTGCCTTTAGACACTCTTATATTTGTATTGTTCTAATTGTAAAATTCAATTCAATTTCAATTTTCATTTTATTGTTGGAATTTCTTCCAAAAATTGTCTCGCATCCCATAGCGTTTACTGTCTAACATTAATTCACAGCAGTACACATTACACAACACAATACACACACACAAAAGTACACATTGGTACACATCCATCTGCAGTGCAAAAATCTTAAGCACCTTCCATTCCTCAGAATCTTTCTGCCTACTTAGACCCCCTATTCTGATTAATTAATTTTACTGACTGATGAACAAAAGATTTACGTAATCTGTTCAATCTGGCATATGGTACTCTCAGTCTTCTATTCGATGGCAGAAGTTGATATTCCTCATACAGAATATGGGAAGAATCAGACATCATTTTACTTGTCAGGGACAACATTTTCTTCTTGTACAACTCATGAAAACTTGGCTCAAGCATTTAACCCACAATCTTAGAACAGTTAGATATCAATCTCACCAGTCGAGCTTTGAGTTGAACAGAGCTATACCAAGCACATATTCCATATTGTACAACACTGTATTACAGATTGAAAAAACATGAGCGAAATCTGTTTGTTTGCTCCAAAAGACCTTAGTCTCCTGAGGAAATAAATACGCTGTTGTACTTTACAACAAACATACTCTATATGTGCACTCCATGATAAAGCAGCGTCCACATAGACACCCAAGTATTTATATGCAGACACTATTTCAATCTGTGTATTATGTATAGTCACTCGTGTTTGATACATGTTCTCTGGAAGTCCAAAGATAATTTCTTGTCTACTTTTCATTTATAACAAGTGAATTCCTCTCACACCACTCCACTAATCTATCTATACAATACTGATGCATACTGAGATCATCTTCACTCCCCAATAAAGACAATAACACATCCGAGAACTTCAATATGTATGTGTTTACACTGTCAGATTTACAATCATCTGTATACAAAGTAAAAAGAAAATGGATGATGGATTATGGATGATGAACAATAAACGTCACCGTTTCCAAATGCCTCATAAGTTTGGTGTCCCGTCTGAGCTAAGGTGCAGAACTGTAGAACTATCCTCATATGAATTCCCTCCTCGTCCCCTAGGCCATCAATGTGCAACGTGACCTGACCCGTACCTACACTTGTTTAACCATCCATGTCTAAGCACCTGCAGCGGGGCCAGTCAGGATGACAGTGGCCCCCTGGGTTTGAGGGTCTCACAATAACCAGTGAGTTGATTGAGTTCACAACCCTGACCCCTCCACTACTCTTCTCTCTTCCTCTTCTCTCCTGTGCTGACTTCACAGCAAACTCATGATAAAGTATAATGGCCTTCTCCCATGACCGCTGGCTGTTTAATTGATTTTTGCACATGGGCTCAGGAGATCTGAATTATCTGAGAGATTTACCAGGATAGATTAACAGAACTGAATGGAGAGTCTGTCTGGGATGGATTTGTTTGTTGTATTGAAGGGCTATGGCAGTAAAAATTAATTAAATTTTTCAAATGTTATAGAACTATTAGAACTATATTTTATATATGTTGTTTGGGGTTGGTGGCATGTTTTTATGCTTATGAAGGCCTGCATTTATTTAATCAAAAATAAAAACAGTGTTGTTAAATACATAAAAATAGAAAACAGTTAGCCTATTTTAAATTGTTATAATATTTTAAAACATATATTCCTGTGATATCAAAGCTATTTTTTTATCAGCAATTACTCCAGTCTTCAGTGTTACATGCTGATTTTCTACTCAAGTTATTTCAATATTTAAAAAAGTTGTTCCATAATATATTTATTTTTATCAGGAATCTTTAATAGAAAGTTCAAAAGAACTGCATTTATTTGAAATATTGTAACAATGTAAAAGTCTTTACTGTCACAGTTGATCAATTTAATGCATCATTACAATTTTTTTTTTTTTTTTTTTTTTTTTTTTATCTTACTGACCCCAAACTTTTGATTTGGCATGAATATATTTATTGCCACAGGATATCCGCAATAAAATCATCCGTTTGAAATCTTTTGAATTTAAGATACCATAATATCTAAAAACTGCCTTTTAGCACTGAATCCACCAATTACTCCAGCACTATCAGCAGCAGAGTTTAAATGCTTCAAATGATAGGCTGCTAGTCCGCATTTTTTGCTTCACATTTCTGTAAAGTTCAGCATTTTGCAACTTTTTGACACTCTTGCTCAGATCCACTGTCAATCTCACAATCCCCCACCCAAACCTGACATTCAGCTCCCTTAGGAAACGTACACTCTCCTCTGTATGATTGTACTTGTACAGTTAGCTTTTTTTTTTTTTTTGTAGCTGGCACAGTTCTGTCCATAGTTATTTTGCACTTATTACACAAACAGTTGGCCTACAATGGCCCATCAGGACAGCAATGCTTTATTCCTTGCTGCTTGCAGGGATTGAACCAGCATCTATTCCAGTTACCAGCCCTAAACTCCAGCTACTACTCCACCTTCTCCAACAATAACATCCACTTTCATCCTCATATCAGTCATTCCATTATGTCACTCATCCAATTCTCGTATTGCATATAATGCATCTCATATGTTTGCATTAAATAATGGCATAGACTGAAATGAGAAATGATGGGACCTGCAAAATGAAATAAACTGCCAAGATCTTCCCATTTAAAAACTCCAAGCTACCAGAACATTCTTATCCCAAATAAAAGATGAAATTGTGAATTGGAGAGCTTGTTGAAAATAGAATCTTCAGTGCATTAATAATCCAAGATGGAGTCAACAGAATGTTGAACCTGCCAATCTCCATTGAGAGTTTTATGGTAAGCAATGTTCCTTTCAAGACCGATCCCTATATGCTATCTCCTCACTACTGGAGTGTGTCTGAAATCATATGAATGAATCGATCAGGTTTTTCCTTTGTGGTACAGTCCCCACAATTATTATTTATTTTTTTGCTCAGACTGAAACGTACCAAATGCTTGAGGTTTGGGAAAGCCATTTTGGGCACAATGGTGGGCACTTAAAAGCCCTGGGAATAAGACAGAGGTCAGAGTTGGCGGAGGGAGGTAGAGCATAGCATTGGAAGTCAATATATGGCAGTGGGTTAGAGAGAAGAGAGATGGAAGGAGGGCATGGGGTGTTAATAGAATGAAAGAATCAGCAGGATGAGCTAGCCAGTCCAGCATGCAGTGTTGACAGGTAATCATTGAATGTCAACCATGAGGAGGGAACAGAAGCAGCAGAACTCTGTCTCTTTACTGTTTTAAGTGTCTCTGATGGTGGATGACAGCCGATAAAGTGCCACAGTAATCCCACAGTGCTGACTGAAACTTGTGAAATGAGACAATGATATGAGATGCTACTGGCTATAGACCCTTAGCATCTAAAACCAATGCGATATCATAATAAGTTTGACATCAGAGCTACAAAAAGTGTGAGACTATAGGTGTTATTGGTGACTATAGTGCTATAGGACACTTTTGTCTTTTCTAGTAAAAAAATTATCGATCAACACAAACTCAGCACACCTGAGAAATTGATAGGTGCGTAGGAAAAACACTCCAACAACGATGTCAAATCCAATCAATAATTTAAAAAAAAACAATATCCCGCACACTATCAGTCCATGCTAATATAGAAATGTATAACAAGAAACAGCGACGTTTTGGTCCACCGACCTTCATCAAGCAATTTAGTAAAAAATTCAAAATTTCCTTAAAGTGACGCAAAACTTGTTTTCAGTGAATTTATACTACCATTCAAAAGTTTGAGTCTGTAACATTTAAAAAATATATATTTTTGAAAGAAGTCAAGTCTGCTCGCCAAGGCTGCATTCATTTGGTCAAAAATAAAGTAAATTACTGCTTTTGTGAAATATTGCAATTACAAAGTAACTGTTTTCTATTTGAATATATTTAAACATGTTATTTATTCCTGTGATGGCACAGCTGAATTTTCAGCAGTCGTTACTTCAGTCTTCAGTGTCAGAAATCATTGTAATATGCTGATTTGATGCTCAAGAAACATTTTTGTTATTATTACTAATGTTGAAAACAGTTGTGCTGCTTAATATTTTTGTGGAAACAATTTTTTTTCGAGTACTTTGATAAACAGAAAGTTCAAAAGAACAGCATTTATTTGAATAAATAAACGTTATGAACATCTTTACTATCACTTTTGATCAATTTAATACGTTGTTGCTGAAAAATATATGCGAAACTAAAACTGTGAAGCAGAGTCTCCTGTGCTGAGAGCTATTTCTGTGACGTCTGAGAGCTGTTTCCAGATTGATCATTTATGAGGTTTCATGATATTTTGGAGGAGGCAGCGAGGCAGCTCATTAGAACAAAACTAAACCTAATTCCTCTGACTACTCCAGGATCTCATCTATAAAGTATGCGCTATTGTCTCAGGGCAGGTTTTCAACTATTTCTGTTTTGTTTGTCCAACCTAAAACCCTTTCTTTCTCTCGCCCCTTTTGTAGCCCTGCTGGCTTCTGGACTCTTCCTGGGAGGAATTTCCGGCAGTGGATACTTCATCCGGCAATCGCCAAAGGGTTATCTGTTCTCCCGGTCGGTGATGGTGTGACAGACACATCTTTCACACTCTGATCTTCCCGAGGGGGAGCCACTGAGGATTAGCTGGCAGATGATGCATCGGGGGGAGGAGGAAAGGCCGTGTTTATCTGCTGTCCCCGTGTCACAGAGAGCTTCTGAGGAGCATTCAGCTGCCAGCGGCATCAGCGGGCCTCAGCCATCCAGCTGTTCACCTCACTGCCACAGCTAAAGTGATGAGTCCCAGCCTTCCCTTTCAGGTAGATACCACCGTTTCCTCGCTCTAATTGCCCGCTTGCCCAATTCCCCAGTCTGGGCTCGACCGTCTTGGAGTCTGTAATAGGTGGAAGTACAGTGTTACGTGAGAGGTATCTGCCAAGCTGTGCTTCCTCCTTTCCCTGTGCAACTAGAACTAATGAAGAGAAATAGCTGCCATTTTGGGTCCCCGTGCTCACTGCATGTCACTTAGAGGAGACATCTATTCATTCAATTATAAGACCGGTCTGACAAGGTGGCTCAGCAGAGGTTTCTCATTGTGTAAAGTATGATCTTTATTTTAAAGTGCCCCTATTATGGATTTTTGAAAATTACCTTTCATGCCGTGTATTTAACACAGCTCTAAGTGAATGAAAACATCCTGCAAAGTTTTAAATCTGAAAGTCTCTCAAAAGAAAGAGTCGACTCTGAATCATTGAAATGAGTCATTTTTAAAACGAATCCCAAGCTTGTTGACGTCAACATGAAACATTAGCATATTGCCCGCCCACTTGTTGGTCTTTTCAGTTGGTCTGAATGAAAATGCAAATTCAATCTTTGCCACTAGGTGCCGCTTTTGGAGCGGTAAAATAGCTGTTTCCCCGGTAAGGCCCCGATCACACCAAACGCGTTTTTTAGGTCTAAAAAGGCGAGGTGCACTGCACTGCCTTTTTTTTGGTGACTTTTAAAAAAGAGCAGTGCTGCATTTTTTTATGTTGCTAGGCAACCACCAAATCAGCTGTCCTGTCGGTCTAATCAAAGGATTATAGCGCGAGCGCTCTAAAATCTTTGTCTTTTGCTGTTAAATAAACTGTCATATTAGCAGAAACCTTAAAAAATACAGCTCCGGGTAACCCGCGACGGACACCAAAAGTTTCTCCTCCATCATTGCAGTCTCCGGACTTTCTGAGCAACTTTCTAAGTAAACTTTCATCACCACAACGGAAGGCCCGCCTCTCCGTTCATTCGATTGGACAATGGAAAAAAACACGAATGACGTCGGACTCTTTTCTGCTCAGAGTTGCTTTTTTTTTCAACTTCAGGCGCTCAGAGCGCTCCTGCAAAAACGCGAGGTGCCCAGGGCGCATAAACAGCACGCAAAACGCTCACTGCCAATAGAAAACAAGTCAAAAATGGCGCCTCTCACTGCAAACAACGCATTCTGTCTGATCGGGGCCTAACGCTGTACACAAAGCAGCACTGCGCTCACAAACACTGCTTTATCAGGCATTACAGGCGAGATGAAATGAAAATGAGACCAATCGACCAATCACCGCAGATTAGAGTCACGCAAAGGAGGGGTTTGGAAAAATTAATAATTTAGGAGTCATTGAGCAAGTAAGGTAAAAATAAATGCATATTATAAGACAATTAAAGTGTTTTTTGACCTTGCATGCATGTCAATCTGTTGTTGGGTACTCCCAAAACCAAAATATGAACCTTTCATAACCCATAAAAGGGGCACTTTAAAAAGCACTTTACCAGTACAACTGAGGATTTTATCGATATAATACAGCTTTTAACCCGTATAGTGCTATCTAGGAGTCAGGGTTTGGCAGGTTAGCATGACCCTGTGAATGTGACTGTGCACAGCTTTTGTGTTACCGTCAGCCAATCAGCTGATCAGTCATAGTGACATTTTAGAATGGGTCATATTGTACTGGTCTGCTTTAAAGGCATCTATTTTATTCAGAAATTCCATAATAGATTCTTTTATAAAAAGTTTCACTTGGGAAAATTTTGGAATTTTTAACAAATATTAACCTGGATGATCTGATATACACTACCAGTCAAAAGTTTTGAATAATTAATAATAATAATAATTGTTAATAAAAATTAATTATTAATAATTGTTAAAAAAAACCATCACAGGAATAAATTACATTTTATATTTGTAATATATATTTAGAAAACTTTTACTGTACTGTATATTTGATCAAAGACATATTTGATTCAGCGTTGGTAAGCATAAAAGTCAGCTAAACATTTGATTGGTAGTGTAGTTTTTGAAATAATGTTTCATTTTATTTTATTATTTAGTTTTATAATTAAATTAAATAATTATTTTATTTAGTTTAGTTTAGTTTAGTTTGACTTTGCTTGTATAAAAATAAATACATTTTAGTGTGGGAGTATTTAGTCACATGGTTTTTACGATTCAGGTGTTTGGCTCAAAACAACTTGCTTTAAGCAACAACTAGCAACCTGGATTCAGTATAACTCAAATGCAATTTTTTTTTTGTTAGCAATGCTATTAGCAGAGGTCAGTCATGATTAAATTATTCTGTAAACGAATGTGCAATAATGGAGGTCAATGAGATAAAGTGTAGCATTCAGCTAGTCATGTGATCTCAACTTGGCCACCCTCTCCATGTAAAATAAATGTATTGAGCTATTGATATATTTGGCTACTTCATCTCATGTGACTGCAAAAATGTATTTATTTTTCTTTTTTTTAGGAGTAAAACTTTTTAATGAGGGAAAAGGTACTGAGTTCACCTTTAAAACACCTTTTTTTTCTTCCTTTTTTTAATGCCAGCTTGCTAATACAGTGCAGGTAGAGGCTTATTATGAAGTTGTGTGCTTCTGTGATTTTTATGGACAAATAAGGCAGGTGGAAATGACAGGTGGTGTTCAAAGGTTTGCTCGGCTTGTCGAACACAAGCCAATTGGACGCATTACTGTATGGAAATTCAAGCGAGGGGAAGGGAAGGCGTCTGTGATTCAGTAAACAGGATTAGGAGCTTTTGTTTCCTTTGCTGTCAGAGCCGGTGGTGTCCTGTAGAGAGAGATCTAATGGAACGAGTCTGGCTGAGGCGGTTACAGACTGTGCTTTAGTGTCTGTTGTGGGAGTTGTAATCAAACGTTAATTAGCAGGCCCACCTGTTTACAGACAGATCAGCTCGGATGCCCTTTCCCACGTGAAGATTTGGGGGAAGATCAGTATTGCACGTTTCAAATAGACAATGCTGTGTTGAAGCTTTTCAGGCACAGTGGTCAGTGGGAAACACTGCTTATTCTTTTCAAACGTCTTGCTTTGGAAGTTGATTTTTTTTTTTTTTGTGAGTATTCTTAATGTTCTTTGGACAGGAGAGAAAAATAGCACACAGGAGGTTGGGTGGACACGGTTGCTGATGGTGCTTTAGTAAAACTGCTTACCAGCTAAACTGTTTTGCACACATTCCTTTATGTTTGTGCAAGTCAATGACACTATGTTGCTGTCCACATCTATCTATTTAATTAAAAATACATTTTTGGCAATATAAAGCCACAAAAAATGTGATACAGATGTACTGATGTTATAGTAATGATATAAGAATATAAAAGATTACTTGAACTTGATTTTTTTTTTACGTTAAATATGTTATTTAGAATTTTTACAATACTTTTTAGAATTTTTGGCATAGAAATCAGATTGGTTCTAAAAAAAAAAAGTATCCGTGCATACCTAGGTAGTTTAGGTTTTAAATGCCATGCGTTGCAACTAAAATCTTCATGATATTTATGAATTAATAATTACGTTTTAATAATAAAGTTTTATGTATTATATCATATAATAATAATTGCATACATTATTGAATTAATAATTGTACATTTAAGTGAAATTAACATGTTTTTACTTGGTTACACCACATGACATTTTAAACTTTTCTTTAAAATGGTAATTTTATTTATTTATTTATGAAAACTTACATGAATAGAGTGAATTTTAAGGACCTTGACATCTTATTTGTTATTAATTGTGAAACAGTTTATGAAAATGATGAATGTAGTAAAAGTAACCACTAACCACTATGCATATACATAACATGTGGTTGTCATCATAGGACGCTAGATCCATTGAATGGTTGTTTTTGATGTATTCATCCTAGAATGGTCCCAGCTTTGAAGATATAAGCACCTGAGTCATGTACGGTTAGAATGCAAAACAAATCAATTGATACAAACGAATGCAAATATAAAAAACAAAATAACAATTATTCCGTAACAAGTCAGAAAAACAACACTCAGACAAACCCAGCGCCTGGGAATAGCACTGCTACTACATCTGTAAAATACAGGAAGAACCAGAAGAAGAACAGCAGAGTGAAGGCTTGGTGCAAATCATGTGTCATGTCTTTTTACGCGAGCCGATCCCAGCCATCTTTTTTTTTTTCTCTCCTTTTCAAATTCATATCGATCGTAATTTTCATCTATCGGGAGGGTTTTCACTATGTTAAAATGGGATGTTTGCTAGTAACTGTTACTTGTGCAAATAGCAATTATCGCACTTCTAGTTTTTGATGTGAAATTCATTGCCTCAGCTAGAACTGGTAAATTAATTCCCATGTGCTGCTTTGAAGATATATTTGAGCACGTGACTTTTCACACCAGTCTGATATGTAACCCACCCAAGCTGGGAAGACTTTCAGCCTGCTGACGAAGTGTACTGAGATACCTGCATGACCTTTGACCTTAAGCCTAAACCTAATTTGAACCCATGCATATTTAAATGTGATGGTTTCTTACCCATCCTTGGCAGAATAAGTGAAAATCTGAATGGGTGTTAGTGCTTCTGTCTGAAAGAGTTAACTCTTGTGCTGCTTGAGAAAATCTCGACTGAAGTGTCATGAATCCTGAAGCGCAGAAGCTCTCTCAGGTTCTTTAGACTGCACACTGTGTTCCAGTCTGAGCCCACAAGCTTTGTTTGACCTAGTTATTCTAAAAAGCAGCGCAGGACTTGACGCATTAGATTTCCAGGTTGTCTGTGGCTGGTACGGCGGGTGACAGGCACATGCAGGAACGTGCGTCAGTATTCACATCCTCCCTACGGCTGACAGGTCACAGGGAAAAGGCCACATCCATCATGCCGAGGTTTTTTACTCTCAGTCTGCGAATGTTTGCTTAGCTATATGTAACCTTTTATAAATCTTCACTGTAAATACTGAATTTTATGTTGTTTGGGTTTTGTGTTTGCCAGCATGCATGGTTGTGGTGTACGTACATATACAATATTTATAGGCCTGTTTTTGTTATTGGAAAAGTATATATGGCATGTCTATAAACTGTGTTCATATCTGACCTGGAGCACAAAAGCAGTCTTAAGTCTCTGGGTATATTTATAGCAATAATCAAAAATACATTGTATGGGTCAAAATGATCGATTTTTCTTTTATGCCAAAAATCATTAGGATATTAAGTAAAGATCATGTTCCATGAAGATATTTTGTAAATTTCCAACCGTAAATATATCTAAACTTAATTTTTGATTAGTAATATGCATTGCTAAGAACTTAATTTGGACAACTTTAAAGGTGATTTTCTCAATATTTAGATTTTTATGCACCCTCAGATTCCAGATTTTCAAATAGTTGTATCTCAGCCAAATATTGTCCTATCATAACAAACCATACATCAATGGAAAGCTTATTTATTCAGCTTTCAGATAAAAAAAATGACCCTTATGACTGGTTTTGTGGTCCAGCGTCACATATGGCTATAGTATAGAGGTTAAAAGGAATAGCTTAATGGTCAAATTCAAATTTGAATTAAAAATATCATTTTTTTTTTCTTTTTTTTTAAATATCACGATTCACGATTTTATCACAATTCTTTGTCATGTTGGTTTTATTATTTTGCAAGTTGTCTGAGCAGTACAGCCAAAATAATTTCCCTATTATAAAGATAAAGCCTTTCAAGGTAACAAAATATAAAAATAATGGTGGATATTTTGGCCAAAGTGGGCAAAGATAAAAATCTTTGTCATTATTTTATCTTTGTTATTAAAAAATAAGAACAAAGATATACATTACAAACACACATACTATACAAATTAAACAAACAGTGCTTTATTTCAGATACAGCAGGTGTATTTAGCAGGAGCATTCAAGAAATTGAATGAACAAATATAAAAATAAAACACTATATAGATTGATTCCTATTAAAGCAAATGTATTAAGGTTTTTCAGTCAACAGTAGTGAGTGATTTTTCTCTTTGTGTTTTGTTGTTTGTGTCATCTGTCTGTTAAATCTGTCATAGTGTTTTATTTTCTTACCATCATTTACTCACTCAAAAGTTGTTTTAAACCTGAATGAGTTTTGTTCTTCTGCTGAACATAAATGCTATTTGGAGGAACGTGGAAAACCAAACAGTTTCTGGTCCACAGTGACTTCCATAGTATTTTTTCCTACTATCAAATTCAACGTGGACCAGAAACTGTTTGGTTACCCACATTCTTCAAAATATCTTCTTTTGTGTTCAGCACTAGAAATAAATTAATACAGGTTTGTGATAACATGTGAGTGAGTAAATAATGACAGAAATAACATTTTAGGGTGAACTATCCCTTTAATGACAGTCGGCAGCATATTTAGTACTGTCCCTTTAAGACCTGCACGCATCTAAAACGTATACAGGCTGTTTTTCTCTCAACTGTTTACTTGCATTCTAGACATAACCAACTGAGTCTATATGTAAACCTTGTGTGTTTTGACAGTATTAGTGCAAAAGATAACATAGTCCAGTAATCAGGCGCTGTTTGACAGGCTTTTTAGTGCGCACGCTTCAGGTGTACGCGCTTAGAAAAAGCGCAAGTCAGAACAGCACACGAATTATATGTTTAACCGGCAAGGCTTTAAAGCACATGCAAATAATGTACTTTTGTGATTGTGAATAAGTGCAGTGTCCCGTGAGAGTAACTCTAACACTGAGTTAACACTGATGTGAGTGTATGTGGTGTTGTACAGTATATTGATACAGCGGCACCAGAAACACAGCTGATAGCATGTGTGCTGTAGCACGATACTAACTGCGATATTGCTTCAAAAGCAGATCGTGGAGATATTTTTATCATCCACGATCAAAAATCGTCATATCACACACATAGGTCAGTAAGATTTTTTTAAAGATTAATACTTTATTTATAATTAATATGTTAATATATTTTAATCATAAAGGACACATTAAATTGATCAAAAGTGACAGTAAAGACGTTTAATGTTGCTGAAGGTTTCTATAATAAATAACTTCTGTTCTTTTGAACTTTCTATTGAACAAAGAATCCTTAAAATATCACAGTTTCCACAAAAATATTGAGCAGCACAATTGGTTACAGCATTGATAATTATATATATAAATGTTTCTTGAGCACCAAATGAGCATAATAATTGATTTCTGTATGATCATATGGCACTGAAGACCATAGTAATGACTGCTGAAAATTCAGCTGCCATCACAGGAATAAATCATTTATTTTTATTTTTTTTATTGTGACAGCATTTCACATTATTACTGTTTCTTCCTGTGTTTTGATCAAATAAATGCAGCTTTGGTTAATTATAAGAAACTTCTTTCACAAACGTTTGAAATTCTTACGGAGCCCAAACGTTTGAACAGTAGTGTACACAATTATACAAAATGTAATTTCCAAAAGTGAGCACCAATCATAATTATTGGAAATTATAGCTTACATTTTTTGTTAATCGGTTTCAATAATTGGTCAGTAAATGGTCATTTTTTGAGAACGTATTGGTGCATGTTTCTTCAGTATTCTGTTTTTCAGAGTGCAGTGTTTTATTGAAGTACAGCTCATCTAATTAATATTAGCTCAGACATTATTTTGAAACAAGTGCTACTTAGCCTGGGAGGGATTTTTTAAGCATGTTTTGAGAGACAGATGTTGAGTGTCGATTCTGAATGAAAGCTGACCTACAGGTCAACATCGCTTATTTATTCACTTAGAAATGTTAAATTGAAATATGCTTTCAAAAATTGAATGGGCCAAGCTCCAAAGTCCCAAGCAACCAGCTCTAGCCTCTTCAAGAGGATATCTGTGTATACCCTTTTGAAAATACATAATTCTATCAAGACATTTACTTGTGGGAGCTGTTAAAGGATAAGAGATCTTTTTTCACTCCGTCAAGGCCTCTCACCATATTCCTCTCAAATCAGATTTTCCTGCAACACTGCTGAAGCAATGAAATAAAAATCTAATTTTCCCAAATGAAATCAACCAAAAACCAATTGGCAGCTGCAGGCTTTCCCTGAGAAATCACATCAGAATAATTCCACATTCCAAACACATATTTTAGTCTGATAGCAATTCATCCATCAATACACCGATTCTGTCTAGCCACCTCGAACAGATTGTCCGCAGGTAATGCATTGTATGCCGTCTCCATAAGAGGAAAATCAATCAAAATTTTAATTCAGATAATACTGTAATACACTGGTCTATGCAGAGCCGTGTCCCATATATGAAACAATGATGCTATAAAATCTAGAGATCCCATTTCTCGCCGCAGGACTGGCGCAAATGAATAATCTTGGTTTGTGCTGCCGAGCTGTTTAAATGAGTTACTTTCCCATTTCGGTTGTCAATGGAGAAGTTTATTACATGTGAGAGGCATAACGTGGATCCGGTCCATTGCATATTTGAATGGTGTGCAGATTTCCATCAGTCAACAAAGCTTGCGTGCGCACAGATACGGTAAAAGATGTTCAAGATCAGCTGCTTTAAAAAGTGAATAGTACAAATACAATAGCGTACAACTGCTATCTTGAAATGTTTGCCAAAAAGTTCATTGTAAATCAGATATGCACTGACATTTCCTCTCACCTATACACATGCTTGGAATGGAAAGTCAGTGATTTCAGAACTAATCCTTCACCCCAAGGATATGAATTACAGCAGCGGGGGACAGAATTAAATGAGTTGCAATAAAAAGGTGTTAATACCCTCAATTACTTCAGGGCTGAAAGACCCAGGGCTCTGCCTGTGTTTACCGTGGTAGTTACCGCATCAATGCGTGCGGCTTTAAAACAGAATGATCCTGATCGTTCAGTGATCGTGAAAGCACGTGTGCTCGATTTCATGTCCTCGAGGATTAAATGACTAGTCAAACGCATGTCGGTGATTAATGTAATGGTTCCCTAGAGTTGTTTATCACACTTGGCTGGTGTATTCACTCCCTAACAGGTGAGAGAGAGCATAATCACCATTGTTTGCTTTTGTTTTTTGTTTTTGCAGGACTAAAAGTGGACAGGACGTCAATGGGCTGGACTATGATTCTAAAAGATGACTCAGGTGTAACGGGCTGGACATGGCGTGTTGGGAACTACCTGCTGCTCTCTATGTCTCTAATTGGAATGCAAGTGAGGTCGGACCTGGAGTTTCCAAAGGACAGGCACTATGCGTGGAAAATGGGTAAGCGCGATGTCTATGATGTCTATTCCTGTGATATGGAGATCTCTACAATAGATCTCTTTTTAATGGCTCCGCTTTGATGTTTCTCCTGTTAGCATTACACAGCATCCATCCATCCGTCCATTCAGGATTTTATCTCACACTAGCTCCAAGCAATACGGTGTTTATCAGGAATAGCGTAACAAATTCCTCTGTGCCGTTTCAACGTTTCATGCTGCTTTCTTCCTTCTCGTGCTTAATTATTATTTTGCTGTCTGAGATGTGGCCTAGCAGTTAGTGCGCTCTGTTTTCATTTACTCATCTTTTTGTTGTTCTAAACCCGTTGCATGGAGCACAAAAGGAAAGGTTTCACAGAATGCTCAGGCTGCTTTTCTCTCAACCTGGGGTCATTGAAAAAACACGCCTCTGCCTTTTTTTTGCTAAACTTGCTGCAATTCGCTAGTTTCCAGCTGCAGTGAACACTAGTGGCAGTAAAACCAACAACTTTTATTCCTTTTCATACAAATTATAATTTAATAAATATCATTGATTAGTAAAGACTTATTTTCCTGCATTTTATTGCATAATGCTATGTTATGACCTCAAAACACTTTTATCAAAACTAATACATTTTGAAATTTGCATCACATAACCAACTATATGTATGGCTTTTCTGACATAGTAAACTTGCTCAGTAGCTCACCTGATACAGAGTTGCACGTTTGTGATGTGAAGCACTGTATGATTCCCGTGAAACACAATTCTCGATAAAAAGCTCAAAGACTAAGCAAGCTAAAATGGTATGGTTGCTTTAGCAAATGTGTTTTACCTCGTGTTTGCTATTGTTAACACTATTAGTTATATTTAGAGTAGGGTTTAGTATAGGTGCTACATTATTTTCAAGTATGATAGCGCATGAACTTTTTAGCGCCACTCGCCGGGCTTTTTATTTTCTAACTATCATGAAACGTAAAACAACCAATGTAATAAAACCTTTTAAGATTCACGTTCATCGGTAGCACCTCAGTACAGGGACCAATTCTCACTATTGACTAGTTGCTTATTAGCATGCCTATTATTAACATATTGGCTGTTTATTAGCACACATTCTGCATGACCATATTCTACATCCCTAATCCTGCCCAATACCTAAACTTGACAACTACCTTACTAACTATTAATAAGCAGTAAATTAGGAGTTTGAGGCTAAATGATTAATGGTTTGTTTATAGCGAGAATCTGACCTAAAATAAAGTGTGACCCGGTCATCTGTTTCAGATAAAACTGAATGTGCTTTTAGTGCCACTCACTGGACATTTCACTTTAAAAGCAAGAAGCAATGTAATACACAGTAATAATAATTTGATATAAATGACCCTGGGTTGTCTTTTCTTTACGATGAAAGTGAAAGGACACCACAGCTGTTCTTGATTCCCTTCACTTTCATTTTAAGCAGTGTGGTCATTCTGCTAAATTTCTCCTTTTGTGTCACGCTGATGAAAGAAACTTTCATGACTGATTTGGAACAACATGGAGGTGAATAAATGATGATAGAATTTTCACTTTTGGGTGAAATATCCCTTCAATTGCATTGTATTGACTCTGTTTGCTTGTGTCTCTGAGGAAAACCTTCTTTCATCTGTTCCTTTTTTTCCCCCCACTGAGAATCCCTCATTCACACAGCTCCCAACATCACAACGACACTGACATCTTACGCTGGAATGAAAAACTCTGCTGAGTTTGATCAAGGGATCCTGTGTGGATGTGGGTCTGTTAGCATAATATATGCTCTGAGAAAGATTATCCATCTCTTGCCGAACAATGACAGGCCCTACTGCAGAGAACGTAATCACATATAATGATGTATATAGTAATCTATTCCTAGTCCTCAAAGCTGGAGTAATTACCTACCGTTATGCCTAGCTCGAGATTTATGGGCTTTGCCAAGGCATTCTGAAGTAAGGCAGGATTTTCAACATGTTGTGCTCAGTTTCACAAACAAGAAAATCTGATTCCGACCCTTAATCTCTCTGCTTCTGTCAGAACAGGTCTGATTTTTCCCCTCGCTGCAATGATTGATTCCAGATAAGGACTTTTACCCTCGGCGCGCGTGTGACTTTCTGCAGCTGTTGACTTCAAAATATTTGATGAATGAAACGCGAAGGCATTTGCATTACATAAATGATTTAAAACACCCAAAGGTGATTCAATTTGAGCCTGATTGTTGTCCTAGCTTTGCCTCCAAGAAGCAGACCTGCAGAATGAAGCGAAAAGCCCTTGGAGTAACGAACGCAGTGCATCGCTCTCAGATCAGCAGTGTGGAAAATGAAGTAATGAATTTAAACTCACTGCCTCAGATGTTTTCTCTGTCCCTGTGAGTGCGTTTTCAACCTTTTTTGTACACAAAGGCCTCATCGGCTTTATGATCAGCGCTTTCATGTGCTTCCCCTCAGTGTGACGATGGTTCTACTCAGAAGATAAAGAGATTGATGAACTACACTTGAAAAAGCCCGTACGCAGAACGAATCTAATCAGATCATCGCGAGCGAGGCTGTGACATCTCTACCGAGCAGTGACGGCTGATATATATCGCTTGGAAAAATGAGAAATCACATCGCTGAATACATTTTAACGTTTTTTGGTGTGAGTATGACCGACGACAGGCATTGTACGTGCATCTGATATGTCAGTGGCTGTTAGGATTGACATCAATTTTTTATTGAAAGGATTATCATATGGTTGGACCAATTAGCAATGCCTTACAGAGCATGAGAGATTGCTGGTGTAAATTATTAATGACTTGATTATAAAGTCAACTCAGTTCCACTTAGCTGAGTTTAAATTAATAGGTTGTAGTGATGGTTACTTTCTGAGGTGCTTTCTGTGGTTGTTGACTACTTTTCTAGCACCAGCCGTCAGCATCTCTGTAAATTGCAAAGTCTGGAAATCATTTCATTGCCTCTTTGTCGGTTCATATGACTCCACACTTGTGGTAATTGGTGTCCTATAATTCTTCTAGGCGTTTAACCACAGGCAGAGTTGAGTTCAAATAAGTGTTCAACTGTTATAGGTGAAAGCGCTCCCTCGGAGTTGGCAGAACAGTGTGACTCTTCACGTTATGGAGAGCTGATGTGTGCTTTAGGCTTGACCTTCATCACTGTCTGAGAAACAGGGGGTACCCAAGGCTGTGGGTAATGGGATGATCATTTAGCTCCTTAAACAAAGCGCTCTCATTAGGGCCTGTGAGGAACAATCCCTTCTGCTCCATTTTTCACCAGCGACTGCCTGAAGAGAGGGAGAATGAGACTCAGTGATCTGACTATATGCAGGGTTTCTGCATGTGATTTTCATCTGAAATCAAAGGAGCCTGCTGAAAATGTGAGTATTATTTCACATTGAGCCATCTGAATGGGCTTTTAACAAGCTGCAAATAATGGCAGGTGTAGTTAACATCGTCAACCCTCATGCACAGTAGGGATATTGTGTATTAACCTTGTAATGCTTCAGGAGAAATGAAGGAGATTGTATCAGGTTTTGTTTGCGAAAATAGTGGATGAAGAGCAATGCAGCGTATGCTGTTATCTGAGCATTTTAAAGTATATTTAAACTTATTTTTGAGCTATTTGTGCATTTGAATGGTTTTTATAGCTTATGTTTTTTATAGTAAAATAATGTTTTAGCTTCTAGCTCTCACATACTGTACGTCTGAGATCTGAGTGTACCATTCATCAGCGTACTATTATCTAGGCAGAAGAAGAAAATGCTGTGCAAATGCTTCATTAATTGTCAAAATATTGTTTTTTGTTAATTTTCCTCTTGGTGAATGTCCAGATGGTCTGTTTTAATGAATGCTCACTTTATGTGGTGAATTTACATTAAAATATTTTCCAGACAATAGAATTGTGCCCTTTGCAAATCAATGAATTCAGCTACATTTAAATGTATACATTTGGTAGATGATTTTATCTCAAGTGACTAGCATTGCATACATTTTTTTAAGTTTATGCATTCCCTGGGAATCAACCCTACAACATGGGCTCTATACAGCACTGATGCAGCTAACCACATAATGGAGTTCCCTACTATATAGTAGGTGAAAAACAGCATGGCTTTGTCCGAAAGCTAAAAATGCTGCCTTCGAAGGATGCATTCCAAGGTAGGAAGGCATTAAGGCACATCCGAATCCAATGTTAGCTTCACTTACTGTCTCCTGAGATGTCTTTATATGATACATTTTTGAAGGCAGCATAGATGTATCCTTTGCTGCCTTTGATATCCCACAATCCTGTGCATTCAATTCCATGGCAGTTGAGCCAAAAGGTAAAAATGGCATGTAAACGTTGCAGTTGGTGGTTAGTTTGTTTATAAATGTATGTTTTTGACCAATTTTTTTTTCCACTTTTGATCTCATTACTAGCAAGAAATTACTATTGCAGTACTTAAATTTTCACTTAGTTATCACCAAAGCTCGCTCTGTTTGGTTGTAAATCATTAAACCGTTATGAGGCCTAAGAAGTCTGTCCGAAGTCTGTTTTGTTAGGTACCTTTGTGGGTAAACGCTGCCTGCAAAATCATTAGCTATGTTTCCATTTCCCTTCAAATTACACAAATTGAAATTGCGAATTGAAAATACGCAAAACATTTTTTTACACTCGCATGAGTTGATTTTTCAGGCAATTCGAAAAAGGAATATTTCACAAAACTGCAATGGAATTTTTTTTTTCAAAGTCACCTGGCGTACAAAAAAAGTCACATGATCATTCTTTAATGTACTATAACCTCCAAGAAACAACTCATACTTGGCCGCTTTTAAGTATAAGGGGCTTTCCTTGCCATTAATGCTTGGATAACCCCTTATTTACACTGCACAAGTCTGCGGCGCGTTACGGCTCCGACACAACCACCGTAGCTGATCGTGGGCAATCTAGTCATAGTTAATGCTTGTGTTTATACCAGCCGCGTCACGGCATGTTTCAGAAGTGGCCCTCCATACTCCTTCTCTAAAGATACATCTTACATCTCCTTCGATTAAAAATAATGGCTAGTGCGGTGGCTGCGATTATACATAAACCTACCAACATCTGTCGTCATGACTTATCGCAAGAGGAACAAATTATGTTTAGTCGCATTACATGGGTGAATGGAAACGCCAACTGTGTTTTTTATCAACATTTATAAAATATTGACCTAAAGTTTTGCACAAAACTGTAATTGAAACACACCTACTGCCTGAAAAGGCAGCAAGGCACAAACTTTCAGCCGTTGTGAACGGTAGTAGTATGTGTGAATTCACAGTATTCATAAAACAACAACTTCCGGTGGGAAATAGTATTTCTATGGACAGTTTACTATCCCATGAGGCCACAGAAGAGGATATATAAATGGCAGTAAAGCAACGGACGCAACTGACATTGATAGGTCACATCAATGACGAAAAAGAAGAATCCAAGGCACTACTTCTGGTCCAAAAAAGTTAAAAAAGCCTTTATTCACATTCTGGCCATCTCAATAAACATGAAAAATGTCTAAAACGCTGCACACTGATGCATTTCGGCCTTCAGCCTTCCTCAGTGTGTGTCAGGTATCAAACGAATGACAGGTGTAGATATAATTAGTCTGTGACATTGGGAGAAACCAAAAAAGCCATTACAAGGGGGACATACAACCTTGTTAGCCATTACAAAGTATGGAGATTGTTTTTTTACAATAATAATAATTATTAAAGGGGAAAAAATCATACTAATAATGGTTTCACAAAAATGTAGTCAAATCTAATTCTTCATTCAACCCAGGAAAAATGGTAGCTCTCAACTGAAATATCCAAAAAGCTTCCCTTTGTAAAAGTTTTTGTAGTCTATCACCCTTTCTAATAGATCCAGTCACTAGCTACGTTTACATGGACACTTTTTGCTTCCATCGGAATTAATTCATTCTGATTGACGAATCTGAACGTAGTGTTTACATGAACGCTAAATAAAGTGATCGGGTTGATGCAATCGTTTATATGTCACAAGCTTCTGATCGGATTTAATCTTTTGACATGCGCACACTGCATGAATATTCAGAGTTCCCCGCTGTTGTCGTGTATTGTTTTAAAAAGCACACTTGATATTTATTTACTTCTGTTCCTAATTAGGCGACGACCAGCACATTAACTATTGTGCAGTGCTGCTTACTTTAGAAAGCAGTAAAAGTGCCCAAAACCAGTCGTCTGTGGATGCGAGTCTTAAACAAGGACTGGTGGGACGTTGTCCTGCTCCACTTCACATACTCTGAGTGAAAACAGTGTTTTAGAATGACTGGACACTCATTTATGACACTTTTATTCACCAGGAAGAACAGCTCGTTCCGCGCGTCATATGTCATTACGCTATTTTTACATCACTGCACATGCGCAGTACTTTCCAGTTTCGGTTTTCAATCCGATCAAGTGTTTACATGTCCTCTCGTTCGGATTACAAAATGAATAAACCACCCCTTACAATCCGATCGAAATTTTTATCATATCTGGCCAATTCAATCCGATTGACGTGTTTACATGTGACTTTTTTATTCCGATTGTGCTTTAGTCCTATTACGATCGGATTATTAGGGTCCATGTAAACGCAGCTACTGTTTCCAAACCAATAATTTTAAAGTAGAGGGATTAGAGTCATGAACAGACGTATAATGCACTGCCATAGGATAATCTTTGTTTCTTGTACGAATTGCATTTTTATGATTCCATAATCAGTGGTGTATAAAGTACCTGAAAGCCATACTTAAGTAAAAGTACAGATATCTTACCAGAAAATGACTTTGGTAGAAGTTGAAGTTTCAGAATCAGAATCAGAATGAGCTTTATTGCCAGGTATGTTTACACATACGAGGAATTTGTTTTCATGACAGAAGCTACTGCAGCGCAACAGAATGACAGTGACAGAACAAAAAAACGCAGATAATAAAAATAATTAAAAAGAACAAGTAAATAAGTAATAACAATATACAAATTGACAATTGTATGTACAGGTATATAACAGTAGACAGTTTTGTATGTACAGGTATATTATGTGCAAGTGAAATGTAGACTAATATGTGTTCGATAAATAAGTGTATAAATAGTGTGTGTACCATAATTGTTGTCAAGTGTTCATGAGATGGATTGCTTGGGGGAAGAAACTGTTCCTGTGTCTGGTCGTTCTGGTGCTAAGTGCTCTGTAGCGTCGACCAGATGGTAACAGCTCAAAGAGGGAGTGTGCTGGATGTGAGGGGTCCAGAGTGATTTTGCCAGCCCTTTTGCTCACTCTGGATAAGTACAGTTCTTGGAGAGTGGGGAGGGTTGTACCAATGATTCACTCAGCTGTCCGGACTACCCTCCGTAGTCTTCTGTGGTCAGATTTGGTAGCTGAGCTGAACCAGACAGTTTCTGAAGTGCAGAGGACGGATTCAATGATGGCAGAGTAGAACTGTTTCAGCAGCTCCTGTGGCAGGTTAAACTTCCTCAGCTGGCGAAGGAAGTACAACCTCTGCTGGGCCTTTTTTACAATGGAGTCTATGTGATTGTCCCACTTCAGGTCCTGAGAGATGGTGGTGCCCAGGAATATGAATGACTCCACTGCAGTCACAGTGCTGTTCGTGATGGTGAGTGGGGGGAGAGCAGGGGGGTTCCTTCTGAAGTCCACGATCATCTCCACTGTTTTGAGTGTGTTAAGCTCCAGGTTGTTAAGACTGCACCAGACAGCCAGCTCCTTAACCTCCTGTCTGTAAGCAGACTCGTCACCGTCCTGGATGAGGCCGATCAGTGTGGTGTCGTCTGCAAACTTCAGGAGCTTGACAGAGGGCTCTTTAGATGTGCAGTCATTGGTGTAGAGGGAGAAGAGCAGTGGGGAGAGAACACAGCCCTGAGGAGCTCCAGTGCTGATGGTATGGGTGCTGGATGAGAATTTTCCCAGCCTCACTAGCTGCTGCCTGTCTGTCAGGAAGCTGTTGATCCACTGACAGATGGAGGTGGGCACAGAGAGCTGAGTTAGTTTGGGCAGGAGGCGGTTAGTGTTAAAGGCCGAGCTGAAGTCCACAAACAGGATCCTCACATAAGCCCCTGGTCTGTCTAGATGTTGCAGAACATAATGCAGTCCCATGTTGACTGCATCGTCCACAGACCTGTTTGCTCTGTAGGCAAACTGAAGAGGATCCAGCAAGGGTCCAGTGATGTCCTTCAGGTGGGCCAGCACCAGTTTTTCAAAAGACTTCATGACCACAGACATTAGAGCCACAGGCCTGTAGTCATTTAGTCCTGTACATTTGGATTTCTTTGGGATGGGGATGATGGTGGAGCGTTTGAAGCATGAAGAGACTTCGCACATTTCCAGTGATCTGTTGAAGATCTTTGTGAAGATGGGGGCCAGCTGGTCAGCACAGGATTTCAGACAGGCTGGTGTGACACCATCTGGGCCTGGTGCTTTTTTCCTTTTCTGTTTCCGGAAGACCTGGCGCACCTCGTCTTCGCTTATCTGAATTGCAGGTGTGGGGGAGAGGGGGTTGCTGGAGGTGTTAATGGTTGTGTGGAGAGGTGTCCAGAGTGGATGTTTAGAATATTACTTGAGTAAAAGTCTTAAAGTATGTGATATTCATTGTACTTATGTACGAAAAGTATTTTTTTTATTCTTAAACGTACTTAAGTATTGAAAGTAAAAGTACAAGTAAATGCAAAATGGAAAAGAAGCAAATAAATATACTGTATATGTATATAATACACCGCTTGAGTAGCAAGATTGTGTTCAGTTTTAACTCTTTCTTCCATTTTGTATTTTTGTGTAAGAATAAGAAGCACTTCATCCGGTACTAAGTGTCTTTCATTCCAACATAAGAAAACATTTCTGGAATCTGTATCTGAAATAGCATTTAGATGTATTTACACAGTTTAATGTATCTCAGAGGGGACATGGATGCATTTAAACTGCAGTTACAGATGCATAAATAGGCCTAATATTTTGTTTTGAACAAAAAACAAGCAATATTATGTTTAAAATGGTAGTCACTTATTGCTTTACAGAACTTGTATAAAATGATTATGAATGTGAATGTGTTATCATGCTGATATCTGCAGAAAAAAACGGTACTCTTTGTGTGATATAGATTAAGTTAACTATATTAAATAATAGAAATATAGAAAGCATACAGAAGCATTTTTGCCATCTACAACTTTTTGTAGAATTTTGAGTTTTAATAGACAAATAAATCAACGTGCGTGCACTCTGTGTGTGATTTGGTGATATAGCCTACTTGATAATGTCAGATCGCACATCATTACAGCAACACTTACCATATTATCACAGAAGATATACTGTATATCGCACACCCCAGACTCGACTTTAACTGGAAAAACGAAATCATCCGCGGTTGTGTGCGCACTTGTTTGCACAACATGAGCAAAGGTGATTTTAGGAGTTTAACTTGCAAGCGCCAGACCACTGATTCGTCAATCCTGCTTTCCTGCAGTCCGTGTTTTTCTGACATCTGACTATTTTGTAGTAAGTAATGAATATGCTTCGGGAAAATGTATCGGAGAAAAAGTATACATTTTAATTAGGAAACGCAGTGGAGTAAAAGTAAAAGTTGGCTGAAATATAACAACTCAAGTAAAGTACAGATACTCCCAAAAAATACTTAAGTACTGTATTATTACTTTGTTACTTTACACCACTGCCCATAATCTATCTTGCAACCTACGTTTAGTTTGACCCACATAGAAACAGCTACAAGGACATTGGAAGTCTATAGATTACATACGTACTCTTACAATTTATAAATGATCTGATTGAATACATTTTCTTTGTGCAGACATCTACAAATGATTTAGTTTGTATTACATTGTCTCAATGATTGCAATGTCCACACTTAATTCATCTCCTACGACGAATGTAGTATGTCTGGATTACATTCATGCTTCACAAATTCATACTTTATAGAACATACTTTTTAACAGTCTCCAAGTAATTACTCATTTAAAAGATGTACCTCTTGCATGTTAGGTGCAATATATAGACACATTAGAAATCACACCAAGATTCATTTCCCCAAAAATTCAGTTTTTAATGGAAACTATAAAATGAATAAAATGCCTCTGTATTGATCTTTTGCAGTGATCCTTGTTTTGTCTTTCTAGCATATCAATTGTTATATATGATGCAAGATAAATATGTCAGCAGTTGCTCTATTACACTGGCCCTAGTGGAGTCTGATTGATTCGCTCGCAGATGAGTTGCTTCAACACGCTGTGAAAGGTTTCATTGCTGGAGTCACGTGTGATCTTAAATCTGATGAGGCCTGGTTTGATTTGTTACACCATTACAGTTGTCTGGTTTCTAATTTAGGTACAATATGGAATCAGCATTAAAGGGCTGTTGGAATGTAAATATACATTTTCACATTAATCTGGAAGTCTTGGTCTCTGTCTAATATAGAAATGCTTGCAAGCTTCATTTCTTTAATGATATTCGAGGGTTGGTTATTATCAAGTAAACAAGATAACATTCAACATGGAAAGCTACTTTTTAGGTATCTGACTAACAGTAAGGATCACGGCCCTCGGTGTGGGAGACCTTACTTTAAAATCCAATGCTATTTGCAAATATCACCATATCTCCTGTTCTTCAAAGTCCTGTTTATTTGCTCTTGTGATAAGGCTTATCTTCAAAAACAGAGCATCCAGTTGGGCTACGTTTCTCCATCAACGAAAATAAGCAATTAAGCACACGTGGCAGTGCACTGTCTATTAGCATATCAGTTATATCCTCCTCATGGACGTTAACAGATTTTCTTGAGGTCTGGATTTGCCTTATTAGGAAATGTCTCATCTCATTCCCACACGCTTATCTCAAAGACGGGGGCTCAAATTTGTTCTGGATTTTTCATGGATTTTTTCCCTGCAAAGAAAATGTATATCTTCATGCTTTAGTCATAACTTAGTAGGCGCAAATTAGAGCTGTGCCTCAAAGCGTTTTATTTTCTTAAAGACATTTATAGCTATTTTTGATCTGTTATAAATCTATTAAGATTTAATGCAAACAGTTTTCCAATTTTCTTTGACATGAGGTCATTTCATTCCAGTTTTATCAAATGTAGTTGTATTTGATTATCATTTTGCAGAGTTATCTCAGAGGTGAAAAAAAACCTAAAAAACTTTGGTCAGACATGGCAGATTGACATTTTGAATATTTCCCTCTGACAAATACCAAATACAGCGCAGAATGGCATTGTGTTGTTTTTCTTTGAGAAATGGACTGGCATTTGAACAGGCAGAATAATGCTGCGGGTCTCTTTCTTTGTGGCCGACAGCTTTATTCCCTCCTCTCAGAACACAACTACAGTCAGCTCGAGTGTAAATCACTGCAAGTGACACTCACAGCAATTACCACATGCTTTTTCACAGAGATTTTTAGCACATTTATCCAAATGATTCTCAAATCTAGACATTGTTTTGAACATGCTGAGTTAATTATATGTGTCTATCCTATACCTCCGAACACATCTATATAGTATGAGTGTAAATTAGATATATATAAAAAAAGATTAAATAATTATAATTATTTCACTTTTAGGGTCGGTAAGATTTTTATGAAGATGTTTATAAAAGACGTCTCTTATACTCATCAAGGCTGCATTTATTTGATAAAAAATACAGTAAAAACAGTAATATTGTGAAATGTTGTCTGTTTGAATATATTTTAAAATTTATTATTTTTTATTGATTATTTGATTGATTGATTTATTCTTTTTTGTGATGGCAAAGCTGAATTTTCAGAAGTCGTTCCTCCAGTCTTCAGTGTCACAAGATCCTTCAGAAATCTAATATGCTGGTTTGCTGCTTAATATTTTTGTAAAAAACATATTTTAATAAAGTTATATGAAAATGAATAGAACCTACAAAAGAACAGCTTTTACATTAAAAACATTTGTAATGTTATGTCTTTACTGTCACTTTTGATCAATTTATTGTGCTCTTGATCTTACTGACCCCACTTTTAATTAAATATGCAATGAATTATTATGCATTTATGCATGGAAATTCATGTAACTCGTGAATTTTTTTTCCTCCCAATACATTTTAAGTCTGCTTGCTTTTTGTAGTCTGTTTAAATTGGAGCCGTTTTTGGAGTTCATCTGTATTACATTGATTAAGCTCATGTAGATCCTCTGGAGGTCTTAACGGTAGTGTTTCCAGATGATGTGCATCCAGAGTAAATGTGGGAACTTGAGGTTGAGAGCATGAGAGCAGAAGCAATGATTCCCTGCAATGAGAAATCAATAAGGGTTTCATTAATTAGGGGAGGGTTCATCACGGCCCTTTTGTCATGTATCATTCAGCATTCAATGGCCGCTGTCGATCACAAAGATAAGTAAATGAAGATGAAAGGAAAGAGGTGAGGTGTTACAGTATTACCAGCAGACTCACGGTAACCTCACGTAACTCACTGTTAATGAGCATCTTGAGGATATGAACTGGACGTGAGAAGTCATTTAGCTTTCATTGCCAAAGCTGAAATTAATATATTTATATTTTAAAAGAATAAAGACAGATTACATTTCCTTTATACCAACTGTTTTTGCTTCAGGACACAGATTTTGACAATTTAAGTTTTTAAATGTCTCTTAAATTTCAATGGTTTCACGCTCAGGGCAGCTAATAATTGTCTGCACAGAATAAATTGTGGTCGGCACACATTTATCTTTACTGCTAGTGAACCCGTATTTAATGCAGTCTGGGTTGTATTTTACCTTGTGGCGCTTTGTTCATGGTTTTTAGGATAAGTAAAAAAAGGTAGGAGGAAAAGTAAAATGCTTAAGAAGACATTTGCCCTTTTTATGCAGTTGCTCTAAAGAAATAATTTTGACAAAGAGATGACAAACACATACAGTATGTTCCTAACAGACACTTTCTTACCAAAACAACTTCAGCAAATCACATTGCTTGCAATCATTGCTGCTGTAACTGTCATGTGTATGTTTATTAAATTGACCTTGGGACACAGTTGTAGATGCATGTTTACAGCTCTCCTTACATTATGTGATAACGTGATTGGGAGTTGTAGCCGGTGTGTGCTATCTTCATGAGCAGGGGGAGCTGATTGAGGTTGTCTTAAAAGCTTTACATGCAGCCTCCCCAGACCCACCAGACAGGAATTTTCCAAGACGTTTTCATTCCCAACAGAACATTCCTTGCCAAGATACAGATTTCAGAAAGCCTTCTGCCTCTGATGTTCCTTGACGCTGTGAAGGTTATTTCATCAACCGCATGCAAAGTTCCCTTTCTTGCCTTTTTTTCACTTTTCTAAGATATGTATTAAAATATTAAATGTTTAGTTATTTATTTGTGTGTGTATATTTGTTTTGTATGTATATGTGTAATCTTAATGCATATGTTCTATCTTAAATATATGTGACCCTGGACCACAAGACCAGTCTTAAGTGTCAATTTTTCGAAATTGAGATTTATAAATCATCTGAAAGCTGAATAAATAAGCTTTCCATTGATGTATGGTTTGTTATGATAGGACAATATTTGGCTGAGATACAACTATTTAAATATCTGAAATCTGAGGGTGCAAAAAAATCTAAATATTGAGAAAATCATCTTTAAAGTTGTTCAAATGAAGTTCTTAGCAATGCATATTACTAATCAAAAATGAAGTTTTGATATATTTATGGTAAGAAATGTACAAAATATCTTCATGGAACATGATCTTTACTTAATATCCTAATGATTTTTGGCATAAAAGAAAAATGTATAATTTTGACCCATACAATGTATTTTTGGCTATTGCTACAAATATACCCCAGAGACTTAAGACTGCTTTTGTGCTCCAGGGTCACATATATTAAATATTTTGTATTTTGTTTAAATATATTACACAGTATCTGTGTAACTATTATAGATTATAGTGTTTATGTGCGTGTGTGTGTGTCTGTGGCAAAATCAACACATTCTTCTTTACATATCTTCATTCTGTCTGTTAGTTTTCAGAAAAAGTCTGCAGAGAAGCAAATTTGAGCTTCAGAACCATCAGCTTTAGTAATATTATAGTAAGTCTTCAGTGAGCCAGTGTGGCCTTGTGGGACTCATATTACCATATTCTCACATATGATAAATCACCATATGTTTTCTCTGACAAAAAGCCATTAAATCAGAATGCTTTCATGTCCGTGAGTAGGAAGACATTTATCATAAACTGTGCACACTGAGCAAATAACATGCTTTCACAAAACAAAAATATGTGCAGGGTCATTTCCAGCTCTTCACTACAGGTAAAAGTGTGAAAAGAATGCCGAAAGCAATGTGACAGACACACTCTGTAGGTGCTGGCATGCCTACCAAACTATCTGGTGCTTTTGGTGAAAGGCCAAGAGCTGTGTGTTGACTAACAGCAAGGCACAGGAGATGTGGCCATATGCTCTTACTGGAAGCAGTATGTTATATGCAGCTCCTACAGCAGTCGCTCTCAACTTTCACTTCAGGACCCAGATTGTACACCTTTCTAAAATTATTCCTGTAATGATTTGAGTAACGTTTTGTAGTAATATTAAAGATTTTGCATCAAAAAACACAGGACAAATAGTAACGTTTCAACAGTCATTACTCCAGTCTTCAGTGTCACATGATCCTTCAGAAATCATTCTAATATGCTGATTTTGCTCAAGGAATATTTCTTATTTCACAGTTGAAAATAGCAATGAATTGTGGAATCCACAATACAAAATTTCAAGCCTTTATTTGAAGTACTAATCTTTTGTAGCATTATAAGTGACTTAGGAATCGATATATATATGTGTGTGTGAGTGTGTGTGTGTAAATTGTCGACTCTTTTGATTAATTGCGTGATGTTCCTCACTTGAAAATGTAATGGATATGTTTAAAACTAAACAAAATGTCCTTAAAATCATACATGTAAATGTGTTATTAAAATATTATTTTATTATACAAACCACACACACCCACAAAAATTGTGGCTTGCAATTTTTTTTTTTTTGTTCCTTGTTGCAAATGAGCCTGAATGTAATTTTGTTGGTGTTGTACAGTATGTACTACAGTGCATAGTTCTGTTAATGGTTTTGGTTATTAGGCTGTTCTACCAAGTGACAGATTAATTTGCACCAAAATACTGAATTTGATTGGACTCTTTTCAATGACCTCTTCTCTCTTTTTGTACTAAAAATGTCTCTTTGGTCCTGATAAACTGAATGTGATGATAATAACCAGCGATGACAAACTGAAGGTTTAAGGAACTTGACAACATCTGAAAATTAATACGGCAGTCGGTGTAACTGTGACAGCGCTGACAGAAAAACTGCCTAAGTTAGGGGACTGACACGAAAACATTGTCAAAAACCCATCACTTTCCATCAGGTAGGAATTTACAGCTCAGCAACTGTTGTGGCAGTAATGTTTTCTCTGTGTCATCACAAATTACCCACCCAGCCAGTGCAGCAACAGATTCAGTCAAATTGGTTCCCCTGTGATTAGATTTTCTCCTCTCTCCCACACAGTCCTGTTTGAAAGTCTATATTGTGTGTGCGGTAATTAACATGGTATTACATGGCCTCGGGGCCACTCCAGGGGCCCTTGCGAGAGCCGTAGCTAAGCTGCAGTGGATGTCATTGTCCTCCTGTCACACTGCTGTCCGAAGCTCGAGACTATATGGTAATGCTCGCCGTTCTGTATTTTACTCCACATTCTCACTTTTAACAATGCATTCATATGGAATTCGGTCAGAAGGACTGTAACGGATTCACTGCCCTAGATATATGGCATCCTTCCCTTGTTACTAGGGAGTTTAAGTCACCTGTAAATGTCGTTTGCATTAATTAAGACTTGATACTGACTGTGTATGAGGAGGCTTGAGTCATCGTACTAGTAGTACAGAGTCACTAGCATAGCAGGACAGATGTTTCATTAGAAGGAAAGACACAAATATTGTGTGATATCTCTTACACGGCAAAATGAGATAATGTGAAGTTGTTGCGTTAAAGTGACAGTTCATCCAAAAAATCTATCATTTACTCCTCATATCGATCCAAACCTGCATGACTTCTTATTCTTCTGTTGAACACAAAAGAAGGCATTTTCAACAGATTTTTTCATACAATGAAAAACAACATTGGAGCCCATTAACTTTAATTGAATAGAAAAAAGAACACATTGTTTAAAACTTTTTTTTTTTTTTAACAACATAAGGGTGAGTCAAATATAGCAGCATTTTCATTGTTTTAACTATACCTTTAAGGATGTACTTTTACCTGATCCGACACTTAAAGATGACTTTCATTGTTGTGACCCAGGGCTCTCAAACTACTAAATATAGTTTCATACGCTTCAAGTATTATCCTTAAATCCGGCCCACAATTCAATTTTCACCACCTACTTTTGGTATGACCTTTTAATGTTAGCCTGACGTTCTCGTAAGGATTGTTAAAAGGTAACTTGGTTACACTTTATTTTGATAGTCCACTTTAGACATTCTACTAACTGTAAGTAACTTTGTAACTACATCTCAACTACATGTCTACTAACTCTCAGAGTAGACTGTTACGATAGGTTTAGTGTTAGTAGAATAAGTTGACATATACTTGCAAAGTTTCTCATAGTCAGTATGTTGTATGTTGTGAACCCATCAAAATAAAGTGTTAGAAGATATTAAGCAGACAGTCTACTAATACTCTAATGACTGCTAGTTGACATGTAACAAAGTTACTTACTGTTAGTAGAATGTCTAAGTGGACTATCAAAATAAAGTGTTACCGGTAACTTATTCTAGGCCCAAAAATGAATCACTTTGGACAAGTCACTCTTAAAAATGCTTAAACATTAAGCATCTGGTCTTAATGAGATTTTTAGTGGAAGCGATTTTTTTCACTAATGCAATTATGCAAACTAATGATCTAATGCGATTCAAATATTTCAAGAGTCTTAAGAGTCCAGATACTTTTTGGGCACCATTGTATATATTTTTCTTCATGGCTTATTACAGGTCTAAAACACAAATGCAAATTTGTGGTAAAAGCTGCAGGCTATAGGTGAGAACAAACAAGTCAGCATGCATCCATCAAGAAGGTGTAGTTATGTGTGTCTACACCGGATGTGTGGTGCAACAAAACTAGATCTCTCTCTCCCATTACAGTCAACAGAGCTGTCTACTCTGGAAGCACCCCGATGTGCCTTCAGCTCACGGACATCCTCTTTCTATTTTTACCTCGCTGCACAGACCAGACACTTATTTTTTGACTGCAATACAATGTCTTTATTTACAAATGTCAAATGTGTTTTAGTCTTTGTTAAATAACTTCTGACTGTTTCATCAAAGACAGATTGTGATGTTTCTGGTCTCTTAATGAGACCTGCCTGATGTGCAGTTGCTGTATTCAAGAACCAGAATGTCAGGCATCATTAGTTCTCTGAACATGTAGAGCCATGTGCTGCTGTAGATGTAAGGGAAACTAAACTGAAGAAATGCATATTGTGATTCTACACCATTTACCACCAGTAGGTGGCGCCAATTGCCTGTCTTCATGAGTGAGTCATAGAATCATTCACTGAACCGGTTTGTTTAAACACACCAATTTATTCAGCATTAAATCAGGTGTCAGGCAAGTCATTAAATCATGCACTCAGATGATTCATTTGAACACAGCTTCATTCAGGAGTGAAACATCACTGCTGTGTTTTGCGTGCAGACACTCAGTGTTAACGCTTTGTTTGGAACTAGCTTGGCGGAGCATAAACAGACAAGGTAAATGTCCGGTTCACACAGAACGTGTTTTTGCATAAGAAACATGTACTGTGGAATGGGAAAAAAAAATCACAGGTAGACTGTAACAGAAATGCTGCTCTAGATATGCCATCTTTGCCTAGTTACAAGGGAATTTAAGTCACCTGTAAATGTCATTTGCTTTAATTAAGACTTGGGTCTTTCGTACTGACTGTGTACAAGGAGATCTGGGTCATCGCACTAATAGTGCAGAGTCATTTGCGTGGAGAGACAGACATTTCATTAGGGAAAAACACAAAAATGTTCAGGGAAATCAAAGTGTTCTTACATTGTAAAGAGTTAAAGGGATAGCTTACTCAAAAATGTCAATTCTGTTCTCATTTTCTTTCAAAAGGAGATTGTAAACAGTTTTTGTTCATACAATGAAAGTCAGTGGGGTCCAAAACAACATTGGACCCAATTGATTTTCATTGTTTGGACAAAAATATTTTTTTTGTGTGTTCCACTGAACTCAATGGCACGAGGGGGAGTAAATGGCCCCTACTTATATCTAAAATGTAAGTTACTAAATATCTAAGGGGGCATGAAATGGATAATCAAATATTATTTAATATGTACACATAAGCGGTTACTCTACAATAAACACATACGGAAAGTTTCATACCTCAAAGTAACTCCCCAGTTAAAACTATGAATTTTTAGTTTCCACCTTCTAAAATGGCAGGATTTGAAATCGCCCCAGTCATGATGTTGGGATTATCTACTACATGTCTCTTAACATGCATTTCAGGATGGTGTGCTCTTAACAGCTCATGTCAGTCCATCAATCATAAGAGCGGTGCTGCTGTGAGGGTAAGATGTCGAGTCAAACCATCCGTCGTTGTTCTGTCTATGAATGTAGACAAACTGCATGGCTGTCATTAGCTGTGGCAAGGTGGATTTAGTCATATTAAATACTATTTTTGTCTGCAATTAAACCAGTTAATTTAGATGTTACGGCATTAAGGGCATTTTTAGGTGTTCAACTTGCTGTACAAGTTGCCAACATTTCTTATGTCACTTGCCGATTCTGTTCAAACAGTCTGAAATAGTACACCATTTCTGCCTTTTTCTTAACCAGTCACAGATCCATAAGTTTGCAGGTTTCTTTCAGCTGTGTGTGGTGTTCTGCTGGGAATGCAGATCTCAGGTGGAGGCGTGGGGAGCCTAAACGAGACGCTCCTGAGGTTGCATCTCAATGAGCTGAGAGAGAGCACACAGCTGTAATGATAAACAGAGCCAAAGCTGCTGCTGGGCTTTTGCTTTTATACTCTATCAGGGAATTTCTCCTTCAGACGGAGCTGGTTTGTTTTCAGAAATGAAAGGGTCATGTACTCGGTGTGTTTAGATATTGAAGGAAATGCCTCACGCTGAGGGAGTGGTGTTGAAAGAGACATACTGGTATTAAATTGGATTGTTTTCTCTCTAGCAAGTTGTCAATATACTGTATATCTATTATTATTTTGCCTGTAGATTCTGAAGCTGTAAAAAGTCTATATATATATGTATATACTGTGTATATATATATACAGTATATGTGTGTGTGTGTGTGTGTGTGTGTGTGTGTGTGTGTGTGTGTGTGTGTGAGTGTGAAAGTGTGCATATCTGGGGAAATATTGATATCTGTACACGTTACTTTATATTTCTTTAGAAATATATTGTTTTGTTTTTACAAATATGAAGCTAATAAACATGATAGTATGTGATTTGTATCGTATAGATTTGGGGTATTTTCATTATATGACCAAAAGCAATTGGAAGTTATTACAAACACTTGGGTAGGGGTGGGCGAAATGACCAATATCTTATATCATGATATGAGTAATTTTATTTTGTGGTAATCACGATATATATATTTTTGCTTTAAATAATGTCTTTATGACATCAAAACTTTTTGATACTATAGAAATTTCATAGTTCTTGTCACCAGTGTCAGTATCACAAAAAAACTAATATTAGCCTAAATTAAAAAAAACTCAAGCTCAAACAGTCAGCGATTAAATAAGAATAAGAAACTTAGAGAAGAGATTTTCTCTCTTTTGTTGTTTAACATGAATGACAGACACTTCTGTCACTTTAAGAGCTCCCCGGATCCAATATACTTTTACATGTGTTTTTTTCTTTCTCTAAGCTGTTTGCTTTCAATTGCAAAGACGGGCCTTTTGACACATACAAGTGTGCGTACTTAACCGTTCAAGGCCTATAAAGCAGCAAAAATAACTCGGCTCAATATTCCCGTACTCTATGAGCTCAGCTCTCAGAAACGCTCTCTCTGACAGCGTGTGCATATAGCTAAATGAGTTCTGTTTTCACTTAAAATCTTAAAATCACTTGTTTAAACTGCAATGCTTAAAAACGTGTGCAAACGATACGTTTTCATGACCACGTAAGTTTTCATGACCACAGCAACATCACGTGAGCGTGTAACTGAGATAGAGACGATAGTCCAAAATCTCTACCAGTTGATACATTACTAGCATAGTGTAAAACTTATAAATTGTCTTAACGTATAAAGCATATGTTGCTAATTGTAGCTCTAATGCACCTGTTAGCCTGACGCGATAATGCTTCAGGATGTATTTTGTCAAAAAGAATTCTGTGTGGTCATAAGAAAATGTTCTGTTTTCTAGAAAGACTCTTTATAATAAAAAGATGAATGCGTGTTAGGATCAAAGCAATGTGAGACCATTGGACTATAAGCAGTGGATGAAAAGGTTTTATAAAATGAAAAATAGGTTGCCGAGATGTTCTGCACTCGTTGTGCACGGTGTAGATGAAAATAAGGGCTTTAATGCAATGTTTAACAACCTTATGTTTATGTTCAACTGCACTGCAAAAGGGCTGTTGTATGTAATTAAGGAGGAGTAATGTTAAACAGTTAAGCTGTTTTGTAGTGTGTGGTGCTTTAATTTGATAATTGTTTGAATTTCCTTCAATCATCTAACTGTTACAAGCAATCTGAAATACATTGCTTGTAGAAAAGTGCACCACCACCGCCGATTGTGTGTGTGTGTAATAAGTGTGTGTGTGTGTGTGTGTGTGCGTGTTGTGTGTGTGTCAAATGTGTGCAATGTGAGACCATGTGTGTGTGGGCGGTAAGCATGTGGTTTATGATGACAAATTTGTATAATGACATGAGGGTATGACAGAGGTATTACGGTTGAAGGTGGTTTATGAGCGACACTGCCTATGTCCCCGTAATTCAAAAGGCTTAAAAAACATACTAAATGGTGTTTTTTTGAAAATCTATAAATGCACACAGTCGTCCTGTGAGGGCTACTTTTAGTTTATTTGGTGTAGGGTTGAAAACTTTGTAGGGCTTTAATGCAATGTTTAACAACCTTATGTTTATGTTCAACTGCACTGCAAAAGGGCTGTTGTATGTAATTAATTTAATGTTAAACAGGTTAGCTGTTTTGTAGAATATGCTTTAATTTGATAATTGTCATTTCCTTCAATCATCTAATTACAAGCAACCTGAAATACATTGCTTGTAAAAAGTGATATATGTGTGTGTGTGTGTGTGTGTGTGGGGGGGGTCATCTATGTGTCTGTGTCAGTATGAATATTTGGTAATAAGCATAAAATATATTGTTTTTGTATAGTCAGTAGTTTTATATTATACATATTTTTTACAATAAAAAAAAATCATTTTTTGTACTTATTTTTATATTGTATTGTTTTTGATTTGATTACACTATTTGCAGTCCTTTATGGGAGTAGTTCATTCCTTCATAAAACAATACAAGAACACAGTCTTGTTACCTTTGTTGTTCTCTATTTCTCAACATACATAGGACAGCTGGGCTACCAACATGTCAAAAAAGTAATTTCACAAGTGTTATAATGTGCCCCCTCCTCCACTGTTCAAATTGTTTCTTTAGCCCCTGATTTTCATCCAGCTGTTTTGTATATGGTTTAGCAGAAGTGAAAACGTACACTTTGTAACATGCAGTCTATAAATACATCCCAGTGGGTTTCCTTCCTGCAAAAACCGCGTGAGACAAACAGAATTAGAAAAGGCGCCATTTCCTTCCGTTATAAAATAGACACCTTGGTGTTGTAAAACACGTGCTTTCAGTGAAATGCATGCTTGTATTATATATATATATACAGTGGGAAAAAAAATATTTGATCCCCTGTTGATTTTGCACGTTTGCCCACTGACAAAGAAATGATCAGGCTTTAATTTTAATGGTAGGTTTATTTGAACAGTGAGAGACAGAATAACAACAACAAAAAAATCCAGAAAAACGCATTTCAAAAATGTTATAAATTGATTTGCATTTTAATGAGTTAAAAAAGTATTTGACCCCTTCGCAAAACATGACTTAGTACTTGGTGGCAAAACCCTTGTTGGTAATCACAGAGGTCAGACATTTCTTGTAGTTGGCCACCAGGTTTGCACACATCTCAGGAGGGATTTTGTCCCACTCCTCTCCAAGTCATTAAGGTTTCGAGGCTGATGTTTGGCAACTCGAACCTTCAGCTCCCTCCACAGATTTTCTATGGGATGAAGGTCTGGAGACTGGCTAGGCCACTCCAGGACCTTAATGTGCTGCTTCTTGAGCCACTCCTTTGTTGCCTTGGCCATGTGATTTGGGTCATTGTCATGCTGGAATACCCATCCACGACCCATTTTCAATGCCCTGGTCCTGACGGTACATGGCCCCGTCCATCGTCCCTTTGATGCGGTGCAGTTGTCCTGTCCTCTTAGCAGAAAAACACCCCCAAAGCATAATGTTTCCACCTCCATGTTTGACGGTGAGCATTCCTCCTCCTCCAACACAGCGAGCTGAGTTGATGCCAAAGAGCTGGATTTTGGTCTCATCTGACCACAACACTTTAACCCAGTTCTCCTCTGAATCATTTAGATGGCCTGTACATGTGCTTTCTTGAGCAGGGGGACTTTGCGGGCGCTGCAGGATTTCAGTCCTTCACGGTGTTGTGTGTTACCAATTGTTTTCTTGGTGACTATTGTCCCAGCTGCCTTGAGATCATTGACAAGATCCTCCCGTGTAGTTCTGGGCTGATTCCTCACCGTTCTCATGATCATTGAAACTCCACGAGGAGAGATCTTGCATGGAGCCCCAGTCCGAGGGAGATTGACAGTTATTTTGTGTTTCTTCCATTTGTGAATAATCACACCAACTGTTGTCACCTTCTCACCAAGCTGCTTGGCGATGGTCTTGTAGCCCATTCCAGCCTTGTGTAGGTCTACAATCTTGTCCCTGACATCCTTGGACAGCTCTTTGGTCTTGGCCATGGTGGAGAGTTTGGAATCTGATTGATTGATTGCTTCTGTGGACAGGTGTCTTTTATACAGGTAACAAGCTGAGACTCCCTTTAAGAGAGTGCTCCTAATCTCAGCTCCTAAGACAGCTGGGAGCCAGAAATCTTGCTGATTGATAGGGGATCAAATACTTATTTCACTCATTAAAATGCAAATCAATTTATAACTTTTTTGAAATGCGTTTTTCTGGATTTTTGTTGTTGTTGTTCTGTCTCTCACTGTTCAAATAAACCTACCATTAAAATTATAGACTGATCATTTCTTTGTTAGTGGGCAAACGTACAAAATCAGCAGGGGATCAAATATTTTTTTCCCCATATATAATTCCTATCATATGCATTCAGATTCTGTGGAAATATGCAGAACTTTTTACAGGTTCTACGTGTGCAGATTCCATGTGGGCCTGAGTACATCTTTTCTGACACATGACGTGGAAGAATTCACACCATATATTGAGTTTTTGTCACTCAATACCTAAGTGTAACACATTTGTGGAAGTCATGCACTTTTGACATCTCTCTCTCTCTCTCTCTCTCTCTCTCTCTCTCTCTCTCTCTCTCAGTTGTTAGTCCAGGGAAGCTTGTCCTCTAAAACAGCCTCATTAGAACCTATCATAGCAGCTGCACATGAGGATTTTGTTTGTGCGGTTTACACATTTTTACACGTAGTTTGCGATCACAAGCAGATGGCAACTGTAGAGAAACAACTTAGTGTGAATCTATATCTGGAAGATATTTCTTCCACTGCTCAATTTGCAGTTAGTTTGCATTTGTTGTGTGATAGAATTCACCACCCAGCAACATTCTCAGCTTTATCTGCTTTAAATTATATCAATCCAAAATGAGTATAAAGTCGTATCCAATCAGAAATTGTCCTTGTGGTCTGAGGCAGGGACAGACTGTCTGGTTTAGTAAAGTTGCACCTATTGTAATGCATGTAGAAGAAATGAAGTCGTGTCTTTTAAAACTTTCCTTTTTCTGATTTTGCAAGGTCTCAGATTCCCACGGATATATATAAAAAGCCTGAAGTCTTGAAATTCCCAGACATATTCTGCTCTTACTGGCTTTACTGATTTTTTTTTATATATATTTGATGTCCTTGAGACCCCATTGATGCATATATAAGTAATTTAGAAATTAACTTCCTATGTTCCCTTTAGATTAGTCTGACCTAATCAAAACCTAGGAGGCAGTTATCTGTGGGGCAAAGGTTTGCATTTAACTTTTGATTTTAAAAAAGTCTCTCTGGTTTGACAGTGTTAACAATTAGAGAATCTTAGTTTGTGAAGATTCATTGCATTTACAAGTAATGCAACTTTATTCATAGTCAGTCTTTAATAAGATTAGGAAAAGTCATGAAGTATCCACCTGAAACTTCACTGTTAAGCATTTTTAGCTGCAGTATACTGGGGTATCTGAGTCCTTATACAAAACATGAGGGTTAAAACATATGAACGCGCCACCTTAAAGGAATAGTTCACCCAAAAATGAAAATGTTGTCATTTACTCACCCTCATGTCGTTCCAAACCTGTATAAGTTTCCTTCATATGTTGAACACAAAATAAGTTATTTGAAAGAATTTTGAAGAACCAAACAGTTGTTGGTCCCCTTTGACGTCCATAGTAAAGAAAGAAATACTGTGGAAGTTAATGGGGACCATCAGATTGTTTGATTACCAGCATTCTTCAAAATATCTTATTTTATGTTCAACATAAGAAAGAAACTCATACAGGTTTGGAACGACATGGGAGTGAGTAAATGATTAGAACATTTTCGGGTGAACTATCCCTTTAATTCAATATTATGCTGTTTTTCTGCACTATTATTTACATTGATGCATTATGCATTTGGCAGACGCTTTTATTCAAAACAACTTGCAAAGCATTCAACTTGTTTATTTTGTGCCGGACCCACGGACCCACAGTCTTGACGTTTCACATGCCATATTATACCAGTTGAGCTTTAAGATCTAGTATAAGAAATGATACATTGTAAACAATCACAATCACATGAACACCTGTGAATCTATTTAACTACAACTCATTTCTATTATTATTATTAGTAGTAGTAGTAGTAGTATTGTTAATATTATTTTTGTCAAGGGTTTTCCTTTAGATTACAAGAATATTTTTTGATACAGTTCTCAGTCATGGAAAAGAAAAGGGAAAGATACTCTTGCAGATATAAAGGACACTGCAACATAAATGGCAGAATAATTTATTCCTCCCTTTTGCATTCGATTCCCCAAGATGGCATGAGAAAAGATAGCAGCTCCTTTTTTATCACTCTAATGACCTTAAAGTGCCATCATACGTGGCTCCATTACTAGTGACAAGTGTAAATTACGCTGTCAGTCTTCTCATTGTTAAAGATCACGTTATCCATTTTAAAGGCATCACCTACCAGCCATTTCAGTAGCCACGGAAAACATTCACATTTTGATGTCTTCGCATCTGTCCAAGTACTGCTTGCTATTTTTCAAATGCCAGAGTTCAGGAGCCGCGAGCTCAACAGTGACATTTTTTTCCACTCGAGTAATAACCTATAATTTCTGGGGACTGTTTTTGCTTCTTGTTTTTTATTTGGTGTTTGTTTATTTTGCTCGTTTGAGTTCTGAGAGTACAACGAATCTCTGAATGTGGTGTCATAAATGTTTTACATCAAGCGTTGACCCCGTCTCCCTCTACGTAATTTTATTTGTCTCAAGCTTCAAATCCAAGTAGATGAGAAATGAGTGATGAAAGATCTCAAGCTTTCAGGCTCTGGATCTTGTCACAAGTTTTCTGATGATTCTACGCTGACAAGAGTTTGCTGTAAATAAACATGTTTGTCTGTGTGTTTCTTATAGGCTTGCTGTATTCGCACTATTCAAAATGCAGCATATTTCTCTCAGCGTGCAGCTGGTGCTGCCGAGGCTCCATCTGTCCCAAATTACAGAGTATCTTCCTGAATGTCTTGTCTCAGCTTTTGTCATGTATCAGGAGTTGACTTCATAGAGTCGAGGCTCTTTCTCCTCACAGCAGGCTTCAGCTCAACACATGCACATCTTTCAAATTCAAATATCATATAAGCTGCTCTAAAATGCACAGCTCCATAAATACCACCATTTCCCTGAGCTATGATATAGTCATATAGTATACACTGTAAATAGCTTACAGAGCGTTTCTACCTTATCTGACACTTCAGAATGACTCTCAGTGGTGTATCCAGGGGTTAAATTGGGCCTGAGAGATCTGGAACGGCCTTGTGGCACTTTCATTTAATAAAAGAGTAAATACATATGGCCGATTGGTTTGGCAGTGAGAAAAGCATTGAATAGACATTACATTAAGTAGCTTTAGAAATAAATGTTTTGCTTCAACTCGTTAGCTACAATATGGCAATAACATTGTTTTTCAGAAGCTGAATCTGAAGTGCCATATTTACACAGACTGTTTAATGCAGCTCAGAGGTGGCATGAATGCATTTACGCTGCAATTTGAATTGCATAAATAAAGATACTAAATGGATATTATTTTTTAATAAATATTGTATTAAGATAATTTAAAAAAATTGAAATGATACTCTCAATATGACATGAAAACCGCCAATAGTTGGCAGCAAGTCATCTTAATGAGTGAGTCGTTCGGTCATTCATTCATGTTTTTTTATGAATGGGTCACTGACTTGATTCATTAAAAGCTGTGGATTGATTCAGTAACAAAACACCACAGTGTTTTGCTCAGAAACACAGAACAGTTCTGCTGTGGCTTTGTTTGGAACTATTTTAGTTTGTGAGCAAAACAAAACACAATATTGTTAATATTGTGTCTATAATTTAGCACAATATTAACACAATAAAAACTTTAAAATTACATTTGCAATTGTGTAGATATTTGTGAATAACTCAAAGATGGGCATTTTTTTGCCGTCATATCTTGAATATTAGGGGCATATACAGCAGCTGCATTCTAAGGGGTCATTCATACAGAACAGTTTTCCAATCCACTGCACAATTTTTCATTGTTTTTCTATGCAAACATGCGAGACTAACATGTTTGACCATTGCACTTGGATGTTTTGCATTGTCTCGTGCATAATAGTTGTCAAGTTCAACTTAAATAAAAAAATAAAAAAAAACCTTTTCAATGCCTTGCCTTTTTCCACATTCCACTGCCTGCATCTCCTGTCTTTCAAAGCAAAATCACATTCTGTGTGAATGGCCCCTAATAATCTACATCATGCAGTCAGTCGTTGTTCTGTATCATGTTTGTCACTGCAACAGATCTGGGCTGTGGCAGGGTGCGTTAAATGTGAAATTTCTCCACATTACAAATAGAACCACTGAAATGTATCTCTCAAATAGCAGAGAAAGGGATGACTTTGTGCATTTGTACTGATTGGATTGTCTGATCTGATCATGAACATACCAAGTGTAAATGCCCTCCAGACACTTGTGAGATCTGAGCAATCTGACCACCTCAGAAGGTGGTTTAAGAGCCTTTTCCTCACTCTGAGTCTGTATGTAGCTTTTGCTCTCTCCATGACAAAACATTCCTTCTTCCTTTCCCTAAGATGTACATTTTCCCCCCCCTCTGGACTGTATCTGTCTCCTGGTGCACTTTTGCTGCTGTGGTGCCACAAATCTTATTTAGAGCAAGATGAAGGTGCACGTCCCATCTGATGCATGAAAGCTGTGAAGAACTCCATTTATCTTCTTCCCCCAACCACCGAAGAGCGCCAGTGCAGCGTCTGTCCCTGTCTAATGGCTCTGGAGATAACACCTGGCTCCAGCAGAGGCTGACGCTTCTGCTTTTCCCCACGAGAAAGAGGCAACGGGAAAGAGGAAGTCAAAGGAGTGATTATCACATGCTGTTGTTGTAGGAAGCACTACTGATGGTTCAATCATCATATTTATCAGTAGCTATGTTTCCATCCAAAGATTCGAATTAAAACTGGAATATCGCATAAAACATTTGCGAATAAAGCACCGTTTCCATCCAACGAGTCAAAGAGAACAAAATCATCACTTCCTGGTAAACTGGCACTAAATATCACTAAGAAAACTAGGAGAAGCCACTGAATATAATCATTTTCATATATGATAAATTACTTGTGCAGACGAAACACATTGCTTTCGGAGGTGGATGCTGCTGTTTGGGAACGCAGTCGTGTAAGACAAGAAATACTTTGAGGACAGACTTTGCTCAGGCTTTTCAGAACGACCATAACAACATATAGATGCTGTGAACGAGATCGGTCCGCTGATAGTCAAGTTATCCCGTCTATATCAAAGAATAAAATATATCAAAGTCACATGACTTTTTCAATGCGCATGGAGGAATTTATTCGGTAAATGTGTTTCCATCATAGTTTACGTGCATTTTTTCTTATCGGATAAAAGTTTATCCCACTCAAATGTGCGCATAAGTTTTTTATGCGCATTTTTAGAATTTATGTGCATCTTGGCGTTTCCATTCAGCGATTGTTTTATGCGATATTCCAAAATGCACAAAAAATTAGGTGGATGGAAACATACTGTAGCTAGTGTGTGTGTTCACCTGGAATCCTTTCAGTTCTGCATTCAGCATTGAGCTGAGTGAGTTCAAATAGAAAAAAAGCCAGATTTAAGAGTGAATTCATTATTAAACAGGTGCACCACATTAGAGAACAGTTTTTCAGCGCAAATAACCACTGGCCACCCACAATCCAGCAAAACTAGGCGTGTAAATATTAAGAAATTGTGCACTATTCATGAAACATAAACTGTATTTCAGGTCATGTTCAGAGGTCTGGGGTCAGTAATATTTTTTATTCTTTTATTCAGCAATTAAATTGAACTTACAGTAAAGACCTTCATAATGTTACCAAAGGTTTCTGCTTCAAATAAATGCTGTTCTGTTTATTGAGCAGCAAAACAGCATATTAGAATGATTTTTTGAAGAATAATGTGATACTGACGACAGGAGTAATTATGCTGAAAATTCAGCTTTGTCGTCACATGAATAAATTACATTTTGAAATTAGTTATTTTATATGGTAATCATATTTTACAATATTACTATTTTCATTGCATTTCTGATCAAAAAATGCATCCTTGTTGTGCATAAGAGACTCAAAACCTGAACGATAGTATGTTAACATTCTTATTCAATTTGTGAGTTTAGTGTAATTTTTAAAAGTGTATTTTGCAAATTTTTCAAATCCCATTATCATTTAAACACACACGCCTTCTTTTCGTGTTAATTAGCTTTATACTGATTATGACATGTTCACAAAAGTGAACGCTATTTGCCAGCGCCGTTAATGTAATAATTAAATCATGATTAACCATGATTGTTTTTATCTAGATAATCGCCCCCATTCACCACCACACTGCACAGTGCAGTCTGTTTTGAAATGCAGTAAAAGTGTGGTCCTTTCAGTGTCATTTCATCTTTAATACAGTATACTCAATTTAAACAAGGCCATTGTAGGATCTCTTGAATTCACAGTTGCCACAGTTACTTCTCGCTGTCTGAAAGAGATTTAGATTGTGAGTATTTAGACGAAAACACATCAGCGTGACAGACGATCTTCATCTTAATCTCACTGCTGTCATGGAAATCTACCCACTTACATTTCGGTCTGATGAAGTCCTTTCTCTCATTCAGAATGCACTTGTGGTTTTTCACATTTAGAAGCTGATAGATGCTCACCCTCTCTGGATGCATTGTCTCTACGACTGAAGAGGCTCAGAGGCAGTGAAAATGAACAAAAGCATGTTGTTATCTTGAGAGTACAGTTTGGGTCATTCAAATTTTCCCTGTAGGATTTGTGTCCTTGGTCTTCCATGTCTACTTTCTCTTTTATTGTCTTCTCATCACTTCTCCTCACATTTTTCTTTTGCGCTTCCTCTTCGTCCTTCAGTGACGTTTGGTACTGGTGTTTCTGATAGCTTTGGAGAGGTGAGAGTGTATCCTCACTCAATTAGCCCTCAGCTCGCAGCTCTCTTGTGTCAAGAGTCGTTCACACTACAGAAGACATGCAATTACACCTGAGTGATAATATGAGTTTGACTGAGCCTGTCAGTCATTGCAGCGGTGAGCCCGTATCGCTCTGTTCTCTGTGCAAAAGCTAAATTTAGCAAGTAGAATTTTTTTTTTCTAGATGTGGTGATGTTTGAGTGCACCACTGTTTGTTGTAATGCATGATTAGTGAATGTGCACAAAAAAGACACAGATGAGCTTAAATAATATGTATGTGTGTATGCATATGCACATGCACAGATGCACAAAAAAAAAAAAAAGAAAAATATTATAACTAATGATTATAGCTGTTGGGGGTAATGCTGTCTGCAAATTTCCACTGATTGGAGAAATGAAACAGTAACTCTCCAGTGGCTTTGCAGTGGAATAAGTAGGAAGCTTCATCGTTTGACTGCATGTCAAACAGGGTCTGATGCAACAGCTGCTATCGCTCTCCATTTCAAAAGAAACAACTCCGTCAATACTGTAATTAATATTCATCATCCATGCAACTGTCCAGTCTTTTTAGCAGCGCGGCAGACTGAAACAAAACAGACAAACAAAAATGCTCATGTGTTTGCTTTCATATTTGCATCGAATCTTTCAGTTTTCTGAGAGTGGATGCAGGATTTGACTCAGAATACTGAAAAGAAACACATTAAACAGGTCAGCAATAACTCTTTGGGGTAAACATCTCATGGACTCGCTGTGTTCAAGTTGTTTTATGAGATTACACTCATTCAGTGGAGTTAATATGCCCAAATGGGGAACATACTGAATATTCAAAAGAAACATTTAGCTTCATGTCTTAATTGTCGCCAACATGCCTTTAGTAATGGATATATTTCAGAGAAACAGGATTGAAGTGATGGTCTGGTTATAAATGTTACTGCATGGTGACGCAGCGAAGTGTGATTGAGTATCTACTTATTTTAATGTTTTTTAATTTAATTTTATTATTAACAATTAAGATATTTTCAGTTAGACGTGGTTTAAAATCAGATATTATTTTAATGCTGTCATAAAAATTTGAATTTATTCTTGGCTAATTGTATATGGTTTACTCATAGTTAAGATAAATCCTTTTAAGCACCTGAGTAATTGTAATATTACGCTTAAATCACTTGAATGTGATCTTTGCATCTTTCCTTGGATTCCATTTTAGCACGGCAGGTTTGTGTTATAATCACAAGCTGTCACTCAGACAGGAGCCTGCTGACTTTGTGAACGTACGTTTACACCGGAGCTATATTTCAACACTTTATACTTGAACTTACTGACAGACATGGCAGAGGGGGAAAAAAAGTGCAATTTAAGAGATGTTACTGTTAACAATTCTTGCTTGCACCTCACCTCCAACATCTGGAGTGTTAACTGTAGCTCCATCTGGCTGGATGAGTCTGAGATGTTTGTGTTCAGCAGATGAGAGCATCCCTGAGTGCAGCTGACTGAACTCCACTCAATTATTAAGCAATTAAACATCAGTCATCAATACTTCTCACCAGTCCAAACAGACACCTGGATGAAATTAAGAGCAGTAAAAGATGGATGGACTACAAGTTTATAACCACATGAGGTGCTGCATATACGAATTCAATAATTAAGCACTCGCTAGACTGAATAAATTAAATGCGACAGGATTCAGCATGGAGATATAGTCATGAATAATTTAGTACCTTGCATAACAGTTAATTTCAAGCCTCAGAATCATTTGCATATTGATGGAAATTTTTCTAACTTTTCTGTTTATTTTAGCCATACGTTAATAGTGGAGGAATTCTTCTAAACAGCTGGTAATAAAAATCAAGGCGTAGTGAACAAGTTTAAATAAAGTCCTTATCGAATTTAATGTTCCTGTAGCTCAACTGGTAGAGCATGGTGCTAGCAACACCAGGGTCATAGGTTCAATTCCCTGAGGAGTCACGATGACGTTTGTATCTTGAATACACAAGATAAAAGTGTCAGATGCCAAATGCATAAATGTAAATGCAGCAAGCATGTAAGATGATAAACTGACAATACAACAACCAAAACATTTGGAACAGTGTTAAAAAGACATTAAATATCTTAAGCAGTAGTATCTGTCAAATTTCTGTAATTATTTATTCACCCTCATGTTTATTTTGTCCCTGGAACACACATTTTTTTATGTATTTTATAATTTTAATGATTACAAATTTGGTTTCACTTTATTTTGATGATCCCTTTAACACATTCTGTTGACTGTAAGTAACATTGCACGTACATATCTACTAACTCTCATTAGAGTGTTGGTAGAGGATTAATAGACTGGCAGGGTTAGGGTTAGAATAAGTTGACATGTACTTGCAAAGTTACTTATAGTCAACAGAGTGTCTGTTGGGATACCATCACACGATAGGGGAAGTCGTAGCCTAATTGTTAGAGAGTCGGGCTCATTATCGAAAGGTTGTGAGTTCGAGTCTCGGGCCGGCAGGAATTGTAGGTGGGGGGAGTGAATGACCAGCGCTCTCTTCACCCTCAATACCACGACTGAGGTGCCCTTGAGCAAGGCACCGAACCCCCAACTGCTCCCCGGGCGCCGCAGCATAAATGGCTGCCCACTGCTCCGGGTGTGTGTTCACGGTGTGTGTGTGTTCACTTGGATGGGTTGAATGCAGAGCACAAATTCCGAGTAATTTTTAACATACTTGGTCGTACGTCACTTTCACTCACTTCACTTCACATAAAGAGTTAGCAGATATTAAGCAGATAGTCTACTAATACTCTGAGAGTTAGTTGACATGTAGGTGCAAAGTTACTTATTGTCAACAGAATGCTCAAAAGGGACCATCAAAATAAAGCGTTACCTAAAATTTCCCTGACAAAAAATATACGTATTTGAAAAATGAAAATTAGTAAATGACTCATTTGAATAAATATTTTTTTGGGTAAAATATTGTTTTAGCATGTAAGTGGAATATTATTTTACATATATATATATATAAAAAGAAAAAGATCAGGCTGTGAGTGAAAGGAATGGGCCGGTCTCTTGATGTAGTTACAAAGGCTGTAATGAATGGGGCGATGGCGAGCCCAAAAGAGGGGCAGTGTGATGAGAAGGGTCTGGCCAGTGATGGACTGTGTGATTATTCAGCCCTGGAGGTGTAGATCTCTGGAAAGGAATGGTTTGTTGTGTTTGCTGCTGCTCTGTCAGTGTAATCACTCTGAATCACGCTGCTATAAATCACCCGCACTGCACAGCTGGTGCTGGAACAGGGATGAGTCTGTGCGGAAACACCTCGTGCTGACCAGGTGCTGTGGATTGAGAGGAGCGAGTGGCTTGTTAGAGATCAGTGATTCACTGATTTTATGAGCTGGCTGGATCATCAACAATCAGCAGCTGTGCGTCTGTGCTGGTGTGTACACATGTTGAGGATATTTCATGTCAGTTCTGCAAACTGAACGCTTTAACCCAAATCACCAGTGGGATGAAGGTGCATTAGTTCTGCATAGCCAGACTTTTGATCTATACAATATCCAATCCATTTTGCTCCTTATTCTGGCTATGAACTGACAAATGCATACGAATATACATATACACTGTGACTTTTATACGTGCGTTCACACGGCTTGTGCTTGTTCCAGACAACTGTCAGTCTGTGCATTAGTGAGGAGGATTTTTTTACTCTTTTCATGCCATTGACTTCCATTCAGGAAACACAAGCTCATGGAAATTTCACTGCATTCCAATGTTCAAGTTTGGTTAACTTGCCAATTTGTGTCACATAAGACATGACCAATAGAAAATCAGCATGGCCTCAAAGCTGAGTTAAAAGAAAGTACATTTTAAATCTGGAGCATTGCAGTAAGGTGAAGTAGATTACTTATTTCTACAATTTGGATATTTGTACAATTATGTTTTTTTTAAAGATTGTGTATATGACATCATATTATAATTTCACGAGTTCGCCTGCCCATCCAGTCCTGATGGTTAATGGTAAACGAACTTGGCTTGCTGTCCTTAATGGAGGCTCGAACCTGAGGCTCAGCTTGAGCGCCGAGTTCAACCCCTCATTGCAGTACTACCTAGAGGGAGAAAAACAGAAATAGAGGAGGAGATGGGGAGGTGGAGGGATGCCCGAAGAATTGACGCTGCTTATATAGGCTCGTAATGATGGTTGACAGGACTGAATGATTAGGCTCCTCCCGAACCTACGTTTGGAACTTCATTTCAGTGTCCATTGAAAAATGTTATGTGCACAAAGTCTATTGTGACTGCGGCTTTATGCCATTAGTGTCACAGCAACTGTCTTTATAAGTAAATCTTTAAATCAAGCAATCAATCATGTAGTTTAATTTTTTTTTTTTTTAAATTCAGGAATTAAACAAATGACTGTCTTTAAGTGAGTTATTGAACATTCACTCAACAGAGTCGTTAAAAAATGTTCATTCAGTCTTTCAACGAGCCAGTGAATAATTTACTCAACCGATTCATTCAAAAATCCATTCAGTCTTTGAGTGAGTCATTGAATCATTCACTCAACTAATTCATTCAAAAACGCTTAATAGTTTAGTCCTTGAGCAAGTCAGTATATCATTTGCTCAAATAATTCATTCAGAATCACTGATTCATTCAGCAAGGCTGTACTGTGTTATATGGACCTATTTTTGTGGGTGGAGAAAATATTTTCTAACACCTAAGTTACTCGTTATTAATTACTGTTATGAACTGTGTTGTTAAAACAATAGTCTGAATATCAACACAGCTCTGATTACCTGCAGCTGAATTACAACTGTGTTGACGTGGAACAACAACACTCACTTGTGTGATATGGCTACCAGTCTGGCATGGACAACAACACTAGACAGTTTGCCCAAGTGATTAAGCAATAATTATTTTGTGCATCAGTTTAACATTGTGCAAACTGTAAATGTTTACATTAAGCACCTCTCTAACATCCCTATGCAGGTATCTTCCATGCTAGGGCTATGTTTGGATGTCCATATAGGATATATTCACCTCTCACCACATGGAGTGGGTTTGTAGTGTCTGTATTGTAGATATTTGCTCCACTCTTGATTCTTTCCTCTGAAATGGGTGCTCAGCATTACAAACAACCGTGTTGAGTCTGTGCCTGCTCGTTTCTGTACAGCCCCACAAGCTGTAGTTCACTCTAATGTCTATGAATATGATTCTGAGGTTGAGAGTGTCTGCACTGAGAGGGTTATTCATCTGTGGTCTGTGCAATATAATATTTGCCTTCTGAATTTAAAGGTGATGTTTGGCCTCTAATTTTTTTTATGCTAAAAACAGCTTTTGTAGATGCATGTTGTTGTTAATTTCAGCCATTTGTAGGCTGATTCACTTGCAGTCTGAAAAATAAGCTTTTGTTTTTAACATCCTGACTAGTTTAATAGAGCAACATTGACTTAACCAGTAGCGTATGTTTGGGGCGAAACTATCATTTGTAAATAGTCATTATTTTTGCAGTTATGTTCTTTGAGGCTACTGACGCAGAAATTACACACTTCAGCTTCAAGTGTGAATTTAAAGAAACACAACAGCTGCATTCACTAACTGAATCTTGTGGGTTTTAGCCCGAAGCTTTATATGCAGGTACAATAACAGAGGAAAAATCAATCTTGATCCGTTTGTGCATGTGTAGTCAGTCTGTAGACTCAGGGGAAGGAGTCTGTGGGAGGCATTGAAATGCCTTTAAATGTTAATATTAGCTTGGCTTCTTTAGGGGAATGAACGTGAAATGATGGTGTTTACTGTACATGTTATTAGCTATTTTGCACACTTTGGCACAGGAAAGTGTGTGTGAGATGTGTACTTCCTTCAGTTAAATACATAAACATGGTGATGTGTTAAACCTGTGGCTGTGTTGCAGTCTCATGAAAAAAACTTAATGATGTGCTCCAGTGAGCTACAATGCTATTCAGCAGTTTAGATGTTATAGCTGAGTATGCTGCTTTCAGGCTAGCATGGATTTTTACAAAACCTTTTTGTTTACCTTTTATTTTCAGTTTGAATAGATGAGCTTTTAATGTGGCCATCAATTTAGAACGAAACAAAAAGCAAAAATAATATCATTTTTATTATACGTAGTCCCTAATAACACACATGCAGTACGAGGTGTCTGTTCAATGTGTTTGTTCATTATTGAACATTACATTAAGCATCTACTGTACAATTTTACATCTACTGTAATCTACTGTACAATCCTGTTTGGTGTTAGAATAATACTCGGTAGATTTTTTTTAGCAGTGTTTGTGATGTTAATCCACTAATTTTTCAAATATTTATTAAGTATAACATTTATTAAGTATAACAAGTATAACACTTCAATCTTTGGTTCATCTGAAATGGTACATTCTGTCATTATTTACTCTCCCTCATGTTGTTCTAACCTTTATTGTATGACTTCTTTTATTTTGTGGAACACAAAAGGAGAAGTTTAGCAGAATGTTGATGCTGTTATGTTGACCAGGGTCTGGTTGGCTCCAAAAAATGACACAAAAACACAAGACTGAAGCCATATGATAGTTTTATGTAATGAATAAACCAAAATTTCCCATGTAGATTTTCCAAAACTATCCACCTTTTTCTTACCGTAAAAATGGGCACGGCCATTTGTAAATTCTATGGGTCTAGCTTCCGGTCTCATCTGCGTCCAGCTATTTTTAGCTGTACAAAACAGTTTGTTTTGCTGCTTGATATTGAAAATTGGTGTGTCTTACCATATTATTTTAATGTATTATCTTAATTATGAACACACTGGTTTGTAGTGCAAACAGTTTTACCGTTTACTGCATGTTGTTATTCTCCTCGATATTTATTTATAGCGGCTAATGAACCGGAAGTCTCACCCATAGGCTTACTTCCGCGTTGAAGAAAATGGTGGATATAGGCCTACAATTTTGCAGTGTTTTTTTCCATAGTAAATGTAGCAGTAAATTTAACAGTAAAGACTGTTACATTGGAAAGCTTTTATGTTTTACAAGAAAATTCTATTTCAAACAAATGTTCTTTTGAACTTTCTATTCAAATAATTAAAAATAATAAAATCACGATTTCCACAAAATATTAAGGAGAAAACTGTTTACAACTGTGCTAACATGGAAAAAAAATGTTTGTTGAGCACCAAATCAGCATATTAGAATTATTTCTGAAGGATCACGTGACACTGGAGTAATGGCTGCTAAAAATTCAGCTTTGTCATCATAAGAATAAATTACATGTAAAATATATATTTACGGTTATTTTAAATTGTAATATTTCAGAATATTCATATGTTTACTATATGATCTGATTTGATCTCAGACCAGGGTCTGTTAGGTTTGAAGTCTAAAGCTGTATGATAGCATTATGTGATAAACCAAAGTTTATAGTGTTATTGTGTGAAAATGTTGCTGTTTCTTTAAAGAAATTAATGTTGTTTTGGAAAGACATAAAGGTGAGTAAATGATGACAGACAGACATTTATTTTTGGGTGAACTAATCCTTTAAAATTGAACACTTTCCAGATGATGCGCTCTACCACAGATATCCTGCTGATTTATGTGCGCTCACTGCGTGAAGCTCAATATAACTATAACTATTCTTTCATCTTCCCTTTTCCAGGTCAGTGGGGCAGGTGTATGGGAGAAGAATGTGGAACTGGCGGGGTTCAGTCCAGGACGGTGTGGTGCATTCACTCAGAAGGCTGGACCACGCACCAATCCAACTGCCTGCACTCCGACAAACCCGAGAGCCAGAGGCCTTGCTTTAAAGTGTGTGAGTGGCACCAGGACCTCTTCGAATGGGAGGTTTCAGAATGGGGACCGTGTGTTCTAGCCTCATTCCAGCCCAATGAGCTCAAACCGAGGACGACGGCGTGCGTCACTGCCCAGCACGGCATCCAGAGGCGGAAAATCCACTGTGTGCGCACCACAAACCGCACGGTGGTTACGACGAGGATATGCGAGTTCTTTTCCCCACGGCCGGCGCTCGAACAGGCCTGCTTGATCCCCTGCCCTCACGACTGCATCGTATCTGATTTCTCCTCCTGGTCCGGCTGCAGTCGAACATGTGGCACGGGTCTCCAGCATCGGACCCGACACGTTCTAGCGGCGCCGATGTACGGAGGCGCTAACTGCCCCAACCTCACCCAAACAAGGACTTGTGCAAACCTTTTGCCCTGTCCGGTTGGGGAAAGCGAACATCACTACAGCCTTAAAGTCGGCTCCTGGAGCGAGTGCAGGCAGCCGCAACACAAAGGGCTCTGGATGAGCGGAAGGACCATGCTGGACTTCACCACAGGAGATACGGAGAGGAACACAGTCAAACGACACATCCAGAGCTCCCAGCACCACCACCATCACCACCTCCACCACCACAGCCTCAAGGGCTTGGACGTGGAGATCGGCTACCAGACACGCCAAGTTCGTTGCATGCGCAGCGACGGAAAGAACGCCATGCTGAGGTAAGAAGCCATGAACGTACGCAGACGCATCTGGCGTGTCTATTCAATTTACAATAATCTGTGTACAAGCAAAGCATGCCTGAGAGACAAACCCTCTGAGAACATAAACCCTTTTAAGGTCTAAATCCCAGATTATGCTCTTGAAAGCAAGGTACTGCTGCTGCTTGTGTGAAAGGAATTGCTGTGCCGCTGGATTTTTGAAGCGGCTCTGTGAAGTGGGCCTAGCTAAATCGGTTAGTCCTCCATTAATCTCCTTCCTGCTGCCGTACTATACAAGGTGAGCAGAGAGACATGCCTCTGGCAGCACAGGAGAGCCAGGCCTTTGAGCAGAACACGCTATGGCGTGATGGAAAGGATTGAATTTACTCTTTTGCTGCAATCTCTGCATCCACAGTATGAGTCTGGAAAGATGGTCAATCACTGTTACGTTGTAGTTTGTGCTTTATTCTCATTTCGCTCTTGGTACAATTAGAAGTCACTGAGATGTAGCTCATCCTCCTCTCACAAAGAGTATGGATTTCCCGCAAACTGAGGATAATGAATGCTGGAACTAAGGCAGGCTTTGAACATAACTTTAAAGATGCCTCCTTTGCAAAATATTGATTTGAAGGCAGGTGCTCCTGATAAAGGTTTTAAGTCTCAAATGTAGACTTTCATGTCTTTGGTGTATTTTACCTGTGTCATGGTGCTGTCTGCTGCCGCTTGCTATCCAAGGTAGTTTATGTCTACTAATATATATAGCGCAGGGACAGGAAAAAAAAAGCATTGATTTCTGTGTGTTTCAGCTGTTTAATGTGATTAAAATATATTCAAGTTATGTCCCAAATGACTTATTATGCATTAAGCACTTTTATTATGCACTAAACATTCAAGTACACTGCCCTCCAGAAGTTTGGAAACGCTCTAGAAAAGTGGGGTTTTGGACAATATTGGCATGAATCCTTTTTAATTTGTGATAATTTTCCACTGATAAGGGACAACACAAACTACAAAAACATATTTTATTACATAAACAGTTTATACATAGAAAAAACTTACATTTTCGATTCATCAAAATATCCACCATTAGCAGCTATTACAGCTCTGCCTAAATTGTGTTCTAATTGGTTCATTGTATTCTAAACTTAATTGTCAATCAATTGTTGAAGCTATTAAGGTGTGCTGAGCCAAAAATCTTTGAATAACCTGGGTCAAGTTTAAACCAGTAACCAGGCATCACAGCTGGCAAAGGGGCATGTCTGACTTTGACATATATTGCCATTATTATGTAATCAAAATGAAAATTATTATTGCTGGTCTTCAATGATAATGTCAAGTTTAATGTATTTGCACCAAAAAATTATAAGGATTTATGCTGATATTGTCCAAAACCACACTTTGCCAGGGGTGTTTCCAAACTTTTGGAGGGCAGTGTATATGTAAACCAATGCAATAAGAATATATCTTATTTTGTTAATAACACCTCCCCTTTCGACAGTTGAGTGCACGAAGTATCCATCATTCTACACTTGATTATTTTGGTTAAATAAGTGCATCCTTAGAGCACTTTTTCAGAGTGAACACACTACTGTACTACAGTACACTATTTATACTACAACATGGCATAGAATTGTGCAAACAGGTAAGTACCTAAAGGGATGCATAGATATTGCACTTTCTATGCAAATGTTGTTTTACTTATCATGAAAATTAATTTGAAAAATAACATTTGCATTGAAAAGAAGAAATAAAAGACAGAGAGAGAGCAGATGGTGTACTGACAGACAAACATTATCTGGAATTATTTCACACTAAATTTAGACAAATCTAAAGGTATCATTTATTATTATGGGTCTCATAATTTGCAGTTGCAAAAATGCAAAAATGTTTAAAATGATTCCTATCAAAAGTATTTTATCCTTAGGAAGTTTAGCCTATATATATAATTTTAGATGCAATTTTTCTAGAAATAAAATTGTATATAAAATGATGTAATTATATACAGTAAATATGTTTTATATCTGTAGTATGGGTGGATTACGGCCTCGTATGAAGTGCAAAGAGTCGTGTGACTATAAGAGCGTAACGCAACGGTTCTTGACGTGTCAGTTTAAACAGACTGTTAAATGGGGATCATCTCTTGTTAATCCTCATGTCAGGTGAAAAGAGGCTGCTATACTTTGACATACAAATATCTTCATTATTCACACTTTTGGCATTGTCACCTGTCATTGGCTTATGAAGACAAAAGCTTATGAAATTAGAGTTGACGTAGTGAAACTTTGCATTCTTTGGGTGTTGTGTCATCTGTGATTATTTCCACTGAGAGCAAATCTACAGTATGTCTGGCAGCAAGACCTGACTGTATTCCGTCAGCATATGTATGTTTTATATATGAATTTTAGTTGGTTCAGCGACTGAAATGTCTTTTGTCTGTGGAAAAGGCAGGTGTTCTTTCTGTTTTTCTCATTCCATGTTTGTTTAATATGGATTCTCAAGCATCCTCATTCACAGTTGAAAGTGGAGGAGGGTGTTGTGGGTATGTAGAGCAGAATGGGGTCTGACAGGTTTACTACAGGTGTAGCATAACAAGAGAGAGGCCACTGTGTTATTTTACAGTGAGACGGAGCATTCGCTCTAATTAGCATATTCATTTGTGAATCCTACGTGCATGCTTAATGAAATGTAGTGATTTGAATATTTCCCACCTGAGTTCAATTTCTGCAGTTTTTCCAATTATAGTCTTAATTATCATATAAAATAAAGTGAAAATGAATGCTACACAAACGGATTAGGATGTACACAAGTAATTTAATCAGGTGACTTATATGGATGAATCGCTAATTAGATATCCAGTTTGTTGTGCATTTATTCATATTTCATACTGCAGACGTTGCTTCGTAGGACACAAAGGTGAATAACTCATTTAAATATCCTTCACTTTACATTCATTACACTGTCTGGTGTCTGCTATGCAAAAAAAATAAAAATCAGATGCACTCGTTTGCATTGCACTCAAGCATTGCAGTATATTAAGAAAATTTGAACATCTCTGACTAATTATTAATTTAGTCTTCTCTTGCCACAGATACTCTACTCATATTATTATGCAAACAATGCAATGAAAAGTTGGCTTTTGTGGGGGTTCTGTAAGTTTGTTTTAACTGAATCACAAATTACATTCATTACACCCTATTAAATAGTAGCAGTAGAGGAACAATTGATGGCATTTATCTCATAAAACATATTCTCACTGTGTGCTTTCAACTCTAAATGACATAGACTTTCATCTGCTCTTCTTGGCAGCGTTGAAATGTTTGAATATGTTTTTCTTGCGCCTCTTATTCCTAATTTATTTGTTTTCTTGTTCTTAGTCTTTGTACCCTTGACAACGGTCCTGGAACATTCCAGTCATGTATTATGCCCAGAGACTGCGAGACCTCTGATTGGTCCGTTTGGAGTCCGTGTTCAAAGACGTGTAGGGCATCAGATATGTCGCCTGGTTTTCGGGTCAGGACTCGAAGCATAACGCAGACTCCTATTGGACTAGGCAAAGAATGCACCGCTCTTGAAGAAAAGGAAGCTTGCAACATCATCGGAGACTTGCTTCCAAACTGCCCTAGGTTTGTATTTTAGCATCCCAATAATAATTAATTTCCTACTGTACTTGAAAGTGTAAAAAAAAATACTAAATGATTTTTCGAGTGTTGTGTTCAAGTATTTATTTACTGAATCCCTGTTGCATTCGAGCATAGCAAAGATTAGAAGAAGCTAATTAATGAGATTAGGTTTTTGATCAATAGCAGCAGACCGTTATTTTATTAAAACCGCTGCTTTATGCATCATAACACTTTGCTTAGTCAATGCATTTTCATTAGTAGATGGTTTCCTACCGGAAAACAGGAAGCTAAGCCTATTAGTATCTTTCAGCGGCAGCTCACTGTGTCCATTTATCCAGTGCAACTTTTAGAGGAGCCCAGCACGATATAATGAGACTATAGGGCCAAAACAAAAGAAGTGTGTCTCACCACAGCAGGCGTGTGCTTTTGTTCTCCAGGTATGTGTGGAAGAGCACAGATTGGGGGGACTGTCAAGTGGCCTCTCTTCTCAGCCAGCAGGACAGACGGCTTAACAATGTAAGCGTTCTCTGCGGTGGAGGCATTCAGACCAGACAGCTGTACTGCGTCCAGGTCCCAGACAACTCCACCCCTCATCACAGAAAAGAGGGTAAGGATCAGTGTCTAAACGACAGTAAGCTACAGTGGTGTGGCTAAGCGAATTCCGTGCATCTTTTCGGCTGGAGATGTGTTTATTTTCAAAGGCTAATTCATTTTGGTTTAAGAAAGCCTTATCAAAAGTCTTTTGGTTAGCCATTTGCATTGGCTGTGTGTGACCATGCCTGTTTGTAAGATTAGAGGTAGTTGAAGGGAGTCACCTTGCTCTGAAATTAATTTCGAGGAGCTGCACTAGCCAGTGAAAGCAGTGTTTGGATGGATTCGAGCGAGGCAATCTGAGCTGAGAAAGGCATACAGATGAAGATGACTCCTTTCAATCAATGTTGTTTGGGGATATAGATCAATGAAAATCAACAGTGGTGTTTGCTTTCCACCTGACCCAGAGGACTCTCACACTAATGTTAACAGAGCACAGCCAAAGTAAGAGACTTTCAAGAGGTTTGCCTAAACTTTTGAACACTTGTTTGACAAAAGTCACATTGAGAATCAATGCAATTCAAAGTCAGTGCAAAATCGTTTTACTTTCTTACTGCATGTTCCTGGTTTTATTGGGAACTATTCATTCGGTACACTTTATTCTAGAACAAAAACACATTGTATTAACTTTACTGTCCTCTGAAACAACTTTACTTTTCCACTGATGTCTCTTAATGCAGGCTATTGGATAACATTAATCAACAGCCAAATAGGTATTTAAGGATTGTTTAAAAAAAATCACATTAAGCCTGGCTTCATTTTGGTATGTAACACTCTCGTTTCACAATCAAACAAATTTCTGATATATTCATTAATATCTCACCCAGTTTGGGCGTTTGAATATCTTGTTTCACTTTGGAGATGCATGAAATTTCAGAATTAAAATGTTGGAAACCACAATTCATGTTAAATTGGCATGAAACGCAAATTCACCCTAACTATTTTCTGAATGCATATTATTGATCCTATTGTAAACAATTTGTCCATGTATTAGGGCTGCACGATATATTGCATGCGATAGTCATGCGCATCTCGTCAGTAAAGACGGTTCTGTGATTAGTCGTAAATCTCCATCAGCTGTTTTCAAATGGAGCGGCATTTAATACACAGAGCTGTAGTTCACCGACAAGCTACGCAATTCGTGCTCAGAATCGCAGATGGATCGCATGCGATAGTGAACGTGAGATTGCATAGCTTGTCAGCAATCTATGGCTCTGTGTATTAAATGCCGCTCCATTTGAAAACAGCTGATGGAGATTTACGACTAATCACAGAACCGGCTTTACTGACGAGATGCGCATGACTATTACATGCAATATATCGTGCAGCCCTACCATGTATGTTCCATTTTTTTTTTCAATTTGTAAAGTTTATTCAAAATGTCATAACTTGTTCTTCCTGTGAAATGACAGACTTATGTCAGATTTCTCTAATCATTTGTGACCCTGGACCACAAAACCAGTCTTAATAGATTTATACATCATAATCTTTCCATTGATGTGTGGTTTGTTATGAAAGGACAATATTTGGCTGAGATACAATTATTTGCATATCTGAAATCTGAGGGTGCAAAAAAACAAAATATTGAGAAAAACACCTTTAAAGTTGTCCAAATTAAGTTCTTAGCAATGCATATTACTAATCAAAAATTAAGTTTTGATATATTTACGGTAGGAAATTTACAAAATATCTTCATGGAACATGATCTTTACTTAATATCCTAATGATTTTTGGCATAAAACTAAAATTGATAATTTTGACCCATACAATGTATTTTTGGCTATTGCTACAAATATACCCGTGCAACATAAGACTGGCTTTGTGGTCCAGGGTCACATTTAGTCAGTTTAAGTCTTTCGCTTTCTTAAAATCAACTGCAAGCTCGCATTCAGATCTGCCATCCAATCAACAACCGATGGATAAAACCAAGTCCCTTCCCTATATTTTTTTTTCTTATTCGATAATCTGTTTCATGTACTTTAAGCTAAATACTTGCATTGGTTTACATAGGCTTTGAAATCAATTTTATTCTGTGTGGGAGTTGGTGCTCAGCAGGAAAGATCAGAAAATTATACTTATTAAGCTGAATTATATTTTACAAAGAAAAGTTCTAACTAAATTTGCTTTCTCTTTATACCTCTATAGTGTCTAGGCCGGTAAGCGGGGTCTGTGTGCAGGAGATTTGCCTTCTGCGGTGCAGCCCTGCTCCATACCGTGCCCACAGCTGTGCCTGCTCTCATCCTGGTCCTCCTGGGGGGCCTGTCTCCACGACAACTGCATGGAAACACATGGACGAAAAGGTGGGCCAACATGGGAATGAAATGTCATCAATGGAGAAAAAAACATTCTGCCCCTTTAATTAATGGAAGCTATAAATTCCACTTTAAATGTGCGTTTAAAATTGATGATTGGTACACCTCTCCACTGAGCTGAACCCGGAGGTAACAGAGTATCTAAAACTGATAGCACTTCTGGTGAGAGGTGATAGCATCTGTCACTGAAGCGAGCTGCCAGAGTACTGCCCTATAATGAGAGAGTTTAGCAGAGGGCAGACTGATGTCACATGAATCAGTCATACATAAGTGCACTTTCAGTCAGAAATGACTCATTCTGAGGAAGAATTGTGAGAATAATCCCAGCTTTAAAACAGTGATGCATTTTTATCATTCACCTGCTTTACTGAAACAACATTCTAGACTAGAGGTATGAATATCTAAATTATGAGGTTAAATGTGAAAATAATATGATATAATGTGATGCAATAATTTTATCAAGTGGCAGTAAAGACATTTGTAATGGTACAAGGCTTCTATTTCAAATAAATGCTATTCTTTTGAGCTTTCTATTTATCATATAATCCTGAAAAACAATTTATCTCAGTTTCCACAAAATATATTAAGCAGCACAACTGTTATCAACATTGATAAAAAAAAATCTTGAGCACCAAATCGACATATTAGAATGATTTCTGAAGAAACATGTGAGATTGAAGAATGACAGAATAAATGACAAATAAATGAATAAATTACATTTTAGAATAAATTGCATCAAAGTTATAAATTATAAATATATTGCACAGTGTGTGTGTGTAAAATAATCAAATATGGTATTTTTAAAATATATTGCATCAGAAAGTTATAAATTATAAATATATTTAACTGTGTGTGTGTGTGTGTAAGTGTGTTTTGAATAATAATTTCATAATGATGGTGATTGCATAAAATAAAAATCAATAATTTTGACCCATACATGTGTACAAAATGTAAAAAGAATTTGATGAGTTCATTCTGAAATCTCTTACTTTGGATATCACACTTACAGATATTTTGACAAATCAGTTTGAGACATTAAGATTTCTTCTGAAACTCTTGAGACATATCACAGGTCATTTTTTCCTTTCAAGAAACCCATCTGAGAAGTAAACTGATTGCTGTCTAGAAGATGTTGTGATGTGTTGTCCCAGTGGGACTGTCTGATAGTTAGGGTGTCTAGATCCTCTTTTATTCATGGCTTAGACTGCACCTTGTTACACAAGAGTTTGTTTACTGTTTTCAAGCCCTTCACCTCACTGCTGTTTCAGAGGATCGTCTGATCTTTGATATTAGATGAACAATACAGAACTCCAGAGCCTAGAGCTTTCATAAATAGAAAAATGAACTTCTTTCCTACACATACAAACAGATTTCATCACAGGAGCCTCGTGGATTTGTTTTTTAGTTGTTTTATTAACATTTCTAATGCATTACAAATCTACAATTGCCCACAGTCATTTTTTTATCCTCTTTGTGTCATCTTGGGTGAATGTAAGCATGTGTGGAGGAATGAATTGAACACCAGCTTGGTAATGATTGTAAGTGGCAAATTCTATCCAGCATTAATGTGAGTAGGGAGCATTGAAGTGGGACTGATAAGGTTCTGTAGTATTGGAAATGAAACGCTGCCTGCAGCCCACCAGTCTTTCCCATGAATAAATCCGATAGCTCCCGTGAACCTTTCAATTATTAATATCCGCAGGGATGTGTCTCCACCAAATTGTTTTTCACAGTTTTGAGGAGGGCATTGGCCATCCAGGTATTCCTTTTGGTCCAGAAACAGGGCTGTTGTTGTGTGAACTGTGTCTGCGTGCATGTTCTCCATGGAGTATGTCCTCCACTGTGCTGCTCAGGTGTAGTTTCAGAATGATGTGTAGTTGTAATTTGTTCTTTTATTGTCCTGGGGTTGAGCTGTTGTCATCTACAGAAGAGGAATGCTGCTTTTGGCGCTCAGAGGTGCAGGAAGTTGTTTGTTACACCTTCAGTCTGTCATGCTGTGTCTTCAATGAACAAAACATGCATTTTAGTGCAAGGGCTGAAGTATACAGTATATTTAAATATTGATGTATATTTTGTGTGTGTGCGTGCGTGTGTATATAAAATTGAATATTTAGTATTTTTATAATGGAATTTATATATATATATATATAATTTTTTTTACAGGAAATATATTTTGAGGCATTTGTTCTCTCTCCAGTATATGGCACCCTTCTGAGATGACAGTAAAAGTTATAAGTGTCTGTATAACAAATATGAAGGCTTTATGGATGATGGATAGCATTTTGAACAAATTAATTTCATTAGCGCAATACGTCCCTGTAAAAATACAACCAATTCCCCCAAAAGTGGGGAAGGTTATAACAATAGTACTCTTTATACATGATATGGTAACACTTTATTTTAGGGTCTCTTAACTAGTTGCATATTAGCATGCATATTACTAGAATATTAGCCATTTGTTAGTAGTTATTAAGCACATATTAATGCCTTATTCTACACGACCTTATTCCACATCCTTAATCCTACCCAATACCTAAACTTAACAACTACCTTACTAACTATTAATAAGCAGCAAATTAGGAATTTATTGAGGGAAAAGTCGTAGTTAATAGTGAATAAGTGTTCCCTATTCTAAAGTGTTACCCATGACATTAATTTATACAATTTTGAGAGAAATAGCACATTTTTAATATGCTTTAATTTGTAACAGACACATATGGGAATATTATATCAATGTTTAAAATGCATATCTTTAAAAAAAAAAAATTGGAACCAAAATATGTTACAACACTCTGCTACAGGACTGTTTCTGTTGGCCTATTATTTGTGGAAACAAATGTTAGTGGTTTATAAAAGTTATAAAACAGATTCATGTTCACTGACCCCAGAGAGAAGTGGGCATGTTTTTGCAGAAAATGTGATTGTTGTGAATATGTTTGTCACAAGAGTTTTATGGGTTTTATGGAATCATCTTTTTATGAATTCTGAAACAGAACAAATGTATACAGAATATACATCTGTTCTTAGATATAGGGTATTATTCATGTCTTCTCAATTATTTTGTGATAAGTGAAGCAAACTGGTAATACCCCAAGTTTTGAATTATATACTGTATGTGATACATTCAGATGTCTCATCACACAATACACTCATGTCTTATAGAGTTTACCGTTTTTTGTGTCAAAGCAATGTTGAGAGCTGCAGGGAGAAGGCTTGGCTGACTCTATGATTTCCCCAGGACTGCCGAGTCAAGCCCCCTGCAGGGGTGTGAGATCAACCGAATCTCTCTACTGCATGCACATAGTCAAGGAGCAAAGATATGAGGAGTTAGTATCTACTCATCACAGACCGTAAACAGGATCAGATGGTATCCAGACAGCTAGCATCCCATCCTCATGTTAGTCATCAGATCATCTTGTTTGAGAAATTATGCTTGGAGTAATGCCTGATTCATCTTTTTTCCAGCTTATTCACTGTACTGTAATGCATATTGATGTCGGCCAGAGCTGGCTTTGAAAACGTATGCCGATTTATGAAATATTAATTAATGCTGGCCTAAGATTTCTTTTTTTTTTCCCCTTGAAAGACTTGAATTAAAAGGCGATGATGATCTTTCTAGCAGCACAATGCATGTTTTGTTTTATTTTTTTTACAAGAACAATGTTTTGCCTTCATGTTTAACCAGTACTTTTAAGTGTTAAATGTTCATATTCCAGTGCTATTTCATATATGACTGGCGTCTCAGTTTGCACTCATAGCTTTAGAAATGAGTAAATGAAAAGAGTGTATTCAGGCAAATTACAGCAGAGCAGGAGTATGAATTTATTCTGCTAACAAAAGCTGTGACAGAAAGCCTTTTCAAATGAGTTTCTATTACAGGCTTATTTAGCCACCGCTAGAATTTTAGTTCAGAACTCACTGGCCAGAACTGGCACTCATTTTCCCTCACAATACCCCTAATCCACCTGACTCTCGCTCTGCTCACAGGCTACAGGCAGAGGAGAAGAGAGGTGCTGGAGGAAGGATCAGGGACAGAAAGCTGTGCCCATCTCCTGGAGTCAATGCCCTGCGAGGATCCAGTGTGCTTCCTGTGGCAGGTGCAGTCTGAGGGCGCTTGTGTGCCCTACGAAGGGAACTGTGGAAATGGAACCATGACTCAAATTGTGGCTTGCATCAACTCACAAGGTATGCAATCAAAATACTTGTATTTATTGGAACTGCATATGCATTCAAAACTCACATTTGAGCGATTGTGAACACGTTTGTTATGCAGGCCAAGTTGCACACCACGAGGGTAATACACTAGTTTAAGGGTGTTGAATAAAGCATAAGTAACAGTCATAGTGCTGTTTTAGACAGCAGCGCTAATAAATCGTCATATCAGAAGGATTCTCATATCCACCCGTAGCAAAATGATTGCATTATTTTTACAGAAGATAGTAATGCAAACATGTTTAGCTAGTGTCTGCGTATTCCATTAGAACTCTGGATGATTTGTATACCTATAAAGCATTCTATTATTGAGAGTGATCTAATAAAGAAAAGGCTTTTAAGAGCAGCCATACACATCGGTTCATGTCATGTCTGTCACACTGTTTCATCAGTGCATTACACTAGCTGATATGTGGCTATGCAGCTGTCTGAACGTGTTTCTCTCAGTAGCATGCTTTGGAGATCAGTTAGTCTGACCCATTTTAACCAAGCGTTGTAATTTATGAAAGATGCCATGAAGATGAATCCAGTAACGTGAACTTGATGAAGCCTTAGCGAGACCCTAATAGCCCATCTTTACAACCTGTGAAACTAATTGCAGCCTTTTTGCGTGTTTTATTATTGTGTCATAATAGATTATGGGTGGATATATTAAGGAGGCTGGGAAGAATCCAGTTAAGTTAACTAATTAATGTTCCTGAGGAGAATAGACGCACAGGTCTGAAAGGTGCAGGTAATTAGAACCAGATATTTTTCTCATAATTCTTAAAAACACATCAGATGTGTGATCTTAAGTTAACACCAGTGTCAAATACTATCAGATCTTCTCCACGCCTCAATTGATAAGCTAATTGATGCAATTTGACACAATCAGGTGTTTTGGGGGATGAGAAAGTGTCTTATTATTTTTTCGTTTGTGAATTCATTATTTCAGACTCAATGAATATAAAGGGCCTCGGTGTTATTATACAAATTTGGTTTGACCTCATTTACAGAAGAGCAGCTTTCTCATTTGAATACAATGCTGCTATGCGAAATTTAATTACCCAGTATTTATAGGTAAAACAAATTTGTGTTGCAAAGAAGCGAGTAATCATAGCTAATAGCATCAAAATGGCTCTCTTGATTTTGATAATTATGTTGATGAGAAGTCTGGTTAAATTAAGCGTGAAGTGTCTCCTTCGCTCTATTGTTTAACCTTTCAGCCCAAACCTCAGAAAGAGACTGACAGAGTAATGAAGGGTTTTTGGGCACGTGTTGTTTTCAGTGTAGCTTTCTTGACTTCCTTTTGCCAGAGTTAATTGGGCTCTGGAGGACTCGGCATTTCTTCTGCTTCTGCTTTATTTCTCAAGAATGAGCATATTGATGCATGGACATCGGGGTCTGTTCCACTCTGACCATGAGAAGGGGCATTTTTCTCTACACTGATGTTCAGACTGCTCCAGTTTACTGGCCAGTTAAAGCTCATTGCATAGTGATCTATATCCCTCTCTTCTGTATTCAAGGGCAGGACGGAGCTCTTTTTACAGTCTTTACAGGCAGCGCTCTTAAGAGACACCTGTCATGTGGTGCACAGCCTGATTGAAATCCAGCTACAGCCTTGAATGCCTTCGCACATCTCTAGAGTATGTACACTCTGGACTACTGGACTATCTGCATAAAGTCTGGTCAACACTGCAGATCATTTTGCCCAAGAACTGCCTGTTTAAACAGAAAGGCACCACCTGATTGACATGTCAAGTTCCCAACATTGGTTTGCTTTATTTATGTGATGTTTAGGGGGGTTATATATACTTCTTTTTAAAAAACTGAGAGCAAAATAGAATAAGCTGCTCGTGGATATCTTCATTTTTAAATATTTTAGTTTGTTCGTTGTAGTCATAGTCAGAATTGTATAGTTTAGTTACATATGTAGATCCTTTTGAGGGGGTTAATTAACTCGTTAAATCTGTGTTTGTTCCTTGTTCTGCTTTAGCTTGTGCAGCTCAAGGTGGTCAGTCTGTGACATTATTGACTATGATTGGAGATCCAACCTAGTCTCATGGCATTTATGTACCTGGGTGCACTTTTTAGCGAGACACGAAATACGTACCAATTACTGCACTTTCAAAAGAAACAAAGACACCTTTTACTCCTTTTCACACAAATTTACAGAGTTTTGATTAATAAAGCGTATTTTTCGCACAATTATTTTAAGAATATCATGTTACAACTTCAAAACAATATTAATATGCTGGGAGATTTGAAAACTGATGCTTTTGAATGTTAGCATCGCACATATCCAGCTTCATATCTATGGGTTTTCATAGACGGTAGGTTTGTTCGATAGCTCACGGAGTACGGAGACGTACTTAGGAGGTGAGGAGCTCCGGTTTGAATCCCGTGTAACCACGGTTCGACAAAACAGTTCAAATCTGCAGATAAGGAAGTTGAAATGGCACGGTTGCATCAACAAATAAATTTTTATACCAGTTATGCATTTGTTAACACTATCGGGTAGGTTTAGGGTTGGGTTTGGTGTAGGGCATATTTCCAACACGATAGAGCATTAACTTTTAGGGACAGACCCCTCTGAACCGCCGCAGTACGTACCTGAAGCAACATAATAAAAACACAGCAATACGGACTTATATCAACATAATAAAAACGTGCCAGGGTTCACGGATTTAACCTGTGTTTTAGCGCCACTCAGTGGACATTTCTCTTTGAAACTGCGGCAAAACGGTAAAATGTAAAACGGTGTCGCACAGAAAGTGCACAGAGGTACATATTTTTATGAGACCAGGTTGGGAGATCATACATATTACAGATTTGTCTTCAAAAACATTTTTAATGCATTATATTTTACAATGTTTTTTTTCAATGTTTAATTATCGTATTTTTTGTATTCTTGGTATCATTGACAAAATCAAAAACCCTTTGCTAACAAACTTTTTTGGCAGTAATTCCATTGATTAGATTAACACTGACTTGCTGTGAAGTGTCTCAAACTAAATTCCTCAAAGTTTTGAAGATTCAAAGCAAGGAATGTGAAAGTTGTACAAATCATGCAACTTTTTGTGCAGCATGTAGTAGCATGGGAATATGTTTCTAATGAAACAAATAAAAACCTATCCACACTGAATAGAAGTGGACTGCTATATCAGCTGGTGTTTTAGCATTTTTTAATTATTAGTAAGTTTTTCTGTCTGTACAATAAGTGTCAGAAGCAGGACTTTTAAAATTATAGCACTGGGACCTTTATTTTGATAGCACTGAGCATATGTGTGCATCTTTGTTTAACAGTTCTGCATAATAAACTACATACAGTATAAGTTTTTTTCCTTTCCCAAGTAAATTTTATTTGATAGATAAACAGACAGACAGATAGACGGACGGACAGATAGACAGACAGACAGATGGATAGACAGACAGACGGATAGACAGATAGACGGACAGACGGGCGGACGGACAGACAGATGGATAGACAGATATAGACAGATAGACGGACGGACAGACAGACAGACAGACAGATGGATAGACAGATAGACGGACGGACAGACAGACAGACAGACAGATGGATAGACAGATAGATAGACAGACAGACAGACAGACAGATGGATAGACAGATAGATGGACGGACAGACAGACAGACAGACAGATGGATAGACAGATAGACGGACGGACGGACGGACGGACGGACGGACGGACGGACAGACAGATGGATAGATAGATGGACGGACGGACGGACAGACAGACAGACGGATAGACAGATAGACGGATAGAAGGGATGGATGGACGGACGGACAGACAGACAGACGGATAGACAGATAGACGGATAGAAGGGATGGACGGACGGACAGACGGACAGACAGATGGATAGACAGACAGACGGATAGACAGATAGACGGATAGAGGGACGGATGGACAGACAAGATAGATAGACAGACAGACGGATAGACAGATGGATAGACAGATAGACGGACGGACGGACGGACAGACAGACAGACGGATAGACAGATAGACGGACGGACAGACAGACAGACAGATGGATAGACAGATAGACAGATGGACAGACAGATAGACAGACAGACGGATAGACAGATAGACGATGACAGACGGATAGACAGATAGACGGATGATAGACAGACAGACAGACAGATAGACGGATGGACGGACGGACGGACTGACGACAGAGATAGACAGGATAGACAGATAGACGGATAGAAGGGATGGACGGACGGACAGACGGACAGACAGATGGATAGACAGACAGATGGATAGACAGATAGACGGATAGAGGGACGGATGGACAGACAGACAGACAAGATAGATAGACAGACAGATGGATAGACGGATGGACGGATGGACAGAAGAGAGACAGACAGATAGATAGAGAGATAGATGGACAGACGGATGGATAGATAGATTGATATTGACATATAGATTTGATAGAAAGATTTTGAGCAGTTTATGTGCAAGCTTCTACTGAAAATTGTGTTCACCAACATGGGGTTTTCAATTTGACGAATGAACAGCTTGAATTGTCCAGGATCCATCTCTTAGATGCACAGCAGCATGGAATGACTCCAGGGAACAAAGTAAAGAAGACAGCACTTTTATAATGGCTACTGCGAAGCATTCTATCAAAGTCAAAGAATCTCTTGTTTCAGTGGAATTAAATAATGTTTCTGATCCTGGTGCTGCAGTAACCTCCCTGTGTGAACTTCTCCATATGTCCAGACCTTTAGTTCTCCAGCAGCTAACCCACGCTGTGGGCAGTCTAATAAGGGCTCTTGTCAGTGAGGATCTCTGAACATCAGCTCCAGGTGTTTCTGCTTGCCAGTTTCTCTTAAGTGTTCAACTCCGTCGGGCAAACGAGGAGTGGCAGTTTCCATCTCTGGACTCTGTAGCAATTCCACATTTCCTTAAAGGAATTCAAATAGACTAGCGAAGTCCTCCGAGAAACAGAATTTGTTCATTATTTTCACAGCACTTCAGGTTCAGTGTGCAGCGCCCGTGTTCATTTACTCTGATGACAGAAGCTCTATTACACCAGGATGTGAAGTGAAAAAAGTCATAAATAAAGCAATTCCTCCGGCAGCTGCGAATGTTTTACCGCATCCTATTAGAAATGCTTTTATTTATTTTTCACTTTCCTTAACATTTTCATACCTCCAGCTCTGCAGTGCTGACAGCACGATGGAGTCTGTGTCAGTTAGCGGCAGTGTGATGCCACATCTGAAGTTCTGCAGCATTAGAGCTCGTGTGTCAGTCGACGCGCTTCAGCCGAGGTCTATCTCTAAAGCCACATATTGAGGAAGTCAGTCATTTAACTTTGTGTCAGCAGCACGTTACTCAAATTCATTGAATCCTGTGGTAGCGCTTGTAATTTTATGCTGGTTTATGACCTCAGCGTTGTAGTTCTCCAGCACTGCCAGAAATTCACAGACCACACGAGAGTGTTGATATAATATCAGGACCAAGGTCACCTTCTTTCTGTTTTTTTTCTCCTTTTCCCCTTAAATTTACAGCAGGCTAAAATCGTTGTGACCTCTAGCTAATCAACAGCAGAATCTCAGTGTAATTATAGCTAACGTCAAACCCGACTCAGCTTTAATCGATACATATAGGGATAGATCGGCGACTGGGATAGATGTGAGAAAATCAATTACAAAATACATGCACAACATGTTGCTATTATCTCAGTTTTGTATTTACTGTATGTTGCTTTCTATCTGAGGTCTTAGTATTAATGAAATCTTTAATCTTTTCACATGTTTGCTGATATCTGGACTGTGCAGAGCAATCCCCATCCAATATTACATTTCAAATGTACATAAGTTATTACTAGTGCTGTCAAAGTTCATATATTAATGCATGCAGTTTATCAAATGTTTAATTTATTATTTATTTTTATGTGACCCTGGACCACAAAACCAGTCTTAAGTCGCTGGGGCATATTTGTAGCAATAGCCAAAAATACATTGTATGGGTCAAAATTATAGATTTTTCTTTTATGCCAAAAATCATTAGGATATTAAGTAAAGATCATGTACCATGAAGATATTTTGTGAATTTCCTACCGTAAATATATCAAAACTTAATTAAATAGTAATATGCATTGCTAAGAACTTCATTTGAACAACTTTAAAGATGATTTTCTCAATATTTAGATTTTTTTGCACCCTCAGATTCCAGATATTCAAATAGTTGTATCTCAGCCAAATATTGTCCTATCATAACAAACCATACATCAATGGAAAGATTATTTATTCAGCTTTCAGATGATGTATAAATCTCAATTTCGAAAAATGGACCCTTATGACTGGTTTTGTGGTCCAGGGTCACATATATATTTTACATTGTATAATGTTTACACTATAAATGAACGGTGAGTTCAATTTATACGATGGTTAGTTAAATTATAAGTTAATTTTTAAATCAAACCAAGATGTGCCGTTTAACAAAAGTTGCATGCCAGTTTGTATGACGAAAAAAGTCAAAAAGTGAAATATCACCCATAAAGTGTGAGGAAGGTTATTTTATTATTAAAGTATCATATATGTGCATTTCTGTATTGGGTTGTAATGCTGCATGAGAAATGTTATTTGTTTGTTGTGCAAGTTAGGTTTTCCTTGTCAGGTTTTATCCAGTGTCTGTCACGGTGCACACACGAGGGAGGAACAGGAACACGCAGACGAGGACATAAACTCAAATAATAGTCTTTAATGAGACATCAAGGTAGGACAAGGCAGGACTCAGAGACAGGATACACCGGGGAAGTAACGAGTAGACCAGACGAAATTAAACTCAAAAGACAGGACTAATATACACAGGGTAATTAACACATAACGAGACAAACACAGCTGGAACATACTTAACTCATAATGACATTTACATTTACATTTATGCATTTAGCAGACGCTTTTATCCAAAGCGACTTACATTAAATTCAGGCTATACATGTTTTATCACTATGTGTGTTCCCTGGGAATCGAACCCACAACCTTTTGCACTGCTAACGCAATGCTCTACCACTGAGCCACAGGAACATCGTCAGTCATGACGATGACATGAAGCAAGGACAGGAAACAAACCATATATGGACACAAGAAGCGGGAACACATGACACACACAACAGAACCCTGACAGTGTCATTATGTTAAATCCTACTGTTCACAAATTTGGGATTGGTAAGACTTTTGAAAAGCCCCTTATGCTCGGCCTCCTGAGCTCCCTGCACCGCCATGGCTTCCAGAGCTCCCAGCTCCATCATGGTCCCTGTCTGTCTGTTCCACTCTGGAGGTCTAGTAAACAGTAATGTTGTAAAGTGTTACTATAATTTAAAATAAGTGCTTTCTATTTACATATAATATAATGCCATATATTCCTGTGGTGGTAAAGCTGAATTTTCAGCATCATTACTCCAGTCTTCAGTGTCACATGATCTTCAGAAATCATTCTAATATGCTGATTTGCTGCTCAAGAAACATTTCTTATTATCCGTGTTTAAAACTGCTTAATGAAGTGTGGAAATCATGAGACATTTTTCAGGATTCTTTGATGAATGAAAGTTCAAAAGAACAGCATTTATTTGAAACTGAAATCTTGTTTTAACACTATAAATGTCTCTTTTGATTAATTTAATGCATCCTTGCTGAGTGGATTCAAAAATAATGTTACGGACCTCAAATCGAATATTTAATATGTCATTTAAATATTGATGTATAACAATTACCGTACATATTTCAATTGACAACACACATACTACAGCACAAATGCACCATCATACTGTGTTTTTATTGTCTATCTGGCCCATCACACATGCTTTAGTCGTTTCTGCTGTTTAAATGCTAATAACCTTTGCCAGGTAGTCACGTGGGGTGACAGGATGATGCTGATCAATGAGAACTGTAATCTATGCAGCAGATTAGAGGTTTGCTGCTGTGTGGTCTGTCCCAATAAAGCCATTTATCTCCTCTGAGCGTGGTGTAATCAGGGGTGTGTTTGATGGATCTCACAACATCTTGCCCCTCTCTGCTCAGAGCTGGAGAAAAACACGTGGCACTTCATGGATGAGCGCTGAGCTTTGTGCTTCTTTCAGAGAAGACCAGTTTAGACACAGGCTAGTTTTGTGCTGGTCTCAAACTGCTGAAGCTGTTTGCCTTTCTGGTAAAACTGGTGAATAAGGCCCTATTTGGACAGAGTTAGTTTTACATGGGAAGGTGGTGTACTAATTATTAGAGCTTCTCTCTGATTTTAATCTTTGTCTGTAATTACAGACTGCACTTTTCTGTGCTGGTAATTATAGCTTTTTTACCTTCTGTAAAAAAATCTGAAAAAGGAACCAAAAATAATAGCAGTTGTAAGGATATGCTAATAAAAGCCTTTAAATTTGCTCTCAGCAGCCCATGTCCAGCATTTAAGTGTATTAAGTAGACATTTGTCAGTGAAAGACACATTCATGACTTTTTCTGAGAGATAACGCTTGCTGTTCCGGACTTAAGAATGCAAAGCATACAGGGTTTTTTGTCCTGAGTTTCTATTGAAAAGATGGTCGACTGTACAGCCTTGACACTTGCAAGAGGAAAAGAGGGAAATTCACTTCATATTGTTCTTTAATGTACAGGACCCATGTAGAGACAGAAGAAAGGATTCTGATTTCTTTTGCTTTGAAAAATGAGAAAAATAGCCTACGTAAGTATGTCATTGAGTGATTATGTGATTTGTGAGCAGAATGATGGTGAAAGTTCAAGTGGTAATGTTTATGTGTGTGTGTGTGTGTGTGTGTGTGTGTGTGTGTTTGTTCAGACCTGCCTCGGTTTTGAACACATTTTCCAGAACAGTTAAAGCAACAAAGACTAAACACATACAGTCTGTTGATTTTTTGCTTGAAATTCAAGACAGTTCCTCCAAATAACCATAGAAAATGTATTTATTTTTTCTATTCTATTCAGCAAGGATGCATTAAAAATATCAGAAATGACAGTTAAGACATTTATAATGTTTAGAATGTTTTTTGTTTCAAATAAATGCAGACAAAATTATATAAACTCTCAATTGTGAGTTATAAAGTCAGAAATGCAAGATATAAACTGGAAATTCTGACTTTTTCTCAGAATTGCGTGATATAAACTTGTAATTGTGAATTATAAACTCATAATTGCGAGAAATGAAGTGATAATTACCTTTTTTTTTTTTTTTTTATTCAGTGGCAGAAACGGGCTTCCATACACAAAGAATCCCCAAAAAAGTGCATAACGTTTTACACAGATATATTAAGCAGCACAAATGTTTTTGATAAGAAATTGATGAAACACTGATGATAAGAAATGTTTCTTGAGCAGCAAATCAACATATTAGAATGATATAAGTACCTGAAGTACATATAAGTATAAATGATATAGCCTTACGTTTTGTTTATTTTTCCCTTTTTATTCTAAATATTCCCAAACGTGTCGTGTTAACTATAACATGAGATATCTCGATTCTCAAATATGTGTAAGTAGATGCATTTTGCACCTTTATACTGTAGATTATGTTAGTTGATCTATAATGGGCGATGGGCAAAGTAGCCTAATAGTGTAATCTATTAACTACGCATAAAACCCATCTTTTTACTTAAGTACCAGATATGGGTGCCATGCCATAAAATATTTTTAATACGACTGACTTTGTATTTAATGTGAATTTAATAGAAACATTGTAATTTACAAATTATAACTCTTTCATTGTACAGAAAGCAAAGAACATTTACATTATCAAAGGACATTTTAAGCACTCTCAAAAACTCATTATAATCACTGAAGCTGTTTACACTGTGAAATGGATATCCTACTTACATCGTATGTACATCTGCACGTTGTTTTTTCTGATGAGAGATTTCATGAGAGAGCAGAATTCATTCAGCGAGCGAGTGAACAAAACGGTGTTTCAGCGATGACTCATCTGAATGCCTCTGATTGGTCATAAGCTCAATAGAATGGTGTGTGATTGGTTACAATGTGCAGCGCTGTAAAACACATCTGTCTCTGGCTCAGCACCAGCCAGCGAACACAGATTTGAATTTAGCAGATGATGCTGTGCCGCACTGCACATTCTGATCACGCCGGTGTGATTGTATGAAATATAAAAAAATATTATTCGGCTATTTTTGTCTTTTGGAAGCTGCATTCAAAATCCACTTGGCTCAAAAATTTGAGGGGGCACGTGCCCCAATATTTACAATATTGCTGTGTTTTGATCAAATAAATGCGGCCTTTGTGAGCATAAGAGACTCATTTTAAAAACATTACATAAATCTTACCGACCCCAAACTTTTGAACGTGTATATGCTTGAATATTTCCTCAAAGAAAAAAAAAAGGAAAAGCTGTCACTGGGCCAGTACCAAAAAGGTGCAAATTTTCAAAAGGTACACATTGGTACCTTATTTACTGTACCCCTGAAGGGTGCATATAAGCACATTTACATTTAGTCATTTAGCAGATGCTTTTAGCCAAAGCGACTTACAAATGAGGACAATGGAAGCAATCAAAATCAACAAAAGAGCAATGATATGCAAGTGCTATAACAAGTGTCAGTTAGCTTAACACAGTACACGCAGCAAGGTTTTTTTATTATATAATAAATAAAAAGAAAACAGATAGAATAGAAAAAGAATAGAGCAAGCTAGTATTAGAGGCCTTGTGTTAGAGTACCTTGAAGATAAAAATTAGCACCTAAAGTTAGTACATTAATGTAGCATTAATACCTTAACGGTACATATCTGTTCCTTTCAAAAAAGTGACATCGCACTGGTTAGCATTTAGCTAACCAGTGTTAGCTAAATGCATTTTCCCATAACTTGCATATGTGTGGCTGCAGTATACAAATGCTCCTGGGTGCCATCCTGGGCGATTTTTATAGACATGGCTTATACAAACATCCAGAGTAAATTGCTTTATAGACATTTTCTAAATCAAATCCCATTCAAGGTTTGAGGAAGTCTTGCAAGTTAAAACACTTGATTGGAGACACCTTCATTCAAAACACCACATAACAGCTCTGTTTGACCCTTGCAGGATCAGTAAGAGTCATCTGCATCACAGATGTCGACATGTGCACACAGTTTTGATTTGTACAGCTTCTTGGCTGTCACTTAGTAAGTGATGTGTTGTGCGGCTCTAAATTATGAGTGTTGCGAGTTAGCTGACATGATTGAGTGCATCGATGCAATTTCACTGCATGTGACCAAAAAACACTGTATCACACTGATGGTTTCTGTGCTCTGACCTTAATTCCATCCCAAAATTGAACGTTCAAGCTTTCAAATAAAGGTTAAACTTAACATTTCAACTCTGAAAGGGCAATGATAACACTGGGCAGTCTAGAGGAGCAAATCAGAGGGGAAACACAATGGCACTTGGACTCACATGCTATTGTGATATTATTATATTTTTGAGAGCAAGTTTCCAGCGATAAACACCCATATATTAATAATTCAGGAGGGTCCTGGAGCTGAGATCCATTTACAGTTTCTCCACACATGGCAGGTGCTTTCTGCTTTTCAGGCATTCCTCACTCAGCCTGTTCTAATGCAGGGTAGATGCACACCACACATTTCTCCACTTAACTTTTTATGATACGAGTATGACTGGCAGCTGTGTTTGGGTGGTTGAGCAGAGGAAATTATGGCTGCTCTCTGCTGAATCTGTCTATACAGAAGAGTGCCTGTTCCGTGACTAGTTATTCACTTTCCTTCATTGTTATGTTAGATGATAATGAGGTTTAGAGCTTCAGCTCTATAGTTAATGGCTCTTATAGTTTAGTGCATCTGTATGAAGAATGCATGAGGTAAACCAACAAGAGCTACCTTGTGGACTTATGAAAAGCAATTTATTTAACACAAGGCATCATTCTGAGATTGCAACATTTCATTGAACCATTTTCAGTAAAAAAATATCTAAATATAAGTTTACAGGGAAACAAAATTTTAAATCATAAGTGAAGAAACATGAATGCATTTATGGTAACACTTTAGTGTAGGGACCAGTTCTCACTTTTAAATAGTTGCTTATTAGCATGCATATTACTAGAATAGTGGCTGTTTATTAGTGCTTACTGTATAAAGCACATCTTCTAACATATCCTACATCTTTAATAAACTAAACAGCTACCTTATTAACTATTAATAAGCAGTAATTAGGAGTTTTTTGAGGCAAAAGTCATAGTTAATACTTAGTGAATAGTGAGAACTAGACCTATCGGTAACACTTTATTTTAGGGTTTCTTAACTAGTTGCTTATTAGCATGCATATTACTTGAATATTAGCCATTTATTAGTACTAATTAAGCACATATTAATGCCTTATTCTACATGACCTTATTCTACATCTCTAATCCTACCCAATACCTAAACTTAACAACTACCGCACTAACTATTAATAAGCAGAAAATTAGGAGTTTACTGAGGGAAAGGTTGTAGCTAATAGTGAATAAGTGTTCCCTATTCTAAAGTGTTACCAATATCATATTTATATATAAATTATTTTTTAAACATACATACATACATACACACACACACATATATATATATACAGTATATATATATATATATATATATATATATATATATATATATATATGTCATTTTGTTTTAAGGATATTAGTTTTTTAGAAAATATGAAGAAAAAGATTGCATTTTTCTGGCTAATCATGAAACGGTTGTTAAACGGAATGCTTCTTTACATGCTTAGAGCCGTTGCTTATCATTATTCTTCCTAATTTGGTTTAGTTTTTTAATACGGTTTGATCAAGAAGCAGTTTTGGCAGTTTCATGGGTATGGCTCGAGCCCTCAGTGAAGCATGTGTGGGACACAGATGGGTTTTCATCAGGGCCTTTATTATGTTAGAACGAGGCCGACAGCCGCCCAACTGTTCCAGTGTTGTTTCACGTCGTGGACCTCAGACAGCCTTTAGGCAGTACAAGAGCTGCTCAACACTAATGTAGAGTGTTGTCAAGTCTTACATTTCTTTCAGGAAATTCATGTTGCTGTCTCCAAGCGTTTGAAGAAGCCTTTAAGAAATGAACCTTCACCACAGAGCTTTGTGCTTAAAATAGTTGAACGACTTAACCTTACCTTAAAGGAGTCTTAAGGCAGAATTATGATTGGAAAGATTATAAGTGTCTTTAAATCCATATGAGACGGCTACTGGATAACTCTGCTGTTTGAAATGGATCAGAGGAGAGGGCTGGAACTCGTGGGCTATCGGTTTTCTCTCGGACTGTGTGATCAGTCAAAGTGCCAGTTATCAGTGTGTCTGATCAATGCAGGTGACACTAATCTGGTAAATGACCTTCTACCTGCGTGTCAGGGCTGTCAATATCTGGACAGAGGTGAACTAATTCTGATCAATTCTCAAAATCATCTCTTACTGACAGGTGGAGTCTTCTGGCTTTAAACCCTAAAGCTCTTAATGCTCAAAGAACTGATAGATTGAGATAATAATAATAATTAATTCATTACATTTATATAGCGCTTTTCTGCTTTTTTCTAAGCACTCAAAGCGCTCTACATTGTGAGGGGGGGGGGTGTCTCCTCGTCCACCACCAGTGTGCAGCATCCACCTGGATGATGCGACGGCAGCCATAGTGCGCCAGACCGCTCACCACACACCAGCTTATTGGTGGAGAGGAGACAGAGTGATGAAGCCAATCAGTGTATGGGGATGATTAGGAGGCCATTGGGGCAATTTGGCCAGGATGCCGAGGTCACACCTCTACTCTTTTCGAAAGACATCATGGGATTTTTAATGACCACAGAGAGTCAGGACCTCGGTTTAACGTCTCATCCGAAGGACGAAGATGAATTATCATTTGTACAAGAAGCAAAGAACAATTTACAAAATACTCACTTTTTTCATATATTAAGTGCATTTACTACTTATCATCATTAGGACTCAAATACAGATATTTTGAGAATATTTTATCAGTATGTTTTTTTAAAGCTGTTAAAAACAAATCTGTTCCTCATTTAATCTTCATAGGAGTTTTAAATGAAATAAAATGTGGCATGTTTACTTCCAACAGTCAGTGAGAGAGTGTAAAACAAATCTATTGTATATGTATTATGTATGTGTTTTGTAGAAAATTACAAAAAATATAAAATATATATAATATATGAAAAAAATAGTGTTAATAGAAAAGGTATGAAAATGTATGAATATATACAGTGAAGATCAAAATTGCAGAACAATTTATAAACACTTAATTTTTTTCTAAAGTGTTAATTGCTCAATAGTTGAAGGAACATTAGCTGTGGGTATATCACTGTTCTACTAGTATGTTTTACACCTTTATTTATGTATAAAAGCTTTATTTCTGTCACTCACTCGCTCTGAACAATAAGGTTTCAAAAGGATTGCAGCAATGCTATAGAACAAACATTTTTGGTTCCCAAAAGAACCTTTCAGTGAACAGTTCCTACACGAATTTAGTGTGAAGAACATTTAATCAATCTAAAGAACCTTTTTCCACCATAAAAAAACACTTTTGTGGAATGGAAAGGTTCTACCAGAAAGACTCAGAGGGAACCCAGCAGGCACAAAACTGGCACACAACATCATAAGACATTGATATTTGGTTAAATTTTGGTTGCGACGTCGGGTGACCAAAATCCAATGTAAATCCAACGTCTAATGTCAATGTTAAATTGATGTCCAATACCGACGTCAGCTGACGTTGAGATTTAGTTGTTTTTAGGTTGTGTAACCAAAATACAACGTTAAGTCAACGTCAAATTGACATCAAATATTGACGTCAACCCGATTTTCATTTTCAACCAAAATGCAACGTCTGTCTGACGTCATGTCCAACGTCAACCTGACGTTACATAGACGTCTGGTGCCTGCTGGGAAGGTGAATATCTATATGGTATTTATTCCATAAGGAATGCACATATGGTAACAAGCTACATTTCTTCAAATCTAGTTCTATGGAAAAGTTATTGTTTTTAGTTATGAATGAATGGTGTGGCATTAGAGTCTTCCTGGTAGAACCTTCTCTGATGCTTTCATTTCTGTGGATGTTAAAGGTTCTTCATTAAACTCTATATAAAGAAGCTTTATTTTTAAGAGTGCTGTTCTGGTGTCATCTTGGTCCATTTTTCTTCCACACTTGGTTAACTGCAGTGGGTGTCTTTGTTGTCAAGGATTTTCCAGAGAATTTCTATCAGGTTTACATCAGGATTCTGGGATGGCCATTTCATTATTTCAATGTTCTTAGCTTCAAGGACATGCTTTACCCATTTTGCAGTGTGATGGGGTCAGTGTCTTGCATGAAAATTGTTTGCTGTTTTGGAGATGCTCACAGGGAAGGGACCACGTGTTGCTGGAGGAGATTCTGATAAACATTCACATTCACTCTGCAGTGTAGCTCTATAAGAAGCACATATCCTGCTGCAGAAATCATCTCTCAAACATGACACTTCTTCCTCCAGCATTTACTGACTTCCTCGCTTTCCCCATCGGGCCCAAATAAATTAAACTTGCTCTCATCACTTATGAAGTTTGACCAGTTCTTCTCTGTCCACACAGCATGCTCCTCAGTTAAGGTTAGGCTCGGTCACTGCAGAGTGTGCTTTCAGTCTGAATTCTGTTAAACAGCAAGACACTGAATGTCGAGACAGATCCTTACGCTGTTCAGCACTGACATGGCAAGCAATTGGAAAGTCATCCTAACAGAAATACTGCCGGTTGAATAAGGTTTGTCAGATAATTAAGGAAATAGTCAAACTTTATTTTAAGCTCCAATTCCCGCTATTAACACACCATTAACTTCAACTTTTTCCTCAATAAACTCCTAATTTGCTTCTTATTAATAGTTAGTAAGGTAGTTGTAGTTATTGGGTAGGATTAAGGATGTAGAATAAGGCCATGTAGAATACATTCCTTATAATAAACAGCAAATGTAATAATAGGTATGCTAATAAGCAACTAGTTAATAGTGAGAATCGTCCCCTGTACTAAAGTGTTGCCAAGGAAATTAGCACCAGGTGCCAGATTAACACCAATAACTGGGAGGTATTTAAAAGTGAAAGATGTATTTTTTTAATTGTCTTTAATTTTTTTTTATACTGTGCAGAATATATTTAATTTATAACATCTGCTTAAAACTGGTCTTCTACTCCTGTTAGGATAACTTTAAATAGGACTAAGCACTGACCTTTAAATTTAGGAAACTGTAGGTTGTTGTGTAATTTTGATCTCCACGCGCCATGGTGGCACAGCATAGATCATAAACCACAGTGTTCCTGTGGCTCAGTGGTAGAGCATTGCGTTAGCAGCGCAAAAGGTCGTGGGTTCAATTCCCAGGGAACATAACATACTGATAAAAATATATATACAGTATATGTATAGCCTGAATGCACTGTAAGTCGCTTTGGATAAAAGTGTCTGCTAAATGCATAAATGTAAACCCCACCCCCTCCATGTAAACGAATGAGTGTGAGCCAAATCAGATTACACTTCAAAAATATTTTGCCCAAAGATGATTTCTGTCATTTTAGGTAGGTTAGTTCTTATTACTCTGATTTATGTTCATTTAAGTGTTCATTGTTCTTATAAGTTTGATTAGATTTTTGATGGCATAAAAACGGGGTGTAGCGTCATGAATGTGCGCTCGTGATTGAGTCTGCGGGGGTTTGACCTCGCTATCACTATTGTGCAGACTCTATCTCCAAATGACGTAATGATAGCGGCCATTTCTGGGACATTTTGGCTTTGTTTTTCTACAGTGGAAATGTGTGTGTGTGTGTGTGTGTGTGTGTGCATGTTTTTGTGACATATGAGGACACAAATTTGTATAATGACATGGGTATGACATGGGTATTACACGGAGAAGGTGATTTATGAGGACATTTCCCCATGTCCCCATATTTCAAAAGGCTTATAAATCATACAGAATTAGTTTTTTGAGAAAGTAAAAATGCAGAAAGTTTCCTGTAAGGGGTAGGTTTAGGTGTAGGGTTGGTGTAGGGCGATAGCACATACAGTTTGTACAGTATAAAAACCATTACGCCTATGGAAGGTCCCCACAATTCACAAAAACAAACGTGTGTGTGTGTGTGTGTGTGTGTGTGTGTGTGTGCGCGCGTATGTGTGCATTTGTACATGGATGTACATATGTTTCACCTCAATATTTATTCATGAATTTTCTTCTTTGGCCCTCATCACATTCAAGTACTGAGAAAAACCGACATGTGTCACTTTTCATTCCAACCATAGGTTGTTGTTTGTATTTTAATGACAGCTGTCCTCTGTCTCCCTGACCTTTCTGCTGTGACTTTACTCAGAAGAAGGTTGTGTGAGGTGGCACGTTCCACCAATCTGATGTCTTCCAGGGTTATTTTTTGTTCCCATTCTCTAAAGGTCACAGTTGTGATATCTTCAGTCTGTTCTAGAGTGATGATCACATTTGACATATCTCTCCTGCATGTCTGAACATTGTTTTCTCTCTTTGTATTTGTTTACATCATTGATTTGCATTGCTCTCAGTCATGTACAGCATTCCTTTATGAGTATCATTAGTTGTTACTGGTATCAATATTAATATAATGTGACAGACTGGATTCAGAGTAAGGTCTGCCTCATATGGAGGTCTGACAGGTGTGTTTCCCGTTCTTCGTTCACGTTCATCTTCATGATTCTCTCTGGTATGCTGCACCGCATAAGCAGCCGCTGTTTGTACACACCTCTGTTGATAATGAGGATTCAGTGTTTACATGGACCTTTCAGCATTAATATTTATATTTTCTTGATGTGTCAATGAATACTAAGTGGTGTGAGTGGCTGAGCTGGAACAGAAAAGAAAATTGTTCATTTTAAACAGCGTAGTCAGATCTTGTCACTTAATTCTAAATTGCATTGAAACGTAATGCACTAAATCCCTCTGCAAATTAATTTAATCTCTAAAGGTAAGGCAATTTATTTGATATTAACATACTTTCTACTTACTGTGCAAAGACAACCATAAAATAACAAAACACTATGATGCTTTCAACTTTTCTGTTTATCTGAGCAATGCAACTTCAACTAGTCAATGTTTGTTTTTTAATTGTTTTCTTTTTCTTCTATGGCCTAACTTTTTACTCTTAGCAATTGTATTTATGCTTCAAAATTCATAAAGTTTGTGTTCATTTGTAAAGATTAAGAAGAACAAAACATGTTTCAAATATTTTTGTTGATCACAGAGCTATATATATATATATATATATATATATATGAATGACCCTGGACCACAAAACCAGTCATAAGGGTCAATTTTTGGAAATTGAGATTTATACATCATCTGAAAGTTGAATAAATAATCTTTCCATTGATGTATGGTTTGTTATTATAGAACAATATTTGGTTGAGATACAGCTATTTGAATATCTGGAATCTGAGGGAGCAAAAAAATCTAAATATTGAGAAAATCATCTTTAAAGTTGTCCAAATGAAGTTCTTAGCAATGCATATTACTAATCAAAAATGAAGTTTTAATATATTTACGGTAGAAAATTAAAAAAATATCTTCATGGAACATGATCTTTACTTAATGTCCTAATGATTTTTGGCATAAAAGAAAAATCGATAATTTTGACCCATACAATGTATGGGCTATTGCTACAAATATACCCCAGAGACTTAAGACTGCTTTTGTGCTCCAGGGTCATATATATATATATATATATATATAAATAAAAAATGTTGTTTATATAAGAATTGAACAAAAGAATGTTTGCGGTTGTACATCAGTAGTTTTATATCAGGAGCGGAGGTGCATTTGATTTTGTGATCTCATATGAATGGAGCGTGTGAGTAAAGCCTGTGCTTGAGGAAACATTTCTATATATTAGGATTCCTGACTAATTACAACCACAGCATAGACAGAGAACAAGTTCAGATCCCAGCGCTGACACTGCAACTCATCAGGCTTACACGCTGTAATGAAATGAAAACTCCTGCTCAACAATTCCTTTGTATTAGGCAAGTATTTTTTTTCCATTTTTAACAAAAGAAAGACTCTTATTAAGTGTTGGGGACAAAATTGGCCATGACAAAAAGTGGTGTCCTCACCTGAAATGTGTTTGTGTTTTAATCTGTTTTTTAAATTAAGGTACGTTTTTCATTCAGCGAGAATAGGTATGCAAATTATATTGTTAGTTTTTAAAACAACCCACACAGGCTGGCTCATTGGTCTGAAATTGTTATGCTGCTCTGATTGTTAAAGTTTCAATTAGTGAATGTCTAATCTAAGCTCAAATGAATTGTACTCATCTTCTATTGTGTGGACACCTTTAATCACGCCTCTGTTTGTGGTGACAATGGTGCACAACATTATACACTTTAAAAATTACAATTATATTTCAACCTCGATTTTTGTTAGAGTTTGAATGATTTCAAGTTTTTTAATTATTATTGTTACTTGAATCATATTTTTAGTAATTAATTTCAGCTCTCTCAGACTATAAAAAGAATAGCTATTACATCTAATTTACTATAATTCCCTGTGAGCTGTTAAATGAACGAGTTTGTCCTTGACTTTACCTGAAACATGAATGATGATTCAGTCTAACCTTCATCCACATAGAGGAGGTGTTGACTGAGAACGGGTCTCGTGTTACGCTCGTTATCACTCTCAGTAATGACATTAGTCTCAGCTCTTAATGCTGGATTAAATTAAAGGTAGTTTTCTTTCTTTTTTTCACAGTATTTTTGTGTCTGTGCTTGCAGGGAAATCAAGGGTTACTCTCTTGATCTCTCTCCCTCCTACTCTTTCATTTTTGTGTGGAGGGTTTTGTACTTTGTGAACAGTGTTGCATGAAATGGTACACAGATTAAGGGGTGCTCACAAGCAGCACTATTTGATTTATTTTTCTTTCTTCTCTCCTTTTAAATGCAAGCGAGCCAAAGAGATTTCAGCCAGGAAGATGTGGCCTTCCAGTGCTTTTTTTGCTCTCTGTGTGGGCTGTTAAGGTTAATTTCCCCAATCTGCATGCACATTTTCATCCAGCTCTCCTGGGGCAAAGTGTTCCTTTCAAACTTTCACAATTATTTCTGATATATTGTATTAGAGAGGGGAAGTGGATTGATTTAGGGAGGTGGGAAGCTGGAATTATTTCATGCCTGCGATCTGACCCATAAGTCAGTGCTGTTATTTGGAGCTCTGCTATTATTCTTTCTGCAATTTAACTTATTATAGTTAGGTGTTCAAATTGCCAAGCAGCTGTTATGGTATTACAGTTTGTGCATTATTCAGAAGAGGAGAATAACAGCTCTGTGCAGTTGGTTAAAATGAAAACATTCACTGCTTGGTTTTTATTTCTGACTCTTGAACTGTCATTTTTGCAGTATAATTCCTGTTATTTTCTTTCTCTGGAGCTTTTTGTGAATTTACTGTCGCTCATCACCATTTATTCTGCTGTGTGTGTTGGTGTTCAAACTTTTGCAGGATATATTATGTCTAACCTCATGGGAATGTGACATCTCTGTATAGCTGTTCAACACCATATACATATTTTGAATGTTGGTGTGATATGAATGAGCACGACTGCATTGGTCAGCCAGCTGTTGGACCAGCATGGACTATACAGTGGTCTATGATATGCACTAACAGCAGAATAATTGCACTTTACGCTTCATTAGACTTTTTCATAATGTGTAATTCTTCAATTAGGTGCAGCTATAACTGCTTTAAATATTGAAAAATGAAGCATCCTAAAACTGTATTTCATTTACCACATGTGCCTGAGTAACATTTTGAATTTGCTGTAGATAGAAAGATAGATAGATAGATAGACAGTGTGATAGATAGATAGATATATAGATAGACAGAGTGATAGATAGATAGATATATAGATAGACAGAGTGATAGATATATAGATAGATGGATAGATGGATAGATAGATAGATAGATAGATAGATAGATAGATAGATAGATAGATAGATGGAGAGATGGATAGATAGATAGATAGATAGATAGATAGATAGATAGATAGATAGATAGATAGACAGACAGATAGATAGATAGATAGATGGATAGATAGATAGATAGATAGATAGATAGATAGATGGAGTGATAGATAGATGGATAGATGGAGTGATAGATAGATAGATGGAGTGATAGATAGATGGATGGATGGATGGATGGAGTGATAGATAGATGGATAGATGGAGTGATAGATGGATAGATGGAGTGATAGATAGATGGATGGAGATGGATGGATGGATGGAGAGATGGATGGATGGATGGATGGAGAGATGGATGGATGGCGAGATGGAGAGATGGATGGATGGATGGAGAGATGGATGGATGGATGGATGAAGAGATAGATGGATGGATGGATGGAGAGATGGATGGATGGAGAGATGGCGAGATGGAGAGATGGATGGATGGAGAGATGGCGAGATGGAGAGATGGATGGATGGAGAGATGGATGGATGGATGGATGGATGAGATGGAGAGATGGAGAGATGGATGGATGGATGGATGGATGGATGGATGGATGGATGGATGGAGAGATGGATGGATGGATGGATGGAGAGATGGAGAGATGGATGGATGGATGGATGGATGGAGAGATGGCGAGATGGATGGATGGATGGATGGATGGATGGAGAGATGGATGGATGGATGGATGGAGAGATGGCGAGATGGAGAGATGGATGGATGGATGGATGGATAGTAAAATCAGGCCAATTTTGCATTTTTAAAGTGATTAAAAATAAGGAAAAGCTAATTGAAAAGACCATATGATTGAACTATTGTAAATCAGCTTTTTTTCATTTGGCGTTAGTAAGGTTTTTTGTTCTTGATAAGAAATTAATGTTTTCATTTATTATATTGTGTTATATTGATCAAAAGCGACAGTTAAGCCATTACAATGTTACAAAAGATTTATATTTCAAGTAAATGCTGTTCTTTTAAACATCATATTCATAAAAGTATCACTGTTTCCACAAAAGTGTTGAGCAGTAAAAGATTTTTCAACATTGATTATAAAAAAATAAAATAAATCTTTAGCACCAAATCAGCATATCAGAATGATTTCTGAAAGATCATGTGACACTGTGAAATCTTCTTATGAAGACCGGAGAAATGTCTGCTGAAAATTCAGCTGTGCCATCACAGGAATAAATTACATTTTAAAATATATTCAAATAGACTGTTTTATTATATTTTTGATCAAATAAATGCAGTCCTGGTGAGCATAAGAGACTTCTTTCAGAAACTTTTAAAAAATCTTACTGATCCTAAACTTTTGAAAGGTAGTTTATATAATATCTCACACTTTAATGCAGGTATCTGTCTTTCTTTTGTTGATATTTCTCTCCATTGCAGGAGCCAGTAAAAATGCTAATGCGCTCATTTTAGGTGGTCAATAAATCTCCTCAATATCTTGGATCCCTGATATCAGCATCAAGAATAGACCAAATACCTCCTTTTCAAAACCGTCTTTTCATGATGTAGAGATCTCGCTGTGAATGAATGGAGGTGTCCGGTTCTGCCTGCAGTTTAAATTGCGCTCAGGGGTCCTCCACCTCATGCACACAACAGTTATCTTCAAACTCATTGATGTCCGGGTCACGTGGCCACCAGCAGAGTTTGGCAATAGCAGTTTGATTGCCAAGAACATGCCTACAGCCGCTCTGCTTTGATGACTCAAGAAGCCTGGTGCTAAAAGTTGGAGGCGGAGGGCTGGAGACTCTCCTTGGGGAATATCTTCCATCTCTGCCTCATTGGATCAAGAACATCACCCATCTCACGTTCTTAGCCTCTTGACATGGATGCAGTTACAGCAAGGGGAACAAATAAATAGATAACAAATCTGCCCCTGGGTTGTTATTGCCAAACTGTGTGTTTGAAAGTGAATGACAAGGTTCAACAGAAATAACGATGGCTTGTCATGAGCGCTGTCGTTCTTCACTTATTCAACTTTTTTGGAAATTGATCCGTTATGGTGGCGCATGAGAAAGGTGTGCGCCTGTTTGTTGGGGATGTTTTTTAGGGTTTAATCATTATAGGAAAGTTTTGTGTAATCCTAGAGAAGTGAATGGAAGGATTAATGTCTCTCTTTCATGCATGAAATGAGAGTTTTCCTCTCACCAACCTCAGCAGACAGCCCAGCTCTCTTTCTCTTCTGTCTTTTGATAGCTCACTGGCATCCAATAAATTAAATGGCCTTTGGTTCATCCTCTCAAATACTGTTTCCTGTTCAAATCTTCCTTCCTGAAGACGAAAGGAAACAAACTCTGCCCATCTTATCAAGCAGTCATTAGTAAAATCAGTGCAGTGCACAAAGCAAATATTTTCGTTGGTTAATTTGTTTGAAGATTGAAGAGCAGACCCTTTTTTGTCGAGAAATTGATGGCATTATTGCTGCAATGCGATGTGCAGCTGTAGCTTTGACACGCTTGATCGTAAGAGTTTGGAGCGTCTTCAGAATATTAGTGTTCAAGACTTGGTTGTGTTCATCATAATGAAATCTAAATTACCCCCTCTATTTTCATGCTTCCCATTTCAGTGATTGAACACAAAAAGGCTGATGAATCACAAGTGTTGATCTCTTATTTGGAGATAAAAAACACTTTGTCTTCATCTAAGTTGCATTGAAAAGATGAAAGCAGTGAATATGAGCACATTCATAATGGGAGCCTCATAATAATCATGATTTACTTTCGTAACACTGAGTTATGTGGCTATTTCATTGAATGGCTTATTCAAAAGTGTATTGAATTTCTGTCTTGTAAAGGTACCATGGTTTTGTGAATAATATGAGTATTCAAGGCCAGTGGTGATATCTAGAGAACATTTAGGTCACAGAAAGTGTGTGTGCATATTCAGCTATATTTTCATTATCATACAGCACTGTTTACCCTAGGTTTACAGCTTGGGGGGGCATATTTGACGTGACATATTTTCCGACGCGTGCTCTCTGTCCGCTGGTGGTCACCTGTGTAGGGCCCATTTTATTTTCCACCCGTTTTAATTTTTCTTGACTCCTTTTGAATTGTTAAATTACATTTTATTAATCAAAAAGCTTGTCAAATTAATTAAAATCATGAAATTTATACAATTTCACATCAATTTATTAAAAGTATAAAAAAAACACATGCTTAGGGCCGTATGAAATGTTTATTTATTTTCTCACCAAATGTTTTATTGCTACCAAATTCTCTGTTTTAGCATGTCTAATCATTTGAATGCATAAAAACAAGTTTGTTTTTTTCAAACTTATTCTTAAAATAGCCTTATTATTTATTTATTTTTCTCAGGAATTCTGTGTTGTGTATTTAAAATTTGCTGGCTATCAAATGAAGGCATAATACAGTAATTTAATTGATAAACAAAGTTTATTTTTGGCAAACAAAGGGGATTTACTATTAACAATAAAACATGGAAGAAATGTTGTTTGATTATTCCTTAAATAAAGTTTTAATAATTTTAGTAGTAGTATTATGTACATTCTACTGAACAATATCTCTGGCTCAGTGTCTTCAAGTTAAACTGAACTTTTATTTTGACGGGTTGCCGTGAATACCTTTACATTTCTGTTATGAGGCTAGTTTTACTCAAATAAAACAGTAACATGCTTATGAAGTGACTGAGAGCAGTTTTGGAGATGTTGTTCATGTATTCATGTCCTCTAACAGATACATTGTGAAATAATAGTACAATTTATAATATGTGACCCTGGACCACAAAACCAGCCATAATGGTCTTTTTTTTTTAAATTGAGATACATCATCTGAAAGCTGAATAAATAATCTTTCCATTGATTTATGGTTTGTTATGATAAGACAATATATGGCTGAGATACGACTATTTGAAAATCTGGAATCTGAGGGTGCAAAAAAATCTAAATATTGAGAAAATCATCTTTAAAGTTGTTCAAATGAAGTTCTTAGCAATGCATATTACTAATCAAAAATTACGTTTTGATATATTTACGGTAGGAAATTTACAAAATATCTTCATGGAACATGATCTTTAATTAATGTCCTAATGATTTTTGGCATAAAAGAAAAATCAATAATTTTGACCCATACAATGTATTTTTGGCTATTGCTATAAATGAGTGACTTAAGACTGGTTTTGTGCTCCAGGGTCACATATCTGGTTTGTATTTTAAGATATTTTAAAATGTAAAATCTATACACATTACAATACACTGTACTGTATATTACAATATTGAATGTTATTAATGGCCAATATAACTCTTTTTTCATTCTTCTCAGTGAAGAATGAACTTGCTTTGAAAAAACTACAATAACCTCTTCTATCTGTGAACACCGAGTAATGCTGGTGACATTACAACTCGTGTCATGTTCCACTGAACAGGGCAGCTTGTTCCTGAGGAGCTCTGTGAAGATGAGCCGCCCCCTAAAGAGGTGTCCTGTGTGATGGCGTGTTCAGGTGACTGTGTGCTCAGCTCATGGTCTGATTGGTCCTCCTGCTCCCACAGCTGCTCCAGTAAAAACTCAGAGGGCAGACAAAGCCGCACACGGACCGTATTAGGCTTACCGGGAGAAGGTCAGTTGATTTCATCTTCCATAGGAATTGTCTGAGCGATTAATTTGAATTAAAGCGTGCAAACTCATAATGTGACGTGGTGTTGGAGTCTGTCCTGCATGTGTCATTTCATTCTCTCTGCACCTTCATATCTATTACAATAAAAAATGTTTATAAAATGAAAAAACAAACAAACCGATAACTTAATGCTGTGATATTGATTTGACAAGGGAAGTAATTTACTCTTAATATCACTCTGAGGGTGACATAACACCATTAATCAGTTTGTTTTTGTGAGCGGAGGAGCAATTTTGCATTCTGCATATTTGTTTCAGAGGAGCAGTGATAAAAATGTGTTCACAGGGTCTCATTTTTCTGTCTGCCTACGTACAGCTGTGGGCTTTTCCAATCACACACAGTCCTTCTGGAGTGACAGAAAGAGCTGTGTAATTAAGACTTAAATATACCTTAGTCTGGAGACTACTTCTGCCCCCTCTGCTGCCACACACACATGAGTAACGGCTCTTACATACACTTCTCTCCATGCATCTGGAGCCTCTACACACCATCTACTGAGGGTCATTAATCAGACGAGCCCTTGTTAATATTCAGCCGGTCTACGTTACACTCATAATGAGTCCCTGCGTTATGGAAAAAGGCTGAATGTCAATACAATGTCATTAGCTTCAAGGGCAGATGGTGTAGGAATTACTTTTAATTATAAAAAGTGCAGAAGTCATTTTGGAGGCTGATCCCGGAGAACTTGTCACAGGTGTTCCTGCATCACGTGTGGAAAACACATTCAGTTTCCTGAGTCAGGTGAACGTTTTGGTTCAGTCTCTGGCTGATACAGATAAATACAGATATTTATTTTGATTGTATGGTTGATGGCAGATTCTGCACTATGTTGTGTGCTTTAAAGAAAAAGTCATCTTGCCATTGTCATCATGTCTTTCCAAACCTGTATGACTTTTCTTCTGTAGAACACACAACAAATATATTTTGAATATTGGTAACCAAATGGTTTTGGTGACCATTGACTTCAATTGTATAGACCAAAAAAAAAAAAAAAAGACATTTCTTATAGTATCATATTTTATGTTTCACAAAAGAAGTTACAGGTTTGTAGCAACTTGAAGGTGAGTAATTGATGACATAATTTTCATATTTGGGTGAAGTACTCCTTTAAAATCTCACAGTTGTCTCAGACGGTTCTTCATTGTTTGGACACAGAGGTAAACTCAAGCCATCGGTTGAGCTGTTGTTGCTGTGTTGGGGAAGTTAAACAAAAGCAATATTTTGCTAAAATATTAGTATATCTTTTGACTTAAAATACTTTATTCATTAGGCATATAAACCATCAAGTATGATTTTTTTCAAAAAAAAAAAAACTTTAAACACCAGTGCTATTTTAGTATTATTTATATAATACTATACATTTTTATTAACATTTTGAATTTGCTTTTTTTATTTGTAAATATTTTTTACATAGTTTTGATTTATTTTTATTTCAGTGTTAGTACTTGACTATTTGTTTATTTCTTTCAGTTGCCAAGACAATATTTTAGATTAGTTTAAAGTTTTTCATCTAATATTTATATTTTATTTTATTTCAGCTTTATTTCAATTAACAAAAATGTTTTTAATAGTTTTAATTATCATTATCTCTTATAGCATTGCATTGAGTAGCCAGACAACAACATTGACTCAACCAGTGGCCTGTGTTTGAGCCAACCAAACTTTGTTTGTCTGACCATAGATATAAGATATTATTTATTTATATATTTTTTATTTCATGTGATGCTGCTAGTGGTTCAGAAATTGCATCATGAACAGTTTTTAAGTTCTTTTTACACAGAATATGTACCACGTAACAAAGCTCAGCCTCTTTCTCCTATCATATTCATACATGCCTTCACGTGTCCCGGTAGATTTCTGTTTCATGAGTCTTTGTTTTTGCTCATGTTGCTCGTTAACATTTTATGGAGCATTAAAGCAAACTTAAGAGAGGCTTTTCCATCTGTAATGCAGTTAATGATCTTTCCCATTCCCAGCTAAGACATGTCCAGCTGCTACAGCTCTGGAGGAGTGGAGAACTTGTAATGATCATCCATGCATCACATTCTACTGGGAAGCATCACCATGGGGACCATGCATCGAGGACTCCTCCATGAATCTAAATGGCACCGGCTACTGGAACGGAACGGCCACCTGTGCAGTCGGGGTGCAGATTCGTAAAGTGGTCTGCATGAAAACGGGCGTCGGGCCAGTTATTCCCAAAAGGTGCCTTATTTTTATGTATGAAATTTATAATCTGTGGATTTGTAGATTTCCACACTAAAAGTGTTCACAGTGGTAGTTTGTGGAGGTTAGATTATTAAAGCACGTAGATTTTCCACCAATGCCCATACCATGAAGTTAAAATGGTGTGTTTTACTCGTCTTTGGTGATTTTAGATAAATAGAAAAACTAAATAGGCTTTGTTCAAACAGGCTGCAAAATCAGATTTTTTTTTTTTTTTGGCAAATTTGACTTGAATCTCTTTGTTTGTAGTATGAACAGCAAAAAAATCTTATTGAAAACCTATCCTTTTGTGATTTTAAATCCAATTAAAATCAGATTTTGGAAATGAGCTTTATTCAGTACAGTGAAATCATATCTCATTTCGGTTTAAATCATCTGGGATCCATTGTGACTGACATCACACATGATTTAGTCGTAGATAGGCACTTTATCTCATTTACACGCACATGTGGCATTCACTATGTATGAATGATCAAATAAGGAACAGTTTTGGACACACCATATGTATGAATGAGCAAAATGTGGTAATGCCTTTAATGTTAATGCTTTTTTGATCAATATATAAACATGACTACAGCCTAACCAGCATTCAAATACCTCATCAAATATATGCTGACGTAAATGTTCCTGAATCTGGCCTGTTTGCTTTATGGGATCATCCATTTTTATAGCTTCATCTTTAAAACATTGTCAGCATTTTCTCTCCCATGTAGATATTTTCATATACATGAGCCATAATATTACATACACGTATTTGCTCAATAATGAACTTCCCACATGGAAATATTTCCCTCTGCTAGCTTTTGTAAATATATGTGCATTTACATTTACATTTAGTCATTTAGCAGATGCTGTTATCCAAAGTGACTTACAAATGAAGACAATAGAATAAATCAGAATCAACAAAAGAGCAATGATACGCAAGTGCTATAACAAGTCTCAGCTTAACACAGTACACCTAGCAAGGTTGTTTTTCTTCTAATAATATAATAAATAAAAATAAAACAGATAGAATAGAAAAAGAATAGAGCAAGCTAGTGTTAGAGGCCTTTTTGCTTTTGCTAATTGTATAATAAATAAAAAGAAAAGGAATAGATAGAATAGAAAAATAATAGAGAAGCTAGTGTGAAACTAGTTTAAGAAAACAAGCAGTTAGTAAATGAATAGAGTGCAAGTCTAGTAATGTTAATAATAATGTTTATAAAAAATACATGCACGTTTTGTTTGATCAGAGCAGTAAATAAAGCAGATATTATTAGACGATGCTTCTCTGGGATGTGTGTGAACAGCAAAATTGGGAATTATTTATTGCGTATTTTTGCTATGCAATTCTGAAATCCCTCTTTGATAGTTTTTCATTTAAACATCTTCGCTCGAGCCGCAGAAGCTGAGATTCAAAAATATTGCTGGTGGTCGCTGCTGGTTCTTTTGCACAGCATGAATAAAATGTACAGTAAAAAACTGAAAGCGGTTCACAAGAGTCTCACATTTCCCTGACCTTTTCTCAAGAGAGGAGTGCTTGGTTTACTTGTGCTGAAAGCGTATCTTGTACATTGAGTCTGTCAGTATTCTCTCTCAGTCTTGTGATGTGAGGCCTGACTGATTCTCTCTGTCTCCTGTATGAGAGGGGGGGGGGGGCATGTTGCTCCAGCTCTTTTCTTGATAAATGTTTCCTGTGGGAGTGTTGTAATGGCACTTGGGTAATATAACATTTTCTATTGCATTGCATGGAGAAGATATTGTGTTGTGCATCAGGAAAAAGGACTCATAAATAATGCAGCCGTTTATCCATTTCTTTCTTTTATATTAATGACACCAACGTAAAAGTGAGTTTATGGACTGGTGTATTTCACCGGCCTGGTTATAGGTTTCAGCTTGACCTCAGTTCTGAGAGAGAAGCTGTCTGGAATCACATGCCAGTTTTTTCTTATATCAGTAAAAATCTCTAAACATACTTGGAACAAGATGCATTTACCTGAGAAGCAAAACTGCATATGATTTTAAGAGAAGCTCTGTTCAGAAAACATAGTGAGCTGCTTCACTATTTTATTTTATTTTATTTTATTTATTTTGTTATTTTATTTTATTGCTTATTTAAAGCATGCATCAAATAACATTTAGTATAGACTTTTTAAACTTCTCTAAAATCAAATTTTCATGTATTACACAGTTTTACTTCTCAAGTAAATGTATTTTTTTTTCCTGAGAAACAAGAATGATTTATTTATTTATTTTTGCAATATAAACCCTGTGTTGAGTTCACAGCAGGAGAGCGTTTGTAAGAGCTTGAAAGGCATAGTGTGTGTTAAGGAGAAGGAGGTGTCAAATACTGCTGTGTTTACAAATGAATTGGTAATCTAGGCTTCTTTGCAGTCAGTAAAGGACAAATCACACTCTGGTTTATAGTGATCTGTTGACACACACACACACACACCTGCTCTCACTCATAAATCACAGATGGACGTACTGCAGCATGTATGTGTTTGATGGAGTGAGTAAATTTATGTTTGTGTCACACACATATTATATCATGTATGTGCTGGAGGCAGCGAGAAGCGAGCATCGGTTATATAGCGTGTGTTCAGCTGATGTGTGTTCAGATCTCCACTTTATTTAAAACAGCAGGGCTGAGCTATTTAAACACCCTGATATATGAAATGACCCAACAGGGAGATGTTTGTTTATCGTACTGCTGCTAGACCGCTTCTTTATTAATACTCTTCTCCTGATACGCTTGCATAAAGAGGAAAACAAACCAGGTTCTATATAGGTGCAATGCAACATGTTTATCTGATTCCTATTTGTCTTTCAGCAACAATGTGAAAGTGCTGCGTGATGTTTTAACAATGTTAATAATAAGTACAGTTATATGGAACAGGATTATTTATTTATTTTATTCATTTTGACCATTGAAATGTGGATGATGCGAGTTTAAGCTTTAAGATTTTTTCCAATCCTATTTCCCCCTCATTCCACATCATTTCCTGTCTTCTCTCTCCGCTGCCACATCATTTCCTGCCTAGTCTTTTAATAAATGGAATCACTTTAATCCAAGGCAAAGGATGAATTATTGATTTTCTAAAACTACAGAAACAGCCATATGATAAAATAGTGTTTAAAAAAAATCATTGTATTTAGTATTAATAATAATTGTAATAAAAGTAATTTTCCATAATAATAATAATATAGTGAAAATGTGCAATCTGTGCTTCTGCACTGGCAACAGCAATATGATAAAATTGAAAAAAAAAATTTTTTTTTAAATAATCATAATTTTCCATTAATTATTTTTACAACAGATAGGGTAATGAACCATGTGAATCTAGTGGTTTTGTTATTATAATTAATATATTAATATTGCTATTATTATTAAGCAGAAATTTGTAATTTCTGCACCACTTGCCTCACCAAATGATTGCAACAATGATTTTTGGAATTAATCTGACCAAATTTATGCCGTTGGTTGAGTCAGAGTTTCTGTGCTGGAATGAAAACAACATCTCATTGTGTTTGTCATGTGACTTAATGTGTGCTTTTACAATGACTACAAACATGTCTCATCCAAATACATGTTATGTTGGAGCACTCCATACTCACACTTTATTCATGCTTTGTTTCCATCTAGAGGCAAAGACAGAGCCAACCTGTTGTCATCTCCTTTGTTCTGTCTTTCTTTCTACTGATTTCTTGCATTTATCCTCCACCCACTCTTTTATTCTTTCCTAAAGCTCTGTAGCATCATTGTCTTTGGGTGATTGCCCTCTGTAATGACATTCTGCTCCACAGAGCACAAAAGTGAGAGAGAAGCAGATGATTCATGCCTCTGTTCTTTCTTGTTCCCTGCTTTGATGTGTCCTGTTTGCTGGTCTCCAAAGCTTGTATAGTTGGTAGAGCCCTGCTGAGCCCTGCTGCCTCTCTTTAGAGCTGCTGCATGCTGGGAATTGAACCAAGCCTGGAAATGAAATGTCCAGAATCCAGCTCATTGGGTTGGACGTTCTCTATGGAGCAACATGCTCTCAAATAAAAGCATGCACATACTCACACTCACAAGGACACACATGAGACAGACAGCAGGACATACACCCCTAGTGCATATGTAAGGGATCATGCACAGTCATCATCGCAAAAAAAGAGGCTCTCGTTTCACCCTCAAGGGGTTTGTTTTGTGAATATGACCACTTGCATGTGCATTATCCCTTATATATATACCAGGGAGAATGTTATTATCCCTCCTGCGACATGGCTGTTTACCAAATAAATCAGTGTGCATGAAATATTGATTTAATTTGCATTTCCTTTAAAATGTTAAAAGAACCCGATAGCACAGAGTTCTAGGAAAGGTATGAAACATGTATACTGCTGTGGAAAGATAAGTACACCCCATGGAAAGCAAATGTGGGGGTGTACTTATTTTTTCCCCCACAGAAGACAATTGAAATTCTGTTGATATTTTTGTTTAACAAATAACTATAAACTTGTTGCAGTCTACCATTCAAAACGTTTGGAGTCAGTAAGGATGCATTAAATAAAAAAAGTGTGGGGGGGGGGGGACAGTTATAACATTTATAATGTCACAAAAGGTTTCTATTTCCATTAAATGCTGTTATTTTGAACTGCTCTTAAATATTAAGCGGCACAACTGTTTTCAACATTAATAATAAATGTTTTCTTGAGAACCAAATAAGCATTATAGAATGATTTCTGAAGGATCATGTGACACTCAAGACTGGAATAGTGGTGGTTGAATATTTAGCATTGCCATCAAAGGAATAAATTACATTTTCAAATGTATTAAAATAGAATATTTGGTAACACTTTAGAATAGGGAACACTTATTCACTATTAACTCTGACTTTTCCCTCAATAAACTCCTAATTTTCTGCTTATTAATAGTTAGTAAGGTAGTTGTTAAGGTTAGGTGTTGGGTAGGATTAGGGATGTAGAATAAGTCATTAATATGTGCTTAATTACTACTAATAAATGGCTAATATTCTATTATATGCATGCTAATAAGCAACTAGTTAAGAAACCCTAAATTAAAGTGTTACCAAATATTTTAATGCATTTCAGTTATTTTAAATTGTGATAATATTTCACAATATTACTGTATTTTTGATCAAATAAGCAGCTTGGGTGAGCATAAGAGACTTCTTTCAAAAACATAATAAATAAATAAATCGTTACTATTCCTAAACTTTTGAATGGTACTGCATGGTCCTCATACTGTATGTTTGGGGAAAAACATTAATTGGGTTTACTATTTTTTCACAGCGTTGTATGATGGAAATTGATTGACACATACAGTACAGAGTCATTACACACAAACATATGAGCTTAGAACACTGATTGACCAATCAGGATCAAAAATTGTACAGAGCCAAATAATAAACACACTTTAGATGAGAGACTACAGTCTAGAGAGCAGTGTGGGCGTTCTCTCTTATCGCTCTCTCTTAAGAAATATACAGTAAAAGCTCACATAACCTCTCGCTTCTTGTCACTCATACCAAAATAACTCACCTTTACCGTATACTCACTCAGATATGATCAGCTGCAGCCTCTGCTGGTAAGACACAATACATATTACATCAACTTCCCCTACAGTGTGCTCGTGATCTTCTGTTACTCAGATAGTGTCGTTGTATCTGTACATGATCATGTCTGGGTTTGTGGGGTACAGTAAATCAAGCTGTACTTACAGTCAGCACAGATGATATCTGCACCCGTGCTAGAAGGTCAAGGACAGAGTGACCGTGGTGTGAATCAAGACAGCTTATCACTGATCGTGAAAAAATGTTCCTTCTCTCTGTTCTCTCTCTGTGTGTGTGTGTGTGTGTGTGTCACAGGTGTCCAGAATCTGCCCGACCAGACACCATTCAACCCTGTTTACTGCCCTGTAAGAAAGATTGCATTGTGACTCCTTTCAGTGAATGGACAGCCTGCCCTACCACATGCCTGCCAGGTATTGATACAATCTCTTCACACAACCTTTAGCTGTGACATTTCAGTGGTACGTCACTTACAAGCAGAGCTCACCTGAAAATAACAAGTGTGTTTATTTACTCACTCTCATGTCCTTCCAAAACGGCATGCTTTTGTTTTTCCACGGAGCACATAAGTAATTACCATACAACACTACTGTTCAAAAGTTTGTGGTCTGTAATTTTTAAGTCTCTTAAAGGGATAGTCAACTAAAAAAATGAAGATTCTGTCGTCATTTAGAAGACATTCATACAGGTCTGGAGCAACTTGAGGCTGAGTAGATGATGACTGAATATTCCTTTAATGCAGTAATAGCAGAAATAATGTTACATTTTAAAATAACTGTTTTCTGTTTGAATAAAAATATAATTTATTTCTGTGAAAGCTGAATCATTACTCCAGTCTTCAACGTCACGTGATCCTTCAGAAATCATGCTGATTTGTTGCTGAAGGAACATTTATAATGATTATCAATGTTGAAAGCAGTTGTGCTGCATAATATCTTTGCAGAAACTATGTATTTTTGGTGAATAGAAAGTTCAAAAGAATTTAAACATTTAATGGAAATAGCAATATTTTGTAACATAAATGTCTTTACTCTCACTAAAGGGGCTTTCGCACCGGAGGAACCTTTTCATATTTCCTAGAACTATCGTCAGAAGTTCCAGGTTTTCGTCGTGTTCACATGCACCGCAGGATCTAGGAGCGTATTTCGTTCTAGGAACTCAGTTTGGATGAACTAAATGAGCTCCTGCTTCAGAGTAGGGTCTAAAACAGTTCAATAGGAACTATCAGTGATGTAAGTGTACGCTGATTGGCCAAACGCATACAAAACAACGGCTACCTGGCATTTTTAAAAAGCCATGTAAAAATATTTACAGCAATAACGGCATTTGTTGTCTGAAGCATCATGTTCTTTTCTCGGCTTTTATGATATGTAACACTGCACGTTGTCATAGGAGATTTAGTCAGATTTTCATGCTCTTTCAATCACGTAAATTGTGCATTTACATTCTATCTTCGTTATCATGAAACCCACGACACAACAAAACAGCTCCGTTCACTGCGTCCTCCATTCACTGGTTGTTTATGTTTGTAAATGCTGTGAATAAAGAAGTCTCTTTCCACTGCTGGTGCGAATGCAATCAGGAAAGTGTCCCGAGGGAGAAATTGGTTCTCTGGGAGCCGCCCTGCTGGCTAGTTCCTAGAACTGGTGCGAAAGCTCCTTAATGCATCCTTTCTGAATACAAGTATTGATTAATCTAAAAAATTCTTACTGACCTTAAACTTTTGAACAGTATTGTATATCTAGCTCCATAAAGGACCAAAAAAAAGCACCTCAAATGTATCGTAAAGGTGGTCCATGAACAATGTTCCCTATCTTCTGAAGCCATGCAATAACTTTTTGGAAAGACTGAAATATGTTATTTATTAACTGAAAATCTTGGTACCTAAGCTCTTGAAAGGATCATTGTAAAGTATAGTATAGAAAGATCTGTGTTAACTTTCTTTCCACAGAAAATAAATAAATAAATTAGTGCTGTCAAACGATTAATCGCATCCAAAATAAAGTTTTTGTTTACATAATATATGAGTGTGTACTGTGTATATTTATTATGCATATATAAATGCAAACACATGCATGAATATATTTATGAAAAATATGTTTTATATATTAAATATATTTATATAGAATATAAAATAAAATAATATAAATATATAAATGTATATACATGTAAATATTTTCAAAATATGTACTTAATGTGTGTGTATTTATATATACATAATAAACACAGTACACATACTGTACATATATTATGTAAACAAAAACTTTTATTTTGGATGTGATTAATTGTTTGACAGCACTAAACAAAACTGTTTGAATTTGAATAAAAAAGTAAAAAAATAAACTACATGAGTTTATTGTGTTGCCCCATTACATATAAGTGCCTTTCTATAAATTAATTTTTGCTTTAAAAAAATGCTTTGGATGAATATTGCATATATTGAACTAAGAATATTCCATTACATTTGATTGAAAACTACATAGCCTAATATTTTGACTCATATCTCTTATCTAATAATGTCTTTATTTTCCAAAGAGAAAAAGCATAATATTTACAGTTTGTTATTATAATCTAGAATTCATTACCTCCATGAGGACAGTGTGTTGATAATGAAAACAGGATTTACACGTTCACACACTCCAGACTGCTAAAGCTGTCTCGCACCTCTGCTGTAAACACGGTGAAAGCCAGACCACACACGTGTAGCTCATTCTTACCCACATAACAGTTTTATTACACTTTAATGAGACTATTAATTAACAATTACTTCCACTAAAGAAACCAGAAGTAAACAAGCATTTATTATGATTGAATCAAATGGTAACATTTGAAGAAATGTTGTAAATAACTGATATCCCCTCTGTAAATAGTGTGCTTTACCCTGTTGGGTCTTCTGTTAATGAGAGCGCCTTCTTAATTGTGCTATTATCAGTCTTTTAGTAATTAGCAATGTGTAATGAGCCTTACAATGTCTGTTAAATGAAGTCATTACATCAGCTTAGGATCCATACAGGGAACAAGAAGTGAAGTCCACCAGAGAATCATATCATTACCTCTTATCTAAAGAGCTCTTTGAATTGTTCCTGCTGTGGTAATCGCTGTCAGAATACTAATAAAGTGAAAGATGGGTGAAAGTAATGTTTTGTTTGTGTGTGTACTGTGCAGTGAACAGCAGCGTGCCCTCACAGTCACGATACAGGATCATCATCCAGCGGGCGGCCGATGGGGGTCAAGAGTGTCCAGATACTTTATATGAGGAGAGAGAATGTGAGGCTCTTCTGCTTTGTCCTATTTACAGGTGAATAAACTGCAATCGCACTAGTGGTTTACCAACTTATCAGCTAGACCGATACAATGTTTGCGGTGCAGCCAGTTTTAGTTTAGTGGAGTTGATAGTATCAAAACACATTTTACAAATGCGTCCAGCAGTTCAGAATCGCATGCAATGAAATGCATGAATACATATATTATATGCTGTTTTGTAAGCTTACAATACTATCCTCAAAATGCACACATTGTTGCTGTAATTTACTGCGCAAGTAAATGCCAAGCTATTTGTGAGTGACTCATGAATATATGTGAATGTGATTTTGCAGTTGTAATAACTTATTAAATTGGTATTCTGTCAAGTATATTCACAAATAGGCAGGTTGATGTTTTTAACACAGTCATAGTTACAACAGATAGCATTTTGTTTCTGTCATTTTGCCCCATTTAAAACAAACACTGTTGCTCTGGAGCATTGTGTGACTCTTTCATGCTTTTACACCATGCCAATAAACCTCAATCAATGCTTCTGAATGCAGGAAAGGTCACAGGGCATTGTTGAATAAACGCAGTGCAGCTGACATATACTAACATTCAAAAGTTTGTGGTCAGTACAAATTTTTATTTTTTTTTGCTTTAAAAAAACTTATTTAGCAAGGATGCATTAAATTGATCAAAAGTAACAGACTTACATTATTACAAAAGATTTCTATTTTCGAATAAATAAGGTTATTTTAAACTTTCTATTCATCAATAAATCCTGAAAGAAATGTATCACACAAAAATACTAAACGGAGCTAAATTCAACATTGATAATAATAAGAAAAGTCTCTTGAGCATCAAATCCGCATTTTTTCATCACACGAATAAATTACAAATGACTGTTTTACAGTCTTTTAATTAAATAAATGCAGCCTTGGTGACAATAAGACATTAAAACATTACAAATATTTACCAACTCCAAAGTTTTGCATGTTAGTAAGGAATAATTGACGATGGGTCGTTGTGTTATTAGAAAATAATGCACACCTGAGGTGGCCATGACGTGATGTGGAGCCTCGGGTGTGCATTATTTTCTAATAATTCAATTTACTGGAGTCAGTTATTGCGCTTATACTACAGTTAACACACCTCATGACATAGTTCAGATGATTTCAAGACATTCGTCAGGTTTTTGTCCTTAAAGTGCCTCCGTTGATAATTCCTATAAATGTCATTATAGATCTAGTTACAAACAGAGCCATTGATAGTACATAATACAATGAAATTTTGTGGCTTGTTGTTTACTATATTAGTTTGCCTGTTAAGTGTCGTTGTGGGTTTTGATTCTTGTACTGTTGTAGGCTGTAAGGACCTTTGACATAACTGAAATCATTTGGCGAAGTGATCTGGACATGTAATGCGGTCAAAACCTGTCTGGAACTACTTTAGCCATGTGTTTCCCTGAAAATAATCGCACACCTTAGAAAGTTCATAAACCATTCAATCAGATCTAGCATTCAACAGCCCTCTCGTATAAATTACAATAATTTCAAACTGAATTTTCTTCGTCCTTTTATGTGTTTTTTTATGCATGCAGCTTGAATGATCTAATATTAAATGCTGTTAAATTAATTTAGAACCTGCATGGAGTATTTGCAGTGAACCAGTGAATGTATTAGTTCATATTAACCGCTCTGATCTCTAGAAGTCAGCATTGGCATCTGCCATTAAAATCCCTTGTAATTAAAACTATTGACGATAAACTGTTTAGTATGCTGAAACAAAGTCATTCATTTAATGCAGCACTTCATTACTTCTGGTTTATAGGATTTATTCAACAGACACATGTGTTTCTTATTTGCATGGCAAGACCTGGGTCACATGGAGTGAAAGTCATTTTCCTGTTATAGCCCCTGAATAGAAAGACACTTAATTCTATGTGTCATAAACACATGTGGTTAACACTGGTTTAAGTATTGTAACCAGAGTTCTATTGATATGCAGTGCATTTATACTGGAAGGTCTGCTTACGTGTGTACATCCTTGCAGAGCCGGCGCCAGCGCAGCACTGATGAGGGGGAGGCTGAGGTAACGAAAGGGGGCGATGACGTAGAGCAAAGTAAAAATAAATAAATAAATAAAAACATATGTGGCCCATTCACGTATTTGTCGGACCGTAAACAAGCCTGCCCGCGCTACTACTACAACTATTAGAATACTGGGTTCACACACAGATAGTGTTTTGGTCGCGAGACAGGTCAGCGGAAGAGGTTTTTCTTCTTTTTTTCAGTGCCGTGTTTTAGAATGATGTATTATGCGCGAGAAGCTGCTATAAAAGACTAGAGTGCAGCATTCAAATTCAAAGACATCCGTATCGCATTTACTTTGAAATACAATGGAAAAGTACCGCAGTGGAATGAAAACTGCATTCTGAGTGAATGACCCTACTAAAAGGTAGCCTACTTAGCAAATACAGATGGCAGAGTATAATAAAACAAAATCACATCAAATTGGAAAATCTGACATCCAAGAAATAACATGTCTTAGAGCAGCAGTTTTACCACAAATACAGTCAAATACCACCACAACCACCAGAAATACTCAACTGTGTCTGTTTTACAATGAAGCACAAGCTTATTGTGACCGATTCCCTGACATAACACATTCATTGCGGCCCATTTAACAGATGCATCATTTTAAGTTTAACAAATTGAACAGCATCAAACAATACAGCTAATTAATCAACTAACTACGATAATCTAGCCCTCTATTAAACATTAAAAAATGATTTCATCATACCTTTAGCTTAGTCAGTAGTGCTGCATAATGCCTGTATTTAGTTGAACCGCTTGCGCGGGAAGTTTGTGTCAGATGTAATTAAAATGCGACTTTGTGAAACAGACTGTCCTACATTTTTGCTATAGTAGCATCATATTAATGCTAGAAAGCCTATTCATTTGGCAACTGTGTTTTTTAAATAAACCATTATATTTAATAAATAAAATCTATTGTCACACTCATCTTGAGTGAGGGGGCGGGATAGTCTGAGGCGATAGGCGACGCCCCTCACGCCCCCCCGTGGCGCCGGCCCTGCATCTTTGTATTATTTTTTGTATTTTATTAGTGCTGTCAAACGATGAAATGTTTTTGTTTACATAATGTGTGTGTGCACTGTGTATATTTATTATGTACACTCTTAAAAATAAAGGTGCTTCATGATGCCATAGAAGAACCTTCTTGTCTAAATGGTTCCATAAAGAACCTTCAACATCTGAAGAACCTTTCTGTTACACAAAAGGTGGTGAAAGAAGGTTCTTCAGATTATAAAAAGGTAAGAAAGAGATGCTTCTTTAAAGAACCTTTGACTGAATGGTTCTTTGTGGAACCAAAAATGGTTCTTCTATGGCATCGCTGTGAAGAACCTTTTAAGCACCTTTATTTATAAGAGTTTATATATAAAGACACACACATACAGCATATACATTTAGAAAATATTTACATGTATTTACGTGTATGTATATTTATATTCATATAAATTATATCATATATAAATATATTTAATATATAAACGTAACATATTTTTCTTAAATATATACATGCATGTGTGTGTATTTATATATGCATAATAAATATACACAGTATACACACATATATTAATGTAAACAAAAACTTTTATTTTGGATGCAATTAATCGCGATTAATCATTTGACAGCACTATATTTTATATATATATACTGTATATATATATATATATATATATATATATATATATACATACTGTCTTGGACTATAAAAATGCATTCAAAATGTATTTCCTGGCAGCAATGCTGGGGTCTCTTTTCAAGCCATCACTATAAACCTTCATCTCTTGTTCAGATGGAAGACACACAGATGGCATCCATGTACTCTGGTCCCAGATTCTGTCCAGCAGGGAATGACAGGAGCCAGTGAATCGTGTGGTAAAGGATTAGAGATGAGAGGTAAGAGAAGTTAGTTTAATGTGAAAGAGTGGGTCCTCAGGGTACACTAAATAGACACCTGTTGTTTCTCTCCCTCGGAGCTATATGCATCACGGTGTACGTATATGGCTGTGTTCATGGCTTTGAGCTCTGCTTTGTTCAGTGGCACTGTACAGTGTGTGAAGTGTTAATGCAGCATGCTGCAACCCCGGTGCGATTATGACAGAATAGAAGTGAAAGCTGTCAAACATCACAGACAATGAAGGAGGAACAGTCTGCCTTTAGGACACGGGTGACATGCTTTAAACAAAAACTGTGAAGTCACATAACCATACTTTTGTATTTACAGGGCTGTTCTGTGTGTGTTTTGTCTGTGATCTTTACTGTAAAAAAGTTAATTTAAATGTTTTACAAGAAAATACTATTCCAGTCTTTCCTCTTTCAACATTTCACGTTTAATTCAATGTGTTTAACACCATAGTTTTTTCAGTGAAAAATCTCAACATATTCTGACATTTTTGTGCAAATGTCAGTATTGTTCCAGAAATGAATTGGATTAATTTCAGTACAGTTTCTGATGAAGTATGTGTCATTACAGTTGAATATGTGAATTTTTCAGAAATGTTGAAACCTATTCGGTCACACTTTATTTTAAGGTACAATTCTCACCATTAGCAAACCATTAACTATGACTTTTCCCTCAATAAAATCCTGATTTGCTGCTTATTTATAGTTAGTAAGGTAGTTGTTAAATTTAGGTATTGGTTAGGATTAGAGATGTAGAATATGTCATGCAGGATATGTACTTTATAAGCACTAATAAACAGTCAATATGTTAATAATAGGCATTCTAATAAGCAACAAGTTAATAGTGATAATTGTTCTTATAGTGTCACCACCTATTCAAATAATACTTGTATAAATATAAGGTAACACTTTATTTTAGGGTCTCTTAACTAGTAATGCATATTACTAGAATATTAGCCATTTATTAGTTCTAATTAAACACATATTAATGACTTATTCTACATGACCTTATTCTACATCCCTAATCTTACCCAACACCTAAACTTAACAACTACCTTACTAACTATTAATAAGCAGCAAATTAGGAGTTTATTGAGGGAAAAGTCATAGTTAATAGTGAATAAGTGTTCCCTATTCTAAAGTGTTACCAAATATGAATATATAATAAATATCAGTACTTTAATTCATAGGTTGTTGATGAACATAAGTGCATTACATAACGCTTCACAGGTCATTAGTTCTATTTCCATTCAAATCATTAAAATATAATGAATTTTTGATTTATATGAAAATATATGTATTCGTATTTGAATGTACGTTAAATATTATATTTGATAATGGCGTATTGTAGTTATAATGAAATGTTAATGTAAAAGAGTATGATAATTCAGAATTGGAAGACTAATAAATATTATCTTCAATAATATTCAAACATTACGTATTTTTCACAGAAACTTTGAATTTATTGAGATCAAATTAAACTAAATGATTGTATCCAGAAGTTATTACATTTAGACACAATGTAGTATGACATTTTACTGACCTTCCCCGGTTTATCAGAATATCATATTGGTACAATGGAAGAAAGCTGACATTTCTGTGCCGAGTCAAAGGTCAGTATTATTCCAGATATTGAGTGCATTCATTAAAATTAATGAGGCCATTCATTAGAAAGAATCAGTGTGTGTAAATGTTATCCTGCAATGCAAGCTTCAAATAGCCAGCAGTAAGGGTCTGCTATAGTACGAGTGCTCCACAGCAAGGTTAGGATACAGATTACATGAAGATAGACTGCAGCGAGCTCTTGCTTGTGTGCAGATTGAATTTCATGGTTTATTTAAACCAGCACTTGACATACTGTTGACCTCCCCTTGGATCTCACCGCATGAGGGCATAAATTAAAGTAAACAATAAATCTCGGCTAATTTACGAATGTTCACCGATTCGTTCCTGCTTTTTTTCCACAAGACCTAACAGCGAGTACCACCAATAAGCTCTTGTTTTAGTCTAGTGATTAAAAATTACGCCGGTTGTTTATGTACCCGGATGATTTATTGGTGTATTTTAGTGTAATTTGATTATGCTTGGTGTACTCAGGTGGAGTGGTGGCTTGAGACAGGCACGCAGACGCTCACCGCCACACAGATGCAAATGAGCCTGAGTCCTGCTGTGCTCCAGAACACTTGCTCTATCAGCATCCTCCAAAATAAATAACAGGGCTAGAAGGCAATGCAGTAAATTACACTAAATGAACCAGAAAGACAGACACCTCTGCAAAACTAACACGAACCTCACACGTATTGTGCTTCCGCAGACAGATTTACAGCGACAGAGCGACCAGAAGTCATTAGTTTTCAGTGAGAGGTGATATGAGGGACTGCGTCTGATGGTGATCACGTGATCGCCACTGACACCCTCTTATTGGTAGTCTGGTCTGATCTCATTACTATTCACGTATAATGTTTACATGCACGGTTTTGTGCGTTTTGTGCACATATGCTATAACGTACAGTAGGGATGTATTGACAGCATCTATAATATATGCACAGCTTTAGAAACAAACAATCAAAATTGTATTCATACTTTATATTACTTATATTAGAAATGTATTTGAATAATTAGATTTTACCATTATTTTGGGGATCCATTAACCCCGTTGTTACCCTAAACCTATCCACCATATAAAAAAATATAAAAAATGTAGCGGGTAAATAAATGCAACAGTGCCATTATTTATTTATTTATGTTTTACAATGTGCTTTTATATGCATGCACTACTGTTGGGGTCAGTAAGTTTAATCCAGGCTGTTTTATTTGATTCAAAATGCAGGAAAATGTATAATATTGTGAAATATTATTACAATTGAAAATAATTGTTTCATATTTTAGTGTTTAAAAATATATATAATTTACTTCTGTGATGCAAAGCTGAATTTTCAGCAGCCATTACTCCAGTCTTCATTGTCAAATAGTAATTTGCAATTGTATTTAATCTTACTTTTTATCAATTTTATGAATTTAATACTTCCTTTCTGAATAAAAGTATTAATTTTGTTAATAATCGTATTGACCCCAAACCTTTGAATGGTTGTGCATGAAGCAAAATGAAGAAAGTTAGGCTAAATACAGCATCAGAAATCACAGAATATCATCAGATATAATCTCAAATATGTTAAATGTGATGACACCTGAACATATGTAATTAGTACAATCAATCCAACTTAATAATTGCATGAAGTCAATATTCTGTGAACCCAAAAGGATGCATATAATGCATTTGTAAGCATGTACATAAGGCGATTCATATGACTGAAGATTTTGATGCTGTTCTTGATCCACACTTTACATATAAATAGCTATGATCACTAGTGAAATCACACTGGAGGTGGCATTATGTCACTGCTTGTTTGTATAAAGTTAAACTCTACTCACCTTTGTCCCACTGCCAGCAGTCACTGTCATTCATATCACCTCAAATCACCAGCTCTCATTGAAAATGAATGACTGAATTTCAGTGTAGGCTGCAACACTCACACTGACGGCGCTTAACACTGTGGAGGTCACCAAGTCAGTGTAGAGTTGGTTTCTATGTGTTCTTGCACAATGAACCCCCTACTAGCAACCAACAGTACAACAAACACACCATAGTCATAGTCCACAAAACCTGCACATGCACATGGGTTGTATTTTTGTATATTTTGTAAATTTCTTACCGTAAATATATCAAAACTTAATTTTTGATTAGTAATATGCATTGCTAAGAACTTCATTTGAACAACTTTAAAGGTGATTTTCTCAATATTTCGATTTTTTTGCACCCTCAGATTCCAGATTTACAAATAGTTGTATCTCGGCCAAATATTGTGCTATCATAACAAACCATACATCAATGGAAAGATTATTTATTCAGCTGTATAAGATTTTTGATGCATAAATCTCAATTTCGAAAATCTGTCACTTAAGACTGGTTTTGTGGTCCAAGGTCACATATATTGATTATACCACACATACTAAACTTCATCTCACATTATGGATTAAAATGTCTCAGTTAATCAGTTCCCATTATTATGGGGTGTCTGTGGGTGTCTTTCACTGTGCCTGTTGGTGTTGTGAAGAGCTTCAATAGTCATTTAATTGGGCTTCGATTCCCACAAATCAAGACCTTCATTTTAGGAGCACATGAAAGGGTTACTCTAATGAGAAGAGTCGTCTTCGGGAGGGTTTTTGTGTACTTGGCCTGTGCTGTTAATGAGTACTGAGGAGCTTAGCTGACAAGTCTGACGGAGTCTTTTTAAGGGCCAAAAAAAGTTATCTGCCGTGTCCTTTCGAGTAGTCAGCAAACATTGTCACCTTTGTAAGTGACTGCATTATTAAGTTGATCCCTGTCATGAGCCGAGATAAGAATAAAATGTTAACAATAGGGAGAGGAGATGAATTGAAAGAGAGTGGTATAGGGCTGGAGGAGAGAGGGGAAATAATTGTGCTAAAAATGGGCAGCCTGGCGCTCCAATCAGAATGTCTCTACTGTCAACCTTTCTGTCTCTGGGGCACTGCGGGAACCAGGAACGAGTGCGAGGAAGAAAAGGAGGCTAGTAGACACAGAGTAGGAGGGAGAAACTGATGTTACCCTGGGAGGCATGTGCAATTCTGAAGAGTAAAAGAAGATAAATATCTCTTCTCAAAACTCACATTTAACATTTAAATCTGAAGGGCAAAATGCTCTGAATCAATATTCAATCATGTTCACAATGTCATTTTTTGGTACATAATATGCTACACAGTTCTCTTGATTCTGATGAGTCGCATCATTCAATATTTTAGTATAATGACCACTAATTGCTTTATTATAATATGATCATTTGAACTCAAATGAGTATTTAATGTTATGGGATTGGTATTTAAAAAAAAAAAAAAAAATGTTTTTGAAAGAAGTCTCTTTAATGCTCACCAATAATGCATTTGCTTGAACAATAATACTGTAAAAGCAGTTATATTGTGAATATTATTACAATTTAAAATATCTGTTCCGTATTTTCATGTGTTTTAAGATGTAATTGATTCCTGTGATGCAAAGCTGAATTTTCAGCAGCCATGAATTTACTTGTCTTCAGTGTCACATGATCATTCAGAAATCATTATAATATGCTGATTTGGTTCTCAATAAACATTTCTATTTATTATCAATGTTGAAAACAGTTGTGCTGCTTAATATTATTGTAGAGAACAGCATTTATTTGAAATATAAATATTTAGTATCATTATAAATGTCTTAAATGTCACTTTTGAAAGCACCCTGGCTGAATAAAAGTATTAATTAAATAAATAAATAAAAAAAATCTGACTCCAAACCTTCAAATGGCAAAGTATTTGCTTATTATTATCTGTTTAAATATTTAATAATCAGCCATAGAGTAAGATTGGTTTGCAGTAATCATGCATATACTGTAGAGCTCACAAACTGTGGGCGAGGGTGAAAATACAGATAAAATGCCTTTGCAATCATAATCTGAATATGTACTTTTTATGACTGTAGAAACAAAAGCAAACTATGTTTTATTAAAACACCATCCTACGTCTATATAATATCTCCACCCACGATACTCTGAAGTGGAGAGGGCAAACACTTTGGTCAGAGAACAACATTTGAAATTCAAATAGGAATCAATAAGATGTGTTAAAGGCATATGTGTACATGTATACCTCTTCAAAGACACTCTCTGAGATAACAGCATCACATTGCCCTGAGGAAGGATTTGGGCTCTTAAAGTGTCACTTCAGCATGCACGGGGTCTTTGTTCTACAGTCTAATCTCTATATTGATCCCTCTCTTCTGTGTTCAGAGACTGCATGGCACAAATCTGCAAGGGATGGAATTTTATTTCCTGCAGATCTGAATCAATGCATTATTAATTATCAATGTGGCACATGCAGTTGAGAGTGAACATCTACTAAAAACAAATCCTGGGCATGGAGGCTCACTGTTGCTGAAATAACTAGAAGAATTTTATGTGTGTGCAATAAAGTGCAAATGTTTTTTTTTTTTTTTTTTACTCTTTTTGAAGTGAGCTGGTAAAATTAATGAAAGTCTGTATTTTTTGCTTTACTTTATTTCTTTTGTGTTTATTTTTCTTACACTGACAAAAGTTGTGTGGAGGTACTGTTGTTCAGTTATGGTATCAGACAGTAAAATATGCTGCTATGACACATGTCCAAAAAACATAATATTGTCATGGAACCAAAAAGACATGGTAACACCATGGTACCTTTTCTAAATGCATTTAGTGTTACTCTTAATACACTGTTTTTAAAGGGGGAACTAAACTGAATATATTGTTTTAATAATTAAATAATTGTGATTGTATTTATTTTATTTAATTAAATGATTGTAATATATAAAAACATACTAATATAATAGTTGCTAATAAATGCTACCACACTCAGCCAGAAGCTTTCTTTGCCTGAAGCTCATCCAGCTATAGACTGACATACAGGTCTTCCTGCTTAGAAATATAATGTTTTAATTAGAAGAAAGACACTTTTATAATGAGTCCAACAGCACGAGAAATTTTGAACAATGTACCATTATGAGAGGTGAGAAATGTAAATGTGGCAGACATCGTTTACCTTATCATAATTGTGTCTGCATCTGTCCACCACAGTCCTTTAATCTTTCAGACTGTAGTGTTATCCTCATTTTGCAGGTTTAAGGTACAAAACACTTGTATTTGTGATTCCAGGACAGCTGTTTTCACAGTGTGTTAGTTAACATGGTTATCTACATTTGTGTTTATCAGGTACTGTATGGGTGATTTGATTCATTTGGAATATAACTTCTAATTAATTGAAGATTAAATTGGAATATCTTCTTTTTAAGAAGTTAATGCTTTTATTTAGCAGGGATGCATTAAATCAAATCATTGATCAAAAGTGACAGTAAAACATTTTTGATGTTAGAATACCGAATTTATTTCAAATAAATGCTGTTCTTCTAAATTTCTATTCATCAATAATCCTGAAAACGTATCACAGTTTTCACATTCAATTACATTTCACATTCACATTAAAACATTAAGCAGCACAGCTATTTTTAATATTAATAAGCAGCAAATCAGCATATTAGAATGACTTCTGAAGGATCATGTGACACTGAAGACTGAAGAAATTATGCTGAAAATTCAACTTCCATCACAGAAATAAATTACATTTTAAAATATATTCAAATAGAAAAGATATCTTAAAGTGTAAAAAATTTTCACCATATTTTTGATCTAATAAATGAAGCCTTGTTGATTATAAGATTGTTTCCAACCTCAAACCTTTGACTAATAGTGTATAATAATAGTGTACTGCTCCAGGTGTATGTTCACTACTGTGTGTGTGCACTTGGATGGGTTAAATGCAGAGGACAAATTCTGAGTATGGGTCACCATACTTGGCCACACACCACTTCCCTTTCCCTTTCCCCTTTCCCTATAAAAGCACGTGGTCATCTATCAGTGGAGTTATATGTTAATGCAGTTGCTTGGCAACATAAATACTCCACATACATACTACTCTATATACATAATTCAAATTATGTAATTATAATTAAACTTGTATTTACATATACAGCATTGCTGTTGCCACAATTATTTTTTTTCTATATTAAATATCGCATAATGTCATGGTCAATGGAGAAACTAATGTGTTTTAAGTCGTTCTTCAGAGATATTCTGTGTAAACAATGTGAGCTCAACCAATACTAAGACCTGCTTTAGTGTGAAAAGTTTCCTTCAAGTGCCTTCCTTACAGCTCTGTGTTAAGTGTGCTGCCATGAAAAGCCTCAGCTGAGAGGAAGCAGCCATGCTGTGGAGGACTGTGTCAAAACATGTCATCATGTAAGGCAGAGTGGCAAATTTAAGACAGTGAGCGAACAGTCCTCAGCACATTCTCTGCTTTCTGCAAGGAATACATCGCCTTGTGGGTGGAATGGATGCGGTGTGCTGAAAAGGTAACAGGCGGCTTCACATTTGCCAAGCATATCATTTATCGTCTCTCAGTGGCGCTGATGCAGAGAAGGACTATTTCCATGTGAGAGGATCTGAAATCAGAGCAGTAAAGGAAAGAGTTAAGGAGAAAAGTTAATGGCTTTTAGTGTCCATACCATGCACGGTTCGGCTGCGAATACATTTCCATGAATTTGCATCCACGTTAATATTTTCTGTCCATAAATGAGGCTGATTGGATTGGTGTTGACTGAAGTGTAGAATGACTTACAGTGTAAGCAATGTTTTAAGTAAGCATCAATAACTGCAAATGAGCCGTTGTATTAAAGATGTGTTTGTCTTCTCAGGAGTGAGCTGTGTGGACGAGTTTGATGAGATGGCAGCCGTGTCAGAGTGTCTCCGGTGGGCCGGGCCGATGCCGTCACGCTTCAGGAGCTGCTGGGTGCCATGCAAGGATGACTGCACCTTCAGTTCCTGGTCGATATTCTCTGAATGCTCTGACTGCGGGAGCCGACGAACCCGCAAACGCACACTAACAGGTGAAAACTAAAAATGTGATTCACAAAGTTGTGAAAATGTAACATGTATTATGACAGCTCCACACCTTATGTGCTAATTGCACTAATGGGAAAAGGCTATGAGACTGGTAAATAAAGGGTTAACCACTATATTCTTTAGCAAACTCCTGGTTGATCCAAGAGGCTGTAACTTTAGCTTTAACTAGACTAGAACTAGTTCTCTTTTGTGGCTTATTTTGCTTGAACGGTCAAATGCACACAAAAATATATTGGTGAGAATTCATATAAACACAATCAGATATATTATAAGTATATGTAAACAGTTCAAAATGGATATATCAATATATTGGATCAATGCATGAGGTCTTAAAGTGACAGCAGCCTAATATTATTCTCTTATAATATTATGGAGAAATAAATAAACAATCTTTTTTAAAAACAAACAAACTAACAAGACAAAATGTGTAGATAGAAAGAAATGCATTGCATGCTCTAGTGAGACATTTTCTAATGACACTTATACCATATTTTTACTTAACTATTTCTGAATTATTTAATTTATTTATTACATATTTATTTATTTCCTCTTTTTTACTTACAAGTTTTTTCATTTATATTTTTTAAAATGTAGAAATATGTGTTTGTATAAATAAAAAGGTGAAAATGTGCAAAATAATGTAGAATAATGTAGAAAAATAAATACAATAATACATGAATAAGAAGTAAATGTATAAATTTATAGTATAAATTAGTTTGTCTCACTGGAAAATACTGGATAATATTTTTAATATTAATACATCTGATCCGGAGTAAAAAAAATATTTGAACACATTTTAAGTAAACTGTTTGTACAATGCTAAAGATTTGATTCTGTTTATTTTTCATAAATATACAAATATATAAAGAAGTAAAAAGTACTTTAAACTATCATGTAGGTACTAGAGGTCTGCTACCCGACCCGAGCCCGACGGGTCCCGAGATACTTTCGGGTTTCGGGTCGGGTTCGGGTTAATGTTTAATGGATAGCTTCGGGCTCGGGTCGGGTCGGGTTTGTAGCTAAACTAAAACTATATGCAGGCTTCGTTGCTTTCATAGACGCATGCACACACATTATTGCACACAGATATCAGAGCGATCACGCAGCGAACACACAGCACAGACACTTGTATTAGTAAAATAGCTTCGATAGCCTACTGACTCGCAACGCTATATTTCTCTGCAATGAGGGGGTGAAATCACTGTTTTTGAAGTAAGCCTCATTGATTGTAGAGAGAGACGTGCAGACGCAGGTTCACACACGCAACTTTCATCCCTCTCTCTCTCTCTCTCTGTCTCTCGCTAATTCAAATAAATGATTAATTAATTCAAATAAATGCGATCTTACCACACTACATCTCTGTGTCTGATTTAAAGTACACCGAATGCTAACGAGCCTTAACTGACGAAAATGACCATAATTTGCACGGTGGAAGAATTATCGTCTTGTCATATACAACAACCATTCAAAAACTCGGCAGAATTTATGTAACTGCTGCACCTGATGTTCATAAACTTTCATAACTGGTAAGTGTTTTTTCTTTTGCCTTGTGAACTGGCAGCGCCTTGATGAATCTGTTTCTTTACATGTATTTGTTTACTGATCATAGCATGCAATCGTGAAATACAGCATCTTTCTCTCTTTTTTAAAAAAAAATGGCTAATTCTTTGTGAAAAAAAAAAAGATTTCGGGTTCGGGTCGGGTTCGGGCTTTAAATTTAACTGTGCCGCTCAGGTCGGGTCGGGTCGGGTCAGACGATCTCGGGTACGGGCCGGGTTACGGGCCTTCAGTTTAAAGCCCGTGCAGACCTCTAGTAGGTACTGTATATATGTGTCGATGTGCTCTGGCATGTTTTATCAAATAGTTGTCACTTCTCTCAGGAAATATAAGAACAAGGTTAATGATATTCATTTCTTACAGTCAGCAGGATGTTTGTTCAGTGTTTAGAATGGAAAAGTCACACAACAAAACACATACTGTGACAGTGAATAAGCTAAATCCTTGTACCGTGGAAGTCGATAAGCTTGTTTATATCCTGACAAGGTCGGGTACAAATTAGTGGCGTGTTTGTGAAATCCTTTGAGAGCTAGTGCCAAGATGTACAATGGATTCTCGAAAGCCACAATTGTAGTATCACTTGAGGAATATCATTTTAACAAAGGGAGTAACAGACAAGTCAGCTGTAGTATGAAAAGTAATCAGCTAAAGCTAGAAAATAAAAGGTCTTGGAAGAGGAAGTCATTTAAAGTGCACTTTGAGTTCAGTGCTCCAGTCAGTACCATTGAGGAGAATTGACATTAATTATTTCATTAACTATCCTCCTCTTCTTTCCTTTAGCGTTACTGCACCTACCCATCATATTTTGACAGTCCTGTCTATCATCAGAGATCACAGACCTGCTGTGAACTGCTCTACAGGCAGATTTGAGAATTACTGCAGTGCTTTCTCCTTTAGTTAGTTTGTTCTCATACAAATCATGATTGGCTCTCATTAAGATCCTGCACGTCTCACAATGTGACGTATTCACTGTGTCAGATAAACTTTCAAAGGCTTTCTTCACCTCATACTTTTAGGAAATCCCACATCAAAGGCGATCACAAGCTCACATGTCAACCTGATTTCAACCTGGAAATTCAAGAGCATCAAAAAAAAAAAAAACAGAAATGAAGCCTTAAAAAATTGCAAGCTAAGTTTGTGCTTGCTTATGGCTTGTTTCCACCGAGCGGTACGGGTCAGTACAGTACGGTACGGTGCGGTTCAGGACCAAACACCCTGATCCAGCTTGTGTTTCTACTGCCAGCAGTACCCTTACTTGATAGACGTGGTGTATGCCGGAAAGTAGCGATCGACGATAAAGCACGACAATAAGCACAACTGCCTCTTTTTGTTAAATGTCAGTTTTAATGAACAATAATAATAGCCATTATAAAAGTACAAGTACAAAGTATAAGAGGCTTATATAAGAAGAAATAAAGACAAAAGCAAACATTTCAGTCAAACGTATGCTACAAAGTCAGCGCTGTAGCCTACTACGGTAAAGTTCAAAATAAATATATAAAGTTAAACATAACTTTGTGCTCAGACAAAACGATATGACCAGGAACAAATAATATATTCATGAGACCACGAATGCCTGTTAGATATACACAAAATGAATTGTATCTCATGTTTAATCACTACAGAGACATCAGAGCCAGCGGTAAATGTGTGAAGGACTAGCCGAGCGTAAGCTGCTCGAGGTGGATACATGAGCACTGAGCGCCCGCTGATCGTCTGGAGCGCCGAAATCAGCATAGCAAATTTTCAAATAGGCGCTATCTTTATAAATAAACCACAGATTTGAGTTTTAAACAACTACATTCTCACTGGAAAAACTCTTAAAACTACATTTCATGACACAATAACACTAATATTTTGAAAATTACACGGTTTTTGGGCAATGACGTTTCACAAGTCCACAAGAACACATATTGAGAAACGGCTATTGTCTGTGTGACAATATAAAATTATAAGATACTGTATATTTTTTTGTGTTGGCGCACTCTGATGTAATAAGTCGAACACAGCAGAGCGGGGTAACGAGTGAAGGAGAAGCTTTATCCCCTTGTATCACACAAACCATATAGTCAACCAATCAACGTTCGGCAGTGAGTTTAGCTCCACCCTTTTGGTACCCTTTGCTGTGCTCGGTACCTCAACGGAAGGGTGCCAAAAAGTGGTACGGTACAGTTCGCTATTTTGGTACCATTCACCACTTCTGACAGTCGAAACAGACATAATTGCGTACCGTACCATACTGTACTGAACCGTACTGCTCGGTGGAAACGAGCCATTAACCCTTGTGAGACCTTTTGGACATTTTTGTCCTTTTCAGTTTAGTTTTTTCTATCATTTTGCCTGTGTTATTGCCAGCTGCATAAATTTTGGCACAGATGTGTATTTGTATTGGAATTGTACTATTTCACCCCCATTTCCTTTAATAAATCTACTTTGCACTAGGTACACAAAATAGTTCCTCTCAGGACCTTAAGGACAAAAACATCCTCATTGAAACCCATTAAAACTGCTATTTTTAATCGCGGCGCCATTTAACTGTAAAATGATGCAATTTTTGTTAATAGGCTCTCATTCTGTTAGCAAGGCTTCGAAATTTAATTTTTTACTATTTTTTACCAGATGGTGCCATTTATTCATGTTTGGTCTATAAAGCAAATACTCACTTTATTCCTGTTTTCTGCTTCTTCATATTATAGAGCCAATTGGATAAATAATGCAGCTATAATTGTGTGTGTGTGTTGGTATGGATGTCAGAGTGTGGTTTGTATGTGTGTCATAAAAAAATTGTGTGCGTGTCCTTGTAATATTTGAGAGAGAGAAACTCTATTTCAAATCACAAACACAAGCACTGTGTGCACCAGTGGAGTTTTGCTGGCATCTAATGGGGAACATGTGGTACTGCGCCCAAACAAAATCTTACTGAAAGCTCATTTTTTGAGATATCAACCTTAAATTTGGAACACAACTTGTTTAGATTAATAGCTTTGATTTCCTTGCAGGTTTAGAGTTCAACATGTTTCATAAAATATATATTTTACATAAAATATTGTTCATAAATCATTTTCATAAACTTAAACCTCTATAACTTTTTTTGGTTTCACTTTTTAAACTTTTTTTTACTTTAAAATGAGACCAAACTTAAGTCTGTGCTCCCAAGCTTCACATTTTTATGACAGTTTTTTGACATGGACATTTTTGTCCACTATGGACCTATGTGTAACTTTTTTTTATTGACGCACAAGGGTTAATTGAATGCACAGTTTCCAGCAGGTGTTGTTGGTCTCTGGAGGTGTCATCAATAATGAATCGTCACTGTGGAAAAGTGTGTGTGTTTTATATGCATATGCACATACTCTCACACATGCAGTGAAAGCAGAGAGCAGATTGTCAGTGAAGCTGCAGTGTACTGACAGAGATTTCACACTGTTAGAGCTGTTTTCTATCACTGACCGCCTCTGTACACCAAAAACAGATGGAGGCTGGCAAACACTTCTCGGGAAACTTGTGGACACCAGAGAGAGTGTGAGTTTCTCTTTGCCTCTACCTCCGTCTCTGTGTCCATCTCACACTCTCTCTGTATTAGAGCCTCCTCCTGATAGACGGATACTGACAGTTAGAAACTTAAAGAATCATTCACTCCACAGATTTGTTTAAACCATGTGATTCGTTCAGAAATAAAACAAGTGACTGTTTATGAGTGATTCAACCAATTTATTCATAAACAGGATTTATTCTATACAGGTTTATTCAGGTTCAGCTCTGTTGTGTGTTGCTCAGAGACTCTCAACCAGTGGTGGATGAAGTACATATATCAAGAACTTGAGTAAAAGTGCAGATAGCCCACAGTAAAGGTATTAAGTACTCTAGTAAAAGTACAAATTTATTTGATTTTTAATGCACTTTTAAAAGTATTAAAAGTACAATTTTCTGATTGATCAATGTGTATTTTGTAATTTAAACTTATATACTTATTGTGTGTGGAGTGTGAAAAGTCTGATATTATGCTTTGGGATGTAGTGAAGTGAATGTTTCTCAAAATGAAAATACTTTCACAGATACTCACAGATACTTCAAAAATGTAAATGAGTCATAGTAACAATGTAAAAAATACTTTACTGTCCACCACTGTAGTCAACAATTCTACTTTGCCTTCATTTGGAACTGTTTTCATTGGCAATACTGTGTCTAAATGTAATTATGCTCATTAATTAAGGGGAAATTCACTACTGGCTAACCTGGCTATCTATGCAGTAGAAATACTTTTTAAAAAAAAAATCAGTGGTATGTAGGAAAACAGAGAAAAAGACTGTGGCATTTAATTTGCCAAAAAATTCAACACACACAATGCACTTTTAATTCTGGGTGGAAATAAAAAAATCCAGAAGTTCGATCTGTACTTTTAACAAAAGCTCTGGAGCTGTCAAAAGTCTGCTGGATGATGCAAACATGACACATTTTGCATCATCCGGCAAACTTTTGCTAACAAATAAACAGGGATATGTGAGTGTAGGTAACATGGAGAAAGAGTAGACACTGTTCATTTACATATACTAACAACATATTAGCAAAATTTGCAAACTTATTCCTGTAACTATCTATTGAACTATTATACTATTGCATAAAAGAAAATCGTAAACACTTACTTATATGATATGATATTGTTAAATGTTGTACAAATTTGAAATACTTAAATCTGTATTCTTAGATATACTGTATATGGGGGGAAAAAAAATCAATTTTGCATACACTGTAAGCCGATGCACGGAAATCCCAGCAACAAGTACTCCTGCTTTTCTTGGTTGTCCGTATGTGCAGATAATTTGAAGCACAAGAGCAAAGCTGTCTACTCATATATTATCTGAGACAGTCTAATTTAGCTTTTGACTCGACCGGAGATTGACTGAATCCACCGAGTATTGCATCATGATTGATGATGATCTTTCATCAGCATTATCTTAAAAGCTTTAGCTGTCAGCAAAACCACAGCGATCTCATTGATGCAACCCAGCAGCATCCTTCAATCAAACAACAAATCTCAAAAAGCTTCTGAATCCAGTACATCAAAGCATCATATTTCACAGCTCTTCAGCTTGACCATGCATTATAATTGTCCAGTGGTTTGACAGGCTGATGTAATTATGCTTGACAGGTTTGAACACTGTTGAACGCTGGTCTGTGGTGTTGGTGACAGCATGTCTAAAAAGGAGCATCTCTCCTCATGAACAGATCCTTTTATTTATATAACCTAATAATATTCATCATGTCTAATGGACATGACTAATTTGAAATGTTCCAGGAAGTGAAGTGTGCAAAGAGGAACTAATAGCCTCTTAAACAGAAGCCTTTATGATGTGAAATCTATTCATTTCTCTCCTCATTAGATAAATTAGATGTATATGGTCCACTGAACAGGAGAGTGCTGCGGGTCTATGTTTGTATATTTAAAAATAAAGAATGTGGGAGAGAGAAAGGAAGATGCTTCTGGTTGGTTCAGTTTTCAGCTCCTCACTCCTATAAAACTTAAGGGACTCCCCAAGAAACTGACTTGCTAAACACTCTATCAAATGATTGCTGCTTCTTTATCTTGTTTATATGTTGAATTTTTAATTTCTTATTTATTTTTCATCCATGAAACACACACGAGTGTAGACAGGAGTGAGAGAGGGGACAGGTTTGATTGGGACTTAACCCAGATCTGACCCGAATCTGGGTCTCCATGAGCCAGCAGCTCTTACAAGTTTTCTAAGTTGTTTAGAATGAGACTGGCACCATTCTGGTCTTCACATTATGACATTATTTATTTTTTCATTGCTCATAATTTGTAATATATAACGCCAGGTTCATTAGACAAACAGGAGTGCGTTTCCCAAAAACAACTATGGTCGCAAGTTCCGTCGTTACCAATAGAGTTCAATGGAACTAATAACCATAGTTAGCTAACGATGCTTTTGGGAAACGCACCCCAGCTTAGGAAGAAAGCTACAATTACTCACCCTAATGTCTTTCCAGCTCCACAAGAATTTGGTTCATCTTCAAAACACAAAGATATGTTTAATAAAACCTGAGCGATTCTGTCCCTCCATTGAAAGTCCATTCACCACAAACTATGACACATCAAATTTCCAATTGCATTGTTTCACATATAAACACTAAGCAAGGCACATACATAAAGCTCATCAAATATGTTAAACAGAAGCTGACGCTTAATTGCTCGACGCACAAGAACAAACCTCACTGGTTCTTGCTGAAGCTCAAACGCATGGACACTTTCAAAGGAGGGACAGAAATCTCTCAGCTTTCATTAAAATATCTTCAATTGTGTTTAGAAGATGAAAGAAAGTCTCGTGGGTTTAGAACAACATGAGGGCGAGTAAACGATGACAGAATTTTCATTTTTAGGTGAATAAATAACCCTTTAACTTTTATAGGGTTTTATAGTAAGTGGTAAATTTACACGCTTGTATAATGCTTAGCAGAAAGGTAAACAGAGGGTGCGTAACTCAAGTTATTGTTGGTTTTTTGACAAAAAATTGCTTGTGTTCCTCTTTTGTATGTTGCTTTGGATAAAAGTGTCTGCTACATGCATAAATGTGACCCTGGAGCACAAAAGCAGTCTTAAGTCGCTGGGGTATGTTTGTAGCAATAGCCAAAAATACATTGTATGGGTCAAAAATATCGATTTTTCTTTAATGCCAGAAATTATTAGGATATTAAGTAAAGATCATGTTCCATGAAGATATTTTGTAAATTTCCTACTGTAAATATATCAAAACTTAATTTTTGATTAGTAATATGCATTGCTAAGAACTTCATTTGAACAACTTTAAAGGCGATTTTCTCAATATTTTGATTTTTTTGCACCCTCAGATTCCAGATTTTCAAATAGTTATATCTCAGCCAAATATTATCCTATCATAACAAACCATACATCAATGGAAAGCTTATTTATTCAGCGAAAAATTGACTCTTATGACTGGTTTTGTGGTCCAGGGTCACAAATGTAAATGATTACTTGATGGCAATATTTTCATTTAGGGGTCAAAAAACCTTTGTAAAATGGTTGTTTAAAAGTAATATTTTAAGCATCTAACATAAGCATCTATCCAAAGCAACTTGCAGTACATTGTAACAGGTCATTTTTATCAGTTCGTGCATTCTCTGGGAGTCAAAATCAGACTCCTCTTCTGTTTGACAGTACAGCACATGGTAACATCATGTAGTAAGTGTACTGCTCTTGAAGCTTTAATAAGCTTTAATGTTGAGCAGGTTTGGTCCCCCCAAAAGCACAATTTGAACTCTAATATCCTTGAGGACAAAATACATACCAATAATCCTGCAACCTTGTAGCGTCCTAGCTCCAATTCTGGACATTTCTAGTAACCCTAAAGACCTTGATTAGCTGCTTAAAGGTCCATGCACACCGAGTCCGAAATTTTCATATGCGTTTTTCTTTTCTTTTTTCTCGTATTCGTCATCCTTTCCTATCAAAATGCTTGCTACGGATGCAAAAACGCAGAAAATCGAACCTGGTCCGAATTTTTTTATGACGGACGAAAGTTTTGGAGGCAGTGTGTAAACGTGATTGACACAACGTGAGGTCGAATTTATTTTATAACGTGTGAAAATTTCGGACTCAATGTGTGCAATGACCTTTAGGTATGCAGGATTGGACACATCTGCTCCTTCATATATAGTTCGCTGAAAGAGCAGCATGTTTGCTTGGACGTTATTCTGTGACTCCTGCTATCGTCACTCAGCATTTCCATTTCAGTCTACTCAGAATAGTTCTCTAATCGTTCCCTGAGGATGTTTGCTGTGGCACTTAGCAGTCCACAGTTGACAGCAGAATGAATAATGGTCCAGTTATCCAGACATCATTAATGTTTTAATAATTTCCAAAGACAGATAAGTATATTACACACATGAGTGCTGTCTGAATGTTTCATCCAAATGGCACCTAAAATTCAGATGACTAGTCTCTGTTATTTATTGCTTCCCCTCTCTTTTTCCATCTTTCTTTCTGGCTCTCCATCCATTTTCAGGTCGGAGCCGGAAACAAGACCGCTGTCAGCGGGAAGACTTGTACCCTCTGGTGGAGTCCGAGCCCTGTCCGTGTGAGGAGTTTGTTTCTCAGCCGTATGGTAATTGGTCATCTTGTATCCTATCGGAGACCCCGGCTCAAGGATCCCTCCAGGGATGGAGGGGTCGGCGAGAGGCGCGTGACTGTGGTCATGGATTGTGTTATCGCGCCGTGGCCTGTCTGGACCACGAAGCCCACCTTGTTAGCCCAGACCTCTGCAGTGAATCAGGTTTGTCTACTCATTTCCATCTCCTTTTCCTCGCTTTCTCTCTTTCAGTAAAGAGCCAAGTAATTTTTCCTCCGCTGGGAAGGCAAGCAGTCATTAGTCAAATAGGAAGCTGTGGGGTGCCCTGAACTGTCAGTGTAAATTAGACGGAGGTCTCAGCATCGGCGGCAGGTGTTTCCGCTAACGTTGTTATCGTGATGTTGAATGGCAGGGGCTCGGCCTCTCTGATTGCTCGACATGCTCTTTCGCAGGTTTGGTGGAAGAGGTCTGCCACATACCCTGCCCTCTGGACTGCAAGCTGAGCGACTGGTCACCGTGGTCGTCCTGCAGCGCCTCCTGCGGCAGCGGGCTGAAAATCAGGTCCAAATGGCTACGGGAGAAGCCGTTTAACGGCGGGCGGCCATGCCCCAAACTAGACCTGAAGAATCAGGTGAGATGTGCGGTCCCAATAGGGAAATAGTATCTCTGTGGGCTTCCACCGCCATATGGTGGATCATCAGTGAGAAGCGAGTAATGAGAATCATTAGGGTCTATGATCGCAGGCATCATGATTCAGATAATCGCTCATGTAAACTGTTTCATTTAGGGCCTTTAACACATCCGTTTTTATTGAATGCCTGAAATATCCCCAACGGAATATATTTAAGCCGCCTAGAGATACATTTTGCATTTTCAGCACGGTTAACATTCAACTCATTACCATTTCACCGGTTAATGCATGCCTCTTCATTAAGTGCAGTTTACTGAATGCACTTCAGCCTCGAAGCTAAAATATGAACAAACACAATCTCCTCATCCTTTAAATAGTTTGTCTCTCACAGCGAGACAGCACAAAGGTGCTAACAAGTGTCCGTGTAAATACTCTTCCTGATTGCTGTAGATTTGTGCTCTTTGCAGAAAAGCATGCCCATTAGCACTGTATTTTTGTGACCTCTCCTCTCCTCCTTTCACTTTTAGCTAGTTAGGACAGGTTGTACAAGTTGTGTTAAACGCTATTGCTTGAGCTTGTGCGACTCTACCAGTCTTTATCTCGGTAAAGTACAAATATGGCTCGCATATTGTTCGATCTTGGAGATAGAAATGCTTATTTGGTCAATAATGATGTGCTTTATGCATGAGTAACGGCGTTGTTTGAGTCTGAATTAGACATCACCGCATCTGCAAAAAATGAAAGAATAGCATAAAGAAGGTACATTCGTCTATGAGTACATTTGCGACAGCTTGCTCCCAGATGGGCCTCGCTTTAAAGGGAAATGATATTATAAATGTGCTGTGTGTGCTGGGACGGGCTGCAGAGGACACGCTGGTTTCTAGAGGTCAGTATGCAGATGAGGCAGTGTGCGTGAAAAATATTCAAATGCATTCTTTTGCTGCTGTGTGTACAGATGGTTAAGTGCCTACTAACAACTTTTATGGACCCACTGTTTAACAGGACTCCAAATACCCCTTCGCTAAAGGCAGAGTTTGCCTTGGCTAATGCCCCCTCCAATGTTTTGGGGAGATGAACTCTCACTGTTAACATTTTGCAAACGCCCGCTCTGTGGTCTTGGCAGAGAAGCTGTGCAGCTGGCGGTTTTTGAAGCGGCCCACTCTGCAAAGGTGTGGAGATTGAGATTTCTTCATAAGTATAGTAGAAAGTCACCACCAAAGCCACGGTGGATTTGTGTGTGTGAATGTGTTTGAGTTTGAGAGAGACCCTGATGAAAATTGTGTCGCTCTGAGGACGCCCTTTTATAGCTCAGAAGACTTAATGGAGTTCTCAGAAGGGTTTGATGGGAAGTGTGGGAGTTCATATTGAAATCTCTGAATTTTGAATGCGGTGTTTGGTATCTTGGTATATCGGAGCACATTTATTGGTAGGATCTATTCTGATTCTGAAACTTTAGATAAGACTACTTTTTTTTTTCTTCACACTTTCATGCATTTGGCAGAAGCTTTTATGCAAAGTGACACAGCATTCAATATATCATTTTATCAGTTAATGCATTCCTTGAGAATCAAACCCATGACCTTGGTGTTGCAGCACAACTCTCCAATTGCTCTTTATCTGAATAGTGATGCATCAAAATGAAAATGTGTCCAAAATTGAAACTTCAGGATATTTGGGCTGAAATTGAAAATGCTGACCATATTAAATGAGCCTTTTGAAACAGAGGGTTTATAGATATTTCCACTTTCCATGTGGTACATGACATTTTTCATTTTAAATAGCCTTTCACTATTTGTGGCATCCACATGCTGTGTGTACAAAATTATTACTATCATTATAAATTAATCAGTATTAATGTGATAATTGTAATGCACAACTGTGAAGCTTTAATTATGCTTCTCTCTAGACAATTTATTTCCATCTCATCTCGCCTGTAATGCCTGATAAAGCAGCATTTGTGAGTGCAGTGCTGTTTTGTGTACAGCGTTACTGGGGAAACAGCTATTTTTATGCTCCAAAAGGGCACCTAGTGGCAAAGAATGAATTTGCATTTTCATTCAGACCAATGTTAAAGACCAACAAGTGGGCGGGGAATATGCTAATGTTTCATGTTGACCTCAAGGTGAAATGGCTTAAGATTTGATTTAAAAATGACTTGTTTCAATGATTTAGAGTCGACTCTTTCTTTTGAGAGACAATAGCTTTATACACGGTGCACTTTCAGATTTAAAACTTGCATGGTGTTTTCATTCACTTAGAGCTGTGTTACACTGCATGAAAGGTAATTTTCAAAAATCCATAATAGGGGCACTTTAACATTTATTATCACTTTATGTGTCATACGTTAATTTTATTCTCTGATTCCTAGGGATATATTTTTTTTATTCTAAGGGCTGGAGAGTAAGAAAAGCAGAATGAATGTCTTTGTGTTGAAACTACTGGTCCAAAAACAATCGAAAACCTTATTAGTGCAGTTTATGGTTCAGAGCGGCATGCTCAAAGCATTCAAAGTGTAATCCAAGACTGGCAAACATTTTCCTAAGAAATCAAGTTGTGCACTATCAACACTTTAATTGACATTTCAGTATTGTCACATCAAATTCATGTTATTTGCAGCAGATCAGATCACATGTCTGGAGTGGGCTTTGATGTCGGATTCTCTTTAAGTAAATTGTTTGGAACAGGACTAGGTAAGGAAACTTTGTTAACACGCCACGTTCCTTGTGAGCTTTGGCTTGTTATGTGTCTTTGATAACCTGTCTCTGGCTGTCTGGCCCCTACCTTTAACAAGCAATCCTCACTTTCCCCAGTGCGGCTTTCTGCCGTGAGTCAAAGAGCAGGGCAGCGCTCTGCATTCATTCATTATTTAGGCTTTCAGGTATTACAGGCTCGGAGAGGCCTGTCACAATCACTAGATTGTTCCAGCTCCCTTTCGGAGTAGTAAACAGCTGACCAGAGCTGTCTTTCCACCACTTATCTATTGATCGGCTGTCTGACATGCTCGCCCTATAAGGACATAATACGGGTGTAGGGCTGCAGCGCCTCGTCCTGTCACTCATAGCTTTTAGTGAGAACCCAAAGCTCGTTTTCATTTCTCCTTCCTGGGAGAACAACTTATTTAAGCAGTGTTACAGCTTACCACACGTCAATCGAAGAGCGTTCCATCTCATTATGCCGATAAATGCTGATGATTCTGACCGTCTTTGCCCTGTGATTGTCTGCCGTCAGCTGCGCCAAATGGGAGACGGGATGATGCGCGACCTTCTCCAGATGTTTCCTCTTGCACCGTTCCCCACAGTGAGTCACTCGACAGAGATGAGATTGATATTCATATCTCGCCTCCTCATGCTGTACAGATGATCAGCCACTGTGACGGAAGCGGGAGGAGGTTGTGCATGAAGGGATGTCATCTCTATGCTGTGTCTTACTACTGATCTGTAAATTGAACTGTGCAGGAACTGGCTTCATTAGTGCCACATGCTCCTGATTCTGAAAAACCACCTTAAACAAGAGTCTGATGGGTTTAGTTATTATTTTATAGGGATGCCATCATGTGTTAAAGGGATAGTTCACCCAAAAATGAAAATTCTGTCATTAATTACTCACCTTCATGTCGTTCCGAACCCGTAAGACCTTCGTTCATGTTCGGAGCACAAATTAAGATATTTTTGATGAAAGCCAAGAGCTTTCTGACCCTCCATAGACAGCAATGCAACTGAAATGTTCCCAGGCCCAGAAACGTAGTAAGGACAGAGTTAAAATAGTCCACGTGACATTAGTTTACGAGAGTACCACGGCATGCATCATGGTGCTCTCGCGAATGGTGGCAGACGGTGACTCGGAGAAGAAGAATTGTTGAATAAAGTGGTTATTTTTGTTTTCTTTGCACACAAAATGTATTCTCGTAACTTCGTAAAACTATGTTTCTGGGCCTGGGAACACTTCAGTTACATTGCTGTCTATGGAGGGTCAGAGAGCTCTCAGATTTCATCAAAAATATCTTAATTTGTGTTCCGAACATGAACGAAGGTCTTACGGGTTTGGAACGACATGAAGGTGATTCATTAAAGACAGAATTTTCATTTTTGGGTGAACTATCCCTTTAACTCACGTCACTTAAAACACATTCTTTTCATGGAATACAAAATGAGTTTTTTAGCAGAATGTACAGGCTTCTCTTTTCAAAATAATGAAAGTAGATGTACTTTTGAACATAAGCTCCTAGAAGGAAGGATGGATGGATATTTAGTTGGTTGTCTCTTGAATTTATGGTAGATTATCACATTGAAGTGGTTTTGGAAGCTTGTTTGGGCGCCTTAGTACTCAAACACTCTCTGTTTAGTCATTGGCTGACTATGCAGCTAGACAGCTGTCTTTGGTTTCGAACAGCATTTTCATTGGTTTGTTTAAACGCTTGAACAAGATTTGAGTGCACTTCTGTAATACTTCCACTTCTAAATATCTCCTTGTACTTCATTACAGTGCCGTGCATAGCAGTATGAACCTCGCAAATATGACTTGTACTCATTCGTGTGAAATAGTCCATGTTTCTGAATCGCTAGTGACATGTAATTTTCTGGCTCTTACTTCAATGTGGATCCTCATTACTAAGAGTGGGAATAGTGATGTTTCTATCAGATGCAACAGATGCAGTCCTCCTCAGGGCTGGTGCAGTCTCCGCCTCAGTTGAAGTCTGTTTTACCCGCAGCGGAGGGCTCGGTGCTAGATTCGCTGTGTAAAGAACATTCTTCTTGCCCACCTCCAGAGCTGGGTACCATATGGTAGCCATCATGTGCGCTGAGGCAGACTGTTCTGCTGATGAGATGAGCCTGTGTTCAGCAGGCTTGCATAATTTAACAACCTCTGTAAATCTGTGCTTAGAAACCAATCTCCCTATAAAGCATTTCTGCCTCTCCCACAGCTTCTAAATGAAGCACGTCTTTAGCTCAGAAGCAGACTTTTAGAAACCATCTTGTCATGCTTTTGTATGCTGTGACTGCTCTGCAAGATTACATGCACTACAGCGTTGGGAAATATGATGAAAGGCTGTTGTTAAACCTCACAAAGACATTATACTTCTGTGTGCACAGATTTTTTTTTATCATATTACAACATGTTACAATTAGAATTAGTTTACAAAGCTACCTATTGTTGACAACCTGGTACAGTGCTTAACATTCATGTTCATAATATATTGATTTGTGGTGCTTATGCAGATAATCATCTGTGTGTTTTGTGTTTTCCTTCTCTCTAATTTACCATACATATAAATAGTAGTAAAATTAAAATTAAATGATTTTCACAGAGATTTCAATATAAAAGGAGAATGTTTTCTTTCCTTTTATATATTATAGAACAGTACAGATGTTATTAGAAACAATGTTTGAAATGGCACCTATAGAAATTAGTGTTGCATTATATGCTTATGCTTAAATATGTATTTCACTGTATTTAATAAACTAACTTTTTTGGACAATGAAAACTACATTTACCATTGAGAAATATATATATATATATATATATTGATCTCATAAAAACATCCTTGGTGAGTAAAAGAGTCTTTAAAACAAAAACTTTTGAACAGTAGTGTTAGATAAATTATTGAATATTATTGTACTGAATATATTATAATGTAGTAGACATTTACTGATGCTATTAAATTCAGAATTAAAACTTGTTTTGATCTTTTGACAGTATTGAACTTTGTGTACCGAAATAAGTCTGTATAAATGGGCATAATTTGTCAATTAATTAATAATGTAATTATGGCATGCATACATAATTAATTATGTTTTTTTTTTTTTTTTTACTGTTGAATTAGTTTGTTACAATTCAGTAAATGCATCTTTCTTTAATTCCATTTTAATATTCAGCGTCCTGTCTTGTGTGGCCAATTCTATTAAAATTCATACTCATAAAATAAAGGGAAACCAATCGTTAAAACGCTGTAAGTAGAGTTTTGTGTAAAATGTCTCTGACAATGCAGTTGTCTATTGTAGCATTACAGTGACTCTTAGGTCTGTTATAGTGACTCTCCTGGAGTCTGTTTAGCCTTGGTGTGATTGGGGCTTCATATAAAGGAAGGCTCTCGAGACTGACCGGTTAAAAGTGTGTGACATTTTCTTTTGTTAACTGGAAACGAGTGGAAATACGCAGACGAAAGCTGCTCTCCCCCTCACTGCCGCCTCCATAATTGGTGCAGAGTTCAGCCACTTACAGATGATGATATGTGTCACAGTCTTCAAGTGCATTTCGGGCAAAATATGTTGCTGCTCGCCGGTTATGGCCATAACTGCGGTGCTCTGCCCCCGTGCTGAAACGATCACAGCTTCCTTTATTGAATACAACAAAATCAATATGTTTTTCATTTAGGCTTTGTGTGTATATCTGGCATTTCCAACTGTGGGAAAATGTACTGTATTTGAGCCGAATGACTAGGCGAAAGAGATGTTATGCTTTGATACTCCGTCAAATTGTTGACTTGGAGGTTTGTTTAGCAGAGAGGTCTTTGGAGATTGATGTTTTGATTTGGGTAAAAGCTGCTTCACTTCATTAATGAGCGGCCCGCAGCGTTTCTCCACATCTCTCTCACACACTCTCTCAAATGTGTTTGATGCCAGAGGAGCTGTTATTTATCCTATGAGCTTGAATTGTGCTTGGACTCATTTATAATCACAGAACATTTCAACAAGAGGAGGCGTAAAAGGGTGAAAGATTCCTTGCTCGCAGTGACAATGCAAGCATTAGATTAGCGTCATCGAATCTTTATTTATCGCCACACAGCCAAGGCAGGTGGAATTTGTTTCTGTGAATTTTTTTGCACGAAGGAGCTTTATAATAAATGTACAAAGCTATCCGTTCGTATTTCCATCATCTCAGTGGCACTGTAAAAGTAATCCAAACAAATTCAGTGGTTTATGTCTTCTGAAGCAGTTTGATCAGGGCACAGCAATGACGTCATGACAATAAGTCACGTGACCTGGATGGAAATGTGATTTCACATGGTTTAGAATTGAAAAATGTGAGCCTGGACCACAAAACCAGTCATAAGTGTCAATTTTTTTGAAATTGAGATTTATACATCATCTGTATAAAAAAGCTGAATAAATAAGCTTTCCATTGATGTATGGTTTGTTACGATCAGATAATATTTGGCAGAGAAAATCTGGAATATGAGCGTGCAAAAAAAATCAAAATACAGAGAAAATCACCTTTAAAGTTGTCCAAATGAAGTTCTTAGCAATGCATATTACTAATCAAAAATTATGTTTTCATATATTTACAGTAGGACATTTACAAAATATCCTCATGGAACATGATCTTTACTTAATATCCTAATGATTTTTGGCATAAAAGAAAAATGGATAATTTTGACCCATGCAATGTATTTTTGGCTATTGCTACAAATATACCCCAGCGACTTAAGACTGCTTTTGTGCTCCAGGGACACATATGTACAAAATATTTGTGAATAATCCATTAATACAGACACAAAAACCATTCCAATCTACAGCAGACCTGATTGAAGCTGGAAAGCTTGGAATGGCAGGTTGAGTCGATGAGTAAAAGTTGTAAAAACCCATGTGGCCGGTGTTGTTTGCACTCTTGCTCCGTCTCTGATAATCTTCTGCATCACACACAGTCGTTCTGAATATGCATATTGTTTGGTCTCCGGTGGTGTGGTGCTCAATTTGCTCTTGGAGTCTTTCCAGCTTTGTGAAAGTCCTCCTGCGTCCAGATGGCCTGGAGCGTTTCACTATGTTACAAAGGTTAGCCATCACTTTATCAACTAATTAGAATAACGAAACGAGATCTGCGTGATGATATAAATAATAAATGCTCACTTGTCATCTGATAGCCATGGAATCCCCTTGTTGGAAAAAGAGGTCAAAAATGTAACTCTGAGCATGAATCCAATGAAAGCTCTTTGTATTAGAATGAACAGCTGCTTAGTGTTTGAATCTGCATTGAATCAAGGACTAATATAGAGGTATGAGAGGTATTAATCATCGCTTAAAAATGTGTGTATGTGTGGAGTCTCTTAAATGATTGAATTAGTAGTAAAATTGTAAAAACTCCTCCACAGTTTCAGAGCATTTATTGTGTTGAGAACGGGAAAGAATTGAGACGGTGGTTGTGAATAATCTGCCACACTGAAATGATTTCTGTCAAGACTAATTTTGTTTGTATCTGATCATTCGGTGGAGTTTAAAGGAATCGTTCATCATTACTCACCCTCATTTAGTTACAGACCCTTATGACTATAAGATTGCATGATTATGGATCAGATTTATTTAAATATGTGCCTGCCAGACGATGATGGCATTTCCTCATTCTACTTAAGCATCTTAAGGAGTTTTTCATTGTCATGTCTTGTTGCTGACTGACAGCTGGGGGTTTTAAAGGCACTATTTTCTGTAAAGTTGCTTTGAAATAATATATGCACTACTGTTCAAAAGTTTGGGGTTGATAGCATTTTTTATTTTATTTTGAAAAATCTTTTATGATTAATCATTTATTTGATTAAAAATGCAGTAGAACTGTAGTATTGTGGAATATTATTTAAATTTAAAATAACTATTCTATTTTAATATCATTTTAAAATGCAATTTATTGCTGCGATGCAAAGCTGAATTTTCAGCAGCAGTCTTCAGTGTCACATGGTCCTTCAGAAATCATTTAACATTTCTTTGTATTTCTTATTATTATCAGTGTTAAACACAGTTGTGCTGCTTGACAATTATGTGGAAACTATGGTAATTTTATTTCTTTGAGTGCTATAAAATAACATTAAAAAAACAGATAGGGCCCTATAATACACCCGGTGCAATGTGGCGCCAGGTGTAACGCAAGTGTTTTTTGCTAGTTTCAGCCTGACGCAGTTATCATTTTCACGTCCTGCACCAAGTTGTTTAAATAGCAAATGCACTTGCACCCATTTGTGCGCTCATCAGCGTGCTGGTCTGAAAACGAGGTTCATTTTGAGGCGTCTGAAATAGACTGTGCCATTGACCAACTAAAAGCTGGTCTAAAGTCAAAAGTGCTGTATTTTTTGTTATTTAAAGAGCATGTTAGTAATATGTGCCTATAGGCAGGTCCACAATGCGTGTACACTCTGCTTATTACACACACAGGGACGCGCAGCAGCACACAAACATGCCAAATATTAAAAATTAAAGGATAACAATGTAAAAGATTATTATTGTGTAGGCTACATAAATATAAAAAATGCCTTCATGTCATAATGGATAGTCATTGCATGTATCAGAATTAGGCTACCTCATGCACGAGCAGCTCCGTTTCCTCTCTGGAGACGCGTTCAGTCTTTGCGCTTGCCGTGTAAATAGCGAATCCGCCATGGCGCGAGCACAAAAGTGGATTCAAAAGTGCACCTGCGCTGTGCGCTTTAGACCATGTGCTTAGATCGTTAAAATAGGACCCATACTGTCACTTCTGATCTCAATGCATCCTTGTTGAATACAAGTATTCATTTCTTGAGAATGAAAAAAAATCTTACTGACCCCAAACTTTTGAATGATAGTATACATTGTGAAAAGTGCAGTGCAATTTATAGTTGACATAACTGAGCAAAAAGACTATTTTTTATGTTCACCCATGCAATAAAACATACAGTGACCAGACTGTCAAGCTCCAAAAAACCCACAATAAAAGTAATCAATATTACTCAAGCTATATTTCAACTCTTTAAAAGCCGTAATACCTTTGTGCAAGGAACAGAAAGAAATGAAGTTACTCTGGACTGAAAATCTTGTCATCTGTCATTACATGTCTCTCACACGTCTACAAAAATCACAGAAGTCACTTTAGGGTGAGTAAATGTTGGTGCATTTGTTAAAATGTTGTCCCATTCCACTGAAGTTTTCTCAGATCTTTTATTGGCAGCTGTCAGATAAAATCACATGCTGAATAAATAATCTTTCCATTGATGTATGGTTTGTTATGATAGGACAATATTTGGCTGAGATACAACTATTTGAAAATCTGGAATCTGAGGGAGCAAAAAAATCTAAATATTGAGAAAATCACCTTTAAAGTTGTTCAAATTAAGTTCTTAGCAATGCATATTACTAATCAAAAATTAAGTTTTGATATATTTATGGTAGGAAATTCACTAAATATCTTCATGGAACATGATCTTTACTTAATATCATAATGATTTTTGGCATAAAAAAAATCAATAATTTTGACCCATGCAATGTATTTTTGGCTATTGCTACAAATATACCCCAGCGACTTAAGACTGGTCTTAGTGTCGTAAAACATTGTTTTAAAGCTTCAGTGTGAGCACACTAGGTCTGCCCTTTTGCCCGCCGGTATTTCCTGAAATCTCATCCTTTTATTTTGTCTCCCATTTTTGCCTAGTATCAGCGTTTCAATATCACAACATCATCTTAAGTGTATTAGAAGCCATCGCCGTGGTAGCATTTATCTCCCTGTGTTTCAGTGTACCCCGATTGTTTTGTCTGATTCCAGGGGCCAGGAGACAGTAATGGCCCAATCTGTTTGAAGTTTGAGTCAGGCTGTGACACTTAAAGAGATTTATAGAGTCGAGAGTTGCCTGCCAGGCTTCCCTCTGCCGTCTCTGCTGCTGGTGTGAACGCTGCTCTCACGTTAGGGCTGTGTGTGTGTGTGTGTCTCTGTGTGTGTGTGTGTGTGTGTGTGGGGGGGGGGGGGGTGCATATATTATATACACTGTGGATGCCCTCAGTGTTTGCTTTGTGCTCTTTTAGCACTGCTTTGACCCACTATGCACGACAATTATATCTCTCTTTTATAAGTATCTTGTTGTTAGCCAAAACATGCTGTGTGAGTAATTCGATATCAGAACTTTACAATATACAACATCTTGCAGTATTATATTAAAAAATATGTAGTATACTGTCTGTATATTGTGTAAAATATTCAGAAAGAATTAATTGAATGTTTAAATTTTTTTTTTATTTAAACTGGTTTTTATTACTGAATGTCAAAATATATATATTAATATGAAAATTTTGGCAATTTATTAAATATTTAAATGTATATTTCATGTTTACAGTGGCCTGAAACAGCATTTGGACTTTTAAAAATCAATGAATGTTTTTGCATACAAAATACAAAATATCAAACAAAGTATGATCTACAAACATGTTACTTCTTCACCTTTTTGACCCATTTTTTAATTGACTTTTTTTTTTACTATGAAACTGTGAAAGTGTCCCAATATATGTCTTAATTTTAAACAGTGCATTAACTTTTTTCATTTCATTTCTGAAATGCCGTTTGGTTTAATATTGTTTTGTAATAAAATTCATGCACAAGTTCACATCAAGTAGAAGATAATAGAAGTTCTGGAGGATTTAAATCATTGTTAAAGTTTTGGTCAGCTCTAGTGTAAAACACTATTTGTTTTCTAGACTTTTGAATATTTATGCAGTTTAGAGTTAATTACATTTTCAATCTGGCAGCTTACCGCGGTCATTACTGTCTTCATCTTCATCCTTCATATAAACAGATTTACACGCGCACACAAAGCCTAGAGAATCTGCATTGAATTTCTTCTAGTTATACAGTTCTTCTAGGGAGCTACGTGGCTAGTCCAGACAGCAACAGGCTATTGCACAGGAGAAGTTAAAGCTCAAAACTAATATATATATCATTTCTCTTCTCTCTCCTTTGCCTGTCATGCACTGCTAATACGGACATCTTCAAAGGCTCAGGTCAGTGCCTCATTCTGTGTTTCTCCCTGTGCATCTGTTAACCCCGCTGCCCCGCTGGCCTTCTCTGAAGAAGAGGAGCGCTAGTGTATTTTGATCACGGGCTGACTGAGATTTGAATTAGTATGAAGTACATTTTCATGTCGTCTCTGGCCCTTCGACTGACATTTGAGAAGGATCAGGGGACTTCATTATCCGGCCCAGAGTACCTACATCCTCCAAGAGGTTACAGGAGCTGACCTGTGAGCAACATAGCTGCTTTATTTTTCTGAAATTATTACCTCCACTTGAGAGCTAGGCAGTGAAGGAGAATAGAATCCTATATTTGTGCTATTTAAAGAACAGACGGGAATTTGTCCTTAATATGTGATAACCGAGCGCCGCCTTTGCATTGTAAAAGTCAATGAATATTTATTGGAGCCTCTGTCAGGCGTGCCGTAAAACTGACTTTCCCCATGAAGAGCTTTTAAATAAAATAGTTTGCTGCTATTGATGAGTGTTGCTGAATTAATGATTGTTTCTTAACGTGGCAATTTCATTTCTTGATATCGTCATGTAGAGCTTGATATTTGTCTATGTTAATGAAATTACCCTTTTTTAATGCTTCAGTAGATTTATTGCCGATTTCATTCATCATCTTTTCACTCACTTCTCACATCTTGAGCATCGTCTTAACACTTGTTTGATTATTGTAATTGGAAATTGAATGACACTCATTAAAGGAGAGGAGAAGAGACGAGGAGAGATGGGAGGAGAGCGCTGATGGGGCTTTTAGCAGCTGCAGGGCCAGATGGGATATTTTGAGAGTGTGTGTTAGGGTCTGTATATCCCCTCGGGGAGGAGGCTATAAACTTACAGTCTTATTTGTTCACTATGTTTTCATAAGCCACTTTCTTACTAGGTTTGTTGGTTTGATTGCCAAGTGTTTCATAACTGCGGTTTTTGGCTTCTAGACTCATTTGTGAATGAAATCATGTCTGGTGAAGTTAAGAAGCAGGGAGAATACCCCACATGTGCCACATCAAAAAACCTCTCGCCAGTCATCAGCCACCAAAAATAGAGCATAATCAGAGCAGACACACATCTGACGCAAACCAAAACAATGCTGTGAGAGACTGAGGACAACAATACATGATGCTCACAAACAAATTCAGTAAAACTTTAGTATAGGGACCAATTCCCACTATTATCTAGTTGCTTATTAGCATGCCTTTTAATAACTTATTGGCTGTTTATTAGTATTTATAAAGCAAATATTCTGCATGATCATATTTTACATCCTAATACTTAACGACTACCCTATTGATAAGCAGCAAATTATTAGTTTATGAAGGCAAAAGTCATAGTTAGTGGTTTGTTAATAGTGAGAATTGGACCTTAAAAGTGTGACCCAATTTTCTTCTGTAATGTGACAAATAAAACATAAACAGAACATGCAATGAGTATCATGTTTGCAGTGCTGTATGTTGTTAATCAGATATTGACCCAATCATGAAAGCCAAAACCTGACTTCAGGTTTATCATGGATTGTGGCCTCTTTGAGGAGTCTTGAAGCATGAAGAATAAAAGTCAAGCTATTTGGCCACTGGACAATTTTGGCTACTGGATTAATGCAACCAGTTGGCACTTTTTAGCAGCAGTTTGCATTTTTGTCTCATTTTCTCTTCTGTTGCAATATTAGTTAATTAAAATCCATAATTGTGAGCCCAAACAAATGTATTAATTCCTCCAGCTATATTGCATGGAATGTCATTGTAAAATCAGTAGAGACCAGCCGTACAAAGCAGTGGGACTTGTATAACAATGAGGTTATATTAGAAAGGAAAGAAAAGTTCTGATTTGAGGCTGTTGTGTTTATAATTTTTCAAATTCCCAAGTGATCTATCTCTCCAAAACATTGATTTGTGACCTGTCTTTACAAACTGTTGGCTTACAAATTAAGTTTAAAAAAAAATAAAAAATAGTTATATGTTAGTATTAAACTACTATATATAATAATGTATGTTAGTCTAGTCCTCATAATGCCTGATTTCAACAGTAGATTGGAGCATTATTGCTGACAATAAATTAAGAAATTTTAAAAATTGCAACAACAATATTATAAAATAAATTTAGTTGATATTCAATAATTAAACAACAGTTACAGGCAACTACTCTTATCGTCAGTAAGATTAATTATATAAATACCTATACAAGACAAAAAAAATGAAGCCCCTAGTGGGGCTGATTGGCAAGCATTTTTGGTGTTGTGTTGTTGACTGAAATGGACAGTTGTCTCAGAAGCAGATAAAGTTCTTACAAGAGAACCATTAAACAGACTGTACTTCTATCCCTCACGGCCTTAGTTTTGTTTGCATCAGATTAAAGATGGTGTCTACTCTGACTAACATCTACAGGGAATCTCTTAATTAGAAAAGAGATTACAAAAGTTCTTAAATGCATTCCTTTAGTAGACTTTTTGAATACAATTAAGCTTTTCTGGTTCACGTCAACCGCCCTGATGCTTGAGAAAAGTCATACAAGCTTCTATATCAGGTTATATTTAAATGTGTTTTGCTGTAATCAGTGCATTATTGTCTCTGTGTGTCTGTAGGTGTACGAGGCAGTGCCCTGTCGCAGTGAGTGCGGTCAGTACGAGTGGGTAACAGACCCCTGGTCAGTCTGCACCATCAACACAGTGGACGAGCTGCCAGCTTGTGGTGAGGGAGTCCAAAGCCGCAAGATCCGGTAAGCAAGGACACGTTCTCACAGATGCTTCTCTTAGGGGTCACGACCCACTCCAGACTGCGTCCCTCGTCCTCCACATCCTCATTCTGCTGTTCTTTGGCTGTGACAGGTGCGTGAGGCGTGGCAGTGATCTGGTCAGCAGTGTGAATGAGACCCTCTGTGACCAGGATGAAATCCCTCCCCAAGCTCAGACCTGCGTCCTGCAGTGCCCTAATGACTGCGTGATGTCCCAGTGGAGTCAATGGAGCACCTGTTCAACAGTAAGACGTCCTTTTTGTCTGCTGCTATATCCTCAAGGCAACATTCTGAGCTGTCTCTGACGCGAGGACCAGCATACAGTGTCCCCAAAAAGTATTCATGTACTTTTGGACACTTTAGCCAAGTGTGTGATAAGACCAATAATATTTACATTACCGTTCAAAACTTTGGGGTTGGTTTTGATTTCCAAATGTTTTTGAAAAAAGTCTTGTCTGCTCACCAAGACTGCATTTATTAAAAATTTAAATAAAGTCAAATCAGTAATATTGTATAATATAGTCTTCTATTTTAATATATTTTAAAATGTAATTTATTTCTGTGATGGCAAAGCTGAATTTTCAGCATCATTACTCCAGTCTTCAGTGTCACATGATCTTCAGAAATCATTCTAATTATGTGACCCTGGAGCACAAAAGCAGTCTTAAGTCTCTGGGGTATATTTGTAGCAATAGCCAAAAATACATTGTGTGGGTCAAAATTATCAATTTTTCTTTTATGCCATAAATTATTAGGATATTAAGTAAAGATCATGTTCCATGAAGATATTTTGTAAATTTCTTACCATAAATATATCAAAACTTCATTTTTGATTAGTAATATGCATTGCTAAGAACTTCATTTGAACAACTTTAAAGATGATTTTCTCAATATTTAGATTTTTTTGCACCCTCAGATTCCAGATTTACAAATAGTTGTATCTCAGCAAAATATTATAGATATAGATCTAAATATAGATATCATATCATAACAAACCATACATCAATGGAAATATTATTTATTCAGCTTTCAGATGATGTATAAATCTCAATTTCGAAAAAAATGACACTTAAGACTGGTTTTGTGGCTCCAGGGTCACATATGTCGATTAACTGCTTAAGAAACATTTCTGATTATTATCAATATTGACAACAGTTGTGCTGTTCAATATTTTTTGCGAAAAGTGTGATACGTTCTTTGATGAATAGAACAGCATTTGTTTGAAATATAAATATTTTGTAACAGCGTAAAAGTGTCACTTTAGATCACTTTAATGCATCCTTCTGAATAAAGACGTAAATGTCTTTAAAAAAAGAACATATTGACCCCAAACATTTTCAATGGTAGTGTAAGTTAAATATTGATTTGTCTAATTAAATTAGTAACATTAAAAATGTTTAAAAGCTTAAACAATTAAAAGCTGCACATGAATTTAGACAGCTTATAGAACAGTAATACATGCTTATGAATAAGTATAAATGGCTCTTTAATTTATTATGAGCATAGGTAGCATAGAAAGTGTGGCCATTACTTTTAATAGTATAATTAGCCAATTATTAGAGTTTTAAAGATATTAATAAAATCAAAATCGTAACAATATACTCTGTGCATCTTTTATCCCAAAGTGTGTTTATGCATGTTTAGTTCATATTAACTATGGACATGTTCCACTAACATTTGACCCTCAATCATACTGCTCTAAGTCTTCAGTAGACTGCTGTTGACATTGTTTATAGGTGAAAATTATGCACTGTGTTTATGAGCTCGTAAAAAATATGCCTCTAGAGAAAATATTCAGTCTGTGAACTAAGAACAGAAATGTTTTACTGTATATTTTTGCACGATTCTTTCTCAGCTCGGGCCATGACATAAGACAGTGTCGAGATGTTTTGCATCTATTTGAATATTTCACATTAATGCTGCCTTGCAAGTCAAATCTTCACACAGTTCTCCAGAGTTCCTGCGGCGAAATTTCAAACGGTGAATACGGAGGCAGCTGAAATCAGTATGCAGATGAACCTCCAGTAGTAATGAAGCATTTGTTATTCTAATTAATGTTGTGCATAAAAAGTTACCCTAGATACAATTTGCCATCGGGCCGCTGACTCATTGAAGTGCAAACAGCTCTTCAATTCACACTCAACAAATCAGAAACAAACTAGATGAGTTATCCTGGCTCGGCCCAACCTACACAAGACTGCCAAGCCATTTCAGCATAATTTGGTCTCTACGCTAATCACATTAGATCGCAATTCTACCTTGTACGCTCTCGCTTCCAAGCCATGTTTGTTCTCTTCGCTGTGTCAAAGCGCTCAGCCAGCACTGCGAACATGTCAAACACCAGGGTTCGGTGATTGAGCTTGTTTAATTAGTCTCGGTTTTACATAATTATGAAATGTTCCCAAAAAACCTGGGTGCACAGATATGTGGCACTAGCCGGATAGAGCTCCTGCTGATGATCAGCCTCCCCAATAGTGAGATACATGCACATGGCCAGCTAGCTGTTTAAAGGGTCTCATTAGTGTCTGACAGTGATGGAGATGCAGATTAGTGGCTGCCTGCAGCATAACAGCTTCTAACAGTGCACTTAGCATCGCAAGACCATGTGGCTGCCTGACTGCTGGGGTTTTTTCTTTTCTTTTTACAATGCAGTATGACACAGCACAGCGGTTATTGCTCAGCTTGCCCATGTATATGCACTTTCTTTAAAAATATAAATAGCAGCTAGATTTTGATGTGTTTGGCGTCCAAGCCCTCTTGACATTTTAACTGTATTTATTTGTAGCCATGTAATGAAAGCACAGTGAGGATGAGGACGAGGCACGTGCTGCGCCCCCCGGTGGCCGACAGAGTGTGTCCAGACAGCATCCAGACAGAGCCCTGCAGCCTCAACAGCACCTGCTTCAATTATCACTACAATGTCTCCAGTGGGTCTCTCTCATTCTGCTTGACACAACACTAAATATAACATGAGCATCTAATGACTGTTGCATGACTCATTCACTTCAACAGCATTCAAGGCATCACATTCTGAAGCTCGAAGGCACAACATGATATTTGGATATTTTCAGTAGTCCTGCTTTATCTATGATAAATCTGATACATTTTTTATATACTAACAGCAAATTATGAGGATTGATATATTAAATGAATTATTATTATATTAAAAATAGTGCTGTCAAACGATTAATCGCGATTAATCGCATCCAAAATATTTGTTTTGTTTACATAATATATGTGTGTGTGCTGTGTATATTTGTTATGTCTATATAAATACACACATATACATGTATATATTTAAGAAAAATATTTTATGTTTATATATTAAATATATGTATCTGTAAAATAAATATAAATATATACATGTAAATATTTTCAAAATATATACTGTTTTATATATATATATATATATATATATATAAAGATATATAAATAATTTTAATTAGTGCTGGCAATCGATTAAAAAAAATAACTAATTAGTCACACATTTTTTCTAAAATTAATTGTGATTAATCTCACCTGAAATTAAAGTTTTTAAATATACTTTTATATTGCAATAATTTCACATGAATGTACAGACAACATAAAGACAGTATATATATTTTTTTTATATATATTTGTTTAGTGGCATATTTTTTATGACTGAAGGCGAGTATCACTGAGACCAATACTGATGTCTCTATGAAATTGACCATTAATTATAGCCAATCATCATTACAGTATAAATGAGAGCTATCAATTTTATATATATTAGACTTAAAAACAACAACTTTTAATTTAACTTTTTTTTAAACAATTTTCACATAAACCCATTATAATGTCATATTTACCTGTGCCCTTCAGCAAGTAGGAAATATACAGAAATTGAATAAAGTTATCAAACACTAAATTCTAAAGTAAATATAGATGAATCCTTAAAGCTACACAATGCATTGATTTCCTCTTTTTTCTTTTTGTTATTTGATGAACAGGCATCACAGCTGCTTATTAGTTTTTTTGGCTGCTATTTCTTTAAGAGTTGCCGCTGCTGAACGTGACGTGGATCTGACACGCATTGTGTTTTCTCACAACCTTTTATATATAATTGTTAATATGAAATGATATACAGTTAGTTTTTACTGACATATGGCCTGACAACATCTCATCTGATGTTCTACTGAAGCTCCTCGTCACCTGTACTGTTTTTTTACTGAGTCGCGTGTCTCAAAATCTACCGTTTGTGTTCGTAAAGACATTCTGCGCGTCTAAATAAATGCAATTTTTGTCAAGAAAAAAGCGACAGTAGCAGCAGTTGTGAGTGAGGTGTCCAACCATAGCTCCACCCCTGCATTAACTACGTGAAATATTTTTAATGCTGTTAAACTGGAAAAATTAATCACATGCGTTAATGCTAATTTTGGCAGCACTAATTTTAATATATATTGTTGGAGTTTGATTATTTTAATATATTAATAATTTATTAATTTAAATAGTTTGAAGTCATCCTGAGACCCTTTTAAAGGTTGTAAATATTATATAGTATTTATTACTTATTAATTTTGTGCTATATAATATTTTAGTAACACTTTCTATGTTAACATTACAAGTAACAAGTTAATTCAATAACTTACACAAACAGTACTTTTACAGCATTTATTTATCTTGATTAATGTTCATTTCTACATATGCTAATACATTGTAACATCTTAAGGGGACACTACATCCAAAATGCTCTCATCATTTATTCACCCTTATGCCATCCTAGAAGTATATGATTTACTTTCTTCAGATGAACATAAAGATTAAAAAACAACAACAAACAATCATCTTTGTGGGTCCATAAAATGCAAGCAAACAGGACTTTTACAGTTCAAAGCAAACATAATAGAAACGATAGGTGTGTGTGAGAAAAATACTAATATTTGCATTATATGGACTCACAAAGGTGAATTGCATTGCTTGTGTTCATCTGAAGTGTGTTATCAATGATACTTTGTTTATTTTATTTATTTTTATTGTATATTGAACCCCAGATTCTCAGTGTGGGCCAGACTGTATGTCTATTGATAAAAGTGGCAAAAAGAATAAAGAGAAGTTACAAAGACAAACTCCCAAAGGCAATCTGATAAATTACCTTTATCAAGGACACAATGGCGATTGCTCTTGTGAGGTTCTACCTGCTTTCTTTTGGGCATCAGTCCAGATCGTTAACAACAGGCTACGCAGCCCATAGAAGAAACCTTCCAGTTGAGATACTATCCACTGCACTAATGATGGAAACATGCTAATCTAGTGCATATCTTCAGACTCTCTTTGATTTCACTCTCATAGCAGGTTCTTGGATATATGATAGCTTTGATATGATGTTCAAGAGTTTGCATTTCAAGCAAGATAAAGGCTCACACTCTTCACGTTAACATCTTCACTGAGAATGTGAACTTCTGAACTGCTGTAAATCCACTGCTTTGGATGCAGTCACCCCATGCCATCCATGTTGAGCTCAGTAGGACATCGTCACATGTGCAGTATCGTCCAGTAGAGCAGATAGATACTAACTCTCCAGATAGAGCCTAATGAAGGAGATGGGCATGGAGATATGAATGAGATGATAAGCACTTTACTGCACAGAGACCATGAAATCACTGATCATATCAATACTGATACTGCTCCTACACCCCCGAAGTCATTCGCATACTGACATTTAAAGTAGTTATTATTTATTTTAAATTGCCAGATTAGCATTGTGAAGAAATCATTCTAATATGCTGATTAATGGCAGGAAATATTTTGTATTATTATCTAACTTCTCAGCGCCTCAGATAACACAGTGCATCTGTAATCTTTATTCTACTTTATTAGCTTGTTCTAAGTGAACCAAGAAAACTACACCCCAGAATGACAGTTCAATTTAAGTTTGGGGTCAGAATTAGATTTAAGTAAAGATCATGTTCCATGAAGATTTTTTGTAAATTTCCTACTGTAAATATATCAAAACTTAACTTTTGATTAGTAATATGCATTGCTAAGGACGTCATTTGAACAACTTTAAAGGCGATTTTCTCAATATTTTGTTTTTTTTGCTCCCTCAGATTCCAGATTTTCAAATAGTTGTATCTCGGCCAAATATTGTCCTATCCATAACCATACATCAATGGAAAGCTTTATTTATTCAGCTTTCAGATGATGTATAAATCTCAATTTCAAAAAAGCTTTACTGGTTTTGTGGTCCAGAATCAGAATCAGAATCAGAATCAGAATGAGCTTTATTGGCCATATGAATGTTATAGTGACAGAAGCTCCACAGTGCAACAGAATGACAGCAACGGGACAGGACACAGACAACAAGAGAACAATATATAAATTTACAAAAAAAATAGGCAATGTACAAAATACCACTATGAAATCATGTAAAGCTGGTTGGAGAGCAAAGCACAGTAGCTGCCATCTGCAGCGCCATCACGAACATCATCGTCCAGGGTCACATATTGGAAAATCTTATAATTTCCATAGCATTGCATCTTAATAGCATCAGCCAACATTAGGCGTTGTGGACAATATTAGCTCATTAATGCATGCATGCATACTTTAAAATGTAATGAAGGCATGCAATCCAGGCTTGTATGAATGCACTCCTGATGTTGCATTTAATTGAAAGGCTATTTGAAAGGAATTGAAATGCTGTGTGTACAAGGACACAGAATCTGATATTTAAATGCCACTATGGTCTGACGTTTCCCATATGTGTGTGTGTGTGTGTGTGTGTGTGTGTGTGCTTTTGTATCCTTTGGTTACGGGTCAGGCTGGAGCACCTGTCAGCTGAGCGAACATGCCATCTGCGGCCAGGGCATGAGGACACGACTCTTAGATTGCATCCGCAGCGATGGCAAAGTGGTGGATTTGAGCGTGTGCGAGGAGGTAACCTTCATTTCCTGCCGCCCCTCTCAGTACAAGTGTTCTCTGAGGGGGAATTAAGCACTGTGGGATTGTATTATGTCCTTCAACTGCATGCACTGCAAATCAGCCATGACTGTCCATTAACTCCCTACAGTATTGCTCCATATCCAGAAAATGATTCTTTCATTGGAGCCTTTTACAGTAATAGCCCCTCATTGGCTCACGGCTGGATCATCAGACAGAGATTGTGTGTGGTGAGGGGATGTGTGGTTAATGGCTGTCCCGCTGTTTTAGCTCGGCCTGCCTCAGCCATGGAGACTGGCGATGAACTGTGTGGTGGACTGTCCCTTTAACTGCATCCTTTCTGACTGGGCTCCCTGGACCGAGTGTTCACACACCTGTGGCAGTAAAGGTGAGTCACAGTATGTAATTAATTATACAGTACATATAATGAGGGCTGTTGATCAGGAAGTACACTATACCGTTGAGCAGGGGTTTTAAAAGCTTTTGATGTCAGGAGTCCCAAAATATGGTGAACCCCTTTTAAAATATAAAGGCTGCTGGATATTACAATGTGTTTCTTAAAAATAAAACAATAAGACAAAAAGTTTACTGTGTGAGAAAATTAGATATGTTATTGAATTTTTATTGGCATTGTACTAAAACAAAAATAATTTTTGAATAATTAAAAAAAAATTATGGAAATATTTACTTTGCATTAAGTCTTCTTTTTAGCCACTGTTAAATATTGCTAAGTGTGTAAACGTTATTCAGTTTAATTTTCCAAATGTTTACTACTATTTAAAATGTTCTTACTTTATTTATTTAATAAATAAAGATACTTTTATTGATCTAGGAATTGATGAATTGAATTGATGAAACAATTAAGTAGTGGTCGACCGATATATCGCCAAGGCTGATATATCGGCCGATATTTGCAATTTTTCAAATATCGGTATCTGCCGATAAGTTATTATGCGTTCGACGCGGGACTTTTATTTTTACGGTGCACCAGACTTTTATTTAATTTAATTTAATTTAATTAAAATGTATACAACAAATATTATAACGATTGCATTTATATTATTAGTAATAGAAAGGCAAACATTATAATATTTTCTCTTGCCGTCAGCATTCAGCAAATATGCATTTACATCATTTAAACAAATCTTTGAATGAATTTAATTTCACAAACCGAATCCAGCTGTGATATCTTATAACGTGTGCATTTATATGCTGCATGATCGCGTGTTCTCTGCGTGATGGTCGGTGTGAATTGAATGTGGACAGGAGGAGAGTTCATCTTCACTGGAGACGTGCGATCGACAAACGTTGAACTCCTGATTTGAAATTATGCTGCGTTTTATGCATTTGCCCGCTATCATATTCATGTCATTTTCACTGTGTGCTGTATGTAAAATGAGTATTACCTTGGGTTTATTCGAAAAAATATGATTCCCAATGCACACAAACTTCCCAGAATACTGAGTGCTCTGTTGGTTACAGTGTTTACGTCCTGTTTAATTATATTTTTATTAAATATTTATTTATTTGTGAAAAAATACTTTGTCATCTGAAGTATAAGTATGTTTATTTTACACATTTATTTTTAATCCATTTTCAAATGATTTCAAATTTCTTAAATATTAATTAAAATAAATAAAATTATATCGGCTTTATATCGGCCACCATGCTTTCTAAGATATCGGCATCGGCTGTCAAAAACACAATATCGGTCGACCACTACAATTAAGTAATTTATTATTGTTCTTTTAAACTATCTACTTATCCTGAAATTCACATGAAGTTACTTTTTATTCACAGGAATAAATAGCATTTTAAAATATATTAAAATACAAAACGGTTATTTTTAATCGTAGTATTTCAAAAACTACTGGTTTTGTGTTTTTGATTATAAAAAATGCTTACGTTCTGAACATAATATTTTTTTTTTTCAAAAAACAGCTTTTGATAAATATTGTTTCCCTTCCCTGACAGTAACCCTGACTCAAAACATACAGACTTCAATATGGAAAACTGCATATGTACGGTAAATTTGAAGAAGTCACGAATCCTTCTAAAGGTGGGAGCCCAAAATAGCAATCATTTCAGTTTTAAGGAGCAATCAGGAGTATTTAGGAAGGATCAGGGAGAAACATGCTTGCAAATTACAGTTCGCAATAATATTTAATGTTCCTGTGCAGCTGACACATTTTCATTTGCATGCAACCTAACCCACAAACCTGTGCGCTCGGGTTCCATGGAGATAAACACTCGGCTTGCTCTAGGCTCACACCATCAGGTGGTGCGCATTTACTTTGCATTCATTAACATGCCATGTCGGAATCCCTTTTTAATTATGGATGTTATGTCATGAATCATATTTAAGGATCGGCTTACAGGTTAATGACTCTGGGTTGTGAAACCCTTGGTTTCCTGAACACGCCGAATGATTTATCAGTCAAAGGGAAATATTTATTCTACCCATTAGTGTTCTTAAAATTGCAATTGTTAATTCAGAGTTTGTTGGCCTGTTTGCCTGATGGAACGGTGTTATTGCTTCATGCAATAAAAAATGTGCTAATTACTAGTCTTAAGAGCAGCCCGGGTCCCTATGGTTCAAATGACCCAGCTCCTTAGGAGTTCAGCTTGTTTTTCTCTTAATTAGACACGTTCAACAGAATCTTCATTAATTTTCATTCAGCCATCAGCTTCCTCTCTCAGCCAGGCAGTTTACTTTTTAAATCCAAAGGGAGTTCTTCAGGCAATGCAAACAGGACGTTCTCAGCGTGTTTTCAGTTACATGCACGGGCGTAGAAATAAACGCAAGCTGTGCTGGCTGGAAAAAGAGATTTTTTTGTCTGTGTCAAAGCAGTGTTGTCTCTTGTGCACCTCGCCTCAGACCGAGAGTTTGGGGTTCATTATGTGTTGTATATATACACAGAGTTTTAATGCATTTGGAAGTGGAGCTCACTCTGTGCTCTCTATTCCTCCCCAACCCTCCTCCTATATCTCCCTACAGGATCAAGTAGAGATATTTCCTCTGTCAAATCAAGTCATTTTAAGGGCTTTCTCTTCTGGCCGGAGTGCTTCTGTTTTAATGAATGACGTGCTCGAAGCGGCCAGCTGTAGAGGCGGCTCTTCAAAGCAGCACAAAACATGAATTTGATGAGCAGTTATGTTGTGCTGTGAATATAATTTCAGATTTTTCTTCTTCTTGTTAAATGTTTAATGCTCGACTGGAAGGAGGGCTCTTTACAGTCAAACTCACTGGAGTGCAGTTCAGATGCACGGTCACTCTGTCAGTTCAGATGTACATTGATAAAGGGTCTATATTTTCCCTTTTTTTTCAGAAATTTGGTGCAAAGTGTGATGACCCCAAAATTGAATTCTTACAAAAAGCTTGGTCTAAGCTTCAATGCTGTCAGTTTGCATGTTTAGGACAACCTGTTCTAGTTAACACTAATGAGTTGTTAGTCAGGCCTAGAGCTGCTATATACAGTGACCTTCTATATGTCCCTGTATTTACTCCTCATGTCATTCGTTCTTCTGTGGAACACAAAAGTAGATGTTTTGCAAAATGCCCAAGCTGTTCTTTTCCATACATTGAAAGTGAATGAAGACCAAGAGCTGTCAAGCTCCGAAAAGAGCAAATACGTATCTTTGTGCGCTGTGTAGATCACCAAGTCTTCTGAAGTCATAAGATAGATGTGCGTGAGGAGCAGAGAAGAAATTAAAGTCATTAATCACTCAAAATCTTGTGTTACTCTCAAATCTCATTTGTGTTTACAGGTGTTTCTTCACCTATTGTGGGTCTGTTGATTTGTAGAAAAACACACTTTTCTCAGTAGTTTGTTTATTTGTTCATTAACAGTGTCCATCCGTGGGCATATGTACATCACAGGAGGAGTCATTTGTTATTTTTCTCTTAAAATTAAGAAAATTGTCACCACATCTCAATTTTTGAATTGTGTTTAATAACAATCTTTTGTGAAAGAGTTGTATGCAGCTTCAGCTTGTTGTCCACCGCAGAGATTTTAATTGTTCATTAATTAGTTCATTAATTTGTAGATCTATGGTACACTTACAATATTTCCTAATTATAGGTTTGTGACTTGTAAATTATTATAGATCATTAATGTTTAGATATCCTAATGATATTAAAAACATGTGTGTTACATTTCTAGACATGACTAAATATGTTGCTGTTCGAATTAAAAGGTAATATTATTTGTCTATTTTAATGCATATAATAATGCGCCTAAAAAGAGAGCTTCATTTATTTAATTTTTACAATATTTTTGTTTTGATAAGTCTAATTGCATAGATATCATTTTATGTGTGCTAAATAATTAATTTAATATTTTCACAATTTGACTGAGAATGACACACAATAAAAAAAAATCAGTTTACAAATGATATTTACTGGTACTGTTGTCTCCTTGAAAAGCAAATATCCTAACTTCTAACAAATACACTATTTCATGCAATAAATATTAAATAATTCATTTCTGCCTTTGTTTGGATTAGTTTTAAACATGCTTAAACTGGCCTGGATCAGCATGAAATCTATGCTGGTTTAAGATGGGCCATCTCAGATGTCTGTTTCTGTCTATTCCTGAATTGTACAATTGATAAATATTGCAACTATACAACGTGTGAATAATACATTAATCCACAGCATTGTCCCAAGCTGCTGGAGTACACACTAATGCAGGCTTGATGTATTTTTAGCCCTTCCTCTGCCATGTTTTCATACATTGCATTCACAGATGTCTCTTCACATGCGTCTCTGTTGCAGGTGTTATGACTCGCTCTCGCAGCGTTCTTCAGCAAGCTCATGAGGAGGGACGCCCCTGCGCCTCTCAGCTCTCCCAGACCAAACCCTGTCCCATCAGCCCCTGCTACACGTGGCTTCTGAGCGATTGGTCTCCCTGCACAGTGGAGGTAGATCCTGGGCAAAAATAATTGGATCTGCATGTATTCTGCAGTTATTACATATCACCTAACCTTAGGGCATTCAATCCATGTTTCGTATGACCAAGTGGTGTTGAGACCAGCCACCCGGCATGTCTATCTGGTGCTGGCACAACACTCGAGCACTTTAATTGAATTTTGTAGAAATTGCATGCACACATGCCGAGTTTGTGTGTGTGAGAGGGACTCTGTGTCATTGAGACGTGAGGTAACTGCTGATTAAAATCATGCTGTGATCCACGGTCTTATCATTAGAGGAGAACAGTGGCAGAGTTCAGATTTTCATCTCCTCTCTTCTGCTCTTCTCTCCTCTCTCTTTTGTATCTGAGAAGGATTTTAATTGTATGTCTCGGGGTTTTGCGCACGTCCCTGGAGTCGTGCTTGCCCAGATCAAAAGCTGTCCTCCTCATAATATGAACAAAAGAAACATTGCACACTTTTAACATGCATTTATGCACTTTCTTTGGTGCCTGGTGTGATGGACACTTTCATATTCATAAACATTATCACATTTCTGTGATATGTGTGACGTGTGGAAACACAGTTTCGCTTTTTAGTAGTTTGTGTTATTACATACATTTCTAGAGGCATGCTAAAGCACATATCTGAAAAGATGTGATTTGCATAGTTAACATTTGCAAGGCAAATTATGTTTAAACATAAAACAAAATGTGTAACACATGCAATAACAACAGAAGAAATGTAATATTGAGGTTAAGCGTTCCATAAACTTCATGGAAGAGTGAAGAGAAAGTATTGTAAGTGAAAACAACACTGCAAAAGGTGTTTTTCTTAATCAGCATTTTCGTTATTTTTTCTATATTTATTTACAGTATGCAGTTCTATACTAATAGTGTCACCTAGCAAGCATATTTTCATACAGCCTTTGCAAATACCCCTTACACTCACCATGACCTTACAGTGATTCTTATTCTTAACATGTCTTACTACTTTATCTGGGGTGCCTGGGAGGCTCAATGTTGACACTTTTTTGGGGGAGATAAACCTATGAAGGGCATACAGCAGTCAATGAACAATAAACTGGGTTAAAAGAATGTATTTTGACATGAAAGTCTTACAAACTTTATCTTTACACAGAATTTGTTTATGATAAGAATTTGAGGCATTAAAGGGATAGTTCACCCAAAAATTAAAATTCTGTCATTTACTCGCCCTTTATTTTCAAGAATATTGGTAATCAAATAGTTAATGGTTGCTATTGACTTCTGTAGTATAGAAAAAATACCATCTACCATCAACTGTGTTTGGTTACCACACAGATGCAAACTCTTCACCTTTTAGAGATCAAAATAGGTCACCTGTGAGATTTGCTTAGAGCTAATGAGAAAGTGTTGTAATGGTGGTGGTGGGGGGGGGTCTTACAAGGGTAAATAAAGAACAGTTTATTTTCAATAAGTTTTGTATAGTATTTTCTTTACTCTTTACTTCGAAAACTATGTCTAAAAAGGGTAGTATGTTATGTATTTGAGGTCTGAGATGTGGGAACGATGAAGAGAGAGAGAGAGGGCAAACATTTTGCATTTTAGGTCAGCATTGCTGTCTAATCAGCCAATATTGTCTTAAATAACCTGCATAGTACTTCATATTTTATAACATGGGATTTGACCATATATGTATTAGGGGTTAAACAGATCGCAGTTGATCCGTGATATGGACCAGAACCCACAGATTGACACGCATGTGATTCGCAGATTAATTTGCTAATTTACACGTTCAAGCAATTTTAAACCACAAGAATAAGAAAGGAAAGAGAACTCAATTTGTTACTCGCGTGCTGTTCGAGTTGAGTCCTCTCTCACGTCTCCCTGAATTTAAATACTTATAAAATTATGTCAAAAAACCCTTCTCGGCATTCTCATTCTCTTTGCTTTAAATATATAGATTTTTTGCTTATATGAAAAATTATCCGATCCGTGACTCAAAAACAACAATATGATCCATTGAACCACTATATATATATATATATATACCTGTATATCCCCTGCTTTAGGCAGTAATAGTTTTCCCACTTATTTTAGGTATAAATCTCACAAAAGTTTGTTAGACGAATAAATAAATAAAAGCAACTTTAAAACATTTTTAATTATTAATGCAATAATTATTAATGCAGTATTGCTTTTTTAACATGTTTAGATATTTCTCCTAGTAAGTAAGACAAAAATACTGATAACATGTTTTGCTGTGATAGTCTGATAGTTGATCAGATCACACAATTCATGAGAGACGCCACAGAATGTTTCACTCCCAGCTGTCAGTCATTCAGAGTAATAAGCTCTCTGTCTCATCGCTCAAGGCTCGTCCAGATTAATGAGTCGGCCGTGTGGTTTCGTGCAGGGGGCAGAATGTGGAGAGGGCACGAGGGAGAGGAACCTGACGTGTGTGGTGCACTGGTCAGACTGGCCGGACAGCCCCTACCCTTCGAAAACAGCAGAGGACGAGAAGTGTGGAGACCGTGTGAGGAAGGAGAGCGAGCAGGAACTGCAGCAGCCGTGTTTCGTCCCCTGTCCAGGTACTACAACTCTTGTGTGCTCTTGATTCATTTAACACGATTTATTGTTTCATAACCAGTGGAGGATGTTGATCAAGGAGTGGAACTGGCCTAGGAATTAATATCTGTCATGTTCAGTGAAATGAAATGAAAGTTTGTCGACAAGCAATGTCCCACTTTTTTCAACCTGTGAATACATTTCACCTTCAGGCTATCGTTGACTTGTGTTAGCCTTACTTCTGTGTCTCTTTATATTTCATAAGTGTGCTGCATGCTCTCAGGGATGAACATATGCTGGGAGGAGAGGGGAAGAAAGATGTTAGAGTCAGAAAGGTAGTGAGTCTAAAGAAATGAGCGAGTTAGAGAGGGTGGCATATGGTGTGCGGTGCTGTATTATATGTTTCAGCAGCTCCAGTGAGGGATGAAAATAGACTGGCTTCATGAAGATGATGGATAATGAGATGCCTGGACGCACAGATTGTCTCTAATAGCCATCCTGGCTGCAGAATCAGAAGGACGTCATGGCTGAAGAGCTAGTGCTAGAGCTAAATGTATCTGAAGACCTCGTCATGCATTCAGTTCTATGACAGAGGAGGGGGTTTTATGCATGTTTGTATTGTGCATACTTTATTTTTCTTCTCATTATTTTTCTATTATTATAAAAACTTGCACTATAGACTTTTCTGTTGCTATACAGACAAGTGGCTGATAAATGTATGACCAAATCTGCTTTTTGTGTTTGTAATTTTTAAGCAAGGGATAATGTACATCCAGCCAGATGTTATCACAGAATAAACCCTGACAGGGAGATCAGGACCCCGACACAAAGCTGCTTGACACATTAGTCAGGGTTCCCACGCTTCTTGAAAGTACTTGAAAGTACTTGAATTTCAGACATATGGATTCAAGGCCTGGAAAGTACTTGAAAACAAACATAGGTCCTTGAAAGTGCTTGAATTAAATTTTGTTTATGGCGCTATTTCAAAAATTGTCCATATGCGCTGTCAAAGACAGAAGGAAATGGCATTAATGATTGAGGGTGGAGATAGCGTGTTAGCGTGTGTGTTGATGTGCAGCCTAGAGCCCTGCGCAGGACAGTTTTCTTAAGCACACTCCCGCGGAGTTTCTGACCATTACTGCCCACTCCCGCAACGCGTGTGTCCCGCTCCTGCAAACATTCTAATATTGTATATAATTTTCGCGCTATCAGTATGTGGGGTATTGAAATAACATTTGAATGAGCGCTCACAGTTCGCTTTCGATTTCGCAATCACACGCATTCTGTGTAAAGTGAGCACATCTAACAGTGCGTGCATAATTATTAGGCACATTTATATTCTGATCATACTTTTTTTTTTCAAGCACATTTTACCAATTCCAAACCACATCAATCTTAATGACTACAATTAATTTTGTATTTAAACATTTATAAGTGAGATATAATTGTCCATGAATGCTGGAAGTGAAAAACTCCATATATTCTGGTGTGCAGAATTATTAGGCATGTTTTCTTTTACAGATGAAATGAGCCAAAAAAAAGAGATTTAACTGAAAAGTCAAAAATTATTAAATCCACATGAGAAATATTCAAAACTAATGCAATACAGAAATTGCAAAGTTAAGGTATGACCATTGGTCAGCAAAATTCTCATTGGGTCATTGGGGTCTGACAGAAACAGGTGGAGAAGAAAAGACCCACCTTAACTGCAAAATAATTAAGAATTAATGTGAAGAATTAGCTGTAAAACCAGCGGGAACTATTTAGTCTCCAGCAACACCATTTTCCAGAGCTGCAACCTACCTGGAGTCTCCAGAATTATAAGGTGTCAGGTTCTCAGAGACTTTGCTTGGGTGAAAAATCCTAAAGAATGACCCTCACTTAATAAGAATAACATGCTGAAGCGTTGTGAAATACATGGATACATTTTTGTATAGGCTTTATAGACAAATAAGTTGAGAGTGACTCATCAAGGACCAGCACCACATCCTCTTGTACCACTGTTTGAAGAATTGATCTTCCAGAATGTGGCAGTAAGTTTTAGGAGCTCATTTTTAGTCAATCTCTGCAAGACAGACTTTTCAGGAGGAGATGGACTAAAAATGAACTCCCAAAACTTACTGCGACATGGAGCCAAGGAGAACATGTAGAACTTGAAAAATAAGAAAAACAGCTTAGTGAAAAGTGTTTACAGTTTAAAAGCAAATAGAAAGTCCTATTTTTTTATTTATTTTCTTTATATATTTTTTGCAGATTTGCACATGTACAAGGTTTAAAATGTTCATCATGACATTTTTAAAAAAATATTTGAGTTTTGAGCTGCTGCATGTTTGAGCACCTGCATTCCTCTAGGTCAAAGATGAAAAAATGGGATTTACAATAATACGTGATTTACAAAATAATTTTGACTTGTTTATTTATTAATGAGTAACGTCTCTATTGAGAGTGTGCAAATTTTTAATGTTAACAGGTTTTACCATGTTATTACAACATTTAACCACTTTATATTCATTTAAAAATTGTGCAATTCTTTCAAATTTAAATATTGTACAAGAACTACAGCTAAAACCAGTTTGATGCATATTTAATCTATATTTTAAAAATTGTATTTGAATATTACCAGTATTGATTTAAATGGATTTCATTCAATTCCTTTGAACACGACTGCTCAAAACGGTCTTTTTTTAGAAGAAATTTCTGAAACTTACACATTCAAAACATTAAGAAAGTTTTAATGTAAATGTTAAGTGTAAGTGAAATGTTTAGTACTGTAAGGTCTTTCATGACACTACATATACCGGGGTGTGAATTTGATGGGTGCTTGATATAAAATAAATGGTGCTTAAAAAAGTCCTTGAAAGTCCTTGAATCTGGTGTTCATGAAAGAGTGGGAACCCTGATTAGTAAATAATCAGAATAATGATTTGAGTTGAAATATTTTATTAGATCTTTAAATGCAAAGCTTCACAAATGGCTTTGAGCCTAGATGGAGTTCAGAAAAGAGACATTTAAGGCATAGTGGACAGTCATATCAGCAATTACACCGCTTTTCACCTCAAAAATAAAGACAAAGAAATAAAATGTCTTTGTCTTTATTTTTGTGGTAAACAGTCTTACCTGTTTATTATCATAAATCCTTGGCAGTGTGCAAAACAATCATTCTGTCAACAAGACAAACACTTCAATAATAATATTACAGTAAAACCTACTATTAATACTGAATGAAACTAGAGAGATTGATATAAGAAATGTAAAAGAAGCACCAGCCTCAAATAACCGGATGAGCAGTGTGATATTCAGCATTATGTTACGACTGACCAATCAGAATCAAGTATTCCAGAGAGCCGTGTAATAAGTTTAAATACATGAACCTTAGAGTTTATTAGTGTAATAATGTATTCACATGTGAAAACTAGCAGCTGTGTTAATTTAGTATTATTTTTATACTATTATAGTATTTATTAATATTTTGAGTTTTAGTCATTTTATGTGTTTTGGTCATTTTCTTAGTTTTTGATTTTTTTAAAAATATTTCTATTAACTTTATTTGTATTTCATTTAGATGCCAAGGCAACATTTCTAAATTTATTTTAAAATTTATTTCAGATTTGTTTTAATCAACGAAAATGATTAAATAACAATAAAAATACTAGCATTATGCCCAAAAAGGTCTGTTGTTTATGTTGCAGTACTATATCTCAAGAATCTTGTACTTGCTACATGCTTCAAAACTACATACCCGTATTCATATTTTTCACACTTCAGCAAATTGTGTTTATGGTATATTCCTTCTTTGTACTTGCTAACTGGACCGTTGTATTTCCTTCATAAGTGTTAAGTTATCATGGTATTGATTTAAACTGCAGAACTGAAGTTGTGTGATGTGTCATCTTCAGGGGACTGTCACCTCACAGAGTGGTCTCAGTGGAGTTCCTGTCAGCTGACGTGTCTGGAAGGACGTAGTTTTGAGACGGTGGGCCGTCAGGCACGCTCACAGGCTGTGGTCATACAAGTGCTGGAGAATCAGGACAGCTGCCCTCACCAAGCCTTCGAGACACGTCCATGTAAAGGTACAAGCAGTAAAATATATCATATGTGACCCTGGACCACAAAACCAGTCATAAGGGCCAATTTTTTTTCATTGAAATGTATGCATCATACATAATAAATCAGCTTTCCATTGATGTATGGTTTGTTATGATAGGACAATATTTGGCTGAGATACAACTATTTGTAAATCTGGAATCTGAGGGTGCAAAAAAATCTAAATATTGAGAAAATCATCTTTAAAGTTGTTCAAATGAAGTTCTTAGCAATGCATATTACTAATCAAAAATTAAGTTTTGATATATTTACGGTAAGAAATTTACAAAATATCTTCATGAAATATGATCTTTACTTAATATCCTAATGATTTTTGGCATAAAATAAAAATCTATAATTTTGACCCATACATGGCTATTGCAACAAATATACCTGTGTTACTTATGACTGCTTTTGTTCTCCAGGGACACATATAATATATTTAGGGTTGGGAATCGAAAATTCCAGAATCGGATACTTAAGGTCAGGAATCGGATACTTGTTGTCAAATTAAAATTTTGATTCTGTCTATCGATTCCTGTGTGCACTTTTTTTTTCATCTGTGAGGACACGACCTAGTGATCTGCCAGGACCTTGATCGCTAATCTAAGTGCTTTGAATATTTAAATCTGCATTCACCCTGACGCTGACCTGAAGAGAGCAGCTGTCATGTATATGAATGAAACAGCTTCACAGTCTTTTCAACCACACACAGTATCATTATTTCTGTGTTACTAATATTCAAATAATCACAGAAGTACTGGGATAAAAGTTTATAGTTTGGATGTAAACTAAATGTGTACGGTAGCGATTAAAGTAAGAGTAAGGCTTTCCTTACTCTTACTTTTAATTCCAAAAATTACCTTTTGAAAGTAATTTGACACTTCAAATGAAGATTTATGGATTACATTGTTACACCAGTAGGTGGTGAAAAGGGGCTGTTAAAATGTATTTGCCTTTGAATCATACAAGAGATTTTTTTTCAAAAACACTGATTCATCCAGTAATGAATCAAGAGTGAGTCATTGAATCATTCATTTATAAATTACATGTGATTTTGTTTAGCTGTCTAATGTTTTTTTCTTCAGAATCATGAGAGAAGCACAACTTTCATTAGAAAAGAAAGAAAGAAAAAAAAACCTCATGCAGCTCTATTTTGCTCACAAACAGCTCTTAAAGAGTCCAGTTTGTATGTAGCCTGTTGCTGTTTGTTCCTGGTATTCAGCTCCAATAAATGGGTTGCAAAAAAGAGACACAGAATAAATGTTTGATATCATTATTTAATCACATTGGAATCAAAACTGGGAATCGAAAAGAATCGGAATCTGAATTGATAAAATTCAAACGATACTCAATCCTAAATATAATATAATATAATACAGTAATATAATTACATGTGCTTTGTATGGAAGCCCATTTCTGATAAATATTATAATATAGGACAGTCATAATTGACTGTTGAAATTAGATGAGTTTAGATGATGAAATTCTAACCTTTTATGAATGAATGAATGAATGAAGCATTTATATAGCTCTTTATTGTGTATTGTTGTACACCAAAGCGCTTTACAATCATGTGGGGGGTCTCTCCTCAACCACCACCAGTGTGCAGCATCCACTTGGATGATTTATGGCATAATTATGACTTTTTATAGCATGATTATCTCATAATTAATTACCAAATTATGAAATAAGTTTCCATAGTTTCAAATCTGATTTAAAATCGTATTATATTGAATGTGAAAGTTTAATACGTTTTTTTTTCATCTTTTGGGATATGACGTGTATATAACACCATTCAAGGTGTACAGTATTTTCTGTGCCTGAGTACAGTCATTTTCATTCAGTTGACTGTGTGACTTCCACAGTGTACAGTAGTTTGTAGTGAATGAGTGAACAAGTCATAAAATGTCTCTTATAATCTCATGCACAACAAAGATGTCATGATAGAGATGCAGTCCTCTCTTCCCACGACTCTCAGTTGTGTATCAGAACGTCTCTTGGCATCTTGCTGACGCCTACATCGCTGCTGTAACAACCAACAAGATACACCAGAGATGTTCAGACAGCACTGTCTAAACAAATGAATCACATTTCATTATTTACAGTCAGTCCCACAGATCACAGTTTACAGGTAAACTGAATTTGAGTGAACGAACCCTGTATATCCAGTGGAGCTCTGTGAGGGACTTTTCTAATATTGATCAAGACAATAAAATATTGAATTAGGGGTTTTGCAAGTAGTTATGCACCCGTACCCAGACTATATCTTGGGGTCAGTAAGATTTTTTTTAAGTAAAGTATTTAATTAAAGAAAGTCATATTTTTATTGAGCAGTGATCCATTAAATGTATCAAATGTAACAGTAGAGACATTTATAATGTTACAAAATATTTCTGAAATGCTGTTCTTTTGAAGTTTCTGTTCATCAAAGATTCCTGAATTTTTTTTTATCAGAGTATCCACAAAAATAAGCACAACACATATTCAATATTGACAGTAATTTTCTTATATAATGTTATATATACACACACAGTCCCTTGCAAAAGTATTCATACCCATAATTTTTTTTTCATGTTTTGTTATGTTGCTGCCTTATGTTAAACTGCTTTACAATACCTTTCCCCACTTCAATCTACACTCCATACACCATAATGACAAAGCAAAAACAGAGTTGTCACAACTTTGTACATTTATTTAAAAAAAAAAAAAAAAAACCCTGAAATAAGTGCAGTGCATAAGTATTCATACCCTTAACTCAGTACTTAGCTGAAGCACCTTTACAGCCTCAAGTCTTTTTGGATATGATACGACAAGCTTTGCATATCAGAATTTGGCAATTATCTGCCATTCTTCTCCTCACCTCTTCACGTCTCAAGCTCTGTCAGGTTGGATGGGGCAGATGCACATTTTCAGGTTTCTCCAGAAATATTTGACTGGGTTCAAGCCCAGGCTCTGGCTGGGCCACTCAAGGACATTCACAGAGTTGTCTATAAGCCACTCTTGCTGTGTGTTTAGGACAGTGGTCTCAAACTCAATTCCTGGAGGGCCACAGCTCTGCAGAGTTTAGCTCCAACCAGCTCCAACTCACACCTGCTTGGAAGTTTCTAGTGATCTTAAAGAGATTGATTAGTTAGATCAGGTGTGTTTGATTAGTGTTGGAGCTAAACTGTGCAGAGCTGTGGCCCTCCAGGAACAGAGTTTGAGACCAATGGCTTAGGGTCATTGTCCTGTTGGAAGGTGAACCTTCTGCCCAGTCTGAGGTTCTGGATGCTCTGGACTGGGTTTCTCTGGCTATTTCTATCTCAATATTTTGGTGCATTGAGCTTTTCTTCTATTCTGATAAATATGAGGCTGCTACCAGCACACTTTATTATTGGGATGGTACTCTGCAGGTGATGAGCAGTGCCTGGTTTCCTTCAAACATGATGCTTAGAATTGAGGTTCATCAGACCAGATAATCGTTTCTCACAGTCTGAGGGTCCTTTAGGTGCTTTTTGGCAAATTCCAAGTGTGTTTTCATGTGTCTACACTGAGGAGAGGATCGAGTATGGCCACACCGCCATAAAGCCCAGATCGAGTGTTGCAGTGATGTTTGTCCTTCTGTAGATTTCTCCTATCTCCACATAAGATCAAAAGACCAAAGCCAATCAGTTGCTCAGTTTGGCCAGGAGGCCAGCTCTAGGAGGAGTCCTGGTTGTTTCAAACTTCTTCCATTAAGGGTAACAAACATGCGTCTGTGAGCCTTCAATGCTGCAGAAATTCTTCTGAACTCTTCCCCAGATGTGTGGCTTGGTGCAATGCTGTTTCTGAGCTCTACAGGCAGTTTGTTTGACCTCAGGGCTTGGTTTTTGCTCTATGCATTTTCAGCTGTTAGACCTTTTATTAAGACGTGTGCCTTTCCAAATCATACCCATTCAACTGAATTTGCCACAGGTTAACTTCACTCAAAGTGTAGTAACATCTACAAGTGATATGAATGCTCCTGAGCTAAATTCCAACTGTCCAAGATAAGGTTATGAATACTTGTGCAATGGAATCGTTTTATTTTTTTATTTTTAATAAATTTGCAAAGATGTTAAAAAATACATTTTTTTGCTTTGGTCATTATGGTGTATGGAGTGTAGATTGATGTGGGGGAAAAAAGTATTTTAAAGCAGTTTAACATAAGGCAGCAACATAACAAAATGTGAAAAAAATTAAGGGGTGTGAATACTTTTGCAATGCACTGAATATATATATATATATACACACAAATTAAAATAATACTATAATCTGATGGAGCACAATTACATTGTGTAGTCCTCTGTGTGTGTTAGTGGTCAAAGTGTAGTTATGCTTGCTCAGAAGGTTGTGTGTGTGTGTGTGTGTGTGTGTGTGTGTGTGTGTGTGTGTATATACAGTATATATATATATAAGTCTGCATCAGTATATAATGTCTGCAGTTGGCTATTATCACACCTGACTGCCCAGTGCAACCCTAACGAGTGTCTCTCTCACTGTATGGGGCCGCAGGAGGGAAATGTCACAGTTACGAGTGGAGGACCAGTGCCTGGAATGACAACGAACGATCAGTGTGGTGCCAGCGGTCTGATGGGGTCAATGTGACAGGTAGCCCACCGCTTACATTGAGACTGAGAGAATGACAAATATTCTGCACTGACTACACTTACAGAAAGACCTAAACTAAACAACCTGTCGTCTCCACATGACCCAAAGTCTGTGGACAATGAAAATCCTGTCATCATTTACCCCCCCTCATGTCGTTCTAAACCTGTCTGCTGTTTACAGTGCAACACAGACGAGACTTTCTGAACAGACTTAACATCTTGTGAAGTCCTTAGTGACCAGAGGCTTTGGAGAGAACTCTAAAAAGAAGGAAAAGAGAAATAGGAAAGCACCATAAAGGCAGTCCAGCACTGTAATACAAGTCTTCTGAAGCCAAGCAATAGTTTAATGTGACAGACAGACCCAAATTTGAGTCATTATTCCCAATCAAACATTGGGAGACAACACTCAAATCAAACATTGCAATATTAGTTAAACAGGTTGTACATTACTGTTCAAAAGTCTGGGGTCAGTGAGAATTATAGGAATTAAAGGAATTAATACTTTAATTCAGCAAATATATATTACATTGATCAAAAGTGACAGATTTTTATATATTTTTAAGATATTTCTATTTCAAATAACAGCTGTTTTCAGCTTTCTTTTCATCAAAGATTCCTGAATATTATGGTTTACACTAAAATATTAAGCCGCAGCACAACTGTTTTCAACATTGTAATAACAAGAAATGTTTCTTGAGCACCAAATAACTTAGTTTTGCCATCACAGGAATAAATGACATTTTAAAAATATTAAAATAGAAAACTATTCTTTAAAAATTTTAATAATATTTTATAATATTATGTTTTACTTTTGATCAAAGAAATGCTGCCTTGGTGAGCATAAGAGACTTCTTACAAAATCATTAAAGGGGTCATATGAGGAGGCTAAAAATAGCATTATTTTGTGTAATGTTTTTACAAATTTAAGGTTAAAAAAAACATTATTTTCCATATACCGTATATTTTTGTCGCTCCTCTCTGCCCCGTCTTTCTGAAACGTGTCAATTTTTACAAAACTCATCATTCTGAAAAGTGAGGTGTGCTCTGATTGGCCAGGTATCCAGTGCGTTGTGATTGGCCAAAAACCTCAAGCGTTTGACAATGTTACACCCCTTACCGTATTTGGAAACACACAGCGTCTCCACGACATGGCAGCGACAGCAACAATACTACAGTGAGAATAAAAGTCATGCCTTCTTTCTTTGCGTATACATTTGGGCGGTATTATGCAAATCTTCCAACACAGTGACGTAGACATGTGGGGGCGTGTTCGAATGAGGCGTTCTAGGAAGGCGTGGTTGAGTCCAGTGTTGCCAAGTGCGCGGTTTTCCCGCGGAATTGGGCTGCTTTAACACTGTTGTTTTAAAGCAGGTTGTTTTTCATGTCCACGGGTTTAAACGACCCCAATAACGTAATATTGCAATTGCAAATTTACAGGGGAACCCTGCCAAAAAACATGCGTTTTACCCCCCGGAACGCAATTTTTACAATTGTTACAATTTTTTTTTTTTGGAGAAGCAATTGGGCAGATTTTGCTGTGAAAACATGGCAACCCTGGTTGAGTCTTAACTTTTAGAAAGAATATCTCTCTTTGGGTTTGAGACTTTAATCTTTGCGACTTTATGAATCTTATCTATGCACGAACAGCTTGTAACACTCCAAAGAGAAAGGAAAACGTGAAATCGTGTCATATTACCCTTTTAAAAATTACCAGCCCCAAACTTTTGAATGGTAATGTACATCAATAGTTTTTTTTTTGGTCAGTTTCTCATACAAAGTTATCATATGGCCTTGAAGACTTGGAATTAAGTGCACAAGTCACATGGTCCACTTTTATTGTGCTTTTACGGTCCTCTATGGAGCTTGACAGCCACTAGGAACTCTTGTTGAAAGAAAAAGGTAAGATACATTCTCCTTTTGTGTTCCAGTGAGATAATAACAGCATACGGGTTTGGACCGACATGAGGGTGAGTAAATAATGACAGGATTTTCTTTTTTGGGTGAATTATCCTTTTAACTAGTGTTGTAGTCAAGACCACCTAATCCAAGACCAAGACCAGACCAGCATTGCTCAAATTCATCTAAAGGATCCACATTAACTGCCTGAGAAATGCCTTATTGTTAATCATTAAATACAATAATAAGACACTTACAGAGCTGTTACCAATCACATGAAATCTCTCACAACAGAACTCATCTTTGCACTGCAGTGCTGCACAGAAGCTGCATCTACAAATGCATAAATAATGTTGAGAATAATGTTACAAATTGTTTACTGAACGTTTGTATAAAAGCAATATCATTTTTTTTTTCAAAACAGTTATCTTGCTCTTGTGATATTGCTTAATTATATCATATTATAATATAAAAATCCACATCTCATACACTCTTATACTCTCAAGCCCTTTTTTTGCAACAATATCTTGAATTTTGTGGGTGTATGTATTAATTTTGGTGAAATTTTTGACACAGTCCCTCAATAATTTCTGACCCGGCATAACAGTATAAATCATTTGTTCTCAGCCAGGGGCCGGGGCCCACTATGGGGCCTCAACAAACTTCCAAGGGGGCCTCAAGATGACTTAAAATTGTTTAAAATAAAACAAAACAAGCATTAAAATGAACTAAAACAGGTAAAAAAAACGATATTTCTTAGTATTTGGTTATGAATATATGTATTTCTAGTCATGCTAAGCTTTAAAATATTTTGTTTGAGTGGAGGGGGGGGGGCCTTCAAATACTGTTGTGGACAATAGGGGGGCATTGAAGTCAAACATTTTGAGATCCACTGGTATAAATCAAATGATTTATTTTTGTTATTTAGTTATTTAATTAGTTATTGATTGCATTTGAAGCAGGAAGTTTTACATCCAGTCACATTAATGATGGTTGTAAATAAATCACAGTTTAGTGATATCCCCACAGTTGTGGTCTTGAAACAAAATCCCGAGTCCTCTTAGTCTGAGACCAAGACAAGACCGAGTACAAATGTGGTCGAGACCGAAACAAGACCAAGACCATCAAAAAATGGTCTCAAGACCAAGACCGGTCTCGAGTACTACAACACTACTTTTAGCCCTAATGCAGAACGGCAGGCTGAAAATTTGTGGTTTGAATTTGGCAGACCTTGTCTAGAACAGTTTAATAGCACATTCAACATTTTCCCTATTCTCACCCTCAATTTCAACAGACATCACCAATAAACCAGCGCTCGAACAATATAAATGTTATAAAACACTGTTTGATTGTGGCACGATGAACACTCTCCAGATGGCAAGCTTTCACTTGAGCATTAGGAGCGAGAACGAAGGCTTTCGGGGTGCACAAAGTGCTGTAAATAACAGAGAAAGGTGATCTTATCTGAGTACGGAATCGTCTCGGACAAATATAAGCTGTGAGAGGTAATCTCTTCTGCTCGAGAAAAGCCTGAACCCAGGGTATTAGTCTCTGATGTTTTGACATGTAATTTTCTATTCCAAAATTACAATCTTCACTGATTGATCAGAAGCTGTGATGGGTCCAACAGCCATTAATCAGGTGTGACAGCACTTTTATCTGGCTATCAATAGGGAAATGGCAATAATTACCTCTGTTGTTTCCTGTTGGAAGGGGGCTGCTTTCCACAGAATCGACCCACCACTGTGCGGCACTGTCACCCTCCCTGCACCAAACCCTTCTCCCACTGCAAGCAGGTAAACACACTGTGTGCAGAGATACCGTCCTGTATTTCAACCATGTCTAGTTTCACATTAAACCACCATGTACTGTATATAACAAGACAAATAATACGTCCTGTAGTTTGTATGTAATGGCTTGCTATTAGGGAAATCATAAAGGGAGGCATTTCAGGCATGTGTAAAATTTGCATAATTGCTTTGAATAGAGGACAAAAATATTAAACTCACAAAACTGTACATTGACTGCCACTTGCAGTGCATTGAATGCAACTACATGCAATGCACTCCATGCAAACACGTTTTTTCCTGCACAGGGGTACTGATAAAAATATAGATTTTATCTTAAAGAAATATTCCATAATCGACAGTTTAATCGACAGCATTTGAGGTATAATGTTCAAAAATAACCAGAAAATACCAAATATAATTTCAACTCGTCCCTTACAGTGAGGCACTTACAATAGAAGTGAATGGGGACAAGTTTTGAAGCAGAAATCTGATGCTTACTGTTTAATTTTATAGAAGCATTTATGTTAAACTCCTGTGTATTATTTGAGCTGTAAGTTTAATCATTTTTGCAGTCGTTTGGTTTTCGTTGTTACATTATCATGGCAACAAATTTGTAAAATTGGATATACTACACAGAAAAAGGGATTTTGGTCACACTTTATATTAGGTGGCCTTAACTGCTATGAACTTACATCAAAAACTAAGTATTGAGTGCTTATTGTGTTCATATTATATTGCTGCTATTGAGGTGGGATATGGGTAAGGTTAGCGACAGGTTTGGTGGGATGGGTAGGTTTAAGCATGGGTTAACTATACATGTAATTACAGAAATTATTTACAGATGTAATTACATGCAGGTATTTTTCAAAATATAATTACAATGTAAAAACATGTATGTACATAATAAATGCATTGTATCAGATTATTAATTTAAATGTAAGTGCTTCGTAGTTAAGGCCACCTAATATAAAGTGGGACCAGGATTGTTTTCCTCACTAAAATCTTGTATTGAAACTGAGTATTTTAACATTTACAGATTGTCTCTATAAACAGTGCCTCACTGTAACCCAGTGATGAAAAGAGGGACAAACTCAAATGAGTTTTTGTGCTAATCAGCGTACTGTTGTTTGATCTGAAGTTGCATTAAATGCGAAGTATTTCTTCAAACACAGCAGTGTGTTAATGCAGTGACCCTCACAGCGGTCCTGTCTCTTTCAGAGCGGCGTGTGCGGCTGTGAGAAGGGCTACACTGAAGTGATGACCACACACGGGTTCCTGGATTACTGCACCAAGACCCCAGGTGCTGACAACAAGAAGGCAGATGTGAAGACCAGCTCGGGAAGATTAAAACCAGGCACCACTCAGATCCAGGACTTCTTCGGCGAGTGGTCCCTGCAGCCGCTCGGTCCAGGTATTTGAAATGCAGATGAAGACCAGGCTGATGTGGGCCAGCGGAGTGTGGCTTTGAGTTATAGCAGAATCACTGGACGCCTTTATGACTCCAGATAGAGGCTGATGTAGAACTCTGTTTAATGCCTCAGTGTTTATACCCTCTTGGAGCTATGAGAAAAGCTGCACTCGACAGAGTCTCATAACAGCGTGATTTGTATTGCCCATAACTTGACAGACAGAGTTTCTTTATTGCTGGCTGGAGGCCATTTCTGATTAGAAGTGAATTTAGCAGCATGTGGTACAACAACTGTGTGCTGTAAGGTTAGGTGTGGGTTTCAGCCTCCAAAATTCACAGAATTACCAGTATATATTATATTATATTATTCCATGCCATTTAGATTTTTTTTTATTATTATGATATTTTGGATTATATTATGAGCATACACTACAGTTCACAAGTTTGGGGTCAGTAAGTTTTGTTTTGTTTTTCCTATAAATACTGTTATTTAGCAAGGACACATTGAACTGACAGGAAAGATATTTATAATGTTACAAAATATTATTTTCTATTTATCATAGGAACTTGGGGGGAGGGGGTGCATTACAGTTTCTACAAAAATATTAGGCTGCACAATGATTTCTGAAGGATCATGTGACACTAAAGACTGGGATAATAACTGCTGGAAATTCAGCGTTGCCATCATAGGATTAAATTACATTTTAAAATATATATTTAAATAGAAAATAGTTATTTTAAATTGTAATAATATTTCACAATATTACAATATTAATGCTGCCTTGGTGAGCAAGAGACTGGTGAGCAAAAACATTCAAAAAATGTTATAGTCCCCAAATTTTAATAATTGTATTTTGGATTATATTATAAGCACATTGAACTTCGGACCTGTGTTGTAATGTTTGTTAGTAGCTTATTAAACCAGATGCATTCAAATGCAGCAGTACCTCAACTGACCCGCAAATATTGTTTGATCTCAATCTGAGTTTGTGCAAAAATTTAAAACAAAAATACAATACAATAAAGCTAAACTAAACATTGCAATATGTAATTGCAAAATATAACAGAGAATCATACGGCTCCATGTTTAGATATTTTATAGGCCAGAGTTTTATAAGTTTCCTATCCACCAGTGGGCTTCTTCTCTGAATTAAAGTTGTTCTAAAGTGTTACAAAACTTTGCCGGATCTTCTTTTGCTGAGTAGTTTTTGCATCATTCATTGTGTGAGTCTCAAAGGATCCAGGTCTGTTGCTGCAGGAGAAGCTCTCTGTGCTGCTCATCACACTGCCGTCTTTTGTCTTTTATCTGCGAGATGTGTTCTGAGACCTTGTCATATCAGTTATACAAGCATCTTAATGGCTCTGTGACATCTTTAGAAGATGGTGAAACAGTTTCTTCAGGTACATTGTCACGAGTGTGAATGTGGCATCTGTTACTGCTGCAGCAGGCTCCTGTGCTGAAACCACAAGCAATACAAATGATGCCATATATTTCAGTGGTGATCACACTCCTGTTTTCTGATCACACAGATGGAAGAATAAAGCTGTGGGTCTATGGGTTAACAGCCGGAGGATTCATTCTCATATTATTCATAATCGCTGTGGCCTTTCTGTTTTGGTATGTATGCTATCAACTTTTAACACACTCACCATTGAATGGAAAGACAATACCTGTTTGAAAACAGTCATTATTTATCTGTGATTTTAGTTGATGAGAGAAATTGCACTTCACCTATTGATTATTTGTTGACTTGCAACCTCTTAGTCTGACTTATAATAACTTGTTGCTGCCATCTAGTGGTAAAGTTTAAAAATAAAATAGAGAGCAGCTGTGTGTATATACAGGTATATATATATATATGTGTGTGACCCTGGACCATCATAATGGTACATTTTTCGAAATTGAGATTTATACATCATCTGAAAGCTGAATAAATAAGCTTAAAAAATCTAAATATTGAGAAAATCACCTTTAAAGTTGTCCAAATGAAGTTCTTAGCAATGCATATTACTAATCAAAAATTAAGTTTTGATATATTTACAGTAGAAAATTTACTGAATATCTTCATGGAACATGATCTTTACTTAATATCCTAATGATTTTTGGCATAAAATAAAAATCAATAATTTTGACTCATACAATGTATTGTTGGCTATTGCTACAAATATACCTGTTACTTATGACTGCTTTTGTCCTCCAGGGTCACATATATATATATATGGAGAGTTCAGATACAAAAGCCTCTGTGGCGTCTGAAATTTTCTTCCAAAATTAGTATTTTTCTCAGGCTCCGATGTTTATGTTCAGTTATTTCACTTCAATGGCAATGAAAAGAAAAGAAAGTGAAATGACTGAATCGTTGCATTTGAACTCTTCATATGTTAAATTTCATCGATCTCTCTTTTTCTTCTTCTCCTCATGCCAGCAAACCGTCCAAACAGAGTAAAAGTGCATCTCCACCACAGAAGCCCTTGACTCTGGCCTATGACGGGGATGTGGACATGTGATCAAGCTCTCTCTGACTGAACATTCAAAGCACAAGCTGGACTGCGTGCAACATTTTAATATCTTCATCTCTCCAAGGCACACTTTGGATTTTGGAAAAAAAGAAAAAGACACGAGGAGTAACAGATAGACAAAACGTTGTGTGCACAACAGCAAGGACAAAGGTTTTGGATCAGTGGTCTTCGGCGTGAAAATCGTGACATTTAAAGAGGGTACGAGACACAGCTGACAGTCCATGGACCAGATGGAGGACTTTGACATTTTCTTGCTGTGATTTTTCTTACATCAGAAAAAAAAGAGGAAAAAAAAACACACAAGTTCAAGTTGTGCCGAATCTATTGTATCAGTCGCATTAAAAGCCTAGTTTACCCAAAAACTGTGTCATCATTTACTCACCCTCAACCCTGTATGACTGGATCATGACCGGACAACACGATCATTGAGTCCAGTTAGAGAACAAGTCATTCAGAACCAGTCAGATGACTCAAAATAACTAAGATTATTAGTGAAAAAATGACTTAAATTGAAGTTTTAGTGCCTCACAAAGTTATTGTATGAATAAGAAGGTTTGAAATATAATGCACAAGCTGTATGTATAAATTGTACTTATATTATTCCATAATTATAATACTTTCTTTATGCTTTTGCATCCTTTTTGATGCTTGAAAGCTCCAGTCGCTGTTCATAATTGCATTGACAAGAACAACTAGTACATTATTAAAATGTATCCTTTTATGTTCCACAGATGATATAAAAAGTCATACAGGTTTGCAGCAACTTGAGGGTGATTAAATGACAGAATTTTCATTTTTGTGTGAACTATCCCTTTAAGGCGATCTGAAAGTGACTTTTTAACAGAGAACAAGAAAAGACTGATGTGTTATGCACTATATTAGTGTTGAGTCATTCTTTAGTTCCCTCTTGATTTATGTTCAAACCGATTTTCTAGTGTTTTTTCATCGTGATGCAAGGACTTTGCTGTAAACTGTTGTTTTGGTGTGGAATGTCTCTGAACGTGTGTATGATCCGCACGGTAAACCACAACACAGCTCATTTAGACGCTGCGAGAGGTTAAGATGATGATCTGCTCCACACGACTCAGTTTGTCCTTTAACCTCCGTCTAGCAGCTGAACAATTGATGAGGTCTGCTCCAACACCAGCAGATAATGAACTGTGTTCCTGGGGTTTGAAAGCAGCTTTCTGCAATATCCTGCGGTTAGAGGAACTCATTTAGCACAGATACAGTGGACCGATGCGTTTGTGTAGAGTCTGCATGAGCATAACACTTCAAAACTATGAATGTTCATCATTTTCAATAAAGTACAGGTGCTGGTTCTGTATTTTAATAAGATCCCTGCTAGTTCTTTTTTGGCTTTATTGACTGACTTCTTGCTGGAATAATTATCTTGACTATCTGTTTCAAGACCTACAGTGTCAAGGTTCACTTCGCTCCTTGTACTGCCACGTGACCAAACGGTCCTCATTATGATAAGATAACTTGTGGTTTTTAAGCTACACAAGACTTCTGGTTCATGGGGTCTTACTCCACCGAAAGAATGTATTCTGTATGTGTTTCTTTCAGTTTTGGATTTAGTTCTTTTTGTCCCATCGGTGTTTCTGCTGCCGTCCGTGTTGGCTGGTGTCTACATCAAGACCAGATCAGACCAGTTCCTCTGTGTTTGAGACCCATCCGGATGATCTGCTGCTCTTAGACCGATTACATCAAAAGGCTTTGGAGTATTTCTAAATTAGTCCACTGATGTGAGAAGCTAAAATATGTATAGCTTATAATAGTTTTATTTATTTATTTTTTCAGGGGGCTGACAAACCCTGGAAAAAACAGCTATATATATATATTTATTTATTTTGAAGCCCAATTGTGCGTGTGCATGCTGGATTGATTTTGTCATACACTGGATTATTCCAAAAGTGGCCTTGCATTTTTATGGAAATTTGCTCCTATAGTGACAAAGTCAACAGTGTTTTGTTCATTTGATTTCCTTGTTTTTTTCTTTGTTGCCCTTAGATCTGACTTGTTTACATGGCTTCTTCTTCTTCTGAAATGTTCCGTATGCTCTCAGCACTATATACAGTTGCCTGTAAAACACTGACCTTTAGTTTACATACAGTAGTACTTTCTGTTTTAATTGTGTGTACTTGAAGAGTTGAACGAAAATGCTAATAAATTGTGATACTCTGTGGGAAATGCTGTTTCTCGTTAATCGTATGTTAATCTGCATTTGGACAGAAATGAGGTCAATGTTATGCCTTTGTACCATAGACTAGCTTTAAATTCATAGCTGTCAACACATTTTTTTTGTCTTTTAAATCATACATAATTCATTAACTAGAAGCACATTTAAAGGAATAGTTGATGTGAAAATGAAAATTAGCTGAAAATTGACTCACTATAAGTTTGTTTTCTCACTCATTACATCACTTGCTCAGCAATGGATCCTCTGCAGTGAATGGGTGCCGTCAGAATAAGAGGCCACAGATTTTATCTGAAAGCAATGGTTTAAAGTAAAAAAAATGACTTGATGGATATTTATTACAAACAATGTTAACTGATGGACTGGAGTGGTGTGGATTATTGTGATGTTTTTATCAGCTGTTTGGACTCTCATTCTGACGGCACCCATTCACTGCACAAGATTGATGAGCTAATTATGTAATGCTGAATTTCTCCAGATCTGTTCGGATGAACAAACAAACTCATCTGCATCTTGGATGACCTGAGGGAGAGACAATTTTCAACTAATTTTCATATTTGGATGAACTACTTTAATAAGACTGTCCTTATGAAACAATATTCATGCTCATTTATAGAGGCTGGACTCCATTTTTAATACCCATCATAAACCAGCAGATGGAGCAAGATGGAAAATAGAAACAGAAACAGACGAAACAAAGCAGATATTATAACACAAACAGTCCTGTTATTGTGTGAATACATATGTAAGACAGTGAAGTAAGAGTAAACTGAATTGTGTTCAATGTTCTGTTGTCTGGCCACGTTCACACAGCACTGAATGTCTTTAATGTGCAGTCCATCAGATCCTTCATCTTCAGGATGTTGAATCGTTTAAATCTTTAGTTTAATCAGTTTTTATTAGTAAAGCCTGTCATTTCTGCTCAAGGATGAGATGAATGTAACCAGACTTGTCAGTGCCACTAGGGACACGTGTCTGGTGTGATTCTGTCAGGCTTCATTCTTCCATTAAGCCTTAATTCTGCTGAAGATTTCCCAAGAATCTGTGTGGGTTCTCTCATTTTAATCATGAATTTATATTCACCAGGAGCCAGATCTGTTTAACAAAGTTTGACGTGATCAAACTGACTGAGAAAATAAGTGGGGAATTGCTTTATCTGTTTCTTGTAATACATAAAATGGTAAAAGACCGATTAAAGAATGATCCCGGAGCTTGTGTCTTGTTCTGTTTTCTTTTATATTTGGATCAAAATGATGAAACCCAGACTAGTGTCTCACATTTAAATCAGTGCTGATTTAATCTATAAATTGATCTAACATGTCACTATCAAAAAAAAAAAATATATGTGTGTGTGTGTGTGTGTGTGTGTGTGTGTGTGTGTGTGTGTGTGTGTGTGTGTGTGTGTGTGTGTACATATTATTTCCACAAAGGACGCTTTGAGGGACATTTAGTTTGTATTACACTATTATGTTTCTCTAAAATGAATTTTAATGAATTATACATGCTTATTCTCAATCTTTTATGCCAGATTGGTGCTCAGTTGTCTTTAATGACAAGTTCATTAACAAGGATTGATTGAATGAATGAATGAATACACAAGCAAACAAGCATAAAAAGCATTTGTATTGTATATAAGCTATATTTGTCAGGTTATGTAATGTAATTATCTCAAAACCTTACTTGTTCTCAGGCATGGGTTATTTAATACTGGCCTGCTTGTCATTGTGTGGCCTAGTTTAACATGGATTGAACATAAGCTGAGTGTTTTGTGTTATGTTTTAAGGGAAATCATGTGCTGTAATTTGACTTACATGAGTGTGAAGTGTGAAGTGAAACTCCACTGATGAACACATGAGGGCAGCAATGAGCTGAGCACGTGCTCTTATTTGAGTTACTTTCAAGTCAAGTGACATGTTGATGACTTAGTGGGATGTGATACAGTCTAATAAATGTATGAAAAAAAAAATGTAAATGTGTTTAGGCTACTAATATAATACATATTTGTGCTGGTGAACAGCCTGATTCTAAAATGTAATTTTAAGTGTGGAGAGCCATGATTTTTCACTTAATGTATTTTGTTATATTTCAGGACATCTGCTATCACTTGTAATTCTAAGAGAATCTATTCTAATGGTCCTTGCCTTGTCTTGTGCAGCACTGCGTCTTTAAGGATGTGGGCGGGGTCTTGTGCTGATGGGCGGGGCTCATCTCTGTCTGGATGCACGCAGCGGAGGCCCAGCGTCTCACTGCAGACAGTGTGAAGGAAAACAGAGAGAAGTGAAGGTAAGCCGCGGCTCACTTCTGCTGTCTCCGTGTTATTATAGAGAGCTGAGGTACACAGTGTCTGTCACCCGGAGAGAGAATTACATACTGACACCATGCTACACATAGGAGCGAGTCAGTGAACCTGTTGATGAATATGATCTTATCATCTGAATGTGACACAGGACTGTTTGACACTTAACTAGTGCTTTTAAGTCTTCATTCAGAAATGCAATACGTTTTACTGAATAGTGCCATCAAGATGATTGTGAAATAGGAATGTTTCATTACAAATTGTATTATAAGCATAATAATTGAGATTGAATTACTATGAATTTCCTTTTTATGTCTTGATAGTTTGCATGTCTCTTGTTTAATAATTTCAGACTGTGTTTAATTACACCTGGTGCAGCCTGTGACAATAGCAAATAGTAAAAAGATTGTGTCCACGGCCCTAACACAACTCTTAAAATCCTAAAACAGTGATTGCTTCATTAAACTGTTCTTCCATAATCCATAATCCGCCCCTCAAATCAGTTTGGTGCGCATCTGATTGGTGATTGGTTAATAGGGAATGTTCTTCCAGCAAAGGAACACGTTCTACTCAGGTGTTCCCAACTCATTTTCAGAGAAAGTTGCTAAAGGAAGGTCAATTAGTTGCTAAATGACGTTGTGACGTCATCACGACGCAAAATTGTGTCACATCATCAAATCTCAGCACAAATATATATTTTATATATGGTAATCTAGATTTGTTTGTAAAATGATATGCTTACTATAATATTAAAATATAAATTACTGTATTTTTAAATACATTGAATTATTGAACACTTACACATTTTTGAATGATTACAATTTAAGTTTTTTTAAATTGCTAAACAAGTAATATATGCTTTAATCAGTGTATTAGTAGTTAATATGCTACACTCTAAGAAAATCTGTAAAAATAGGGCACAATCTACTATGTTAATATGAAATAATTTTCCGTATTGTTTTTTTACCTAATTACACATTGTGTTTTCGGGTTACAGGGTTATTAATGGATAATGTCCTGGAAAATTACAAGTATCTTTTCCATTTTTCTTACAGCGTACCTGATCAACAATCACAAGTACAGGCTACTAACAAAGTGTATCATTAATGAACATTTATTCTATTATTATTATTATTATTATTAAATTTAACAATTGCAAATAGCAGCTAACTTCATTCACGTGATGTGTGTACTGCGAGGCGTCTTTGGTTTTCTTTTTGTGTGATTTGGATATAAAATGTGCCTTTTTATTGTCTGAGTCACTTATCAAAAGTTGCTAAAAGTCGCCAAATAAATTTTAAAAATTGCTACATTTGTTGCAAGATGCTTTTGGAAGAAAAAGTTGCTGGGTAGTCTGAAAAGTTGCTAAATTGGCAACACTGGTCCTACTTATCTTAAAGGGACAGATCACCAAAAAAAAAAAAAAAAAAGTGTCATAATTTAGGCTACTCACCCTCATGTAATCCCAAACCTGTATGACTTTATTTCTTCTGTGGAAAATAAAAGATGATATTTTGATGAATGTTGGTAACCAAAGTTTTGGTGACCATTGACTTCCATTACATGGATTAAGAAAAAATATATATTAGTAATAATACATAAATACCTCTATACTAATAATACAAAAAAATCTCATTTATTTCTTTGTTTAATTTTGGGTGAATAACTCATTTTATGATTCTCAAACAGCAGTTTCAGCAGGTGAAAACCATGGCAGCTCCATTCAGATCACTTGTGGAAGATTATCCAAGATACCTCAAATCTTTTGAGCTTTTTCTGGAGCGCTCATCAGAGCACCAGTGCATGCAGGACTTCATTCATAACACGCTACCAGACATACTGGCAAGGTGCTTTATCATTCTTGATGAATGTCATATTTTATTCATTTAGCCTGTCCTAGATTTGTAATACAGAGTGTGCCAGCAGATTTAACAATGACAAGATATTATAATATTATCTTGCCTTTATTATGTTCTCTCTCTCGCTGTCTCTGCAGCGTTGGAGGGGGGAGATCTGTTTTCAATGTAATGGGAGTAGGGAGCGGAGCAGGTATACTTTTCATAACGACTGAATTATTAACATCACGTTTGTATCATCATTTCATACAGTACATCAGATTTTAATACCTAACCGAGTTCTCCATATTCATCTAATTTCCAGGTGAGATTGATCTAGAGATGCTAGCTCAACTACACCTGAAACATCCACATGTCAAAGTCGACAATGAAGTGGTGGAACCAAGCAATGACATGCTGCACAAATATAAAGGTACCAGTCATTGTACTGATGCTCATATACGCTAACCATATATGCTTTACTAGTCTACCAGTGAATGGCTATTTATGCTGTTTTCTTTCGGTTTAGTTCGAGTGTCAACAACTCCAGATCTGGATCATATCAACTTTACATGGAATAAGATGACGGCGTCTGAATTTGAAAAGCATTGGCGAGAGAAAAACCCTGGAAAACAGATGGACTTCATTCACATGATACAGGTTTTGAGCTACCAACAAATTATTGTTTTAAAGTTGTGACATAAAGGAAGTAGCGACACATCTTTACTTCCATTTTCAATTCATGATTCTGTTAATTGGTTGTTGTTTGGATCTAAATGCAGCCGATTGTAAGAAACGGATGGGTCCTAAGTAGACGAAACGATTGGACAAGTCTGCCATACATCAACAGAGAGTTATGCCATTTTGATTTAGAATTACTAGGCTACAAAAAAGAAACATATGCATGGATGAATCGTCCATAATAACATGCATTTGGAAAAAAGATTCATTTTAATTTCATGTGACATTTCCATTAACCTGTTAGCCAGCGTCCCCCATATTGGGAATCACAGCTGAAAATGACTAACTAACTTAAAATGGTAACAGCTCCTGACTTCAGTGTGCCACACACACAATTGTGGTGTCTTTGGAAAGAAGACCCTTTGGCCTTTACTATCCATCATCCAGAGTTGATAATGCTCAAAAATATAAAAAGTTATAGACACTGAAGTGCCTTGAAAAAAATTGTACCACACTTTTTTTTTTTTTCATATAAAAATACATGAAATTAGTCCTGAAGCAATCCAGAAAAGTAATGGGTTGAAAGTCACATGTCTCATGAGTTTATATTTCAAATCTGAAGAAGATACCATGAAAAATGAGATTCCTGCAGCCATTTTTCTGAGATTTTTCTAAGCTGAGTTCTACAAGCTATTTAGTCATTATACTGTACTGATATTAGTCAATTATAGTGATATTACTGAGGTCTGGATATTATCAAACATTTTTGTTGTGTTTGCAGAATATTAATATCAGTCTGTTTAACAGATGCTGTACTACGTCAAAGATCCAGAGGCCACCGTCTCATTTTTTCGGAGTCTTCTACACAAAGATGGGAAACTCTTGATCATTCTGGTGTCAGGTACTGGACAGTAAATGCTGTTCAAACTTCACACAAGTGCATAACCTAAATGATGTACCTTTTAAGTAACTACACCTTTTGCTTAAGTGGACCTTGTCTAACAGGTTTAGCTCAGCATGCTCAGGCTCAGAGGGAGTGTAAAATCAGTCAAATTTTCATTGTTTAAGCATTTCACATTTGTAGGGCAGTACAATGGGTTCAAAATCAAAATCAAAAAATGTTTCTGTTCTGTTTAACGAAATGACCTCAGTTCTGCTTCCACTTACTGTAGGTGAGAGTGGATGGGGAAAATTATGGACTACTTTTAAAGAACAACTCTGTAATACTGAGATCAGTCAGTGTGTTACTACAGGAGATATAAAGACCTTCCTAGATACTGAGGGCATCCCCTACCAGAACTATGAGCTTCTGTCCCAGATGGACATCACAGAGTGCTTCACTGAGGGAGACCAGGTGGGAGAACTGCTGCTGGATTTCCTTACCGAGGTCATAGAGTTCAGTAAGAATGCTCCTGAAGAGCTGAAGAAAGGAGTGCTGGACTTACTGAGACATCCTGACTGCAGCAAAGAGGTGGATGGCAGGATCATCTTCAACAACAACCTGGGAGTCTTAGTGGTTGAGCCGTAGCTCCAAGACTCCTTTATATCTCACCTGCACACCAACAGGGTGTCCGCGGGTCCTTAAAAATTCTTAAAATGTCTTAAATTACATTTTCCTAATAAAAGGCCTTAAAAAGTCTTAAAATGTCTTAAATTCAGATTCAATGGGTCTTAAAGGGGTGGTTGATTGCGATTTCACTTTTTTAACATTAGTTAGTGTGTAATGTTGCTGTTTGAGCATAAACAATATCTGCAGAGTTGCGGCGCTGAAAGTTCAATGCAAACGGAGATATCGTCTTTTAAAATTCTGGCAGTTTAATGCCTACAAAAACGACAGGTAAGGGACTACAACGAGTTACTTCCCGGGTCTGATACGTCACAGACCCAGATAAACCCCGCCCCCGGGAACACGCAGCAAAGGGGGCGAGGCCATGCTGCGCTGCTTTAGAGAAGAGGAAGAGAAAACTAGGGATGTACGTAAAAATCTATTCATATGAATCGTGATTCTGTCTTCTAACGATTCTAATGGATTCACAAGTTTCAAAATCATTAAAGCAACGGTTCTTAATACTGTTACTCTGTCGCCCTGCTCTGCATCTCTCTCTCTCTCTCTCTCTCTCTCTCTCTCTCTCTCTCTCTCTCTCTCATTCAGATCGTCAGATCAGCTCCAACAAACTGTTCCAATTATACACTTATTTTCACACAGCAATGAGAAGCATTATAAATGGACACGCGTGCGGTTGCTGTGCTGTATTAAAGCTTTAATCAGGATAAAACCGTATATTAAAAGCTAACAGAAGCAGTAGCACTTACAAATAGCAGCGTATTTAAAAGTATGAGACAACAACAACCAAACATACCATTAAGAGCCGTGCTTGCACAGGTTCTGCACGATCCTCTTCACTAATATCCTCTGGGTCTCAATCGGGCTCAAATTGATAAGCATTATAGACAACGCCACTGTTTACAATTCAACCGGAGCACATGCCACTGAGGAGAGGGGCGGGACGTTCAGACGTGCAGTAGAGGCGGTTTAGCCAATCACAACACACTGAGCCAGCTAACCAATCTCAGCCCATCGAGGGAGGGGCTTCATAAAACCAGGAAATAAATCGAGGCGTTTGTCAGAGAAGGAACAGAGAGGTGTGGAATAAAGGTAAATTATGTGAAAAATAATGCGTTTTTAAAAAAACAAGCATGAACACATGCTAGACTGCACCCCATAAACACAATCAAGCCTAGAAAAAAAACAGTCAACCACCCCTTTAAATATTTTTGGTCAGATCACCGCTAAAATATCTTTTTCAGTCTGACGGACCCAGTGACTGTTTACAATCATTGAACAGACCGAAGATTTTTTCTTCCCCCGCGCGTAGTCACTGTGTCATCAGAGAGAATTGCAGAAGCACTACCTTCTTTGTTTATATAATGCTCTCAATAATAATATACTGTAGGTCGAGCTACAGCTAGCCAAAGTCTCTTTAAGATATAAGGGTATTCTATAGTCTTTGATAGCCTGATTAAAATTTAAGTGACAAAAAAATAACCAGCTAAGCATCGAAACGCGAGAATGATTCTTCTGATTGTATTACATTCAGCGTAAACAGCGATTGATATTGGATCGTGTATTTCTGTTATCAAGGTCGCGCTGTCGAGGCTCACGCTGTCTGTCTCTTTGTGAGAGACGTCTAACTTACACAAATGAGCAACAACAAACATGAAGAAACACACGGGTATCAATTCGAAATGCTTAGTTTATTCATAAAATTAAGTAGTTAAATGACATGCCATCACAAGGGGGCTATTTTGCTGAATATTTCACGATTGCAAATGTCACATTGATTTCAGTTAGATAAACAAGTAGTTAAGTAGTCAAGTATTTATTACGTTACTTACATTTTAGACACAATATTTACTGTTTTGTTCTATTTCACCAATGAATATAGTTCCAAACAAAGATCAGCACGGTGTTTTGTTACTGAATGATTCAGCGTTTTGAACGAATCGGTCCAATATACAGTCCTTCTCAACCTTTTTGACTCTAAAGTCCCTCTTTGTCAATAATATTGAAAGGCCCCGTGACTTTTAAAGCTATTCATGATTTACTGAAGGATTAAGAATAATGATTCTTAAAAAAAATATTTTTATTTCTGCATTTTAAAAGCTTTAAAAACTAGACAGATGTGTATTAATTTATACACAGATGCATGTGATACATTTCTAGGTCTAGAAATCACACTTAAAATCAGACTACCTCATATATATTTTTTACTACCTCATATATATATTAGTTCAAAAAAAAAAAACATTTGCTGAGGTGGTGAATTAAACTAAGAAATATGTGACCCTGGAGCACAAAACCAGTCTTAAGTGTAAATTTGAAATTGAGATTTATACATCATCTGAAAGCTGAATAAATAATCTTTCCATTGATGTATGGTTTGTTATGATAGGACAATATTTAACTGAGATACAACTATTTGAAAATCTGGAATCTGAGGGTGCAAAAAAATCTAAATATTGAGAAAATCACCTTTAAAGTTGTTCAAATGAAGTTCTTAGCAATGCATATTACTAATCAAAAATTAAGTTTTCATATATTTACGGTAAGAAATTTACAAAATATCTTCATGGAACATGATCTTTACTTAATATCCTAATGATTTTTGGCATAAAAGAAAAATCAATAATTTTGACCCATACAATGTATTTTTGGCTATTGCTTCAAATATACCCCAGCGACTTAAGACTGCTTTTGTGCTCCAGGGACACATTTATTGATTTTTATTAGTGCTGTCAAACGATTAATCGTGATTAATCGCATCCAAAATAAAAGTTTTTGTTTACATAATAAATAGCCTATGTGTATACTGTTTATATTTATTATGTATATATAAATACAAACACATGCATGTATATATTTAAGAAAAATGTTATGTTTATATATTAAATATATATAAATGTTTATACATGTAAATATTTTCAAAATATATACTGTGTGTGTGTGTCTTTACATATACTTAATAAATATACACAGTTTACATACATATAAAAACGTTTATTTTGGATGCGATTAATCACGATTCATCATTTGACAGCACTAATTTTTTGTTGTTTTATTTTAAATCATGTTTTAGCCTCCTGGTTGAGAATAAATGGTTAATGAAATACAGAATAGCTGTATTTTCACATTCTTAGAAATGTTCTGAATCGTGGGTTATCATAACAATAGCATATATTTGAATGAATCTGTTCAAGAGCCTTAAACTATCGTCTCCTTTTTCAAGGTAATTGCTGTTCTAAAGAATGTAATATTGTATCATGATGTTGTTATGGGTGAACAAACAGGAAAAGGAAAACCATAGAGAACAATGCACAGATTATATTTCATCAACATCAAACACAACTGTTATAATGAAAGTCTGTGTATGTGACGGGTCATGAAGAGACCTTGTAACTCCAGTATGAGTAACTCTGTATTTACTTTGTGAAACTTGTCTAAGCAGCAAAGTACAGCTTTTATATATAGACTTATTAACTCATAGGAGTTTATGATTTTACTACAGCAATCTTTATGATGAAAGAGATGAGTTTGTATTGTTTGGTGACTAGTTGTGTTGTTGTGACCTTATACCTCAGTTAGTTTTGGAGAGATGTTTAATGCCTAACCAGACAGGGCAAAGGTTGTATAGATGCATTTCAAGGGTAAAAATACATATACTTGAAAGTACTACCAGATGTATTTCTATTTAGTGTAGAGGGCTTGTTAAAATAGCACACGTACATCACAGAGACGTCTGCAAGACATATTTTCTTGAGTGTTTGCTCATCTGCAATTCATCTAGGATGTTTCCTATCAGATGTCAAATAGAAGTTAGATGTCTTTAAGATGTTTATGATTTAGAAATGTATGTAAACCTGACATCTTAAAGACATCTGTCAGATGTTTGTACAAAGCAGATGCTTTCCAGATCAATAATCTTGAACAGACATCTTGTATACATACATGTCTATCTGGGTCCCTTTGTGTTTGCTTACAGTAGTATTGTAAAGTAACATGAATTCCATCAATATTTCTGTATGTCTGTCCCACATGAAAATAAAACAAAACTGACATGATTAACTTAACCCCTTAACTGTCACCCCTCATTTTTGAACATACGTGAGAGTGCACTATCCAAACTTAAACTCTTATAATTCATGAATGCTTTGGAATACAGATATAAGTTTGGTCTCTTTTTTAAGAAGACAATCAGCAGATTACTGTAGAAGTGGAATTATTTTAAAATATGAAAGTAACAAAAAGTTATAGAAGTTTAAATTTACTGTAAAGAAAATATACAGTACTAAATTCTTTATATTTTATATAAAATAAATATTTTACATAACAGGTTATACTCTAAAATGTATATAACATTAAAGCCTTATGTCTAAATAAGTTATGTTCCAAATTTGAAGTTGATATGAAAAAAATTGAGGTTCCTGTGAGATATTATTTATGGTGTCATACCACAAACAGCCACCGGGTGCATCCAAACTCCATTGAATTTCTTTGATGCATTTTTCTAAATTTATCTGCCAATATTTCTCTGATCACAAACAGACTAACAAATATGGAATCCTGAGAGTCAGACCTTTCCGACAATATGTATTTTGTCAAGATTATAAAAAGTTATGATTCTTAAAGGCCGTAATGCGTTTTGTAATATGACACTTGACTCCGCCCACTAAGGGGGAGGAGACCACCAAAAGTTTTTTTTAAGTACCATTTCCATGGTAACGCAATGTCCGATTTCAAAATGGTTTACACAGGATGAATTTTGAGGTTTTAAGCTTTCAAATGATATATAATTTATGATGATTACTAAAATATTTGATAGGGAAAAAAGACAACGAAAAAAAGAGCGCCAAGCGTCCCACAGGTGGGACGGTGACAGAAGCTCGAGTGTTTTTTTTAAAGCCATATTGTACCAAACATCCTCTAAAAAACACCACGCTGCAGGTGAAAGTCATTTGTGTCTCTGAAAGGACATTCAGGGTTTGTATAATGAAGCAGCTTGGTGAAATTCAGCCATATACTGTACAAAAGGAATAAGTTAAGACAAGTCTGTGTTGAAAATGTCAGAATCAGACAGCACTGAATCTGGAGGACATTGACACTGAGGTGTTTGTTGACTGCAGAAAGACTGAATTAAACCAGCTTGACTGAGTTTATATTCCAGATCACACATTTATCAGCTGTGAGCTCAGCCAGAGAATTATCAATAGCTATGTTTCCATCCAAAGATTCAAATTAAATTTATGCGCAAAACTGGAATATCGCATAAAACATTTGCGAATAAAGTACCGTTTCCATCCAGCGAGTCAAAGAGAACAAAATCATTACTTCCTGGTAAACTGTGGCACTAAATATCACTAAGAATACAGGAGAAGCCACTGAATATAATAATTTTCATATATATGACATAAATTACTTGCACCTCAGAGCGAGCAGACGAGACACAATAAATGCGGTTATTACTTTCGGAGGTGGATGCTGATGTTTGAGAACACAGTCATGTAAGACAATTATACAGAAATACTTTGAGGACAGACTTTGCTCAGGCTTTTCAGAACGACCATAACAACATATAGATGCTGTGCACGAGATCTGTCCGCTGATAGTCAAGTTATCCCGTCTCATAGCACAAAGTCACATGACTTTTTCGATGCGCATGGAGGAGTTTATTCGGTAAATGTGTTTCCATCGTAGTTTATGCGCATTTTTTCTTACCGGATAAAAAATGTATCCTACTCAAATGTTCGCATAAGTTTTTTTATGCGCATTTTTAGAATTTATGCGCATTTTAGCGTTTCCATCCAGCGGTTTTTTATGCGATAATCCAAAATGCGCATAAAAATAGGTGGATGGAAATGCAGCTATGACTGTCTGGATGAATGGTAAATTCATCTTACTATCATTACCATCATATACTTGTAGCTTTCCTGTAGCTCAAATGGTAGAGCATGGTGCTAGCAACGCCAAGATCATGGGTTCGATTCCCAGGGAAAGCAAGAGCCGATAAAATGTAAAACTGTATCTTGAATGCAATGTAAGTCGCTTTGGATAAAAGCGTCTGCTAAATGCATAAATGTAAATGTAAATATACAGATTGATCAAAACAATTTGAAATATACAATTGTCTTCCTCTACCGCTACTGGACTGGAACTGGATGGTGCACAACAGGGCAGCTGCGATTAAAAAAAGTTAAAAAGGCATAAATGTTGTGTTGGTTTTTCACTTAAACTACCAGAGCACTTCGAAATCAAACCACGATCCACGTGGACTTTTTGCAGACACTCATGCATGCTTTAGGAGCGTTAAAGTGAGTCACGTGTATGTGTTGAATTCAACTCATTTTTATGTTCTTCGGAGAAAAAAAAATCATATGGTCTGGAACAACATGATAGTGAGTAAATTACTTTTTTATTTTTTGTTTTATAGGATTAAAGTATTTTAACCAGGGCCGGTTCTAGACATTAGGACCCCCCCACCCCCAATAAAAAGCACTTGAAACAAATATGATCCCTAAACTTTTTATTTATACAACATTTAATTTTACATTTTGCATATTTTTACTTATACAGTATGACTTATACAGTACAAAAGTTTGGACACATTACTATTTTTAATGTTTTTGAAAGAAGTCTCTTATGCTCATCAAGCCTGGATTTATTTGATCAAAAATACAGAAAAAAAATTATATTATTACAATTTAAAATAACGGTTTTCTATTTTACTATGCTTTAAAATATATTTCTGTGATCAAAGCTGTATTTTCATCATCATTACTCCAGTCTTCAGTGTCACATGATCTTCAGAAATCATAATAATATGCTGATTTATTATCAATGTTAGAAACGGTGCTTAATGTTTATTTTATAACCTATGATACTTTTTCAGGATTTGTTGATTATTAAGAAGTTGTTTAAAAATATAAATATAAATATTTTATAACAATATGTCTTTACAATCACTTTTTTATCTATTTAACACATCCTTGCTGAATATTGTTTTGTTTGTTTTTTTTCTGTATTTTTGATCAAATAAATGCAGGTTTGATGAGCATAAGAAATTTCTCTCAAAAACATTAAAAATAGTAATGGGTCCAAACTTTTGACCGGTACTGTATGTACATATTAATCTAATTTTATCTAAGGTAATTTCTTTTTTGTTTGATGAAGATGTTGTTGTTGTTGTTATTATTTTGCTGTTTTATTAAATGTATTCACAGTTCCAGAATACCACTTCAGTAGATGAACATAAGTGCTTTTTTTCAATTATCAATTATATGGCTCATCAATTATTGCATGCAGTTTTGATCATTTCTTCAGTTTGCTCTTCTCTGAACAGGACTGCAGAAGGAAAGCACTTTGCATTTTAAGTGCACTGCAACAATACATCTTGTCTCCATCTACTGGCAATGTTTGTGTAAATTACATTTTTATTATTATTATTATTATTTTACAATAGCAGTCTCCAGCAATGCTTCCTCAGTGGAACCAAAGGATCTCACCTTATTAATTACAATCAAGTCCATCAGAGTAAATCCACACTAACTTAAGCTTGCAAAGTGGCATAGATGAATAAAGCACCATTGTGTATTCCATAGCTTTTATAAAACATGTTTATATCCATGCAACTGAAAATCATCAAAACTGATCTGTTTGTGACCTATATTTACATTTCTTTTCATGTATCTGTTAAATGTGACTATTAGGTGTTGCACACTACTTGTGTGTAACAGAACATAGACGTTTGATGGAATAATATACTATAGTCTAAAAGCAGTAAAACTAAAATGTTCAGTTGTATAAACCACCATCTGGCTGCACTGGTGCTGCAGACACCATGTAATATTGTAAAGTCTAATGTGACGATACAAGTAAATAGAAAACAGACTCATTTTAGTGCATTTAATGTGCCATGACTTGTTTATCTTTTCCTTTGTCTGTAGTCTGAAAAGTTGTGCAGTTTGTTTTCATATTGCAGCTGAATGTTGACCGTGATCAAGTCTTCACAGAAGTGCAGGGGTCATTCTGCCAGCAGGGGCTAAACACTTCAGCTCTGAGGTACGGATGAATGAGCACAGTTGCTCTGGAATGAGTGGAGTGGAACTCATCCATATGTTTGCATAGGCGGTGGTCGTGGTTAGACAGCAGGTGGCGCTGCAGTTTCTCCAAACGTTAAAGCAACATGATTTCTTCAAGTGAGGCTGAGCACGGTGTCCATGCTCCATTTGTAGTCGTATACAAGGGTAAACATGGGAGGAGGCTCATTGTGATCTCATGCCTTCACCCAAAACCACAGACGCATTAGTAGAAATTATGTGAAGAATTAGACAGTCATTTTCCAATAAGAACAACACCTGACACTAGTTTAGCTGAGTTTCCCCAGCGCTGCACAGATTGAATCAGAGTAATGAACACAGTCTCCTAACTAACAACAGTAGACTGAATTAAGAAGTTTGCAGCATGACGCAGATTAATAACTGTGTGCATGTGAGCAGTGGATTGACTAAGTATCCAAACGCAAAGAATTTTAAAAGCTAGACTGCATTTATTGTTCCCTAACTTTATAATACACACCTGCCCCTAGAAAGACATTTAGCTCAGTGTGCATGCAGCTCCTGACACGTGTTGAGAAATGTGACGACGATGAGGAAATCTTAATAACTCAAACGTCTTAGTAGCAGTTATGTGGTCTCTAATCATTTTGACAAAAATGTTGAACTCAAGATATTACTGATCCAAAGCATTTCATTTACCTTGACCTGTATTTCTGTTTACTTGCTTTCCTCAGGATGTGAATGCAGCTAAATATTTCAATGTCTACATGAAGAGTACATGCAATTTTAATGTACTAATACATTATAATATGATATTAAACAATGTAATATATTTTTAATTACTATATTAAATAATTGTAATATTATTTTAATATAGCAATTGTATATACGTGACAGTCTTAAGTCGCTGGGGTATATTTGTAGCAATAGCCAAAAATACATTGTATGGGTCAAAATTATAGATTTTTCTTTTATGCCAAAAATCATTAGGATATTAAGTAAAGATCATGTTCCATGAAGATATTTAGTAAATTTCCTACCATAAATATATAAAAACTTAATTTTTGATTAGTAATATGCATTGCTAAGAACTTCATTTGAACAACTTTAAAGGTGATTTTCTCAATATTTAGATTTTTTTGCACCCTCAGATTCCAGATTTCTCGGCCAAATATTGTTCTAACAAACCATACATCAATGGAAATCTTATTTAATTCAGCTTTCAGATGATGTATAAATCTCAGTTTTGAAAAATTGACCCTTATGACTGTTTTTTTGGTCCAGGGTCACATATATACATTTTGTATCTGTTCAATGCTTGACCCCAAATAAAATTGAAGGCTCCTGCCATAGACTCTTGAGAGAGGGAGCATTCATAAATATTTGTTTATTTTGTTGATGACATCTTTTGAACTCACATTGAGTTTTAAATATTACACTGCATCGAGCCGGCTGTTCTGTGACTAACACTTACATCCCAGCGATGCTCGAATCTCATGGACAGTGAAGAAAGGCCGTTGTCCATTAATCCACATTTAACTGGAGCTCCTTCCCACCTCCTCCTTTTTCCTTCGATCATTTCTTTTCCTCCCTTTCCCTCCCCTCTCCCTCCTCTTTCATCACTCAGCGCTCTTTACATCAGCCATCGCGCCGGTGCGTAGACCTCAGCGAGACATAAACTGCCCCTTCAATGTTTCAAACAGGCTTTAATAGGCCGAAGCCGAAGCATGACCTTGAAATATGGCCTCCGATACAAATCCTGCAAATGGCCGCTGTGGCCAAAACGTATTTCATTCTGGGAAATTAGTGCTGTTTAGCAGCTGCGGTTATATAGTGCCCGTCCTGAGATGGCTATGAATGGTGACCCACCTTTTGATTGATGATTTCTGCCTTCTGCCTCTATTACCAATTGGAGGACGCCAGTGAAATCACACACTGATGGACTAGTGCTTCCAGACTCTCTTTGTAACTCCAGTGCAGTTGGGTTCATGAACCAGCCAGACACTTGGAGATGCTGCTTCAAAAGAAGTTTTCCTGACTGTGAAAGAGGAAATCGAGGCAGGAATCATGGGAGCTCGTAGCACCATAATCAAGATTAGACTTGGTTAGCTCATTAATCTAAGACTGTGGGAGCATAAAAGAAAAAAACATTTATTTCCGGATGGCTTGAATGAATGGGGAGATTAACTCAGACTGCAATGATTTACGATTTGTTAATAATACATCATGGTTATAAAACGTTATTAATCGGACAGTTTAAATGGAATCATTATGCACATTTTATTAATTAACCCAATTAATCTTTTGATTTCTGTCAGAGATTGAAAATCACTGGAACAATTTGTCTGTGTGAATGAGAGATTTGCAGCGAAACTTTTGCAGGTTTTTGTGCGCGTTTAAGGGCTGAGCGATGGTGCATTGCTGGAGTTAATTAACAGGAGCATAAGGCAGCTCTTAAGGCAGACCGGTGTGTGTTGGCTTAATTAAGACTCACTGTCAGATGTTCGTTTAGTCAATATATAACACTGCAGGCCTCCTTAACAATGCTCCATTGATCCTTTCCCCCAAAATCATGTCTTGTATAACAGGCCTTGTACTGATGATGATTTAAAACAATGTTCACTGGATCGTTCTTCTTGTGAAATGCCTTTTTCATTTCCGCTTCAGATTTCATTATGCTCTAATTCATTGGCATCACCTGTCTATCAAAACCAGAGTCTATTCAGGCGAACCTTGGATCAAATCAGTTTAGAATGATCTTATATCCAGGGCTCCATTCCTTCAGCAAATTAATGGAAGATCTGCTTCATTCTTTTAATCGTATCGCGTTTTAACTTTGGTGATATTAAAAACCATTCCCATCATATATCCATTCTGTGGATCTTAAATCTTTTCTTCCTCCTGGGACCCCCCCGTTCAATTGTGCATACAAAATGAAGTTTCAAACTTAATACATTATTTGAAGTCGGGGGTCTCAGGAGTGGCTCCCTGCCTTAATAACATCTAATAAAGTTTCACTGCTCCTCGTTTTTGATTCAGCCTGCTATGTGTTTCCAGGAGAAAATTAATGAAGACTTCCATTAAACTGTCAAATGAGCCTGTTTTGGATTTATATGACCTGTTTACAACTCCACTGAGATCTGAGACACAGCAAAAACACTTCTACACGATCCACACGGAAACAATCCTTTACTGTCTTATTTGCAAAGATTGTTAAATGGTAAGCACATAATGACAATGCACAAATAATTCATGATATTGTGAGTAGTTTGTTTGTTACTTTGTTTTCATATGCATTATTTTTCTTGACTAATTCTTGCCATTAATAAAAGTTTTATTCTCTTTAGGATGGGAAAACAGCAATGTTTTTTTAATCCAGGTGTTGCTGTGTTTAAATTGAACGTGAACTGTCCGTCTGCCACTCTCTCGACATGCGGCTCAAAATATCTTCTGTTCATCCTCTCTTCTGCTCATATGCATGTCGAGGGGTGTCAGACGAAAACCGCACTTAATTCCTCATTCGAGATGATCCATGTATCTTTGGCAGAGCCGGTGCTGTTGTATGTTTTACTGTAGCTCCCAGTGAGAAAGACATTATTCATCACCAAACGATCTTGCCATCCTCAAACAGCCCTATAAAACACAGAGTAATGAGGCTTCTGTGGCTGCTGTCAACCCAACACTGCTTTGTAAAGGATGACACAATTATACTTTACTAGCTCTCTGAAAATGCTGACAAGCTCCAGTTCAATAAAGCACAATTTCTTTTGCTTTTCAGCAGCCGTAGCTCAAAACTGGACGTCAGGAATCCCCTGCCTTAGTAGAATTATAGAAATGTACAGACCGTGCTTATATTATACCGATGCTGCACATTATGCAAATGTACTGTATCATTAATATTCAAAATGTGAATGCCAGCAGTACTGGGATATTGAAAGGTAATGCTGGCTAATATGCACTGGGTAGTAATGATATTTTACTCGGAGAACATGAAATGCTTCTTTAACCAGATGTCTTCTTGTTTTACACTGGAAACATCACATTAGCTTGAAGCGTGCATCATGCATCTCTCCTTCACTTTAATGCAAGGCTTTACTCTAGATCTGTCTGAAAACTACGTTCTATGTCTTAACTTATGGTCAAATCTCTAGAATATGATTGGCTGACTGTTCACCTTTCATTCATTATGATCATTCTGATACTGTAAATTGGTTTCTGAAGGAAATAACCTGAATTCAACTGAGAACAGTACATATTTTATGAATTGCACTACCATTCAAAAGTTTGGGGTGGTAAGATTTCTTAAAATGTTTTTGAAACAAGGCTCTTAAGGGTGCATTTAGTTGATCTATACAGTAAAAGCTAATAATACTGTAAAATATTATTACAAGTAAACAAACAGGACTGTTATTTTATTTTATTTTTATATATTTTAAAGTGTAATTCATTCCTGTAAGTTTGGCACAGCTGAATTTTTAGCAGACATTACTCTAGTCTTCAGAGTCATATCATCCTTTACAATCATTATAATATGCTGAATTTGTGCTTAGGAAATATTTCTTCTTATGGCTATCAATGTTTTGTGTCGTTGATTAATAGAAAGTTCAGCAAAGAACAGCATTTATTTGAAATAGCAATCTTTTGTAACATTGTAAAAGGTTTACTGTCCCTTTTGATCAATTTAATGCATCCTTACTTAAAAGTATTAATGTAGCCTATTTAGAAAAACTTACTAAACCCCACATTTATTTGTGTATGGCATCTAAATTAATAAATATGAGGGAAGTGAATTGATGGATAGGAAGTGCTTGTATAACATGAATGTACACTGAGATTTTATGCAAGGCAAAATTGAAGGATCCTGAGAATAGTGGCTTATTGCTATACTAACATTATGATATGAGGCTTTTTTCATCAATCTGAATTTGAAGTTTTAATTATACTAGTGTATTTTAGGGAAAGATAATCATGAAATCAGTGGGGTGGCAGTAAAGTTGATTGAACTACATCAAATTTGAATGTTAATGGCATATGTTGCCGTGCACCGTGATGCCTGAAGCTTTCGGAGGTGATAGTAACGCTGGTAAATTAGTTTATTTATTAAAGGAATTGCTCGGTTCTCACTCTCCACTATCAGTGAGGCTTGTCAGCAGCAGAGAGCAGGTGATGCATGAGCCAATATGTTCACTAGAGAGAACCCAACATCAGCATGAAAATCACTTTCTCTGGGCTGAACATACTGTTCCAAAACAACGTTAATCGGAGGTCAAACACCTGCAGAAGGCTTCTGCAAGATTTGTTATAAAACTCTGTCCTATAAGATGTAGGGGGGGATTTTATATATTAGTATAGCTTTTTTTAAAGTAGAAACTGTCATTATTAAACCAGGCCATAATTGAACAAATATTACAATTAGTGGTGACCTTTATTTCTACATTGCTGCACATATTTGGTCAGTAGTGATATTATGCAGCAAAGAGGATAAATTTGTCAATGGTCTTTTATGTTCTGAAATCTCAATTTACATTCAATTTTATTGAAAGCAAAAAATGTTAAAGGGGTCATGAACTGCCTTTGATGTTTTTATTTTGTACAGTTCTCTGGGGTCCACATATAATGTTATTAAGATTTTTACATCAATCATAATCTAGAAGTAACAGGCTATTTTCTGTCCTGTTTTTAACCCCCTCATCAGAGCGCTCCGCTTGAATAGGCGTGGCTGATTGTAAACTCAGTAGTAAACACCCACTGCTGTGATTGGCTAATAGTTGTGAATGTTTGACAGCCTACGTCCATTGGACGCTGCAGTGATTTAGGTTAAAAACACATAAATTCTCATATCAAACGATCTGTTTAACAGACAAAGCAATAGTGACCATGTAATAAACACAGTTACACACTTGTGTGGAGCGACATTACTGTCAGATCCAATATAGTCGGCACAGCATCATCTTTTAGTTTCAATCTTTTTAAAAATCCCATGTCAAATTGTGCCTTGTTTGTAAACAAATCCACGGTAAAATGAAGGTTCAAGGTTCAAGGGTTCAAGGTTCTTGTTTATTTGTCACATACACAATCATACAGGGTATAATCAGTAGTGAAATGTAGGTCAGGACAGGTCCGCTCAATGGACAGTGCAAGAAAATAAAAATAAAAGATGATACATAACACAGGAGCATATATTTAAATATAGGTAGGAATAAGATAAAAAAAATAATAATAAGTAAAAACAATAAAATAAAATGAGTAAAATGTGCAATGAACTAAAATGTGCAATACAGTCTACTGTGGATTTAATAAATATTAATATAACCAGGGATGTGCAAGAGGAATGGGATGTGCAAGAGGAATGTGCAAACAGGTTGTAACAGGTATGTACACATAGCAGCAATGCGGAAGATGGAGAAAGATGGGTGTTACAGTTAATTAAATGAGTCCTGTAGATGTTAGGAGACTGAGTTCAGGAGCCTGATGGCCTGTGGATAGAAGCTCCTCCTCAGTCTCTCAGTTTTTGCCATCACGCTTCTGAAGCGCTTGCCAGATGGCAGTGAGATGAAAAGATGGTTACCGGGGTGATTTGAGTCCTTGATTATTTTTGCAGCTCTGCTTTTGCAGCGTTTGAGGTAGATGTCCTGCAGAGAGGGGAGGGCAGACCCAGAGATGCGCTCAGCTAAGCGCACGACTCTCTGCAGAGCTTTGCAGTCCTGTTTTGTGGCGTTACTGTACCACACTGAGATGCACTGAGTCAATACACTTTCTATGGCCCCTGAATAGAAAGTTTTCAGGATTGCTGGTGAGACCCTGAATTTCCTCAGCTGTCGCAGATGGTACAGTCTTTGCCTGGCTTTCTTGACCTGTGTTTGAATGTGTGCAGTCCAAGTCAGGTCCTCGGAGATGTTTACACCGAGGTACTTGAAGCTGCTCACCCTTTCCACAGGGGTCCCGCTGATCATAAGAGGAGTGTAGGGCCGCTGCTGTCTCTTCCTGAAGTCTACAATCAGCTCTTTAGTTTTGCTCACGTTCAGAGAGAGACAGTTGTCCTGGCACCATGATGTTAGTCTCTCTACCTCACCCAAGTATGCGGTCTCATCATTGTTGGAAATGAGGCCCAGAACCACAGTATCGTCAGCAAATTTAACAATAGAAGTGGAGCTGTGAGAGGACACACAGTCGTGTGTGTAGAGAGAGTAGAGCAGGGGACTCAGAACGCAGCCCTGCGGGGCTCCTACGTTCAGGGTGATGGAGTTGGAGGTGAACTGGCCCATTTTCACCACTTGTGGTCTGCCGGTGAGGAAGTCTTGGATCCAGTCACAGAGTGTAGTGTTTAGGCCGAGGTCTGAGAGTTTGACAGCTAGCTTGGAGGGGACTATAGTATTGAAAGCTGAGCTATAGTCAATGAATAGAAGTCTGACATAGTTGCCATTTTTGCTGTCAATATGAGTGAGGGAGGAGTGCAGTACCTGAGAGATGGCATCACCAGTAGACCTATTTGGGCGATAGGCAAACTGAAGAGGGTCCAAGGTAGCAGGGATGGAGGAGCATATGTGTTTCTTTAAAAGTCTCTCAAAAACCTTCATGACTGTTGATGTGAGGGCAACTGGACGATAGTCATTCAGGCAAGAGGGTTTACTGTTCTTAGGTACAGGGATGATGACAGATTTCTTAAATGAGGTGGGAATCACAGAGGTAGCAAGGGACTCATTAAAGATGGAAGTAAACAAACCAGCAAGCTGATCGGCGCACGATCTCAGAGTGCGGCCGGTAATCCCATCAGGTCCGGCGGCTTTCCTGATGTTTACTCTCATAAGAGGTATGAGAGTAATTCTCTCCGAAATTCTCTCCGAAACTCGTCCTCCGACACGGTGATAACATGATCAACATCGCTGCTCTGTCTGCTGCTTCCTGACGCGCTGATCGGCAGAGTCGCGCTGCCGTTGCATTCAAAGCGGCCGTAGAAGGTGTTTAGCTCTTCGGCCAGCGATGGGTCTGCACTCACCTCGGCGGAGGGGTTATTTCCAGAGGAACAGATGGTCTTCAGTCCCTGCCACATCCGTCGGGAGTCATTGAGTTGAAAATGTGACTCAATTCTCTCTCTGTATCAGAGTTTAGCAGCTCTAACTGCCCGTCGGAGAGCATAACATGATGCTTTGTAATCGCTCATGTTTCCTGACAGAAGACCAGCGTTGTATGCAGCAGTGCGTTGGTTAACCGCAGCCCGGATTGTTCTGTCCACCCACGGTTTCTGATTAGAGAATGTCCTTATTGTTACCGTTTCAGTGACTTGGTCAGTTAGCATGTAAACAAAGCTTAATGCTACATCCGTGAACTCGCTGACGTCAGCTGAACTCGCCCGGAACATGTCCCAGTCGACGTCGTCAAGAGACGCCTGTAGCATAGCTTCAGAGTGGGAGGACCAGCGAGTCACTTCCCTCACCCCCGGGGATTCCTGAACGATCCTTTGTTTATATTCCGGTGTGAGGAAAATGGCCGCGTGGTCCGATTTACCAAAAGCCGGCAGGGAACGAGCTTTATAGGCATTCTTGAACTGAGTGTAGCAATGATCCAGTGTATTCGGTCCTCTAGTTGGACAGGATACATGCTGATGGAAGTTCGGCATGACCTTCCTGAGGTTGGCTTTGTTAAAGTCCCCTGCGATGATAGAGGCAGCGTCAGGGTGTTTGTTGATGTAGCCGCTGAGCTCTTCGTTTGAAGAGAACAAAGGACCAAGTTCTTACTGACGCTGTCTGGAACTTCATAAATATAAAGTTTAATCAGTCTTTCCTAATGTTGGAATCGTAAGGAAAACAGGCAGTGCTGTAGAAGCAGGTGTTGATGATCTTCTGCGGAGGCGGTGTTTAGCCACACTATTACATCATAGAAAGGGCGTAGGTTTTGACATTGGTCGGGATGAGTAGAGCACATTATATTTGTCCCAAATTATTGTTAATGTAGCTAACATAATGACTTCATCCTCAATGCTTTATATAGAGAGCTAATAGCCATAGATCACGCTTTTCTCCGTTTGCTCTGTTTTGTCAAACACCGTATTTTAAACTCATTGACGCAACATTGTTAATTCCTGAAGTGAACTTTTCTTTTAACTGTTTTGGACTGCTCTGAACTTTGTGCAATACAGTTGTTCTAAACGTGGCTGCACTTCTCCTCCGGCGTGCAACCTATTCTTACTCCGTCCATGCATTAAATGCATCCTTGAAAGCGCGCAGTTTTCTAACATATTTACTTGTAACTCCTTGACATATTTCAGATGCGTATATATATTTAATAGTTTGATCAAAATTATTGCTAGGGACAATATGGTAGTCGCTGGATATTGGTAGGGGCCTGTCCCTGGCATCCCCCCCCTAATTCTACGCCCCTGCATCATAGAGTCGTACCTTCCACAAGCTGTCATTTTGGCAGACTGCCTTCAATATAAGCTGTTTTTAGACTAACAATAAAGTTTTGAGTTCTCAAATTACAGGACGTTTTTATAGTACAATATGTCAAAAGATCAAGGGAATTTTGGTTTCTCAGTTCTTGACCCCTTTAAATCCTGTCAAGTGTTGACCTGACCGCATTTCAAATCTTAAATGGTAGATAATACAGTATATGAATAAAAATTGATAAATCTTAATGTGATGTTCTAATTAAAATATAGGGTAGTTTAAGGCTGGCATGAAATCTGAGCCATTTTGCTGTTTTTATCTCCCTAGGAACTACAAGGAAAGGTGTAAAGTGAACAACCAGGGCCATGCAAACCTGACTATTTCAGGCAAACTGACTTTGTTAAAATCCAGTCAATCTTATTGTGAGGAACTGAAGTGAGATGTTGCATTTTGTAAATCCTAAGCAGGCTCTGTATCAGTGAGCTCATGAGCTGTTGTTTATTGGTGGCATCAACAAGTGTAGTAATTATGACAGAATGACTTTAGTCCTTGACCCAGTTCATATTTGTTATCATATCAGCCAGCTTGGAGTCAAGATTACGTTTAAACTTAGTGAGAAACGAGGGAGAGAAACAAGTTAAAGCCATTTGACAAATACATGGAGAACCCGTAGCCTGAAGCCGTTTGGAAAGCAGTAACCCCTGCAAGAAGAGGAACAGAACTGGCATTAAATTCTTAAATTCCTGCTCTCCCGCCAGATGCCTACAGAGCTGAACACTGTTAATCGAAACCATGAACCTCGTCTGGCTTGGGGAAATCTGCTTGGAATTTCGATTCTGGATTTATTTGCTGCTAAGTATGTACTGCTAGCCTCAGGGTCAGATGTTTTGGAAATATAGCATAAGAGGGCACACATAATGTGTCTGGGATTTGTCCAAATTTAAAAGATGTCCTCATCATCTCTGAACTTTGCTTTGTCTGTCAATGCTACAATAGTGTGATGGTGTAAATATGCAGAAAAAGGAAGCATTATGGAACAACAGTGTTAAAATAGCTCTTATTCTTGTGTACTTTTCATTTTAGGTTACTTTTATGGCATGGTAGAATTTGGTCAACATGTCAAAGCATAAAACACTGTTATTTTATACTACACGTGTTACAAATACGGTTATCACCACTTAATTACAGGAGTTCTCTGTTATTGTCACTTCTAACTAAGCTTTCAGAAAAGGAGTTACAACCATATTTGGGACTTTTTTCTGGTGACAATTGCCAGACTTCTCGGATCATTTAGTCCACTTAAATCCATCACTTTCATACAATCTCCAGCAATCAGATCTTCCTCCATCCAATCACCTACTGATGGATAGCACCAAGTCCCCACCTTTTTTGATTCATTTTCTCATTTCATTCAGATGTACATCAAAATATAGAAGAGAATATCTGTTTAAATATCTATTGGGTTTTACATTATCTAATGGCCTGTGTGAACTAAGTGACATCAAAATAGCAGTTACATTTTGTTATTACATATTAATGAATTCAAATTGTTTTAATGAGCAATTTACATGCACATAAGTGGTCCGCATGCGCAACCAAAATAAAAAACGTGCATTTGCGTACCGACATGGTTGACAGCTGTTAATGCACAATTACCATTTTAGATCGACAAACTGTACTGTATAAGATTTCTATTCAAAAGCATAAATCTAGGCGACCCGCTGCCGTTTTCAAAGCACAATACAAAACTGTGACATGTAATTCACTGATGCTCTTCAATCGGCAGCGCTAAACGCTAAACCCGGAAGAGCATATACTTACTTTCCGGCAACCCGCCAAAATAAAAGCCTGCTGATTTCAAGGTTGAAAATGATGAAAATTCATATAAAAAGAAGTAAATATTAGCATTTTATTTTTAAGTTTAATATAAAGTAATTGTATTTGTATTAAACACTCCCTAGTATTATCACACTTTATTATTTTGTTTATTATTTTATTTTAAAAAAACTTGTCACTATTATTTATTTATTTTTATAGTTATATTTAATGGGTCACACTATGTGCAGGACCAAACCAAATCTCCAGGTTCTCGTATGAGAACCAGGCTGAAAAACTGATGTGCACCCCTGCATATTGCACAGTATCTGGCATATCTAAAATGAAAATAATGTCAAATATTCCACAACAGTCTAAAATACACGCCGTTTTGCCCCAGATTGCAGCTTTTGTTGATTCGACCAGTAACCGCTCCGCACAGAGAGCATAGATCTAGTGTTAAATCAATACTTCTCTTTTTCTTGCTGTTTTGAAGGATGGTGCGTTCGAGCTGAAACATGGAACTCGTCCAAACATCAGCCCTCTCTGACCATCTCCAGCAAACATCTATTATCCAGAGCCGCTGATCTATGGAGGAGCACTGTTGTTGTTCTCAGCATGCTGTGAGATGAGTTTCTCTCCGCTCTTGAACAACAGGACTGGACATCAAGTGTTGCTCTTAAGGTTAATTAGAAAAATTATCTCATCAGTTGAGGCCTAATGGACCAGAGGAGCCCCTCCTCCTTCTGCCAGAGACATGCTAATCTCTGGCAGGTCCACCTGTGATCTCTCTCTCTGTCAGAGCCGCTCACGGTCCCCACGGGCCCCTGAAAAGATCCGCTTCACTGAGTCACTGTGACTGGGCTGCTAATAAAAAGACAGGAAAGAGAGTGACCTGTTTGGACTCACTCACAACCACTTTGTATCCAGCTATATCTGTCTCCTCATCTCCCTCTCTCCTCACTCAGTCACTTTATCTATATGTGGTTTTGGTCTTCACAGATCTCTTTCTCTTGGTGCTGCTCAGGTAATGCTGGCACAAATGAAGCAGAACGGCTTATTTTCTCTCTCCCGCATCACTCTGGCCTCTCTCGCTTGACCGTATCTTTTCTCTCTCTCTCTCTCTCTCTTTTAAACTCGGTTCCTTTCTATCCAGACGCTCTTTAATCTTTTACCTCTTCCGTGGCTCTCATTTTATTTCCCTCTCTTTTGCATCTTGCTTCTCTTTCAGTCACATTCGTCTTTGCTCCCATCAATGTAATGGATAGATTGCCAAAAAAACTCAAATGTAGTCATTATTTCTTCACCCTCGTGTCATTCAGCATACACATAAACCTAAATGCTGTTATTTTTCTCCCGACTTCATCTCATTAATTGTAGGTATGCGTACAAGAAAAGTGTTTCTACCACACATATGTTTACATAAACACTGACACATACATTTGTTATGTATTTACAGCATCTAAACATTAAGCTTTTTGCATATAGTGAAATTTTAGAGATGTACACTACAAATATTTACAAACAGGCCCGGAGTGGCCATCGGGAGAACCCCCCGCTCATAAATTGGGCGGCAGACTCGACTGCATAATTTTTTTTTTTTTTTTTTTACTAACACAGAATAACGTATATGTGTTTAAGTTACTGTGTGACTGATTACTAAGCTAATAACACTAGATTTGAATTTAACATTAAAATGTGACGTTTTCTGTTGTCAGAGCGCGCGCGCGCTCGCTCTCTTCCTCTACACAAGCACGTGTCCGGGTCGTTGCCATGGAGACAAACCGAAACCATTAATGTTGTGGTGTGAGTTAGCTAGAGTGTGCTAATCGCGGGAAGAATAAAATGGATAGTAAAAAAAAGATGCCTGGAGGAGCTGAAAAAGCCAGGTTAAATAAAAAGAAAGGCATTGGAGGATGACGCGGCCAAATGTGCCAAACTGACAAATATTTTTTCAAGAAGACAAACGAGCACACGTGATCTGGCGACTCAAGGAACAGTGACTAGCAACATTTACAGTTATGCATTTATCCAAAGTGTCTTACACTGAAGGAATTTTTTATTCAGTTTAGCCATTTTCAGTTCTGAGTGTAAACCAAAACTTGTGAAGAATGGTAGAAGGCCTTTCTTTCTTTCGAGATACTTACTGATTCTCCATTTAGTTATTAATGACTGCTTGGCAGCTTTCAATTTTGAATTGAACTTTTTTTATATAATGTTACAGTTGTTGTTTTGTAGCAGAAATGTTTCATATAATTTATTTCATTATTTTATTTATTACATTGACATGGGTATAAAAAAAACAATAGTGCAAAAAGTACATTTCTTACTTTGAATGCAAACCATTTTTTCATAATGTAACAGTTGGACTCTTTGTTGCAGAAAACTCAGTATGTGATTTGTTATTGATATTTATGGCCATATTTACGTTATTCATATTTTTTATTGAAACATGTCAAAAATAAATATAAGAGGATAGTAAGAACAGATGTGTCACTTCATTTATCCAGATGGTGTCGGGGGGGGTCTTCAGCATTACACTCCGGGGCTGAAAATGGACCCCACTCCGGCCCTGTTTACAAATCTGTTTAGATTAATAGAATATTAAATTCATGGAATTAAATATGTGATCAATGTGATCAATCTTTAATGCCATTATATTTATTTAACACATTTGTATAATTTGGCATTATAACAGTATTTTTGTATTAAAGGATTCCATCATTTAACTTTAAAATGTTAAATGAATGAAAATTATTTCATTATTAATCATAACTTAACAGTCTAATTTAAAATGTGTTTGCTGTGCAATAGCTTAAAAAAAACTAACAAACACACCATAAAAATCGTACATTTTTATTTGTGTAAAACAGTATACACATTTTTTTATACTATAAATACTGTATGTGCATATTTAAATACTTTTACATTTTAGATGCTGTTAATGCATACAGTATATCTGCATACAATATATACAACACACAGTATATGTACAGAAATGTATATGTACCCACTACATGAAAATACTAATGAGATCAGGCTGTTTTCCATGAAATGCAAAAAGGTACATTATGAATGATGTTCATACAGATGTTTTCTTTTCTATACAACAATCAGAGATTAACAACACTATAAAAGTACCATAATAAAGCTCATATTTAACTTCTGAAGCCTTAAAGGACTATTATCTACTGTGTCATTATATGGAAAATATGTGCAATAAGATTCTTCAAAAATCCCCTGATTTATGCTCAGCAGAAAAATAGTTTTGAAGTCATGAGGGGTGAGTAAATGATGGCAGGGTGAACTATCACTTTAAGCTGGCTGCATGATTTCTCTCATGCTTGAAATCCCAGTAATGGTCCAGCGGACAGGAGAGTGTGGTTTACATCCCTCGCTCCAGAAGGGGAGATATGAAAACCTATTATAGAGACAGGTGGGGGAATGATGGGTCAGAATAATTTTGTTTGTCTGCGTTCTTGGCTTTACGAAATACCTTACAAAATAACTGTGTCCGCATATGACAGTCATGCGTGCCACATAATAGATGCACCTTTGGAGGATGCACGAGTATTGATTTTAGCCTTGTGTTTCCTCTTCTAACCTGCTGACCAAATCATTGAACTATCCAATCATGAAAGGGCTGGCCAATAATGTCAGCGCTGTTGTTCATGAGACCCACAGAGTTACAGCTTAATTTATTATCTCTGGTGGCATTCGAAATGTGATTGGTGAATATGCTTCTTGTACTTCCTTTTTCATTACTCAGTGCCACTTAAATGTCAATCAGGAGTCGTCTCAGGAAGTGAGGCGGAAGGTAAGGTCACATGTGTCCAAACTAGTGGCTCATTAAGACACACACACACACACACACACACACACAGTCAGATCCTTCACAACAACAGTTTTTATATTCTCTGAGGACAAACTGAGTGTCTAGGGTGATCTACTAGTCTAGGGTGATCTACTAGTCTACTACTGGGTAGTTGCCAGGATGTAGCTGTTATTGTTAAGGTGTTTGGATTGGTTGTGTGTTATTGTGCAGTTGCTATACACTGTAAAAAAAATGACGTGAAAAACTGTAATAGACATTTCAGACAATTTTACGGTAAAATACTGTTTTTGGAAGTGAAAAAGAATGTAAAATTTATAGGGAAAAACCGTAAATTGACGTTCCCAGAATTGTCTGCGTTGCATTTCAAATTTGATGTTTATTCTTTGAAATAACTATGTTTCTTCTTAGTTTTTTCTTATCAGTTATATTTATTAGGGTTGTATGTTACATCTGATGTTGTTAAATTAATGTTTATTGCATATTTCAGTTTAATGAGTCTCACCATGATGGTGTTTAGTGTTTGTGTGAATGACATTGTGCACCTTCTATATATATATATCTATATATATTAGTTTTGGTCTTCTCAGCTTGTGGAAAAGCTGCTTGTGGTGAGCTTTGGTTCATCATGTGACTTTCTCATCACCACCTGATTTTGATGGTTATCAGTGCAGGTACAAAACAGATTTCAGAACTTCAATAAGTTGGTATATTAACATTACATCAGTTAAAGAAATTCGGTTTTTAATTGTAAATTTAAGTTAAATCCGTAAACCCTAAAACGTTGCTACCCTGTTTTTTACAGTAAAATTCTGGCAAGCACAGCTGCCGTTTTTTACCGTAAATTTTATGGGATTTTTTTACAGTGTAGGTTATGCTGAAAGCTCCCGAATTAATATGTCAGTTATTCATAAAATACGCACCACTTGTGTGTCAATTTATTATTATTATTATTTTCTAATTTGACTATGCTTTCAGTTGCCAATTTAACCTTGCTTAAATCCATACCATGAAATTGTGCGGATTTTCCTTCAACATCAGTTCAGAAAATGTAAAAATGTCTGCAGATCACGCAGGCCTGCCTACACGTTCAACTACAAAAAGCGAGCATGCGTTTGAAGTCTTCTAGACTTCCTGCCTGTGGTGACTTCCTTCCTGTCTTCTCCTCAGGTGAATCCTGCATCCCACTGCGTCCTGCTCACTGTTTATTAATGACCCAAGCTTTAACACAGCTCTCACTCCGATGGAAATGGGGTAATCTAAATGATTGAATATGTGTCCACAGATAGCTACGATTCATTTATTACCCTGATGTTTGTCTGATAAACTGCATTAACAGGACTTTGATGAGAGAGAAATGCATATCTGCATCACCAATTGTCAATAGTGCAACAACAACAAAAAGAAGATTAGTACTGCAGAGGAACGAGAGTTTTTGCGGCGCATTGGCTTGAAGCCGAAAGTTTTAGTCTGACCTTCCCAAATAGAGAGTCGATGTGTAATTTTTGATGTGTAATCTCCTTTATTCTCTTCTACTAAGACCCCATTTTATTTCATTGCATTCAGAAACTGCATCCCTACTGTTTATAAATGTTAAAAAATAGACCCAGAAAATTGTCTGTGCTGCTTAAAACACAGAATGTAGCAGAAAATAAAACCTCTTACCAGAGAGAATTACGATCCCTCAAACAGTGACAGTAATAAATATCTGACACTGCATTTTTATCGGTATCACCGTGACCCTCAAAATCATGATCTCATCATTAATATGGGAGGACTAAATGATAAATCCCAGCATGCTCCAGTGGAGACTCCCAGCACTAACGCTGGCCTTGGCTCGTATATCACTCTGAACATTTTTGGACACATCTAAGGGCGCTCTCTCATGGCAAGGACTAAATATTTTAGGTTTGGTAAAACCATGTTAAACCACATCCACTGAGCCTAGTAAGTAACACTATAGGATATCAGTTATGTTAGTGCTTTTTAAGGGAGAGGGAGACCGGCAAGTGTTGCTATATTTTGTGTCAGCAACTATAAATATTATTATTTTTTATGATGGAATGCTACAAATACATTTTTTCTGCGCTATTTTTTAAAAGGCTGCTGTTTCATCTTGTCCACTTACCTGGGCAAGTAATAACACTAAAGCAGTGTTGGGTGTAATTAGTTACTGTAATTTAATTAATGTTCCCTTGAAAAAGTAAAGTAAGGGATTACTCTTCTGCAGTGTTGGGCTAGTTACTCAAAGAATGTAATATATTACTCATTACTAGTTACTCCGTTCAAAAGTAATAGTGTTACTTTACTTATTACTTTCTGGCAACAGTAATTAGTTGCACTACTAGTTACATTACTTTTTCTTCACGCCCCACAGAAGTTGTAACTGTGTATCTTCCACATAAATGTTACTAATAACATATTTCTGCCTCATCATTTGACCAAAATCCACATTGGATCGCAGTCAGAAGTTATTACAAACACTCAATAATTAATAGTGACATTCAAGTAGAAGTGTTGTATTCATCTCATTAACTGTCATGTGTAGCTTGAAGCTAATTGTAATTTCTCCGTTTCCCATATACGATTATATTTCATTATGTATTTTATGAAATCACATAAGAAACTGTTTAATTTTCCAAAAATATTTTTAATTATAGTAATATAATGTAGCACATGCTGATCAGAGGGATGTAACACCAGAGTAAAGTAATGCCACAACTTACACAACAGTGTTCAGATCATCTTTTTTCTTGTCAAAATCAATATAATGCAATATTTCTATCTGCTGAATGTAATTGTTTCCATATTCCAAGCTCACCTGCTGCACTGGGGACATCACATGCATGTGTGAGTCCTGAAAATTATGAAAATAATCTAGAAATTATTTGATTGTTGGATTTTAAATCAGCGGGTCGAGGCATCAAAAGTAACTAAGCTGTTTTATGGATGGTAACTGTACTATTATTACTGAAATCTTATTAGTAATTAGTTACACTACTAGTTACTGCAAAAAGTAATATTATTACAGTAACTAAGTTACAGTAACTAGTTACTGCCCAACACTGCACTTATGTAATTTAATTACAGTTACTTCTTATGTAATTGAACTTAATACTGTATATAGACTGTAGAATATTTATATACAATGCAATAGTGGATTGAACATCAAAATTTAAAGTCTAACCTTCAAATGCATGCTTTTTATGCCCTTCTCACTTTAAATACTTTGAGTTAATAAGAATATTGGTAACACTTTAGTGTCCAATTCTCACTATTAACTAGTTGGTTATTAGCATGAATATTACTGGGGTATTGGCTATTTATTATTACTTAAAAAAACACATATTAATGTCTTGTTCTGCAAGATCTTATTCTAAATCCTTAATCATACTCAATTCTTAAACTTAACAACTACTTTACTAATATTAATAAGCAGCAATTAGGAGTATATTGAGGCAACATAGTTAATAGTTAGTTAATCGTGAGAATTGGACTCTAATCTAAAGTGTGACCAGAATAATTTATGTAGTTATCTATTATTTATTTGAAAGAATTAAAAGAAGCGTTTCATGTCTATCCTTGTATCATTAACTTGTCGAGGTTGATATACAATTTAGAAAGTAATTAGTAATAAGTAATTACTTTTTGAAGAGAGTAATTTGTACAGTGATCTAATTACACTGTTGAAGATGTAATTAGTATCTAGTAATTTTAGTTTTATACTTTTTTAGAGTAACTTACCCAACACTGCACTAAAGTATGGTTTAAAAATACAACTTATAAACCAGATATGATTTTTTCTAAAATTATTTTTGTTTTGTATTTCTTTTATATTGCTCATGTGATTGATTTCACCCTCCAGCTCATTTGTGATTGGTTAAATTAACTAAAATAACAGCTAAGGATTCTTTTAAATGTATTAGTTTAAATAAAGGCTTAATTTAAAATGGGATTTGTTGGAAAATTATCCACTCCCATAATCCACCATATACTACATTTATTTATTTATTTATTTATTTAAAGGCTGCTGTTCCAAAACAGACATACATTTTTATCTTACTACATATTTTTTTGTCTTTTAAATCTTTGTAATTTTCATGTTTAATTGATGATTTCACAGTATAACACTTTAGAATAGGGAACACTTATTCACTATTAACTACGAGTTTTCCCTCAATAAACTCCTAATTTGCTGCTTATTAATAGTTAGTAAGGTAGTTGTTAAGTTTAGGTATTGGGTAAGATTAGGGATGTAGAATAAGGTCATGTAGAAAAAGGCTTTAATATGTGTTTAATTACTACTAATAAATGGCTAATATTCTAGTAATATGCATGCTAATAAGCAACTAGTTTAGTTAAGAGACCCTAAAATAAAGTGTTACTGATTTCACATATTGATCACAGCTCGTTTGTGTCTGTTTAAAACTAATGACGTGACACCTGTGTATTCTTTTAGATTCATTTGAATTAATTCACTTTTTGAAGTTGAAACGATCCTCTCCAATTATCCACCGTGTAATAGGAAACTATTATTCTTCAGAGGGCCAGTGATTCTTCATCATGAATATGCCACTCACATCAACACCCTCGTTAACAGATGTTGCTTTAGATGTTTCCTCTGATCGTGACGCTTTAGCATTTAAAAAAACACACCAACAGCAATAACACATGCTTTCTTGTTAAACGCACAGAGCACTTTTATCTCAAAGTGTTTTTTTCCTCAATCCAAACTGAAATGATTGTTCTGGTTAGATCAGACATAGCTCAACTCCAACAGGTAAGTCTTTCTTACTCTCTCTCTCTCTCTCTCCAGCTCCACACATGCAGGTGTCAGGAGCGTCTCGCTGGCTTGTCAGAGCTGCTCTGCACCATGTCTGGAGTGATTCATCTTGTTGCCAGGATCATTAACTTCCTGTTGGAAGGACTGACATAGAGAAAGTCAAAGCAGACTCGGGAAGAGCTGATGTGCCACCAAGCCTTCCATATTAATTAGATTGAAACTTTCTCTTTTTTGCTCCTCTCCTCTATGAGTATGTTTTCATTCTGCTGCAAAAACACAGATAGGACAGATAAATAGACAGAGAAAGACAGGATATGTAGAAGATAAAAATGTCCTTTTTATGGAAAAATCATGTGTATATTGTGATAATGTGATCACCGAGGTGCACAAACTGAGCTTGTCTAATCAAACAGACTTATTGTGTTTTTAACTACGAGGAAATCATTTAGATTAAACAGACACTTACGTCCACGCTTGTCCCATTATTAAACAGTCACTAGCGCCCTGATTGTCCCATTAGAGTAATGAGTTGCTGTCGTTGATGACTAATTGCATCATTTCAGTAATGTTGCTTTTGTTTATTTTAGTCCTGACATGCGTTTACAGCTATCGATATTGTTTTTCGTTCTTTCGTTGTTTTTTAACAATCATGCCCATCTGAAACCTTCAGTTAATTACCAATAAAATGCAGAATCTAATCAAATTAACCTCCTTTCCAGTACATTACGCTTTCCGCTGAACATAATTATATAGCGAACAAAACATCTTTTTGTATGCACTGGGGTTCTTTTCACATATTTTGTGAGCAGAAAGAAAAGTGGGTATTGAGGCGCTCTATATGTCCTAAGTACTGCTTTATTTGAAGTTTGCACCGATGATGCTGAGACTAATGGTAGAAAATGAGTGGTGGATCACCTTGTGACCTTTCACTATACACCTCTATTGTTGTTGCCTGGTAACAAGATCATGCTTAGCTGCCCTTCAGCCTGTGCAGAAGGAAACGGTCTTATTATAAGATCTGGTTTGAAGGGATTCATACTGGTCCTGGACATGAAACCATAGAGAACATGCTTATTTTGTGCTGTGTGAGCATTGCTCTGACTTCATGTGGTGTGTGCTTTCTCATATGCTGTTGAAAGAACAATAAATCCCATGATATTGGAGAAAAGGTTATGCTTATATAATTGAGATACACAAAACCTCTTACGAGTGTTATGATAGCAGTAGATACACTGATGCTAGTAGTTTTTTTCTTGCACTCTGAAGCCAAAGAAATGCATGTTTCTGGAAAAAATAAAAAATAAACAACATTGCTGGAAAATACGTTCTATCATAGTATAAGTGTATAAGGGTATAATATGTAAATCTGTAAATAGCTAATGCCAAAAATTAAACACATTAAATGTTACACATTATATTTTTATTTTATTTTAAATTAATTTACTTTTTTATTATACCACTGACCTAAAAAGTGTGTAAATTATATTAAATCAAAATTAATTAATTTTATTTTTGGAATATATTTTTGACCTGAATAAAACCAGTTCTTTAGATATTACCACATGAACCATAAATTAGGGCTCGGCGATAAAGATAACGATCATTATCAAGATATACTTTTCCTCGATAAAAGGATAACAAGAGTTTGATAAATGTTCGATATAATGTTTATTCTCCAGAAGCGGGACAAAACCGCGAGATTCATTTGAACCTGTTTATCCGCTCGGGTTAAAGTTCAAGCGTTTACTCGCTGATGAGTCTCGGTCATGTGAGCACTAAACAGTGCTTTGAGATCCAGCGTGAAGTGCTTGAATTCAGCGGATTAAATGATTCAGTGATTTTAATCTAGTTTACAGTCAGATGAAACAGCATTGTGAGACAGTCAGAAGGATTTTCAATCTATAAATCGCCATGATTTACTATGGTTTTACTGTAGTAATGGTCTGGTTTCTACAACTTTCACTTAGAAGCAAAAATCGGCCTTTAAAGGGGTCATATGACATTGCTAAAAAGAACATTATTTTGTGTATTTGGTGTAATGCAATGTGTTTATGCGGTTTAAAGTTCAAAAAACACATTAATTTCCACATACTGTACATTATTGTTGCTCCTCTATGCTCCACCTTTACAAAGCTCATCGTTCTGAGAAGCGAGGCGTGCTCTGATTGGCCAGCTATCCAGTGCGTTGTGATTGGCCGAATACCTCAAGCGTGAGACGGAAATGTTACGCTCCTTACCGTATTGTGATGGCGTTTCCCGGCGAGACGAGACTAAAACAATAAAAGCCATTACAAACGAGGCATTTGTTGCATCCAGTGGGGACATAATTACTGATTATAATGACTAATACTGTTGCATCGCGCCGCGTAAACATTACCATGTCTGCATTTGTGATCAGAGAAACGACAAACAACAAGCACTACTCTACACTGCTCAAAACTCACGTTTGAATCGTCAGTAGCAAATTCTTTAAACATGAAAACATACTTACAGGCTGTGAGTCAGAAGCACCAGACTGTTCTTGCAAAGCTGGAATTGCTCCACTTTATAGAAACAGTCTTTGTGCAGACAGCATTGTAGGCCACTCGTCCAGGTTCTTCGTAAAATGCGCTGCACACACTCTAATATTTGGGTTGAACTGTTCTGGAACAGTGTTGTAAATACAACTTAACCACTGATTTCTAGTTGTGTCCTCTTTTGGATCCCAAACAAAGTACTTTCTCTTTCACAACGAAACACAGCGTCTCCAGGACATGACGCCAGCGGCAGCAGCAACACTACAGCGAGAATAAAGATCATGCCCCCTAAACATTTGGGCGGTGTTATGAAACTTGAAAGAAATAAAGATTTGAAATTTGTCATGACAATTATCGATATCGACTGATAATTTTGTAGTGATCATTTTTTGGTCATTTCGCCCAGCCCCAAGTCAGACAAAATATATTTTACCGTTCTGGCTTGTAGAAGTCTGCCACGTATCTTTTATGTTTCACCAAAAACAACTCATGGTCTCGTCAAGATCTTTGGTTGTGAAATGTCTCAGACAAGTCCTCTGTGCATCAGCACCATAATAGACGAGAGAACAGAGCTTCACTATGCAGAAAAAGAAAAGCAGAGGCACAGTTAAAGTTATATTTCCAGTGTCTCCCCTTGATTAGTTGAACAGCTGGTTTGATCTTTCCCTGTGACTGAAGTGTTAAAGTAAAACACACACACCGGCTCCCCGCTCCACCACATGCCTGTGGGGCACAAACATCTTAATGTCACACGCAAATTAAAACACTTTCCCATTACACTGGCCCTGAATCTTAATTTCCTCTTCTACAAACTATACAAAGTAGGTGACAAGGTCAGTACATTTTTATTGAATAGGAGGTGAATGTTGACCTTTGAAGGCAGGAGTTAAAATAAGTGTTTAATTCCTCTATGTGAACACACAACAGGCTTATAGGATTGACTTTTAAGCTGAGCACATAGAGATGCTTTGCACTTGAATTGTTTTTAAATTGCTTATTGATTATAAGAGGGATAATTTGAAGAGTCTTACTTTATGAAAATTAAGCACAGATGAGTATTATAAAACACTTTCAGGTTCTAAATCGATGTGTTAGACGCTCACGAGCTCTGTCCATCATCTTTTGTGCTTGATGCTCTGAGACAAACATTAGTAGAGAAATGCATGTCGGTAATGGCACACTGGTAACTCACGAGCTCTACGAGACACACTTCACAACACAAAACAATTTGGCACCTGTAATGCTATGTCAATAGCTACTGACAGAAGACAAATGTTGTTATTGTTTTGTCATTTCAACATTAGCAGGAGATTTGGGATCCGCGGTGCCCATCTCAGCAGCAAAAGAACGTCAGCTAACATGAGGACACTCAGAAAAGAGCACCATATTTCTTAACTGACAAACAGAGATGATGGATATTTCTGAAACATCGCCATCAGAACCTCTGAAAAGCTAAGCTAACACTAGGACAGCCAGACGGAGCAGTTGAAATGATAGAAACATTGGTGTGCACAAATATTGAGTATGAGACATGCGCTCTATTGAACAGCTGTTATGTTGAAGCACTTTGTGTGTTGTGCTATTGATTTGCTTAACTGTGCACTATTGTGTGTTGTGTAATTGACTAACTTAACTATGCAGAAAACACACATGCGTTCTCAGGTCGCAATAAATTATATATTATATATATGTGTGTGTGTGTGTGTGTGTGTATAATTAGCCATTTCTATAATCTTTCTAGTCTAAATAATACTCTCTTACATTTTCATAATTTTTTTTTGTCCAAAATGCATATATGTGACCCTGGAGCACAAAAGCAGTCTTAAGTCTCTGGGGTATATTTGTAGCAATAGCCAAAAATACATTGTATGGGTCAAAATTATAGATTTTTCTTTTATGCCAAAAAATAATTAGGATATTAAGTAAAGATCATGTTCCATGAAGATATTTTGTAAATTACCTATCGTAAATATATTAAAACTTAATTTTTGATTAGCAATAAGTATTACAAAAAACTTCATTTGGACAACTTTAAAGTGATTTCCTCAATATTTTGATATTTTTGCACCCTCAGATTCAGATTTTCAGATAGTTGTATCTCAGCCAAATATTGTCCTATCATAACAAGCCATACATCAATGGAAAGATTATTTATTCAGCTTGCAGATGATGTATAAATCTCAATTTTGAAAAATTGACACTTATGACTGTTTTTTGGTCCAGGGTCACATTTTTGAAAATTAGTTCTTTAAATCTAATATTATTGAAATTAACATATCTTGACCACTTTTGAAGTTTCCTGATTCATTTTCAGAGCATGTATTTGCCTTGTATTAACTGTCCTTATGCATTTTATATAGATTGTGATGTGATCACTATACTGACAAAGTCAATGAAATAAAACAGAATTATGAAAGTGCTGACTATAAGAAATCAAGTATCGGGGTCAAATTTTGACAGTCATCTCTGATCTTGACCTGAATTCATCTTCTCATCGTGGGCTTCATGATGCATCATATAGAAAAGCAAGAACTGTTTATCATCTGCAATGTCATATTTAACAAAGACCAGCAGGACTATTTAACTTAACAGATATTAAATAAAACTGAGGTGTGCATCAGAGGGAATTATTCAGTGATCCTCATTTAGAAACAAATCAGTCCAATTAGGTTTGCTCCAAAGTGACTTTCCCAGTCATCCATCAGGGAATTCTGCTGTTATCAATTAGAATTGTCGCTTCTAATCTGTGACAGCCTCCCAGACACTGGTCATTTCCCATTAGAGTCATTTTCCCCAAGATCCCGCTGGCCGATAGACATCTCTGACACTCGATAGAGGGGATGTAGAGGAGACAATAATTAAAGAGGTGGCATTTACTCCCAGTCAGGCTCTCTCAGAGATCTGAATCTGCAATTACCTTCCAGAAAATAGCATTGTCAGGACAGGGCCGGTGTTAATAATGGCTCCCATCTCAGGCTGGGATACTGGCCGCAATCGTTTCTACTGAAGCTGCACTTTGATTGTTTATCGCTTCACCCCAGGTTATCATGCCACGGTACTGGAGTAAACGCTTAAAACGAGAAAGCAAAAAATGTGAGGAGAGCCTGTTTATTTCAGGATGCATGTCGCTCCTGTTATACACCATATTTCTCGGAGTAAATATAGTCTTATATAGTCTTATATAGGTGCATTATAGTCTAAATATATGCTAATATAGTCGAAATGGAAGAATAATGAAAACTTCTCTCTCTGCTTTTCTGTTCTTCTGTCTTTTGTTGTAGACATATCATGTGTGTGAGAGAGCGAGAGAGGAAGAGCGACTCCAGGCATGCCCAAGTTCCCCGACACTTGATAAAATACAAAAGGACCATTTGCACAGAAGGCAATTAAAAGCTTTAGTGCTTCCTGCAGGCAGAGCGGTACTTCTGGAGCCCCAGTTGACACATGAGCCAGTACCTTATTGGAAAGGGCTGCCTTGTGCACTGAAATGGCACCGGTAATTTTCACCAAAATAGGCTCCAGGTAGTAAATATGGGCCAAAAAGAAGGCATCTGCATTAATCAATATGATATTAGCCCACATTTAATTTGCAGAGGGCAGTCGTGCACCTGCCCATAAATGTGATAAGCTGGATGTAGGAATGGCTTTCAGCCCAGGGCAAGACTTCACCTGCTTCTACGGAGCACTGGAGGATAAATTATCAATCCCATTTAGAAATGATATACGAGATTTATTTTGCATTCCTTGCATTAGTTTTGTCTAAAATTCTAAATGTGTTTTAAAAGTGTATTTGTATGTATTTACTGTAGACACAGTAATTGATTTTGATTTGTACGGTAGAAAAATATTTTTGTTGGCGTTTTTGAATTTATAGTTTACTGCTATTATGACATCCATTCAATTAAATATGCTGTATAATTCATAGTATTACAAAGTATAAATCAGATGTGTTTCTTTGTGTCACGGATGCTATGATGAACAAGGAACGTGGAGATGAGGGATAATCATAAACAACGGTCTTTAATGATCTCAAACACAGGGAAACACAGGACAGGCTGGAGACACAAGTAGCACATCAAGACGTACAGTATAACACCGGACTAAGGAACTTAGGGCAGACAGCACTTTAAATACTGAACTAAAACGAAGGGGTAATTAACGAGACACAGGTGAATCAAATGAGACAATCACACATGGGAGAGACTGGGTCACAGGGAGAAAAACACACACAGACAGTCCATAATCCTGACACTTTGACTCTGTTATTTGATTTATTGGTCATTATTCAATTATTCAACTAAGACTTAAGGTCATTGCACACTGAGTCCGAAATTTTCGTCCAAAATTTTCTCACGTTAAAAAATAAATTTAACCTCACGTTGTGTCAATCACGTTTACACACTGCCTCCAAAACTTTAGTCCATCATAAAAAAATTCGGATCAGGTTCGATTTTCTGCGTTTTCGCATCCGTTGCATGCATTTTGATAGGAAAAGATGAAGAATACGAAAAAATGGAAAACGCACACGAAAACGACTCAGTGTGCAATGCTCTTTAACCTAAAATGCGTAAATTAACATGCAATAATTTATATTTTAGTATGTTTAGATGTAGTATTTTACACTAATGGCACCTTTAAAAAAAAATGTAATAAAAAATAAAAATTGTTTCAAATGACAGCTGGAATAAGTTTAGTCCAGGAGCATGTTGCACCATAGGATCTCCCCATATATTCAACCAAAGAGTTTGTGACTTCTGCTACAAGTCTATTCTTGAAAAGGTGATATTGGTAAAGCAAGAAGAGTCAACCCTGCAGCGAGAGATAAGATTGTCCCTGGATGCCTGTACAGTACACAAAAGCCACATAATGAAGATGTAGTGTGGATTAATTGATTTGCACGTCTCTTAATCAATACACATGTTTGTCCCTTTCACGTATGTGAGCAGACTGGCTCATGCAATGTTCATCCAAGCTATGCTTGTACTTCACAACAAGACAATCAAGGCAGTTCTGTCCAGTCAGCAGGTCATTATCTCAAAATAAACCTCAACCGGGTGATCAGGGTCCCAACGAGAAGTGGAGGGGTCTTATATCATCTTGAAGGGGATTATTTTGTGACAGTGACAAGCTAACTGAACACTTATTGTCTTATGATACTTATTGTTATCCCAATTATTGTCAAGCTGTATGTAATAAATAAATGTGACCATGGAGCACAAAACCAGTCATAAGTGTCAATTTTTCGAAATTGAGATTTATATGTCATCTGAAAACTGAATAAATAATCTTTCCATTGATGTATGGTTTGTTATGATAGGACAATATTTGGCTGAGATACAACTATTTCAAAAAAATCTAAATATTGAGAAAATCACCTTTAAATTTGTCCAAATGAAGTTCTTAGCAATGCATATTACTAATCAAAAATTAAGTTTAGATATATTTATGGTAGGAAATTTACAAAATATCTTCATGGAACATGATCTTTACTTAATATCCTAATGATTTTTGGCATAAAAGAAAAATTGATAATTTTGACCCATACAATGTATTTTTGGCTATTGCTACAAATATACCCAGCGACTTAAGACTGGTTTTGTGCTCACAAATATGGAATATTGTTTTGTATTGATTTAAATATTTAAATGAATAGTTTTCCAGCAAAGAGTCTGAGTCACTTATAGTGTGCATCTGAAAACTCAACACCAACCATCTTCCCAAACTTGTAATAAGAATCATTTATAAAATCTGTTGTTATATATATATATGAGGATTTTGAATTAGTCATATATATGGTCATATAAATAGGGGGGGGGGGGGGTGTCTTCTTTTTGGTAAATAATGCTATGCAATCTTACCATTTGTTTTGCATGTGTAAAAATATTAATAGAAAACCCAATTTACAGTGTGTTACAGGTTTTATCATAATGTAATTTTTTCTTGCATTGTATTTTCTTAAAAGTGAATGTTTATCTTAAATATTGAAGGTCTGACTTCAGGCATTTATTTTACCACTAACCAGTCCAGTCCTAGACATGGGAACATTTTGAAGCTGTGATAAGCACCAACTCAAACATATGTTCAGGATTGGACTGTTGTTGTTTCAGTTTGCCCTCTGAATAACATTGTTTGGCTTAAAATGCCACTGGTCACCGTAACTCGCTATCAGGAAAGAGTGCAGCGGAGACAGTCTCTGACCTCTCTCTACAGACTGTGTCCTCCAGATCTGTCTCCTGCGCTGCACACCGGCTCCTCGTTATTCAGCTCTGCAGTCGGCTCCTGCTCTTTATCACCCTCCAGGATCAGCAATCGCTCACTGACCACTCTCACATTAATGCATCCCGTCTGAAGAGCTGTCCACGGTCCTCCCAAAGCGCTGAAAACACAATAGGAAAAGTCCAATACAGTAGCTGTTGTGAAGAGAGAGGAGGAATGTTTTATAAGGGACGGTCTCTCTGTGATAAGGCCAACGCTGAGCAAATTCACCAAAGAGCATTCATTCATGTGAATCTGGGATTGAAGGGTAAATCTTGAAAGCTTGTGGTTGACAGCATTTATAAAATGGATAGTTGCAGTTCTGAATGCTGATTGGTCAATACAGCATTACAGCCATGCCAAAGACACAATATAATCACAGATATGACAAAAAAAACAAAAAACAGCTGTTTACCATATGTGACCCTGGAGCACAAAAGCAGTCTTAAGTCGCTGGGTATATTTGTAGCAATAGCCAACAATACATTGTATGGGTCAAAATTATCGATTTTTCTTTTATGACAAAAATCATTAGGATATTAAGTAAAGATCATGTTCCATGAAGATATTTTGTAAATTTCCTACCGTAAATATATCAAAACTTAATTTTTGATTAGTAATATGCATTGCTAAGAACTTCATTTGAACAACTTTAAAGGTGATTTTCTCAATATTATGATTTTTTTGCACCCTCAGATTCCAGATTTACAAATAGTTGTATCTCAGCCAAATATTGTCCTATCATAACAAACCATACATCAATGGAAATATTATTTATTCAGCTTGCAGATGACATATAAATCTTAATTTCGAAAAATTGACCCTTATGACTGGTTTTGTGGTCCAGGGTCACATACATCAGGTTCTACGGTTACATTTAAAATACACTGAAATCAGTAATATTGTAAAATATTATTGCAACTTAAAAATAACTTTTCTATTTGAATATATTTTAGTTGGACGTAACAATGACATTACGTGTGAGAGCAAGAGAGAAAATAACATTACGTTCCCTTTTGTTATATTATTATATCTTTGTTTTGTCCTCAAAGCAAATTAAGGCAAGAAGTGTTTTTCACTCGTACCTGCTCAGTATTGAGTAGCAGAAAATGATAAACAGGATTGTGGCATATCCAGTACACTTGAAGCTACCGCGTTCGCCTCGCTCCGGGGTGGAAAGACAGATTTAGACACAAATAAAATACCGTCTCTGAGCTATAACCTGTCATAGAGTGAGATTAGAAGAGAGAGCTTGTCAGAGTGGAGTCAGTCTACATGAGTCAGGACAGAAGAAAGGAGCGTTATCTCTCGGTTCCTTCTTAAGTAATAAGATGTACACCTGCCATGGCTCTGATTTACCATCGTCTCCTCTCGAACGCTCAAATCATGCTCCACATACAGTGGCATGCAAAAGTTTGGGAACCCCTTGCAGAATCTGTGAAAATGTGAATAGTTTTAACAAAATAAGAGAGATCATACAAAATGCATGTTATTTTTTATTTAGTACCTGAGTAAGATATTTTACATAAAATATGTTTACATATAGCAAGACAAAAAAATCTGAAATTTTTCAAATAACCCCCAAAAGTTTGGGAACCCTTGGTTCTTAATACTGTGTGAGGTTACCTGATGATCCACGACTGTTCTTTTGTTTTGTGTTGGTTTTCATGAGTCCCTTGTTTGTTCTGAACAGTTGAAAACTGTTCTTCAGACAAATCCTCCACGTTCTGTAATGCAGTTTTCCAGCATTTTTGCATATTTGAACCCTTTCCAGCAGTGACTGTATATTTTGAGATCCATCTTTGTCACACTAGAGACTCAAACACAACTATTGTTCAAACATTCAGATTCCAGAAGAACACACGATGAGAGCCGGGGGGTGAAAACTTTTGAACAGGATGAAGATTTCCAACTTTTTTCTTTTGTTGAAATATATTTTTTTTTTCCATTTATTACTGCCCTTCGGAAGCAACAGAAGATACTTGCAGTTTCCCGGAAGACAGTACAATTTCTTGACATTGAGTCATCGTGTTTCGTTCTGGAGCATCAGTGAATGTTTGAACCTTTTTTAATAGTTGTGTTTGAGTCCATCAATTGCAGTGTGAAAAGATGGTCAAAATATACAGTCACTGCTGGAAAGGGTTCAAATATGCAAAAATGCTTGCAGAATCTACAGAACGTGGAGGATTTGTCTGAAGAACAGCTCAGTTCAACTGTTCAGAACAAACAAGGGACTCATGAACAACCAACACAAAACACAGTCGTGATCATCAGGTAACCTCACACAGTATTAAGAACCAAGGGTTCACAAACTTTTGAAGGGGGTTATTTTACAGCTATTTTTTTGTCTTGTGGACTAAACATATTTTATGTAAAATATCTTACTCAGGACAGTACTAAATAAAAAATAACATGCATTTTGTATGATCTCTCTTATTTTGTTAAAATTATTCACATTTTCACAGATTCTACAAGGGGTTCCCAAACTTTCGCATGCCACTGTAAGTGCCGAATGTGGAGAGACTTTCATTTTTCTATATACTTAGACATGATGAACTAGCTACCACCAGAGGAAATATTCCCATCTTTATGAAACAGTAAATTAATTGACGGATTTCATGATTTTATCCCTTTATTTGATAAACAGATAATGGATGGTTTAATTAAACGTTAAGGTTTGCTTGTTAAAAAATAAATTAATGGTTAATTTTCAAATAATTTGGTGTTTAACCTAGTTCTCACTGCTTAACCTACATTGTTAACAATCTTGTTATGGTGATATTGCACATCTGCCTTCATTTCAACTAATTTGACAATAATAATAAAAAAATATTGTTTAATCTTTACGGGTAAAACTGTTTCAGAAGTGCAGTACTTTGTTTTTCTCTCTCTAGTTTTTTCTGCATTCAGTAAAATTAGTACCTAATTTCCATATGAAGCAGCTCTATTAATAATAGGGAGCAATATGTGCAATTTCTCTCATCATTCTATGGGAAATGAGCTATGAAGAATGATTGTAATTGTCAGTGGACATCTCATCGTGATGGAGCATCTGCTCTGGTTCTTCATGCTACATAATCAGCCCTGTTATAGCCCCAAAGAGCTAAAGGTTGACGGGGGAAAATGCAGAAGAAGATTTGTGAGACACCAGAGAACAGCAGCATTTAAATTCAACTTTCTTAAATAAAAGTAATATAACTTTTCTCATACATTTCTGTTTCAAATCTAAATGTTTTGAAAAATTGTCCTGTTTCTGGCAACCTTACAGAGTCTTTTGTGTTGGAAATCGCATCTGAATGCACAATCCATTATTGTTTTCACTGAATACCAATTCATATTTAACACAGTGCAGGACAAGGGTCATCTTCAAAGGTGCATTGTGCAACTTATCCAATGAAGACAGCTTGTCTTAAAGGAATAGTTCACCCAAAAATAAACATTTTCTGAAAATGTAGTCCTCCTCAGGTCATCCAGGATTTAAGTGAGTTTATTTCTTCATAAATAAATGTATCATTACATCAGTGTCTCAGCAATGGATGCTCTGCAGTGAATGGGTGCCGTCAGAATGAGAGTCCAAACAGCTGATAAAAACATCACAGTAATCCACACCACTCCAGTCCATCAGTTAATGTGACGTGAAAAGCTGTGTGTTTGTAATAAACAAATTCATCATTATGGCATTTTAACTTTTTAAACAGTAACTTCTTGCAAAAATAGCAGTTCACACTGCAAACAAGTAAATGTAAATATCATTCTTGAATCAAGATGCATTTACTTGAGAAGAAAACTGACTTAGGATAAGTCATGTTTTGAGAAAAATTTATCACAATTTTGTTATTTTTTCTTAAAACAAACAAACAAAAAATCTGTCAGTGGGGTAAGAAAAATAATCTTAATTCAGGTTAAATAAGATTTGTTACAAAACAAAAAAATTGTTTTGTAGCATTTTTCAAAAGTCATTTTGCTTCTCAAGTAAATTTATATTGATTTAAGATTTTTAGAATTTCTAACATTTCTAATTCTAAGAAAATCTCTCTTTTTTCTCTCAGTGTAGAATTCGTAATATAATAACTCTTCCTGCAATTTAATAAAGTCCACCCTTTGTTGTCCTGTCACATCAAAATAGTTTGGACTGTTTTCACTTGTAAACGGTGCTTAATCTGTGCATATTTCTCTGATTCACAACTCTTTTAAAAGAGAAAGCAATATTATAGATAAAGGACTTGTATTTTAGGATTGAAGTTAGAAACACAAGACATTCACTGCAGAGGATTCATTGATGAGCAAGTGATGTAATGCTATATTTCTCTAAAACTTTTCTGAAGAAGAAACAAACTCATCTACATCTTAGATGGCCTGAGGGTGAGCACATTTTGAGCATATTTTAGTTTTTGGGTGAACTATTCCTTTAAAGTCACTGGTTCAGGACTAGTTATGTGCACAGTCCTCTGTGTTCATCCATCTTTGAATTTTTGAAACGTGTATTTTGTTTAATTTCACACCTTGTATTTGTTCACTGCTTAAAATTGCGTCAAAATGATGTGTAATGTTTGTTCGGTGGCTTAAACACTTGATTTGGTGGAGTCTGTAAATGTTTGTAATGCCGAGATGCCTGGGTTGAACTGAGGACTCAGTGGATTCAGGGAGAAGGAAGACTCAGATGATCTGAACACTGGACCAGTCACTGCCATGCTTCACACAGCAACACAGCTGTTAAAGAGATTAAAGGGGCTGCATGCACGGACTCTGGGAATGATAGATTTAGCAGGATCAAGCTCATTATACATGCAGAGAGCTGTTAGTATGTGTGTGTGTGTGTGTGTGTGTGTGTGTGCAGCTCTGCTAGCTCGAGGGTGAAATGTTCTGTGTGGCTCTGAGAGGCTGCAAGGCTCCCACTGATCCAGCTGTGCACATCACTGCCTGTCCACGCTCAAAAAGAAACATATTGCTGCTTTATTTGCATATAATGATGGATGCACAGAGACTACATCTAAATTAGATGTGTGTGTATTGGATAAATACATCAGCAGTTTCATTTTTTTCATCTCACCCGTAGACAGCAGGTTATTCCCCCCCCCCCCCCCCTAACCAAGACTGAACTGTTTGTGTTCTTCATCTTTAGTCTTTTAAAACTGAGTTTCGAAACTGCTCTTAAATGCATTTAAATTAAATTCAACTGAGACTTTCAAAGGGGCATTGCTGAGGGACAATGAAACGTTCCATCCAATCAGCAGAATATCTCATTGTCCTGTAAGGTTACCTGTCATCACATCTGCTCCGAGTCATAGATGCATATTTGTAATGAATCTGACTGTTTTATACTGATTTAGAGCTGTCGGTATATAACACTTTTATACTGTAATTACATGATATGCAGATTAATTCAGCAAAGCAGATGTGTAAAGCATTGAATAGACAAATAAAGTGACTTAGAATTGGTTGTTACTTTATCATATATAGTCAAATGTGACCCTGGAGCACAAAAGCAGTCTTAAGTCGCTGGGTATATTTGTAGCAATAGCCAAAAATACATTGTATGAGTCAAAATTATTGATTTTTCTTTTATGCCAAAAATCATTAGGATATTAAGTAAAGATCATGATTCATGAAGATATTTTGTACATTTCCTGCCATAAATATATCAAAACTTAATTTTTGATTAGTAATATGCATTGCTAAGAACTTCATTTGAACAACTTTAAAGGTGATTTTCTCAATATTTAGATTTTGTTGCTCCCTCAGATTCCAGATTTTCATAGTTGTATCTCAGACAAATATTGTCCTATCATAACAAACCATACATCAATGGAAATATTATTTATTCAGCTTTCAGATGATGTATATATCTCAATTTCAAAAAATTGACACTTATGACTGGTTTTGTGGTCCAGGGTCACAAATATTTTAAATGGTCAAACATGACATGATATATAATTTTACTGTAAAATATTGTCAAATTCTTGGTTTTTGGAAGTAAAAACTGTGATTACCACTATAATTACCATATAATTTATGGTGTAAAACAGTAAAAGCACATTCTCACAAAATCCCTGCATGACACATTACATTATGATTATATTTTATTTAAATATGCATTTTCTCTTTTTTTATCAGTAATGTACGTTAGGGTGTTTTATAGACAAGCCACTTATAATGAACTCCAATTCATCATGTGAATACCTCTATTATAACTGTATTATCAATATATTATAAGTAAATCCATCCATCCATCAATTTAGTTTTATTTCCTTATATTATTTAAGCCTGAACACAATTGAACATAATTCCATCACACTCAAGTGCACATGTATTCTTTACATCTAGGTAGCACAGCAAGCTTAAATTGCTCTGAAAATCCCTTACTAGTACTATTCCTTTTTGCTAAAAAAATACAGTACATATTCTTTTTGTGGTAGCTTTTATGAATAACAGAAAGCATTCCTCATTGTGACTCACAGAGGGATACAAATATAAAAGAAGGCAGAGAGAGAAAGCATTCAGATTTCATCAGTGTTCATTCAGCTGGCTTAAAAACTGATGGAAAGTCTGTATTTTGCTGTCGTCTGACATCTGTCTTTGGTCTGATTAGGTCAGTCCAGGGTCAGCTGGTCACAGTACTCCTATTTTCCATGGTCATCATTACATGTCTTGCCATTCAGCCTGAGGGAGGCTTTTTGCTTCATATCAAAAATAATAATAGCAATGTCTTGATAGCACTGACGTCCAGTTTGGATGTGGCACAGATGTTAGATGTACTTTTTTATTTAGAGTTGTCATTCTGTATATCTCTCAGTAAATGTTTTTCTCAGTGTGACCTGCCTGCCATACTAGTGAATTCATATAAATTGCTTATTTCATCGTGTAATTGGTTAAATATTAACTCTCTTTATATATATATAGTAGCAGTAGATGAATAAAAACATTATGCAATTTAAAATATATATATATATATATATTACATTCTTTTCATCAAAAGTCCTGAAAAAATGATCACAGTTTCCATAAAAATATTAAGCAGCACGGCTGTTTTCAACACTGATAATAAGAAATTATTCGAGCACAAAATCAGCATATTAGAATGATTTCTGAAGGATCATGTGACACTGAAGCTGTGTGGAGAATAGGGAATAAACATATATTTGAAAATATATTCAAATCAACATTTATTTATTTTTTTATTATTTTTTTTTTTATTGTAATGATAGAGTCTTCTTTCAAAAACATTAAAAACCTTTCTGACCCCAAACTTTAACTTGTATGTATTTTTCAGTAAAAACACTATAAAAACTTGTTTGACCAGTAATCTGAATATTAGCTGAAAGGTCCACTCAAAACTCTGTCGACTGTAGATTAAGCTTGTTTGTTGTTAACTAGCAGCTCCAGTCTACAGATTACTTCCCTTGTCTCAGGCTGTCATTACTACAGAACAAGTTTAAAGCAACATCCAAGAATAAAACACACAATTAGACATTTCAATGCTTGTCAAACTGTATAATGATCATTTAACTGTATTCACATCCATTGTGACCTTGGCCCTTGTCAGCAGAAGCTCTTCATTTCAATACGCTAAGTGTTCGAAAGAGAATGGCTGAGCTGTGCAATTAAGACATTATTCTTCATTTCTATTGCTCTGATTTGCACTTGTTTTCAGTTTTCAGCTTTACAGTATTTGTGGATACTTCAATGCAAAATGCATGAATGCAAAATGTTTTCACTCTTCCATATCTTGAGAATCTTTTAAACTCATTGAGCTAAAACATGTAATGTTCACAGGCGATGTATAATGTGCATGGAATCAATATTTTCAAGACTTTATGGTAATTTTATTAGGACTTTGTCCAGCCTGTGATGAAATGGAGAATAGACGTCTCCAACTTTCAGTTCGCTCTCAAAATGTAATGTCTTTACCATTCACAGTTAACAAAGAACTCGACCTCATGATCAAGGCATATTAACCATGAAACACTAGCTTTGGAAACCATGGAACCCATGTGAAAATGGTGTATCATTTCAGCAGTGAGACACGTCCACGCTGATGTGAATGTGAATTAGTTATCACAGGCCTCCAGGCTATAATCACAGCACATTGTTTCAGAGTGTCTTACCCAAAGCTTCTTTGTGTTTGTCAGGAGAATGACTTCAGAGCACTGCGGAGGACAGCGTGAGGGAAGAGTCGTCTGCACTCAACTACTGGCAATCAAAGCAGAAAGCCACACAAGCAGACATTATTTTGCTTTCAAAACAGATGATGCATGCTCTGACGCACATTATCAACATTATATACAACATGTATCCAAAATTGTGCTATATGCTCATGGGCGGCGCTAGGGAGGGGCTAGCAGGTGCTCCAGCACCCCCAAGAAAAACCAAAGCACCCCCATAAAAAATGAAATAAAATAAAAACATTTGATTAATTACACATCTGCAATGCAATACAACGTGATTTGCAGTCGCACGTAATGTCAGCATTTTATTTTAAAAATGGATCGGTTCCTTGTGCCAAGTAGGCCTGCCCCCGACTAAAGATTTTTCTAGTCAACTAGTCGCACATTTATATTAAATTGATTAGTATAATAACCTACTAAACCATCCTTTAATATATGCATATAGGTGTATTCCGCGCTCAAACGCACGCATAAAGCTTGCCGCAAAGCACCGGCTAAAGTAATGATTATGAATGCATCGGGGAAAAAGAAGACATATTAAACTAGTGCTTTCTCAGAATCGCCATCTCCACAGTGGACGTGCCTTTAATAGAGAAATGCACCAATACGGACTACATAATCAGAGAAGATTTGTTTTTTTATTATAATTGGTTTTCAAGCTTTCTGCAGATTTATTTCTTATGTCTGTGAGCTGGTTCATTGTTGTGACGCGCTCCGTTCACGGAGACTGCATGAGACGACAGAAAGCACGTCCAAAAATGATGGGAGTATAAGCCCTTTCAGCAGAAAAAAATAAATAAATAAAAATTATTGCGTGCGCACCCCCATGTCATACAGTAGGCTAAGCGTGATAATACTCCCACATTCCTCATAAACATTTGAAATGCGCCTATATAGCGATTTTATTACTCATATAAAAAAATTATAATAATAACAACCTGTTTTGGTCATATTTACTATTAATTGCCCAGCTCCCCCTGTCATTGATCTAGCACCCCCTCAGCACCTGTGTTCAACATTCTGTGGCGCCGGCCCTGTATATGCTTTAAAAAATAAAGGTTCTTTATTGGCATTGATGGTTCCCTGAAGAACCTTTAACATCCGTGAAACAATGCCATAGAAGAACCATTTTGGTTCCACAAAGACCTTGACAGGCAATCTGACCAATCATAAACCAGACCGGAGAGTATAGATTAACGATGGTGGACTTGAACTTGAACATGGTGTATACTGACGTCTTTCCACGGTTGAACCGAGATACCTTCTGATGTTCATTCATGTTTATTTTGTGCTATAACTAGTAAACAAGAGATGATCGTTTACGTGCCTGAGACGCTACAGCGATCTGTCTCGACACATTAAAGAGCCACAAACCGGCGGGTCTTTGCGAAGGATCATTTACATAATTAAGGTATCTTTTAACTAAAAGGTTGAATTATTTTCGAAGGGCAGTTGTATTTTTCACAAGTTATCACATCACAAGTTATCACAGTTGACTTCTGTTTCATCTGCCCTGCACTCTCAGAAATAAAGGTACTAAAGCTGTCACTGGGGCGGTACCTTTTCAAAAGGTGCATGTTTGTACCTAAAGCAGGGTTCCTTAACTCTGGACCTCGAGGTCCACTTTCCTGCAGAGTTTAGCTCCAACCCTAATCAAACACACCTGAACAAGCTAATCAAGGTCTTCAGGATCAATACAAAATTGCAGGTAGCTGTGTTTAATCTAGGTTGGAGCTAATCTCTGCAGGAAAATGGATCTCGAGGTCCAGAGTTGAAGACCCCTGACCTAAAGGGTCCATTTTGGTACCTTAAAGGTACATTTTAGTACTTAAAGTCTACATATTTGAATAGGTACAAAAGTGTACCTTTTGAAAGGTACTGACCCAGTGACAGCTTTTGTACCTTTATTTATATATCTACATACTACTTCTGTGATGTCCGGTGTTCTTGTTATTTCTTGTATTACTGTTTAATGTTATCTTCACATATTGGATGTTTATGGTAAAGTGTCCTTGAGCTCTGAAAAGGCACTATATAAATAAACATATTATTATCTTTAAAATTATACTATTTATTAAAATATAACACATTCTGCAGTTACACAAATTATTTTTGTGAAGTGAAATGGCAGGTTACCTTGTGACAACTTACCCCATATAGGCTAGTGTGACATCATGCTGTGCATAGACACATATACAGAAGGTTTCTGCTAGCTCTTTTCACTAAATATACATGTAAATATAGGCAAAATAAGCCTTTATTTATTTATTTATTTAGGCAGAAGTTAAGCAATAGCCTACCTAAATTATCGTTTTTTCTTTTATGCACAAATCATGTTCCATGAAGATATAGATTTGGTAAATTTCCTACCATAAATATATCAAAACTTAATTTTTGATTAGTAATATGCATTGCTAAGAACTTCATTTGAACAACTTTAAAGGTGATTTTCTCAATATTTTGATTTTTTTGAACCCTCAGATTCCAGATTTTCAAATATTGTCATATCCTAACAAACCATACAACAATGGAAAGTTTATTTATTCAGCTTTCAGATGATGTATAAATCTCAATTTTAAAAATGTGACCCTTATTGACTGGTTTAGTGGTCCGGGGTCACAAATGTTAAAACGTCGTTGTGGGGAAGTGTTACTTTTCTCAACGCTTGCTATTTTGAGCCAATCATAACTGACTATTGGTAAGCGCTGAGAGATATTTCTAAGTTTTATATATATACTGCAATTTTTTGACCATTATTTTAACAAACTTGATGTACGCTTTCACCATATTTAGTTCTGTGGGGAAAGATGTATATTATCCCTGCCCTCTGGTCACTCTTTGCACGCTTTGGGCCGAGGCGCGCCCCCGGTTGGCGGAATCACGCACAGCCCCGGGATCGAGCTGAGCGCGGTCACGAGACTCCTGTGCTTCATTGGCAGGATAAGCAGCACACTGCAAGCTACTGTGATGGGCTGCTTTTGAAAAGACACAAAAACACTTCAGCCGTAAATAGTGCCGATTAAATTTAGCAGATCCACAAGGACCGGCAGAACCTTGAATTTAACAGTATGACGAGAAAAGGTTTGTGTTTTAACTGATCTACTTTTGTCAGTGTTGTGGATATAGTTTAGCTTGCTAACCACCTAGCCAACTAGCCGACAAGAATCTGACTAGCTCAAACAAAAGACTTGATTCCTTTTGTCCCTAAAAGACTAGATTTGTTCATGGATACGATGGGCTTTCAGTTAATGATATGTGGCCAATAAAACAATAGAAGCTGACCACACAATTATTTTCATAAGATTTTGTGTTTGCATTATGGCTAACCAGTTTCTTTTGCCATATTGACCAAGCCCAGAAAACAATCTGATTTAAACACATGCACATAACTGAACAACAACAAAATAAATCAGTTATGTGTATAGTTAACATTTTAATTTCAGTGATCTGAGATATATATAGGTTGTCAACTCAATTTAGGAGCATTCATTCTTGATTTTAACTCATTGAACTTAAGTTATGTTGTAAATATCGTAATTATGTTTATCATAATAACAGTCTAGAGTTCAATCAGTGTTATTCAGAAGTCATATAGCTGTGAAAGTTGGGTATATGTCATTATATATACATATTTTATTATTTACAAATGTGATTTCAGTTACTGTCAGTCCTGATAATGTCATGAAGTATTGATCTTATTTTAATTAGGGACTGATGAATGCTAATGAGAGGATTGAAATGGCAAAGTTGATCATTTAATAGATATGTGTTTATATTCACAGGTTGGGATGAGGAGCCCTTGGATCATGCTGTAATGTCACAGTAAAACTAACTTGTTTCTTCAGTATTTACCTGATACATGTGTACAATGGCATCAAGAAATGAAATTCAAGATATTTACTAAAGTTTAGGTGAGTTGGAGGATGATGTGCAGTTATCATTTTAACTCAAATTTTGTTGTGTGAAGTTTTTGTTGATGCTGTTTTTAATTGTGTGGTTAAGAGTGAAATATAGTCAGGTGGATTTGTCTGTTGGTTTACCCAAATACAACTAATGTGCCCTTGACTATACCTTGTGAACAAGAGCAAGTTCAGACCTGCCTATCAGGCCTGTGCCAACAAGCCATTTAGTGATTACATTGGACTTAACTGATTCTGATGTTTCATCAAGCACAGCTATATTTAGCGTGATCGTTTCTCGTAAGCATTTCCATGGTTTCAAACACATTTTTGTGATGTTCTGTCAGACTGGATTGTGATATTGCACGCTGGTGTCATAGGTTTCATAAATCTTATATTCTTTCATTTCCTTCCTCCACTGTGACCTAAAAGCGTTTTGATAGATTATGTGCCCTGAGTTGGGGTTGGCAATGATTCTCATTTGACCACAAAATGGCTTGCTGATGGCAAAGTCAAAGATTTGATATTTTCAGGTCAGGAGGAGAGGCAGAAATTGCTGCCGTTTATTTTTCTTAAAGATGCCTTTGCTCTGTGTTTCCATAAAGGTTAAGTGGTGAAAGCTTAGGGACCGTCAGCGCTTCTTGTGGTGGGGAGTGAGCTGGCCATGTCAGGGGTCCCAACCCCTCCTCCTCCAGGGGAGATGTCCAGTGGGCCTGTGGCGGAGAGCTGGTGCTATACCCAGGTGAGATGCACTGATGCCTCAGGCAATCATGTACAGGCTTTGCTCAAGTGTTTTAGAAGCTATTTATATAGCAGATCTCGGCTGAGTGATTGTTTAAATCATTGCAAAATGTAAACTGCATTATCACACAGGTATATGAAGTTGGATATATGTTGCATACCACATAAATACAGTACACTCACATGAAGCCATTATATATGGTATAGCAAAATGTTCTATTGCATTGCAAAATGTTATCGCCCAACTCTTTATATAAAGTAGGTAATGTAAGTATGTCCAACTTTATGCATACAGCATATTCACATAGGTTGATATGTACTATATAGCAAAGCTTAACTGCTTGATTTCTTGTATAGTTGCAAAATGTAAACTGTTATCGCCCAGCAATAATCTGCTAAATACTACATAGGAATGAAGAGTAATATTAAAAACATTATGATTTTCTGTAAAGCTGCTTTAAAATAATTGTGAAAGGCGCTATGCTAATAAATTTGACCATTCTTTCAGTCTTATAAAATGACAAGTATAGCTTGAGCAAATGCATATGTTTTGATATCTTGCTTGTTATGGCGCTGTGCACAGTTTGATCTAATGGAGGATAATCAATGCATTAAAGTAGATAGGGTGACACTTTATCGTGCAAGTGATAATGAAACTCAAGCAGTCATCATAATGTGGTCATGCTGGTTTATCAGATACGGTAAAATGATACTGAGACAAATTTCCGACGGGTAACCTCAGGCAAATGCAATGCAAAGTTGAACAGGAGCTATTTAGTTGTTTACAAATGAAGCGGATGTTAGTAAAAAGTCACATTTTGAAGTTGAAAGCTGCCTTTTCATTTGTTCTTGTAGCTTTTTGCGTGTTGTTGACAGGAATGACTGCTCCTGGTTATGTTTGTTGACGTTATCAGTTTTCACTGACGGTAATCTTTGATGATCTTGTAGGTCAAGGTAGTGAAATTTTCCTACATGTGGACCATAAACAACTTCAGCTTCTGTCGAGAAGAGATGGGTGAAGTATTGAAGAGCTCTACCTTCTCCTCGGGGCCTAATGATAAGATGAAATGGTGAGGAGCATATGCATGTGTTTGTGTGTTATAATGTTATCATACCCATAAAACATCTTTATCTCTCGGCATCTTTGTCTATCTTCAGGTGCCTACGGGTCAATCCGAAGGGACTCGATGATGAGAGTAAAGATTATCTATCACTATATTTGCTACTAGTTAGTTGTCCAAAAAGTGAAGTCAGAGCCAAGTTCAAGTTTTCTTTACTGAACGCTAAACGGGAGGAGACTAAAGCTATGGGTGAGAACTTTGCCTTTAATTAGAAAAACAAATGATTGGAGTCATGTTGTTTTTAGTCCTGCATAGATTTGTAATGTCAAGTGTCTTGAACTTAAGTCATTATTGGCTGATTGCTTTTGGTTTATAATAGTGCTGTCAAACGATTAATTGTATCCAAAATAAAAGTTTGTTTACATACTATATGTATGTGTACTATGTATAAATACACACACATGCATGTATATATTTCAGAGAAATTTTATTTTTATATATTAAATGTATTTATTTATAATATTTCAATTATATTAATATAAATAGGCATATAAATATTGTCCAAATATATACTGTATGTGTGTGTATTTATATATACATAATAAATATACACAGAACACACACACACATTATGCAAAAAAAAACTTTTATTTTGGATGCGATCAATCGTGATTAATTGTTTGACAGCACTAGTTTATGACTGACTCACCGCTTGCTTCTCTACCCAATGCAGAAAGCCAAAGAGCCTATCGGTTCGTCCAAGGCAAAGACTGGGGCTTCAAAAAATTTATTAGGAGAGATTTTCTGCTTGATGAAGCAAACGGGCTGCTACCAGATGATAAACTCACGTTATTTTGTGAGGCAAGTATGCGTTCACTTCATGATCTGTCCGGTAACTCAAACTCAACCCTTCCGTGCATGAATGCATTGGTTTGGATCAACACCCACCTGATTAATCATTTTAAAATGCATTATTTATCCTAAAGCATTTTTAGGTGTTATGCAATAATAGATTGTTTTCTGTGAGGTTAAAAATGTGTGCAAGTGGTCTAACTGTCTACTGTGTCATAACAACGTGAGTGTTTTAATATGAAATCAACTAAGAATTCATACATATTCAAATATTACATTTCTAATAACTTTACACTTGCTTTTTTAACTAATGTTTTTTATCATCTCAGACATCTTTTTTTGTCTTTGACTCATTTGCAGAACAAATCTTTTGGCATTTGCTTGGTCCAGAGTTACTTAGTTACACTGACATGGTCATTGGGGTGATTTTTTTCATAGAACATGGAAATGTGGAACATGCAAAATGTGTTTTTCATATTGAATTTCCTGCACGTAGCACGCTCTGATCCGTTTGTATGAATATGCTAGTAGCCGTTTGACAGCTCGCCCTTCTCTTCAGAACGTAGCAGGATAGAGACGTCACCTAGAGCGGCAAATGAAATGGGTTGTCAAATGAATTTACTGTAACACAATTATGAGTCTTGCTTGAAAAATAGCCGACATGCCTGTTGAGATCCGCTGCAGGGTTTAATATTTGCAGGGAAATTGGCAATATCATAAGGCAATGTTGAAACTAAATGCAAATTGCAGATAATATGTTTTCCCTCATTAATTGGACAGTTTTTGTAGATGATTATTACCAGAAAAACTATTAAACAACTGCAGGATGCTTATATCAGCTGAGTTTCTGATAGCTGCAGTTGTTTTTCATTTTGCTCAACGCTCTTGAATATTTTAGTAGCGGGGCAGATTGCTAGTACTCTAAATGAGTTTGTCAACATTGTATACAAGGAATGTATAATTAGGAGCACTTAGTTAATTAGTACTTACTTAAGACCTCGTTTTCACTGGCCAGTCTACATTGCTGTTGCAGTCACATAATTAAAGCAACAGTTTGCTCAAAATAATTATTTTAAGCAGTCTAGCCTCTGAGGTTCATGTTTTGTCATGGATGATATCATTGCTTTCATTCGGATGCAGTCAAATTTGCCATAACACACTTTTACACAGTTCAGAGAAGTAAATTAATCTTGTATATAGGACTCAGTGTTTCCCCTACCATTATCTTGGGAGGGCGGCGGCCCCCCCCCCCCCCCCCCCCCTGAAGCTCAAGTTCATTTTATTTAATTTTATTTTCTCTATAGCTCCAGATCACAACAGAAGTCATTTAAAGATACCTTTCCAATAGAACAGGACTATACCTTGTTCTTTTATTAAACAAACTAAATAGCCTTACGTATATTTACACGACGGCATGTTATTTCTGTCTCTAACGTTACATTACATTCGCTCGCTCTGTATGCGCACAGCGGAGAATGGCCCCGATGCGCACACACACACACCCCACACACACACACACACACACACACACACACACACAACGTACGCGCACACACAAGTGAGCCCACTCCCACTAGTATTTGTAGATATTAAGCCACAAAACGACTATTTAAATATGACTTCTGCCTGTCTCTGTGTTAATGTATGGCGCAGATGTGCGGTTTTGTTTGCTACTCATACAGAAGCGCGCGCGAGGCTTGCGGTGATATTTACGTCTGCCGCCTCAATAAATGAGGACGTAAATACATGATTAATATCTCCAGAACTGCTCTGAGAGTCACTTCATCAGCATTTGACCGTTTCATTCGAGTAAAACTATCCTCACACAGAAATCTAAAGGTATTCACGGCAACCCGTCAAAATAAAAGTTCGGGTTTCTATTGTAGACATTGCGGCAGAAATATATTACTATTGTTCAGTAGAATGTACGTAATAGCCTACTAAAATTATTAAAACCTTATTTTAAAGGAATAATCATAAAATGTCTTCAATGTTTTAATTGTAATATTAAATCCCCTTTATTTTCCCCAAAAAATAAGATGCGTTTAATTTTCATTAATTAAAAGATAAATTAAATTAATGTTTTTATGCTGGAAAAAACGGAACACACCCCCACCCCCCCAAAGCCATAAACCTAGGGGAAACACATAATGGGGAAAAAAGTGGCATCACTATATATAATATATTTATAGGTAGATAGATAGATAGCGATATGGAAAAAATACAGGAAAATACCAGTCTCCAATTCCAGGAAGGGATTTTGATTTTTAACAAGAACCAGCTCAGACCTCTTTCAGTAACCATTTCAGAAATCTCATTTCACTTGAATTTCCATAGGCAACATTCCTACTGTTTTTGACTAATTCAATGACTATAAAATGTGACCCTGGACCACAAAACCAGTCTTAAGTGTCAATTTTTTCGAAATTGAGATTTATACATCATCTGAAAGCTTTCCATTGATGTATGGTTTGTTATGATAGGACAATATTTGGCCGAGTTACAACTATTTGTAAATCTGGAATCTGAGGGTGCAAAAAAATCTAAATATTGAGAAAATCACCTTTAAAGTTGTTCAAATGAAGTTCTTAGCAATGCATATTACTAATCAAAAATTAAGTTTTGATCTATTTACAGTAGGAAATTTACTAAATATCTTTATGGAACATGATCTTTACTTAATATCCTAATGATTTTTAGCATAAAAGAAAAATCAATAATTTTGACCCATACAATGTATTTTTGGCTATTGCTACAAATATACCCCAGCGACTTAAGACTGCTTTTGTGCTCCAGGGTCACAAATAATAATCATACATTTTATTATCATTATTCATGAAATAAAAATATTGAATGAAAAAGAAACCTTGTCATAAAACATTAAAAAAAGTGAATAATAAAAATAATTTTAATTAAATTAAAATGTATTGTATATTCAGTTAAAATTTAAAAAACTAATATTTACATCTTAATATATTCATTTTCAAACAGTAAACCATCAAGAATTGTTTTTGTTTTTTGGATGGGTTGCTACTGCTGCGCTACCGTTTCAGACTGAAGCTTGGCAATCATGTGTTGATTTGCAGACATGCAGCTCATGAACGTCTCAATGCACAGTAAATGAACCAGGCTGATCTCAGAAGCTAAAAACACTATCATAAACTACACATGTGTAAATGCCACACTTCACTCTGACACTGGTAAAGCATACTGTATATTTATTTAATGAATCAAACTAAGCAATATTGATTTGCAGCCCTAACTGCAAGGTAACATGCATAATATGCATTAAAAAAAATGCTATAATAAATAACAGAACAGTATGATTGCTTTTCAGTGAATCACAGTGCATAACCAGACCGAGTGGTTTAATTGGAGTTGTAATGTGTGTTAATTAGGTAAGTGTTGTCCAGGACTCTGTGAACATCTCCGGACAGTCCAACATGAACACGTTGAAGGTTCCGGAGTGCCAGCTGTCCGATGATCTGGGTAACTTGTGGGAATGCTCACGCTTCACGGACTGCACTCTATATGTGGGAGGGCAGGAGTTCAAAGCCCACAAATCCATCCTAGCGGGTGAGTCTAATCCTGACCCCCAGCCCTGCTGACGACATCAGCTCCATGTCCTCCTCTCATCCCAGAGACGCTCGCTCAGCACCCTTCTGAGGGGTGGTGTTTGTGTGTGGGGAGACGGTTTGTGTGACCTTGGCGGTAGTGATTTTTTTTTTACTTTCTGAGGTCGTAATTCTTCAATATGACAGATCTAGATTCATCACTGAAAATCCACAGTGTGATCCACTGCTAATGTCCTCAAAGGACGACTGGGACTTTTTGTTTCTTTTTTTTGCCTTTGTAGATGATTTCTGACCCGTGAGTCAATCTAATGAAAACTGGACACTTGTGTTTTTATTTTTGACTGTGGCCACGTATTGAGAGACGCTCATATAATGTGACTGACAGATTTATTGCTTTCTTGACAGCGAGATCACCGGTCTTTAATGCCATGTTTGAACATGAAATGGAGGAAAGTAAAAAGGTATGCATTTGATACTCTTTTTGTATTGCAATATTGATTTAGATACGTTTGCCGTTATGCAGCGTACAAGTTTGTAAGCTGCTTTGTTTTCTTGCAGAACCGAGTTGACATCAGTGATGTTGAACCAGAGGTTTTCAAAGAAATGATGGGCTTCATATACACAGGAAAAGCACCAAATTTAGAGAAAATGGCTGATAGTTTATTAGCCGCAGCGGATAAAGTAAGTCTGAAGTTTTATTAAATCATGAAATAATGTTAAATGCATTGACTTGAATTTTAAGCATCTGTTGATGTGGTTTTTTTTTCATAAGAGAAATGTTTGCCATCTGGGGATACACTACCATTCAAAGGTTTGAGGAATAATACAAAAATATTACTTTTATTCAGCAAGGATGAATTCGATTCATCAAAAGTGACACAAGTGCATTTGTAATAAGCAGTTTGTTTAAAATAAATGACACTTTCTATTCATCAAAGTACCATTAAAAAAAAAAAATCCTGGTTTTCACAGAAATAGCACAGCTGTTTTCATCTCTGATAATCAGAAATGTTTCTTAATCACCAAATCAGCATATTAGAATGATTTCTGAAGATCATGTGACACTGAAGACTGCAGTAATGATGCTGAAAATACAGCTGCGCATCACAGAAATAAATTACTGTTTCAAATATGTTGGAATAGAAAACTGTTATTTTAAATTGTAATCTTTGACAATGTTGCTAATTTTATTGTATTTTTTAATCAAATGCATCATGCAGACTTGGTGAGCATAAGATAATTCTTTAAAACACATTTGAACACATCTTGCTGAACCCCAAACATTTGAAGGTAGTGTATATGTATTTTTTTGGAAGTCAAAGTGGTAATTATGTGATAATTTTCTCACTCTTATGTTGTTTTAAACCTGTACTGATTTTCTTCTTCGTGTGGAAAGACATTTTGTACTGTCCACTGAAGCCAAGTGATTCACTAAAGAATAATTTAGATGTCTACTGCTTTCATGAGTGCACCAGGGCGAGCTAGATTTGCATTTAATAAAGACTTGCTCTGTTTGTCTCTGAATATAGTCATATGGACAATTTCAGTAATGCTTTTATGGTGCGTTTTCCTTTTTGTAGATTAAAAGCTTCAGAAAATTGACCAGTAAATGAGTACTAATGCATTATTTTGTGTTGCATGGAGGAAAGAAAGTCATACAGGTTTGGAACAAAATGAAGGTGAACAAATGCTGACAGAATTGTCATTTTTTGGGGTGAGCTAACGCTTTAAATGGCATCACAAACCTTTGAGTGTTGTTCTGTGTAAGTCATGTGTGTCGTTCTCTCAGTACGCTCTGGAGCGCTTAAAGGTCATGTGTGAGGAAGCCCTTTGCAACAGCCTCTCGGTGGAGAACGTGGCAGACACACTCATCCTGGCTGACTTGCACAGCGCAGAGCAGCTCAAAGCACAGGCCATAGATTTTATCAACAGGCAAGCTCCGCCAAAGAAACTCTGCTTGATAAATTCCTGCTGCCATGGCTGTTTACCAGCCTGAGAATGAGAGTGTTTTTCTTCTATCTTATCCATAGGTGCAGTGTCCTCCGACAGCTGGGCTGTAAAGATGGGAAAAACTGGAATAGCAAGTATGTAATTAGCTGATATGTGTGACACAAGATTAATACTGAGCTCTTATCTACTCTCTTAGATGCATTAGAATTCATTGTTTTAGGTTCTGGGCAGCGTGAGCCTCTTGGCTGGTGCCCACAGCCCGCGTATCTCCTGATACTGGTTATTAATAGACTCTGACTGTCTGAAACGTCAAGGAAGAGAACATTTCTGCATTATAAACATATCACAAAGTCGCTGTTATAGATCCCTGGCTCCCTTCTGATGATCGTACTCTTCAGAACGGCAGTAGCTCTTGTATTAGTGCATGCTTATTCGGAGGAAAATGTCTTTTGTATAAATAGACGGTTGCTTGAATCTCTCATATGCACCATTGAATCAAGCCATTTTTTTTACTCCATTAGACTGGATTAATCCACATTGCTGTTATCGATTTTTAATGTGTCTTGTGTTAATACTAAAACGTCTTCACCCTCTCCTGACAGTCAAGCCACGGACATAATGGAGACCGCGGGCTGGAAGTCAATGATCCAGTCTCATCCTCACTTAGTGGCGGAGGCTTTCCGTGCGCTCGCGTCAGCGCAGTGCCCTCACTTCGGTCTGCCCAGGAAGCGCCTAAAACAGTCGTGACGACGTTCCCGCTGCTCTCTTGAGCCTGTCCTGGGGCAAAAAACTGCAGCGTTTAGACTCTATCCCATTGTCATCTGACCCGACAGCACGTGACTGGGACAGGCTGGCTTCTAAACGGCAGCGAAAGCTGTTCACACCCTTCCTGAGCGATGGGTTCGGCATCTGAGCTTTATTTTGTGAATCTTTCTGTCACTTCAAACAGCCTTAAACTATCTGCCATGACTCTTGTGTGGAGTGTGTGAATCCTCTCAGTTCTACTCTGTGCCTGCCTTGTCCCGTGAGACCAGGCCTCTTCCCTGTTGCACTAGTTCCCAAAGTCTCGCTGTTTTATACGCCGCTTCCTAGGAATGCGTCAGGAGTTCCATCCACGGGAAATAGTATATATTGCTAATGTTTAGTTGTGCGACTAGACATGAAATAAATGTTAACACAATGAGTGCAAGGTCATTTCTTTACACTTTTTGAAAAGATAGCTATGCCCCATATTGATGGCACGATTTCTATGTAAAAACACGGTTCAACCACGGGGGGGGGATACTAGTACTATTCCATATTGTGAGGAAAAAAGCATTTCAGATATTTGTATTGATGTGTGTGACAAGGAATTATTGTTTGTGTCCTGCCCCTTGACCTGTGAAAACATTCAAAGTGTCATCTATTCACAATTTTACAAATGACTCCATTTTTGGACACAATAGTGTTGCTTCCCTTGAATTGGTCCGCCATATACAGACAAGTCGTATGGCCCATAATGCATTGGTGTAACCTGATTGAACTAGACAATCCATCTTCAAACACACCGTCCTCTGTGATCAGGAACTGTTTGGATGCTGAGCATCAGTGTGGCATTACTGTGTCATATGATGGATTGATGAATGTGTGATTGGGAGGCACAGATAGATTGATCAGAGTTGTTGTGGTGTTCCAGTGACTCTACATTGTGTCTCACTGTACTGACTTGTTCTGTTAAAGGACATGTTTTGTGAAGGTTCTGGAATATGTTCCATCTTTTAAAAAATATTGTCTGCGAGAAAGCCTGCATTAACTCATTAAAACAGTTTTTCAGCATTCAGTGGTGTTTTATGTATGGTTTATATAATATACTTCCATTCAAAAGTTTGGGGTTGGAATTTTTTTTTTTTTTTTTAAAGGCTGTTTTGCTCAAAAAGACTCATTTTTTTGCACAAAAAACTGTAAAAGCAGTAAAATCATTTCGATTAAAAAAATATTTGAATATATTTTGAAATGTAATTATTTCCTGCGATGACAAAGCTTTCAGCATCCAGTCTTCAGTGTCACATGATCCTTCAGAAATCAATAATCAAGAAACATTTCATATTATTAATGTTAAATGCAGTTGTTTTTTCAGGGTTATTTAAAAAGAAAGATCAAAAATACAGAATTTGAAATAGAAATCTTTTGTAGCATTGTCTTTACTGTTATTTCTGATCAGTTTAATGCTACCTTGCTAATAATTTAATTCATTTATTAATTCTTAATTTATTTTTTTAAATCTTACTGAAATTTTGATATATATATATATATATATATGGGTGTTTCTGCAACTACGGGCACTTTTAAGTCCTAGCAGTGAAATTTTTGATTTGTTAAAATTTGTCATATGATGCTTTATAAATATATTCAGTGTCATTACACACCTTGACAAAAAATATAATTGATTAATGTGATTAAATATAAAATTATGAAGCACTTATAGGTCCAAACACCTTTTTTGTTCATGTCCCACAACTCTGGTCATAATGTTGAGATGCGTAAAACAAGCTAATTGAATGTACAGCATCTTAATATTTTTGTTTGTATTATTTACTGATAATTTTTATGATTTTTTTCAACTAAATGTGCCTGTCCCCCACTTTTGAGACCTTACCGCAACAATGAAAAAATGATTTTATGACATTTTATCAGACAAACAAGTCTAGTTTCTATGGAAACAGAAATTATCACATGAGCACATTGCTGACAGACTAGACCACCTCACTCACAAGATCCCAAAAATATAAGGTAAATATCATTTTTTCTGTCAGTATTTATTGTGTGTACTTGCCATACAGCTTAGTAATTCTGTACTTTGAACTACATTTTAAAAATAAATGTATATTACTGTTTAATTCATGCATATTAAGATGCTAAGAGTCAAAACTAATGTAGTAGACCTTGCTAGCTGCAATATTAGCAAAAATGTCATTTCTGCAACATGTTTTTACCGCAGTAAATGTAGATGTTGCGGTAAAGACCTTGTGTTGCGTTAGAGACTAGTTCAAGGTTTACTGTATATTAAATTACAAATATTCAGTCTATATGTTTTGTTTCTTTTATACTGTTGTTCTGTACAGTAGCCTGTTTTTGATTTCATGGCACCGACACAAGATGTCATTACCGCAGCTCTGCTTTATTTTTATTTATTTGCAAAAATATATATATTTTAACACTTAAGTTGAGATGATTTACACATTGAAATGGCAACATCTGTCATAAAAAGCTAAATGTTATCTTTAGTGTGTATGGAGACAACTGACATCTAAGGTTACGGTCTAAATTTCACACGGCATACACAAAACCATGAAATACCATATTTTGTGTATTATTTTTTTAATATCAGTATTTACAAAAATGCACAATTTGAAAAAGCTATTGAAATATATTACATTTTTATAGAAATTAAAAAAGAAATATATATATAATGAACTTTATTGTAACGTTGCGGTAAGGACATTTTGTAAGAAAAAAATAAACATGTTCCAGAATAAAATTTAATGACTCCATGCAATTTAGTTGACTTTTCTATGTGTTACAGACTCTGATGGTTAAAATTAAAATTCACAGGGGTTCATTTTTTTTACATTTTGGAAAGCCAAAAGTGCCCGTAGTTACACACACACACACACACACACACACACACACACACACACACACACATATATATAAATATATATATAAATACTGTACACACACACATATATCACATATACAAATACATACATATATGTACTGTGTATATATAATATAACACACACACATACAGTATATATTTAGAAAATGTTTACATATATTTATATCCGTATAATTTAATTTATATGTAAATATATTTAATATACAAACAACATATTTTTCTTAAATCTATACATGCGTGTGTCTATTTATATATACATAATAAATGTACACAGTACACACATTATGTAAACAAAACTTATTTTGGATGTGATTAATCATTTGACAGCATTAATATATATATTACATTTACATTAAATATAATTTTTACTGAAGTAGTCTCTAAATTGGCGGTTTCCCACTTATTGACAGTCATGATTGTTTCCTCTCTTTTTTGGCACATGTATAAATATCTTAATATACTATTATGTATGGCTTATTATATTGTTATTAAATCACCCTGGTAACCGTCTCTTCACTCTGCTGCCATCTAAGTGCTTCTGTAGCCTGATGACAAACACTGAGAGACTGAGGAGGAGCTTCTTTCCTCAGACCATCAGACTCCTGAACTCAAACTCAGTCTCTTAACATCAACATCACTCCATTTAATAATCAGTAAGTTATTAATCATTTTTCTACCGTTCGTATTGCTGCTATGTAAATACCCTGTACAACCTGTTTGCACATTCCTTCTTATATTATTATTTATTAAGTCTACAGTATACTGTCCTGCACACTTATTTCTTTGCACATTTTATTTTTTATTCTCTACTTCATTCATTTTTATATATTTATGTATATTCTTTGTGTTTGTATTCCATATAATTGCACTGTCCATAGAGCGGACCTGACTCACATTTCACTGCTGGTTATACTCTGTATAATTGTGTATGTGACAAATAAAATCTTGAATATTAAATTTTTTATTTTTTTCAGTAAAGGCAGTGTTTTACTTCATGATCTCATCCTGAGGAGTTTGTTATAGTTATTATGTTTAGCAGAAAGTGAAATGTCACCTGCAAAATGACTAATGTTTTGACATTTTGGTTTGATTATTTGTGTTTAACACATTTCAAGAAGGTGAAAAGAGGTGATGAAATGGGCAAAATGAACAACCGGCCATCGAGCTGCAAATTGCATTTTGCTAAACATAGTCATTTTGTGATTGATTAAACATTGCAGTGTTATTCTAAACACTAAAGCATTAGCACAATTGTTCCTGGCTCTGTAACTGCAGTATGTTGTGGTCTCTGCTCGTATTGCTCTCGCACCCTCCATGATGGGGAAATCAGGGCTAATTAAAGCAAACAGCATGCAGTCTGTAATCCCAGCTATCAAACACATCTTTTTCCCCGTGCTAACATGCCTCTTCATGCCGAGCGTTTTCTCTGATAACATCTCTATTAGAAACCCTCTCCTACTCCTGTCTGTCTGGAAGACAGTTTTCAAGTGCACCACTGAGCTAATGAGACGTTGAGGATTCATACAGTTGTTCTTTTTTCCATCATAAGACAATTGAGTTTCGTCTTTTGTTCTTTTCTTTTCTTCTGTGTGAATCGGACGGTGGGAGGCCGTCTATGTTGAAAGCCAAAAACATGACAATCCATTCTGAAAGAAACAAAAGGTTAACATTTGAGGAAGAGTGCATCGTTTTCATACGCACATAAACTAATGTAACACGGGTCTATACATCAGAAAGCTTTTTATTGAATATGATCATGTATTAGAGCTGGATGAAATGAACACGTATCACAGGATGTAATGTTTTTATTCAGAGGTCGTGTGATTTTGCAGGATATTTTACTGACTGAAGAATCAGTGTTTTATGCAGTCATATAAAAACGATGCAGATGTTTCACTACAAATCTCACATTAAACTGTCTGGATGTTTAAATCTGACAGTCATACTAAATAAAAGCAATAAATTAACCCTCTACGGTGCAGTTTTGCTATATAGCAGCATCGTTGTTCCTTCACTGGAAAAATGAACTATGACGATGTTTGAAATAAAAGGACATTTTAAAAAGAAACCAGCAATATCATTTTTTTAAGCCACATGGAAGTGCTCCATAAACAGCTTTATTGAAGGAGAATGAATATGTTTTTAGAGAAATATTTGAGTACAAATAATAAAGGTGTGCAACGATTTCTAAAAGAAACATGAATTTAATAATCAATAGAAATTATCCACATTGTAAAGTATTTTTCAAGATAAAACTATGTGTATTTTTACTTAAATATAATTTAATTCAATGTGTTACTAGTAATTTCTGAGTGAAAATCAGTGTGAATGTGTACCATAGAGGGTTAAAGAAAGCTGGAAGCTCACATTGAGCAGTTTTTGTATTTTACAGATATTGAAGACAAACAAAGCGTACATTTTGCTGAAAAATAAAGCCATGACAAGCTAGATGACTCAAATCTATATCTACTTGATATAACTGTCAAACACCAAAAGTAGGAAAATTGTTTATGCTGGATTGATAGATTAAAGAAACAAATTCATCCTTTAAAGGCAAAATACACACGGTTTTATAGTCACATTTATACACTATTCACAATATTGCACACAGGATTATAAACTAAATACAATTATAAACAGCTATCTTTGTATCGACATGTTCTTGATGTGAATGTTCATGTGGCAAGACAATTAGAGTATCAGTACAGTTAATTATTAATCTGATTATTCAATTCAAGCAGAACTGAGATCCAGATCAGTCACCCTTGATATGGGAAAAATGAAATAAATAGTCATAATCCCACACACACACACACACACTCTCTCACACACTCACACTCTCACACACACTCTCACACACACTCACACACACACACACACACACACACACACACACGCACTCTCACACCACTCACACACACACACACACACACACACACACACACACACACACACACACACACACACACACACACACACACACTCTCACACACACACTCACACACACACACACACACACACACACACTCACTCTCACACACACACACACTCTCACACAGACACACTCACTCACACACACACTCTCACACACACACACACACACACACTCACTCTCACACACACACTCTCACACAGACACACTCTCTCACACACACACACACACACACTCACACACACACACACTCACACAGACACACACACACACACACACTCACACTCACACTCACACTCACACTCACACACACCACACTCACACTCTCTCACACTCACACTACCACACACTCACACTCACACACACAGACACACAGACTCTCACACACAGAGAGAGAGAGAGAGAGAGAACCTGAGAATTCCAGTTCTGATTATCAGACTATGGCATTTCAACTGGTTCATTGTGACACACTGACATTTAGACTATAATGTGCAAGCAAAAATGATTCCTTCAAATGATCTCCATATACTGTTTTAAATTATGAAAGACTCGATACAAGGTAGCCTCGCATATTGTATTAAATTACCCTCATGTGCGTTTGCATAAATGTCTGTATTTACTCCTGACACTTTTTTCACTTTTCCAGGAACAGAGGACACGAAAGAGTTTGATTCCAGTCCAAAGTCACCATCTTGAATAGAGGTTTGCTACAAGACATGCTAAATTTCAGTTTTTGGCTCCGGGCCCTTCTGTCATGGTTTGTAAGTGAAATTTCCCACTATAATTAATGTTAATTAGAGCCTGGAAATGTGGATCTCTGTGGCGAGACCATGACAAAGGGTTGTTAACCGGCTGCCAGATTCACTAAATCCACCTGTCCGATGAATTGTGCTCTCGTGAGACACGGCAAATTACTCTTTGAAATTATACACAAATCTCAATTCACACATAGATCTTTTGTGAAATGCGAAATAACTAAGATTGATTTCTAAGTGATGTCTTTGCTGAATGATTTAACCCGTTCACACTTATCTTGACAACTGCATGAATGCTTCAAACACTTTAGAGGCCACACTGCTCAATAAAACACACACACACACACTAACACACACACATAAACCTCACAATAAAAAGGTGTTTCACGTATAATCTATCCTCTGTAGGTCTGTGCTTTATTAGCTTGACGAGTAGCGAAAGATGGTCTGTTTTCAGAAAACAAACTCCCGATGCAACTCGAACCGTGGGATGGATGTGAGACGTTTAAAGCCAGAAACAAAAGCGCCGATCAGTTATTTTGCCATCAAACGTCGTGACTGCCGTATCACAACAGGCCGATGCCAGAAGTGTAGCCTTGCTTCTAAATCAGATGAAACACATGGTGAGAATGAGGTTGAGCGTTCTCACTGTCTAGGATGGACTGGATCTTAACCCGTGGATGAGTACGGCGTGTCACTGTGATAGTTGTAATCGGGGCAGATTTTCTGCACCAGTTTATAGTCAGTGCTGAAGAAGGCGATGTAGATGCATATGACTTTGAAGGGCTTCGAGCAGAGCCAGGACACGTGGCTCTGGGTGGATTCTTGGTAACACGTGTTGGACGGGTCATAGCTGCAGTGTGAAGTCTTTTTGCTGCGGTCTGTTTTCTGGTACTCGATGCGACAGTTGAAAGATTTCGAGTCTTTGGTCTCCAGGGTGGACTGCTGGGCGATCTCAAACTCCACCACCTTGGAGGGCGGCACCAGGCTTACGGAGACGTTCCCCAGGCCCGTGGAGTTGTGGCGGAAATAAACGCTGAACGTGCCGTTGCCGTGGTCCACTATCTTGCCTGTAATGAGGAGATTGAGTTTCACGGTTTTGATGTTGGAGTTGAAGTCACCCCAGCCGAACATTTTTTTAAACTTGCCCGTTTTCACGATGGGTCTGCGTTTAGTCCTGCTCTGCGCCTCTCTGACATCTGTCTGGTTAGATAACCAGTCCCAAGTGTCCTCGATGTTTTCCAAATATGTAATCTCCCTCCTGTTGCTCTTGAACCCAGGGGATCCCCGGGCGAAAAGGCGCAGGGGGTTGAGAACGCGGGGGCTGGCGCTTTTGGGGGAGGGGTGCTCCTCGTTTTCAGCCTCCCCCCAGTCCACGAGCCCCACCTCTGGAATATGGGCTCTTCTGCATGTGACCTTCCAACAACACTGTGAAAAGCACAAATGCACAAACATGAGAATCCATAATACTATATGCAACATTACAACATCTATAGCCTATACATTATACAACCATAAAGTGCAATAGTGCATGCCCGCTTTGTTCCAGAATTATTTTGCCCATAAATTTTTCCCATTGAGATTTTTTAAAAATTATCTTTTAAGAAGATTATAAGCCATGAACCAAACCAACCAGCTATGAGGTGAATTTTTAATCGCAAAATATACATATTAGGCATAGAAATATTGAAGTACTTTGATACTCTACTGTGCATCATTCGTAGTACTT